>JANAVB010030817.1:10264479-10895396 GCA_029216955.1 Iris pallida | reverse complement strand
GGATAGATATCTAGATAGATTTTTGATAGGTATATTGTATATATATAGAGATAGATATATATATATATATATAGATATATATATAGATATATATATAATATGATGATTATAATATATAGGAGATAGAATAGAAGAGAAGAAGAAGAATAAGACCAGCAATAGCAGCAGCAGCAGCAGCCTAGGCTCTGCCAGGACCAAAAACAGCCCCCCCCCCCCCTTTGGTTTTAGCCTATAGACCCCCTTTTCACCTATACATATAGGTATATATATAGATAATATATATAAGTATTATATTACGGTTGGAATCGTAGAGAAGAGTAGAAAAATTATGGAATGAGAAGTTAGAAAAGAATTAGAGGTTAGAAGAAAGAGTGAAAGAAGTTAGAAGAAAAAGGAAAAGCTAGAATAGGAAAAGGGAAAAACCGAGTTAGAGGGCGAAACGGAGTTCGGAGTATCCGATTGAGTTGAAACTTGGCGTGGGAGCATGAATTGTGATTTAGATTTTGCGGGTAAGCTTCCGGGTGGAATTCGGGGTCGTAGGGCGCCCGTGTCGCGCCGTATCGGTCCGTATCTTGAAATATTCAAGATTTTGACAACGGGCCGTAAGGACTGGATGTCCACGTTACCTAGGTATTTTGGTAGATGTTATATGTATAGACTAGTATCATACTACCCTAGGGAGATCGGGTCAAAATACCAAGCGTAGGTAGGCTAACCGGTAGTTGCCGAAGCTAGAATTTTACCCTTTTTAAGGGTAAAATAGGATATTGGCCTACGGCCAAGATATGAGTTTCGAAGTCCAAGATGGACTTGGATATGGTTGTAGAGGTTGGTAATAGTTAGAAATAGTCACCTAGACCTAGTCTTGGCCCCGGTTGACCACGGTTGACTTTTTGGACCAAAAGTCAACTTTGGGTCAACGCTTTACCCAAATTAGTCCCGATTTCCATTAGACTTTTGTAGTTGACCAAAAGTCAACTATTAGTCACCATTGACCTAGGGTTGACCATGGTTGACCTAGAGTTGACCAGGGTTGACCAAGTTGACCGGGTTGACCAGAGTTGACCAGTTGACCAAAAGTCAACTGTAGGCCAACTCTTGATCCCGTTTGACTTTCTTCGACTTGTTTTGACCCGTGATGCCTGGTATGACCTAGGATTGACTTGGTTAGGCTATATTGACTTGATATAACTTGATTTGACCTAGATTGACTTGACAGGACTTAGTGTGACTCAGTGAGACCTAGTTTGACCTAGATTGCATATCATTCATTGTAAATCATTCCTAAACTTGTTTAACCTAAATTAACTTACAGTATCTCATATTTAGGTCTTCTGATACCGCTCTGAGCATTGATATACCATACAGCTCAGGACAGCAGGCGAGTACATTCACCGATAGTTTTCATTGTCTTGATATCTGCTATATATCCGATTCAGTCGTAGTGTCTTACTTGATTCTTGGTCACGATAGCTCACGGACTAGTACACATTGGATCATGACATGAGATGTTGTTCCTGGATTTCTGGGTATATGGGTACACTCCCGTCTTGTTCCCTGTACTTGTATAGACACCGATTTCTAAGAGGATTTGCTACCCTCTTACGAAATCACGTGCCATGACGTGTCATGTCCAGATCCATTGTACTACTCGGGGATGGGAATTATTAGGGGCTATGTGATCCAAGCCACCCTGTCACTATTCATGTGCTCGCGCCACTCTTCCTCACGAAGGGTGTAGCGAGATCCCTTGCCTTGTGCTCGTTATCCAGGTTGGACGGCATGTCTCTCCGTTGAGGTCACCGCGGATTGCCGGGCCAAGTGGATAGCCTGTCCTGTCACTTATCCTAAGCCGATCACATATCGCTCTAATAATTCAAATCACATTTTAGTTTACTTTATCTTATCGTATATCCTGTCTCTGTTCTACATTCAGTATTTTCTCACCATGCCATGATATATAGTTACCACATGCTCTACTTGCCTTTACATTGTACCTGATTGGAGACTAAGTTCTGCTCGGGAGAAGAGTTACAACCCTGGTCCTTGTTTGGTTTAAGGGTTGTAACTCGACTTCCGAATGGTTCCCAAGTCTTCATATATCTTTGTCTTGTAGTTCATTATACTGTCTCTTATAGAATTTGTCAATTCATATGGAACTGCTGTTAGTGTTTGTACTTGCTCATTTCCTGACAGGATACCGTTATGATATATTACAGATGATTCGAGGCGGACTGCTCGACCTATTATGGGCTCGAGTCAGATGTAGCCTTAGATCGTGGCCTTATAGTGGAGCCACTAGATTTTGTACTTCAGAGTAGTGTAGGCTAGCTAGGTTTGACTGGACTGCGATCCAGCTAGCTTATCAGACTGTAGTTCTATATTCTATTTTGATACTCTGTGATGTATATATCTAGACTTGTATTAGACTGTGGACTTGTTTACTCTTTCATCACATGTCTTTACTCTGAGTTATCTACCTTAGTTTTATTCGGTGATTGAGACTGTATTGCTATGTCACCTCCATTCGGAGAGTATATACTGTACAGGTACATTTTAACTGTTAGTCGTAGGTATTTCAGACGTTATATCAGCGTTCTACCGCCGATTCTGCGGCGTAGGCTGGACGTACCCACTTCTCGTGCCCCTAATCAGGGTGCGGGTCGTGACACGTTTTTGTGGTGGCCCATGCAGGTCCAGTGTCGCAATTAGTGCGATCTCGTAATGGTGCTCGACTTAGAGTACTAATTACGAGCCTGCAATTAGGACGTAGGACCTAGGACATGATAGGAGTTTCTCAATCACACTTAGAATTTCTGATCTTTTGATTATCATGATTATTCATCTTGTATTAAATTAACTGTCCTTCTTTGATAATCTACTCATGTGCCATATTGATCTCTTTGTTTTAATTCGTCTCCAGGATGACGAAGACACATCCGCAGGCCTCTGGATCGAGTAGCTTGCCTGAGAGACCTGATCAGGCAGAGGAGGTTCATGAGACTGCCCCCAGTGATTCTACTATTCCAGAGACCCAGGCAGTTGCGCAGGAGGTCTACCACCTCCACCCCAGAGGGTTACGGCCGTTCTTCCAGAGATACTGCCGCCACTACCACCGATACCGACGGATACACACATCACTTGTTCCTTCTCCTTCAGCAGATGATGGAGACACAGCGGGCCCAGGCAGAGCGTCGTAGCGTCAGTCGGAGGCGTCACACCGACAGATGGAGATGCTGAGGCAGTATGGAGAACTCGCATCAGCTTGCCCTGGCAGCAGTAGAGAGAGTGGCACCCGGTACGGTGCAGGGCCCTACAGGCCCAGCCGAGCCAGCAGCAGTCCAGGCCGGGGACAGTGTTAGACTTCAGGAAGATGAGCTCCAGGGACTTCACAGGCACGGAGGGCATCCTTTATGCAGACGACTGGCTAGGATGTAGAGCGGAGCATGGAGCTGGCAGAGCTTCCTAGAGCGCTTTGGGTTTCGGCCGCAGCCAGCCGATTCTTCGACATTGCGCTGACATGGTACCGCACGGATCCTCGTGCGTCGGTGGAGGGCTGACTTGGGAGAACTTCCGGAGGCTCTTCAAGGAGAAGTTCTTCCCGGACGTGGCTCTTACAGCATTGGAGGGCCAGTTCGGGGTCTTTCAGGGGAACTCGTCGGTGGACGAGTATGCAGCCGAGTTCTTCCGCCTTAGCAGGTTTGCTCCCGGTATGATCCAGGATGAGGGACAGAAGGCTCGTAAGTTCCGCAGGGACTTACTCATGCAGTGCGCACCGCACCTCGGGTCGCCGTGATGCGACGTTCGATCAGATACTGATGGACGCACAGATCGCAGAGGACTTCGGCCTCAAGCCGAAGAGGAGCGGAGATACTATGGGGCGAGTTCCAGTGCAGCTCGGCCAAGCGGCCCCCACATCAGCAGCAGCATAGGCCGTTATCAGCAGCAGCCTCTATTGCAGATCCAGCAGGCACCGGCGCGTGCCCAGCAGCACCAGGGACAGGGCCAGAGACCGACTATACCGTGCGGCTTCTGCGGGAAGCCGGGGCACACCAGGGAGCTTGCAGGAAGAGTTGGGCGTTTGTCTCTACTGTGGGGCGCCCGATCACCAGTTGAAGGATTGCCGCCTTCGCAGAGTCAGAGGAGGCCAGGACAGAGCACAGCCGGCTAGAGGACCAGCGGTTCAGCAGAGGGGTCCTCCACTCCAGACCCAGCAGCAGCGTTTTGTCCAGCACCAGAGGGGAACCCCGCGGCAGGGTGTTCGTTTTGACAGCAGAGGAGGAGGCAGAGCCCGTGGGAGATGTTGTTGCAGGTCATGTTCTCCTAGATTCTTTCCCTGCTTTCGCCTTATTTGATTCTGGGGCGACCCATAGTTTTGTGTCTGTTTCTTTTGCTCTGAGACACAATATCATTGCTGAATATATGGGTAGGACTTGCAAGATTATGACCGGGGGAGGTATTATCCTGGTTAATATATTTGCAAGGGGCGGAGAGTCACCTGAGAGGCCGGGACTTGAGTGCGTGTCTGCTCGTAATGCCCCTACCGAGGTACGATATGGTACTCGGTATGGATTGGTTGAGCATGCACCATGCTAGCATTGATTGTAGAGGCGGCAGAGTTCTTTTTAGGACGCCGGGTGAGCCAGAGATCGAGTTTGCTCGAGGAGCAGCGAGCCGGAGGCTGGATTCTGTGGAGCTTTGTTGGCGGGTAGGATTTGCCACATCCGTTGATTGCTGAGTTCTCGGATGTCTTTCCCGAGGAGTTGCCGGGGATGCCGCCAGACAGGGACATTGAGTTCTCCATAGACTTGGTGCCGGCGCCGAGCCCATCTCGCAGCATGTCTATAGGGTGAACAACAGCGAGTTGATAGAGCTGAAGAAGCAAGTCGACGAGCTGCAGGACAAGGGGTTTATCAGATCCAATTCTTCGTCCTGGGGAGCGCCAGTCCTGTTCGTGCCGAAGAAGGACGGTACGTCCCGCATGTGCATTGATTATCGGGCGCTCAACAACCTCACTATCAAGAATAGGTACCCTTTGCCGAGGATCGACGACTTGTTCGATCAGCTGAGTGGGGCAAAGGTCTTTTCGAAGATAGATTTGAGGTCCGGGTATCACCAGCTGAAGGTGAGGCGGGATGACATTCCCAAGACGGCATTTCGGACTCGGTACGGCCAGTACGAGTTTACAGTGATGCCATTTGGGTTGACCAATCCTCCCGCGGTGTTCATGAACTTGATGAACAAGGTATTCCATCAGTACCTTGACAAGTTCGTGGTGGTCTTCATAGACGATATCTTGATCTATTCGAAGACGCAGGAGGAGCATGAGGAGCACTTGAGAGTTGTGTTAGAGACTCTGAGGAGGGAGCAACTCTACGGGAAGCTTTCGAAGTGTGAGTTCTTCTTAGACCAGGTGGAGTTCCTAGGTCATGTTGTGACCGAGCACGGGATTTCAGTAGACCAGAGGAAGATTTCGGCAGTGGAGTCTTGGTCTACGCCCAGTTCAGTTGCCGAGGTTCGGAGCTTTCTGGGTTTGGCTGGTTATTACCGGAAGTTCGTCCAGGACTTCTCGAGGATTGCAGAGCCGATGACTAGACTCACCAGGAAGGACGTGGAGTTCGTCTGGACTGATGAGTGTCAGGCTGCATTCGATGAGCTGAAGAGGAGGTTGACTTCAGCTCCGATCCTGACTTTGCCATCTGGGTCAGGAGGGTTCTCGATCTTCAGCGATGCTTCCGGAAAGGGTTTAGGGTGTGTTCTTCAGCAGCACGGGAAGGTGATTGCCTATGCATCCAGGCAGTTGCGTCCTCATGAGAAGAACTATCCTACTCATGATCTGGAGTTGGCCGCGGTGATATTTGCTTTGAAGTTGTGGAAGCATTACCTGTACGGAGAGCGAGTTGAGATCTTCACAGATCACAAGAGCTTGAAGTACGTGTTCACTCAGAAGGAGTTGAACATGCGGCAGAGGCGGTGGTTAGAGCTGATGAAGGACTTCGATATATCCTTGCAGTACCATCCGGGGAAGGCCAACGTAGTTGCAGATGCCTTGAGCAGGTATCCAGCCGCTATGTGCTTGACGACAGATCGTTATTTGTTGGCCGACCTGGATAGTTTGGGTATCGAGGTCATCATTCCGGGCATGGAGATCCAGATGTGGGGTTTGCAGATTCAGTCTGAGCTGATGGATAGAGTCAGGTCAGCGCAGTATGATGATGTTGCCCTGAGGAGCATCAGGGAGCAGGTGAGGATGAGCTTGCTTGACGATTTCTCTTTAGCCGAAGACGGGTCGTTGCGGCACGGTACTAGGCTGTGCGTTCCGCGTGGAGAGCTTCGGGAGGAGGTTCTTCAGGAGGCGCATCGCTCTCAGTATTCTATGCATCCTGGAGCCAACAAGATGTATAGGGACCTGAGAGAGCACGTATGGTGGTATGGCATGAAGCGCGAGGTAGCTCAGTTTGTATCTCGTTGTCTTGTGTGTCAGCAGGTGAAGGCCGAGAGGCAGAGACCAGGTGGATTGCTACAGCCGCTACCCATTCCCGAGTGGAAGTGGGAGCACATCACCATGGACTTTGTATCTGGACTTCCACGGTCGCCAGGAGGGAAGGACGCGGTTTGGGTCATAGTTGATAGATTGACCAAATCGGCCCACTTTTTGCCTTTCAAAGTGGGTTTGTCTACGGAGAGGCTGGCTGAGCTGTATGTTCGTCAGATTGTGAGATTGCACGGAGTTCCGGTGAGCATAGTTTCAGATCGGGATAGCCGATTCACTTTCCACTTCTGGAGGAGTTTGCAGGCTAGCTTGGGCACCTCGCTCAAGTTTAGTACTGCTTATCATCCTCAGACAGACGGGCAGTCGGAGAGGACCATCCAGACTCTGGAGGATATGCTTCGCACATGTGTGCTAGATCTCGGGGGTTCTTGGGAGGACCATCTTCACCTGGTAGAGTTTGCTTACAACAACAGCTACCAGGCCAGTATAGAGATGTCACCATTTGAGGCTCTATATGGACGGAGATGTCGTACTCCTTTGTCTTGGGACGATGTTGGCGAGCGGGCGCTTCTTGGGCCGGAGATGGTTGTGGATGCGGCCGAGAAGGTCAGATTGATTAGAGACAGACTCCGGGTGGCTCAGGATAGGCAGCGGCATTGGGCCGATAGTCACCGGAGACCGTTAGAGTTCGAGGTTAGTTTCAATTCTTGTCATGTTTGTTGTGATTGTTGGTTTGTTGTGTGTTGAGTTTTTGTCTTGTGTCTAGGTTGGTGACATGGTATTTCTGAGGATTTCCCCGACACGTGGCACTATTCGCTTTGGCGGTGGTGGGAAGCTCAGTCCGCGCTACATCGGACCTTTCACCATCTTAGAGAGGATCGGTGCAGTAGCCTACCGACTGGACTTGCCTACCAGGCTCGAGGGAGTGCATAACGTGTTTCATGTATCTCAGCTGAGGCGGTACGTGGCAGATCCTAGCCATGTATTGGACCATTCAGCGATACAGGTGGGACCTACTCTCAGCTATCCAGAACAGCCAGTGGAGATTCTGGATCGCAGGGAGAAGGTGCTCCGGAACCAGGTCATACCCTTGGTTCGGGTTGCGTGGAGGCATCACTCTCCAGGTGAGTCTACCTGGGAGAGGGAGGACGACATGCGGGAGCGTTTTCCTTATCTTTCGCGCCCTGAGGTATAAATTTATTTACTTTAATTCTGTTTGTGATTTTCCGTGCTTGTTGTCTTCAATTTCGATGACGAAATTTTTTAAGGTGGATAGACTTGTCACCCTCACTTTTTCCAGTTAGGGGTAAAATGGTAATTTTCCATTTTATATTATTTTTGGGAATTTTATTTCATGAATATTATTATTTAATTATTATAGGAGTCGGGTTCGAATTTCATCGCATTCCGAGTTAATTCGGGACCCCGGTGAATTTCGACTTGAGCTGTAATTAGCCTGTTAGCTAACCATGGCCCACCACACTAAAAATTAGGGTTTAAGAGTTTGGACTAGTTCCCCATGAGTAATTTAGTTTAATTATGATTTTAATTAATTTTAGCATTTTTCTAAAACCCATTTGGAATTAATTAACATTAGGCTAGTGTAGGGGCAAACTTGTAAATACAAGTGCCCCTACAAGACCATGGTGGCCGGCCCTATAGGCAGCCCCCCCCCCCTCACTTCCTTCACCACTAAGTCACCTCTCTCTCTTCCACTTTCATTTTCTTCTCAAGCCTTCTTCTTCCTCCAACCTCCTTTAAGTATGATTTTTAATTCTTCATTTAATTCTCATATGCATATAGTTCATGCACATTAATTAGAGGTAAGATGATTCTCTTCCATTTGCCCACAAATTTGTAGACTTTCCCTAGAAAAATAGATTAAGGATTATTTAGGATTTAATCATTGTGAGTGGTATATATATATATATTATATATATATATATATATATATATATATATATATATTATATATATATCTATATATAATATATATATATATACATGTGTATTTATGTGTGTGTATTTATTTATGTATTTGTGAGAGTGTAGAAGAGGGTGACACTTGTGTCATGGGGATGGTGGTGTTGTGAGAGTGGTGTGTGTGGTGAGGATGTGTGTGTGTGTGTGTGTGGTGTGTGTTTATATATATATATATATATATATATATATATATATATATATATATATATATATATATATATATATATATATATATATTAGTGTATTTATATATATACATGGATGTGTGTATATGGTTGTGTGTATATGGATGTGTGTGTGTGTTATATATATAATTAGAGGGAGGGATAGATATCTAGATAGATTTTTGATAGGTATCTAGTTGTATATATATATAGAGATAGATATATATATATATATATATATATATATATATATATAGATATATATATATATATAGATGAAGTTATATATATAGGGAGATAGAATAGAAGAGAAGAAGAAGAATAAGACCAGCAATAGCAGCAGCCAGCAGCAGCCTAGGCTGCTGCCAGGACCAAAACAGCCCCCCCCTTTGGTTTTAGCCTATAGAAACCCCCTTTTCACCTATACATATAGGTATATATATAGATATATATATAAGTATTATATACGGTTGGAATCGTAGAGAATAGTAGAAAACGATTATGGAATGAGAAGTTAGAAAAGAATTAGAGGTTAGAAGAAAAGAGTGAAAGAAGTTAGAAGAAAAAGGGAAAAGCTAGAATAGGAAAAGGGAAAAAAAAACCGAGTTAGAGGGCGAATCGGAGTTCGGAGTATCCGATTGAGTTGAAACTTGGCGTGGAGCATGAATATGTGATTTAGATTTTGCGGATAAGCTTCCGGGTGGAATTCGGGGTCGTAGGGCGCCCGTGTCGCGCCGTATCGGTCCGTATCTTGAAATATTCAAGATTTGACAACGGGCCGTAACATGGACTGGATGTCCACGTTACCTAGGTATTTTGGTAGATATTATATGTATAGACTAGTATCATACTACCCTAGGGAGATCGGGACAAAATACCAAGCGTAGGTAGGCTAACCGGGTAGTTGCCGAAGCTAGAATTTTATCCTTTTTAAGGGTAAAATAGGATATTGGCCTACGGCCAAGATATGAGTTTCGAAGTCCAAGATGGACTTGGATATGGTTGTAGAGGTTGGTAATAGTTAGAAATAGTCACCTAGACCTAGTCTTGGCCCCGGTTGACCACGGTTGACTTTTTGGACCAAAAGTCAACTTTGGGTCAACGCTTTACCCAAATTAGTCCCGATTTCCATTAGACTTTTGTAGTTGACCAAAAGTCAACTATTAGTCACCATTGACCTAGGGTTGACCATGGTTGACCTAGAGTTGACCAGGGTTGACCAGAGTTGACCAGGGTTGACCAGAGTTGACCAGTTGACCAAAAGTCAACTGTAGGCCAACTCTTGATCCCGTTTGACTTTCTTCGACTTGTTTTGACCCGTGATGCCTGGTATGACCTAGGATTGACTTGGTTAGGCTTATATTGACTTGATATAACTTGATTTGACCTAGATTGACTTGACAGGACTTAGTGTGACTCAGTGAGACCTAGTTTGACCTAGATTGCATATCATTCATTGTAAATCATTCCTAAACTTGTTTAAACCTAAATTAACTTATAGTATCTCATATTTAGGTCTTCTGATACCGCTCTGAGCATTGATATACCATACAGCTCAGGACAGCAGGCGAGTACATTCACCGATAGTTTTCATTGTCTTGATATCTGCTATATCCGATTCAGTCGTAGTGTCTTACTTGATTCTTGGTCACGATAGCTTACGGACTAGTACACATTGGATCATGACATGAGATGTTGTTCCTGGATTTCTGGGTATATGGGTACACTTCCTGTCTTGTTCCCTGTACTTGTATAGACACCGATTTCTAAGAGGATTTGCTACCCTCTTACGAAATCACGTGCCATGACGTGTCATGTCCAGATCCATTGTACTACTCGGGGATGGGGAATTATTAGGGGCTATGTGATCCAAGCCACCCTGTCACTATTCATGTGCTCGCGCCACTCTTCCTTCACGAAGGGTGTAGCGAGATCCCTTGCCTTGTGCTCGTTATCCAGGTTGGACGGCATGTCTCTCCGTTGAGGTCACCGCGGATTGCCGGGCCAAGTGGATAGCCTGTCCTGTCACTTATCCTAAGCCGATCACATATCGCTCTAATAATTCAAATCACTTTTTATGTTTACTTTATCTTATCGTATATCCTGCTCTGTTCTACATTCAGTATTTTCTCACCATGCCATGATATATAGTTACCCACATGCTCTACTTGCCTTTACATTGTACCTTGATTTGAGACTAAGTTCTGCTCGGGAGAAGAGTTACAACCCCGGTCCTTGTTTGGTTTAAGGGTTGTAACTCGACTTCCGAATGGTTCCCAAGTCTTCATATATCTTTGTCTTGTAGTTCATTATACTGTCTCTTATAGAATTTGTCAATTCACATGGAACTGCTGTTAGTGTTTGTACTTGCTCATTTTCCTGACAGGATACCGTTATGATATATTACAGATGATTCCGAGGCGGACTGCTCGACCTATTATGGGCTCGAGTCAGATGGTGTAGCCTTAGATCGTGGCCTTATAGTGGAGCCACTAGATTTTGTACTTCCAGAGTAGTGTAGGCTAGCTAGGTTTGACTGGACTGCGATCCAGCTAGCTTATCAGACTGTAGTTCTATATTCTATTTTGATACTCTGTGATGTATATATCTAGACTTGTATTAGACTGTGGACTTGTTTACTCTTTCATCTATCATATGTCTTTACTCTGAGCTATCTACCTTAGTTTTATTCGGTGATTGAGACTGTATTGCTATGTCACCTCCATTCGGAGAGTATATACTGTACAGGTACATTTTAACTGTTAGTCGTAGGTATTTACAGACGTTATATACAGCGTTCTACCGCCGATTCTGCGGCGTAGGCTGGACGTACCCACTTCTCGTGCCCCTAATCAGGGTACGGGTCGTGACAAATCAGTAAGAACTCCATGGTTTGAACCCAAAGCTTCAAAGTTCATAATTTGGTCAAAATAAGTCCAAATCCAACTTTTCAAAGGTCAAAATTGGGTAGAATAAAATTCTCTACAACATGGAACTATCAAAACTTAAAAACAAAGAAGTTTGATAGATCAAAATCACCAAAATCCAAAAATAACTAATTTCTAGATCTATTAAAAATAAAACTTCAAAACGAAAAATGCCAACTTCTAAACTCTCTTAGAATCACAAGAGGAAGAGAATAGAACCATAAAAATGGGTCCTCATGAAGAAGCAAGATGTACTTGCCTATGGGTTTGGTAGGTGGAGAGAGTAATGAGGAAGAAGAGTAATGGTGAAGGAGAGTAATGGAGAGAGAGAAATGAGTGGGCTTTAAATGGAAGGGGTGGTGGTAGGTGGGTTCGGTTCATGATGAACCACCATAACCCGAAAATAAACCAACCTAGGCCAAACCTAAAGTAAGCTAAAGCAGAGAATAAAAGCAGGAAGTAAAATACAGAAAATTAATTGCAGAAATTTAATTAACATGAATTTAAAGAGATTTAAATACGAAACAATACATGATAAATATTAAATAAATACATTTAAGCAGTACATGTATTAAAAATACGTATACTGGGAACGGGGAGTGACAATTTAATTGTTAATTTTAATAATTTTAAATAATAAGTTATTAGTTCTAATAGTTTAGAGCAATAACTTGAGAATTTGTGAAAGTTAAAGTATGTAGATGCAAACTGCCACCCTCTATCTTAGGGGTGAGCATTATTTGGTTTTGGACCGAAAATTGAACCGAACCGGATAAAAGATTCACTTTGATTTCAAATAATTTGGTTCGGTTTTCAAATTACTAAAATACTTTATTCTGTTTCATTTTTGGTCGAAAATTGAAAACCGAATAAGAATTATACAAGTATACAAATACCATCAATTATTTGGCTTTTTTTTTGATTAAAAATGTATATATTTTAAAAACAAAGTCTATGCACATGTTTTGAATTTCGACTTTGATATTTTGACAACTAGTCAAACTTTGTGCGATACTTTGAAATTCAAAAAATACATGTATAAAAATTATAATTTTTATTACAATTTAACCACGATTCGAACTTTTTTTTTTGGAATCCAATCCAAAGTCATTTTATTAAAAGCAGTCAATAGAAGCTACATGATACGCAGCATCCTTCTTAAGTTGCTGGTGAATACAATCTGGGGGAGTAGAAAAATGGGTAATAGAAGTGTTGTTTAGCGCATAGGAGGCCAGCAAGTGAGCAACCTCATTTCTTTCTCTGCATATGAACAAGAAGTCTAAATCGGTGTTCATCCGGGAGATCTCTTCCTTGATGTCCTGAACCAAACCGTACAGTCTCCACGGGAGAAGCTCCTTCTCCCCTTTCATAATACGGTGAGCAATAAGAGAGTCTCCTTCTATAAGGACATTTCTCGCGGTGATAGAGTTAGCGAGCCGTACCCCTAGTCGAATAGCATGCAGTTCCGATGAAAGGCTTCTTTCTTCTTCAAAGCCGTAATCTGGTGACGAGTGCCATGTGGTTGCTGCCAAGAAACTTCCTTCGTGGTTCCTTGCAACCGCGACCGTTGCTAGTGAATGAGAGGACGTTGCCCCGTCGACGTTGATTTTAATACTGCCCATGATGGGGGCGGACCACCGGACCGCGACCAAGCCTTGTCGAAGTTTGTTGATGTGTTCTGCCCTATCCGTTCGTCCTTCCGAGAACGCTTGATACATGTAGCTCACCTGTTGCAATATCCTATGAATAGATGGAGGTTCATGTTTGAAGATACATGCACATCGGGCCTTCCATATTGCCCACAGAATGTTCGCTCCTATGAGGAAGATGTCTTCGTCTTGAGAGTTCAGAAGCCACTCCTTTATAAGCTTATATATGTCAAGATGATTGTCGACTCGTAGGCCTAACCTGCTAGCAAACCAGATTGCTCTCGACACATTACAATGAAGAAAAAGGTGATTTGCATCCTCTACATGGTCCATGCAGAAGGGACAATGTTTGTTCGATGCTGGTAGTCTTTTGTTTAAGATGTCATATAAGGGTAGAGCTTGATGAAGAAGTCGCCAAATGAATATATGGACTCTTGGGGAGATCGACCTCATGCGTCACAGGTTTCGCCATAGAGATTTATCCGAGGAATTAGTCGAGCCACTCGGCTCTAGTCCACGCAAAGTTTCGTATAGTGACTTTGACGAGAATTGCCCGTTTTTAGTTGGTCCAGATTAGTTCATCTTTTCCCTCGCCTTCACTAAGAGATATGCTGGAAATAGTCGTGGCTTCCATCGGAGTAAATATAGTGTTTATTAGACCGAGGTTCCAAGTTATGGAACAAGGGTCCATGAGCTCCCTTACCAATTTAGGACCATTCGGAGTGGCTCTACTCTCAACAATTCGAAACTTCGGCAACGTAGGAACCCATGGCTCGTCAAAGATTTTTACCCATCCTCCTCTAATACGCTAATACAAGCAGTCCTTCATATGTTTTCTTAATTCCAAAATGCTAGCCCATGTTGCTGATGCTTTTCGCGTCTTCCTCGCATTCCATATAGATCCATTTTGTAAATATATTCCCCTGAGCAAACGAACCCACAAAAGATCTGGGTTATCAAGGAATCGCCAAAGCAATTTTCCAATAAGCGATTTGTTCACCCACTCAAGCCTTCTAATGCCGAGACCTCCTTCACTCTTTGGACTTGTAATTTTGTTCCAATTTAAAAAATGCATCTTCTGAACTTCCGAGTCATGACCCCACCAAAAAGACCGTTGTTGTCTCGATAGCTTGGCCATTAATGTTTGCTTTGGGACCAAGTAGGTCGACATATGATAAATAGGGATTGATCCAAGGGTAGCTTTGATCAATGTTGTCCGACCTGCATGTGATAACAGCTTCGTTTGCCATCCTTGGAGCCGCGCTGAGCACTGGTCGATCAAAGGGGAGAAGGTTGTCGCCCTGGATTTCGAAAGCAATAATGGTTGACCCAGATATCTATCATCCTCAGTCATCAATGAGAAGTTGAGGGCAGATGCTATTCGATCGCGCTCGCGGTTTGGAACTTGTTTACTGAAGTAGATACTTGATTTACCATAATTGACCTTCTGACCCGACCACGATGAGTAGATATTGAGAATATCATGTATAGAATGTATTGATGCTAGGGATGCCTGGCCAAAGATCAATATATCATCAGCAAAAAGAAGGTGTGAGATTGTCGGTGCGTACCTGCTAATTCGAATGCCGTGGAAGAGGCTATCATGTTCGAACTTAGCAAATAGTTTGGATAAAACTTCTGAGCAGAGTACAAATATGAACGGAGACAATGGACATCCTTGGCGAATTCCTCTGGCAGGCACAAAGAAGCCTTTAGGGGACTTGTTAACAAGGACGGAGAAAGAGGCTGTCGTAATGCACTCCATAATTAGCTTATTTGTGTGGCCCCTAATACCCATTCCATGGAGAACCTGCTGAATGAAAGGCCAGGAGAGGCGGTCATATGCTTTTGACATGTCAATCTTCAGGGCGAATGCATTCTTCCTAGCCGGGAACTTTTTCATCGCGTGAATCATTTCTTGAGCTATAATGATGTTATCAGTAATCTGTCTCCCGGGAACGAAGGCAGTTTGGAACGGGCTAACTAGCTTATTCATCAATGGTTTGAGCCGATTAGTAAGGGTCTTGGAAATCACCTTGTACGCCACATTGCACAGGGCAATTGGTCTATAGTCCCCTTGAGTGCTCGGGTTAGCCTTCTTTGGAATCAAGGCCATGTAGATATGATTTAGTTTTAGAGGCATGGTGGCATTAGTGAAGAATGACTGTACTAGGTCGGATAAATACCTACCTAATACTTCCCAATTTTCTGGTACACCGCTGCCGGGAAACCATCGAGTCCTGGCGCCTTAAAAGCACCCATGCTCAAGATTGTGTGCTTGACTTCTTCGTCATTTAGAAGAGCCCCTAGTTGATTGTTCTCGACTTTGGTTAAAGGATCAAAAGAAACAGTGAAGGCGGGGTCCATAGGAGAGGCATCCTCAGAACAGTAAATGGAGGAGAAGTGATCGATGAGAGTTTTTGATATGCTGTCCTGATCAGAAGTCCAGGAGCCATCGGGGAGGATGATAGAACGAATCTCATTTCTTCGTTTACGCACTGTCGCCTTTGTATGGAAGTACTTTATATTCTTGTCACCGTCTCGTATCCATTGGCACTTGGCACGTTGACTCCAGTACGTTTCCTCAATGGAAAGGAGATCATTAATTTCAGCATTGACCTCCCTTTCCTCTGCCATATAGTGATCAGTAGGGTTTATTGCTTGCAACTCCAATAGACGGTCCTTGAGTCTTTCAATGCGAGTCTTGACATGTCCGAAACTCAGATGTCCCCATCTGCAGAGTTTCAACAGGGTGAATTGAATTTTATGAAGAAAGGTAGAGTTTACCTGGTCATTTGCTTCCTGCCAAATCGCCTTAAGATTGTCCTTGAAAGAGTCGTGGGCCATCTAATAGGCTTCAAATCTAATCGGTCTTGATCTATGCAGAGAGCCATTTTTTGTGTTGAGTAGGATAGGAGCATGGTCGCTGTTGATCCGGGGGAGAGTAGCCACCGTGGAGTGCGGGAACAAGCAACACCATTGGGAGTTCGCAAGCGCTCTGTCAAGACGTTCTCGGATGTTGAAAGCAGGCACCCTTCGGTTCGACCAGGTGTACGCCGGGCCCAGTGCAACCTAGGTCAATAAGGCCGCAGCAATGGATCATCTGTATGAACAAGGAGGCCGCTTTATGATCAAAGCTTCGTCCTCCTTGCTTTTCTTCTGGAACTACAATGGCGTTAAGATCCCCAATGCAGCACCACGGGGTCGTGAGAGTGTCTGCCAGCGCATAAATTTGGTTTCATAGATCTGGTCGGTCTCCTTTTTTTGGGCAACCATAGGTGCACAAGAGGATCCATGCCGGTGATTCATTACTAGCATCGATGGACAGGAGAATGAGGTTCTGTGTGGAGAAGGAAACAATGGCGTTGATCGTGGAATCCTACCCCAACCAAAGTCCACCAGAGCGGCCTATTGGGGGAACGGAGAAGTAGTTGGAGTAGCCGAGATGAGGAAGGGTGAGAGCAGTGTGAGAGGGAGAAGACTTAGTTTTTGCGATGAAGAAGATGGAAGGGCGGGTGGCGGAGAGAAATGATCGGAGAGTTTGAACTGTCGAGACATTTCTCGCACCTCGACAGTTCCAAGCGAGAACTAACATCGCCCTTGCGGCTGTTGAAGGCCAGCCGCCACGACCTGTAGTTTAATCTTCTTTGAAGAGTTTCTGGATTGTTGTTCCTTATTATCCTGGATGTGCAGTAAGGAGGAAGATGATCGCTTCCTGAGAAGGGGAGCATCTGGCGAAGGTGGGGGCCTCTCATGAGGTGCTTTGCGAGCTAAACGCTTCCAGGAGAACTTCGTGGGAAAAGCAGGCCTTGTGATGGTTCCAGAACTGAACCGAGCGTGAGTGGAAGAACGAAGTCCATGGGCGAGACGGCTGCCTTCGGGGAGTATCAGTTTCCTAGTGTGATTCTCCTTTGAAAAGTTATCAACACCTAATAATGTGATGTTCTCTGAAGGCTGCACAGATATATGTGGTTCCTTTGGAGCATAATCCATCAAGTCAAGAGTTCCTCTCTCGGGCCGATCCGAAGACCTTCCTTCATTATCCTCGATCGAAGAGGCTATCCGAGGGTCCGACGCCTTTTCCTCATGGGTTGGAGTAGCATGGTTTCTTGCCTCGAGGTGGTCCTCTGTTTGCTCAAGATTAGACCCAGTAACAACAACAAAATCTGATGGATGCCTACTAGGTGCAGGATGGTATGGTACAAGCTGATTTTGTCTAGATGGGGTGATAGACAAACCGCAAGGCGGCTGCGGTTCCCTAGATGACGAGGTGGATGACGAGTGCGTAGGTGATATATTAACGGGGCTGGACGTTTGTTCTTGTCTCACTCCATGGCTGGAGGGCCCTCCACTGCGTGGGAAAACTCTCAGGGCTTCCGCCCGATACTCTTCTTTTATTCTTGGACGTAGAAGATCCTTTATACGACTAATCTCATCATCAGTCCAGTCGTCTCCGATTAGAGACTCAAACCGGTCCTTCTCAGGGCAGTTTGCATAGGCGTGCCCAACCCTGGCGCAAAAGGTACACAGGCGTGGTAATCTCTCATACTAACAGACACATGGCTCACATCACATCCATCCATACAAGTGGATATGGACTTCTTGAGAGGCTTCGAGATGTCTATCAGGATTTTGAGACGCGCAAAGGTTCGCCATTGGCCTTCTTCTGCCGTCGAAACAGGTCTAGGAGAGCCTAGGGCTTCCGCAATACGGGCGATCGCTTTCCTATTAAGGAACTTCGGAGGAATCTTGTGGAGTTGGACCCAGAAGTCCGCCCTATTGAAGTTGTACTCTTCAATCGCAAGGAGTTCCTCATTAATGCTCCAGGGGGCTTCTAGGAGGATCCGATCAACCTCCTCTGGTGAAGCTAGTTTCACAAAAAAGTCCCTGCTTCTATGTCCAAGTCTGAGACGGTTACTGGATCAGCGGTTTTCCAGAGCTTTGTGAGGATGGAAGCAAGCGCCGACCGCGAAAATGTCGGTTTGAATAGGGTTTGATCGCCATTGTAGAGGCCCATTGATGAGGGGCTGAGCTCTCCTTCGCCGAGAGGGAGATGACCCCGGCGGCTCCTTGGAGATGGAAGAGAGAAGACATCCTCTCCACCACCTCCCTGTAGGAGGCCATGAGCGGCACCAGATGGAGGCGCTGCAAACCCTAAAGGTTTGGAGGAGAAAAACCCTAGAGGAGAGCAAAACCCTAAAGGTTTGGAGGAGAAAAGGTTGATATTACTTTCATCCAACCCACCACGATTCTAACTTTGAACCGACATATTAGATAATAAAAGTCTAATCGAACAAACTGAATAAACCAAAGTTATTATCCAATTCGGTTTCGATTTTAGCTAATTCGATTCGATTTTTTTTTTTGATATATTCAATTTGGTTAATTCGATTATGATGAAACGGAATAAATCCAACACTCTACGAAGCCACCTTTCTCCGATTTTCGGGTCGGATCCGACCCTCACCAATATCTCCGATTTAAAATAGTGGGTCCCACCGGGCTGGTTGTATGAGCTCCTTGAATTATTGGAACAACATGGGCCCAACTCCAAGGGGCGTTTGGGCTCAGATCCGAGTCAGCCTCCTCCTTGGAAAATGTATAGATTGGCCGAAGCTAGGCCCAACTCCAAAGGGTTAGGTTTTCTTGCCGGATTTCCTACGTCCTCGCCGGCCGGACGCCGACATCGCCGACGATATCTCCGCCGACTTCGCCGTCGATCGCCACGTACGTTTTCTCCTTCCTGTCTATTTGTACCAATTTCCGTTCGGATCCACTAGAATTTTCTTTTATCACAATTTTAATGATTTTATGGCGTTCTTGGTTCTGCAGCAGTGGTACTGAATGAGGTGATTCTATATACTACAAATTTCTAGGCTTCGATTCTCCGGACAGCATCATAGCAATGGCAACTGCCGGTCCTGGACTCGAGTCGCTCGTTGACCGTAAGTGTCCTTCTAGCTTGATCTTCTTATGTGTTATTTCTCAAGACCTATGTTGCACGGACACAGACGGATTCTGACACATGCACGATACCGACACGGCTACGACACAGATGTGCGACACAAAATTTTGGCATGTAACAAGTGTTCCTTGCAGTGTCCGTGTTGCAAGGTTGTAAAAGACAGCTACCTATCCTGCCTAGCGGATTGTCACGGACTTAGTGTTTTTGCTAGCACTACGTCCCGTGCGGCGCACTGTCTTTCTCCTCAAAGACTCGTGCAAGCCTTCCCGACCCGACTTAGCTAGATCGCTAAGAGAATTAGAATAGTGGAGCAAAGATGGGTCTAGTAAGAATCTCTTTATTGACTTGGAGAATGCTTACAATTTTAGGTGGTGAGGAACAAATGAGAGCCTCCCCCTTTTATAAGTGCTCTATGAGCAATACAAGGAAAGTCCTGGAAGGAATATTCCAAGGATTATTACAATCTACCATAACTGGAATGGCATATTCCAGGTTTATTCCCTAGCAGCATAATAGGAAACTTCAAGGGCCTTCCAGAAGCTTCTTGGGCCTCCTAGAACGATCTTGGGCCTCCCGGAGAGATCCACAGTCTTCTAGAGCCTTCCGCCATCTTCTAGAATGTTCTGGAAGCTTCCCGCATAACCTTAGTCCGCAAGAAGGTTATGCAACTGGGCCTCGGGCGGGGTGCAACATTTGGGCCGTTACATTCTCCCCCACCTAAGGCGTTGACGCCCTCGTCAACCATGCTCGCTGAGAAACGCCTGGATCTCGGCTTCGAACTGATGCAGCGTATCAGCACGTTCCCAGCTTGACTCGCCGTAAGGCAAGCCCTTCCACCGGATGAGGTACTCCACATACGGGGACACTCCGCGTCGCCGAATGGTCCTCCTATCCAGCACGGCTTCCACCTCCTTGTCGAAGGAAGTCGTCATGGTCGCCGTTGGTCGCTTCGGAACTCCGCGCTGGGGATCCTCCAAGTCTTCGTGGTACGGCTTCAAGCAACTGGCATGGAAGACTGGATGGATCTTCAGCTTGGCAGGGAGTTCAAGCTTGTAGGCCACCTTGCCTACCTTCTTGAGCACGGGGAAGGGGCCTTCATACTTCCGGATCAGTCCTTTGTGCACCTTGCGGAACACCTTGAACTGTTGTGGTTGCAGCTTCACCAGCACCATATCCCCCTCCTTGTACTCAACTGGCCTTCGCTTCGCGTCGGCCCACTTCTTCATCTTCCTCGCGGCCTTCTCCAGAAATGCCTTGGCAATGTCCGCTTTTGCCTTGAAATCTGAAGTGAACTGGTTGGCCGCGGGGCTTCTACTCGAGGACCCCGCACTCAGCGTGTGCGGGGCAAGCGGTTGGCGACCCATCACCAACTCGAAAGGACTGCTGTGCGACGACTCGCTCCGTTGAAGATTGTAGCAGAACTGAACGACGTCGAGGTGATGCACCCAATCCCTCTGGTTGGCACTCACAAAGTGCCGCAAGTACTCCTCGAGTAGCGAGTTGACCCGCTCGGTCTGCCCGTCCGTCTGCGGGTGGAAGCTGGTCGAGAAGTGTAAGTCCGTCCCGAGGATTTTGAACACTTCCGTCCAGAACTTCCCCGTGAAGCGGGGGTCTCGGTCACTGACAATGTTGACCGGGATGCCCCAGAACTTCACTACATGGCTGATGAACAGTCGCGCGGCCTCCTCTGCTGTGCAGTCCGTCGAAGCAGCAATGAAGGTCGCGTATTTTGAGAACCGGTCCACCACCACGAGAATGGACCCCAGCGCCCCCACTTTCGGCAGGGCGGAGATGAAGTCCATCGAAATGCTCTCCCACGGCCGACTCGGCACGGGAAGAGGCTCCAGCAGGCCCCCGGGCTTCTGATGATCCACCTTGTCCTGTTGGCACACAAGACAAGTGCGAACATAGTCTTCTACATCTTCGCGCATGCGAGGCCAGTAGTATGCGGCCTCCAACAGTGCCAAGGTTCGCTTCTGCCCCGGGTGTCCAGCCCACTTTGTGTCATGGCACTCCTTGAGCAGTTGTCTCCGCAAGCCACTCCACCTAGGCACGACCACCCTGTCGCCCTTGGTGTAGAGAAGTCCGTCTTTCAGCCAGAACCTTCTCGTCTTGCCCTCCTTGGCAAGCTTCACTAGGGCCAGTGTTAGTGGATCCTCCATGATTCCCACTCGAACACGGTCCAGAACGTCCCCTTTGAGCAAGCACACAGATGCGAGCTCGGCCTTCCTGCTAAGCGCATCGGCCACCTGATTTTCTTTGCCGGGTTTGTACTGCAACACCATATCGAACTCGGCTAGAAAATCTTGCCATCTCGCCTGCTTCGGAGATAGCTTCTTCTGGGACTGGAAGTAGCTCGTGGCACATTGTCCGTCATGACCACGAACTTGGTGCCGAGAAGGTAGTGCCGCCATGTCCTCAAGCTATGCACGACCGCGGTCATCTCCTTCTCCTGCACCGTGTAGCGCCGCTCAGTGTCATTCAGCTTGCGGCTCTCGAACGCGATGGGTGTCCTTCCTGCACCAATACCCCACCGATGGCGAAGTCGGACGCGTCCGTGTGCACTTCGAACGCCTTGGAGTAGTCCGGTAGAGACAAGACCGGCTCCTCCGTCACAGCCCGCTTCAATGCCTCGAATGCCTCCTCGCATCGGGGCGTCCAGCTCCACGCCCGATCCTTCCGCAGCAGATCGGTCAGAGGCGCTGCGATGGCGGAATATCCTCGGATGAACCGCCGGTAGTAGTTCGCCAAGCCAAGGAACGATCGCAGCTCCGTCGGCTTGGTGGGAGCCTCCCACTCCCGTATGGATTGGACCTTTGCGCCGTCCATCCATATCTTGCCACGCCCGATCCAGTGCCCCAAGAACGACACCTCTTCTTGAGCGAAAGAGCACTTCTCCCGCTTGACGAAGAGTTCGTTCTCCCTTAGCACCTGGAAGACAGTCTTCAAATGCTCGATGTGCTCCTCCATCGTGTTTGAGTACACGACGATGTCGTCGAGGTAGACCACGACGAACCGATCCAGGTAGGGATGAAAGAGCTTGTTCATCAAAGTACAAAAAGTCGCAGGAGCATTTGTTAGACCAAAAGGCATAACCATAAACTCATATGCGCCATACCTCGTCACGCATGCCGTCTTAGCCTCGTCGCCCTCTGCAATCCGGACTTGATAATATCCCGAGCGCAGATCAAGTTTGGAGAAGTATCTCGCGCCTCCCAATTGGTCGAACAGGTCCGCCACCAACGGGATGGGATATTTGTTCTTGACGGTTACCTTGTTTAGTGCACGATAGTCGATGCACAAACGAAGGCTTCCATCCTTCTTCTTCTGGAACAGCACCGGTGCACCATACGGGGCCTTTGACGGTCTGATGAATCCCGCGTCCAGCAGCTCCTTGAGTTGCTTCTTCAACTCGTCCAGCTCGGGCGGGGCCATGCGATATGGAGCCATGGCGGGCGGCTTCGTGCCCGGCTCCAACTCGATGGCATGGTCTACCTCCCTCCGCGGAGGTAGCCTCTTCGGCAACTCCTTCGGCATGACGTCTCCGAACTCCACAAGGACGTCATCGATCTCAGGCGGAAGATCCCCCTCCACGGGCGCTTCCTCCGACTTGAGCACAGCAAGGTAAGTCATCTCTCCGTGTCGCATCCCCTTCTTGAGTTGTAATGCGGAGAGAGCCTTCCCCTTTGTAAGCTCGCCTCGTGCAGTTGTCACCATGCACGGAGAGCTCTCCTCCATGATCCCGACGACTCCCAAATGCGGCATTGGGACTGCCTTTGCCGAAGTGAGGAAGTCCATCCCAAGGATCATGTTGAAGTCGTCCAGTGGTGCTGCCGTGAGACTGGTGACACCCGTCCAGTCTCCCACTTGGATCTTCACTCCTTTGGCCACCCCCTGCACAGGGCGCGCCTCAGAGTTGACTGCCTTTATCGTGCTTGAGTCTTTTTCCAGCGCCAAACCCAGCGTCGGACCTCCGCGTCCGAGATAAAGTTGTGGGTAGCCCCCGTGTCGACCATCGCCCTGGTGTTGTGGCCGTTGATCTTCACGTCCACGTACATCAGCTCTCGATTCGGGGTCTTGGACACGACCGCCTTGCTCTTCAAAGCATTCAACAGGCGCAGGGCACCCATATGAGCCCCCTTCTTAGGCTCTATGTCCTCGGCCTCCTCGCCTTGGACCGCGTTCACCCTCTTGCCCTTGTTTGGACAGTCTCGTGCGAGGTGATTTCCTCCGCACACATAGCACTCGATCTTCCGCTCCGTCGAAGGCTTTGCTTGCGGCTTGTCCTTCGGGGGGGCCTCCCTTTCCGTTGTTCTTCTTCGCTCCCCCACCATTGAACTTGGTGGTGGTCTTGTCCTTGGGCTTTGGGGCATCGCTCCGTCGATACTCCATCAGCTTCTCGGCTGCCGCGACAGCCGTGTTCAGATCTGACACATCTTGCCTCTGCAATTCTTGTGCCGCCCATGGTTGTAGACCCTCCAGGAACGCGAACAGGCGATCCTCTTCGCCCATACTGGAAATGGTGAGCATCAGGCGGGTGAACTCCGCCACATACTCCTTGATCGACCCGGTGTGCTTGAGTTGACGCAAACTCCGTCTTGCGACATACTCCACGTTCTTCGGGTAGAATTGAGACTTGATCTCCTTCTTGAGATCCTCCCAAGTCTCGATCTTGCAGAGTCCCTTTTCTATATCGATGCACCTGCGTCGCCACCACAGCGTAGCATCATCAGAAAAATATAAGGACGCTGTGTTTACCTTATCGGTCTCATCCTCGATGCGGACCGCCTTCAGGTAACGCTCGACGTTCCAGATGAAGTTGTCCACCTCCTTCGCGTCCCGTACGCCATTGAAGGATTTTGGTTCTGGATACTTCACCCTCTGCGTCGACTCCCTCCTCGGAGTCGGACCACCAGCAATGGCCCTCTCAAGGACCTCCGCCTTGGTTTGTAGCTCTTTGCGTAGTTCAGCAATCTCCGCCTTCGTGGCCTTTCGTTCCTCCTCGAACTCAGCCTGCATCTCGCGGAGATGCTCTCGGAACTCCGACATAGCCGTGGCGACATCCGCCTCCAAACCTTGGGCGAATTCCTCTTGAGCCGTTTGGTTCTGCTCCACTTGATACTCGACGCCCGTCACGCCCTTCTCTAGCATCTCAACACGGTCCGCCAACTCGCCAAGAGCCCGTTCCAGCAACGGTTCCTTGCTCTTGCCCTTCTTCGAGGCCTTCGCCTTCTCCTTAGGCGATGAGGGTTGGGCGGGCTCGTCGTTGATGATGGCTTCGGTCGAAGACATGACGGCGATCGAACCTGGCTCTGATACCACTTGTCACGGACTTAGTGTTTTTGCTAGCACTACGTCCCGTGCGGCGCACTGTTCTCCTCAAAGACTCGTGCAAGCCTTCCCGACCCGACTTAGCTAGATCGCTAAGAGAATTAGAATAGTGGAGCAAAGATGGGTCTAGTAAGAATCTCTTTATTGACTTGGAGAATGCTTACAATTTTAGGTGGTGAGGAACAAATGAGAGCCTCCCCCTTTTATAAGTGCTCTATGAGCAATACAAGGAAAGTCCTGGAAGGAATATTCCAAGGATTATTACAATCTACCATAACTGGAATGGCATATTCCAGGTTTATTCCCTAGCAGCATAATAGGAAACTTCAAGGGCCTTCCAGAAGCTTCTTGGGCCTCCTAGAACGATCTTGGGCCTCCCGGAGAGATCCACAGTCTTCTAGAGCCTTCCGCCATCTTCTAGAATGTTCTGGAAGCTTCCCGCATAACCTTAGTCCGCAAGAAGGTTATGCAACTGGGCCTCGGGCGGGGTGCAACATTTGGGCCGTTACAGGATGCTGTTAAAAACAGAAAATAAAAACCCTAAATAAACTGAGATCTACACGAAAAAAAAAGGTTCTTAACACCCAAAAATATAGATAGTCTGGGGTTGGAGGGGCCTAGGTGGGCGCCTAGGCGGACATCGGGCGGGCACAAGGCGCCGGCATCGCCTAGATGGCCGTCTGGGCCAACTTTTAGAACACTGCCATGTCGTGTCGCAAATGTCTCCTGCACGATGCCGCACAACCACGATTAGACTTTTTTTTTGCTTTCTTTCCCTGCAGTATCTGTTCTAATTTCAATTTCTTATTCTTTATTCGTTTACTTCTTTACGTGCAGAGACCATCTCAATCATAACTAATGATGGGCGGAATATTATCGTCGGTGCCTTAATTTCTCCTTATTTTTAGCTTACTTGGCCATTGTTCCTTTTTTTTTCCCCTACTTGTACTGAAATCATTCTATATGTTCAGGGTGTTTTAAAAGGTTTTGACCAGGCTACCAATATCATTCTCGATGAATCGCACGAGAGAGTTTACTCCACAAAGGTAATTACTTTTTTTTTTAAAAATTTCCTCTGCTCTGGTATTAGTGAGTTTCATTTTTTTAAAGTAGTCCATAAATGATAATGCTAGGATGGTCATGTGGCAATAGCTTGAAACATCAATTGAGCGTATACATGAGAAGTTGGAGGTGGCACCAATTGAGGAGAAGTGAACACGTGCAACATAGACCTATAGATATACCGGTGATGAGGAATGGTAAGATGTTGGTTAAAGGATTTGATAGAACTAGGGACATTCCTAAAGAAAAAAAAGGATTGAGATAAGCTTACTACAAAATTTGGAAGAAAGGCTTTTTTGTTGTATTAAATACTAATGAGTTACAAATGGTAAATCACTGATGAAGTGTGGATTATGTGTTAAATTGTACCCTGTCGCTCTTTGCAAAGTAGGGATGGAAGCCGCCATTGGGATAAGCGGATTTTGTTTGTGGTTTCCAGATTTTTTTGGTGTTACATTTTTATGTCAACCATTTTTAACACAATGTTCATCAATTGTGCAATTAGACTAACCCCTAGTCTAATCGTGCTCGTTTTCTATCCTTCCTAATAGTCAACGACATTTTATGATTCTCCTTTGTTATTATGATTAATCAAATCACATTCGGCCTTTCAATTTATTTATGAATATTGACCTTTAGTTTCTTGATTGGCCATGAACTTCTCTGAAGACGAAATCTGTCAAACCATTTTTTAGGTTTATAAAAACAGTGGGGTGGGTTTGGAAGAAGGGGGGGTGGGGTGGATTACTTGTTCAATTGTCCTATTAGAGCCTATCCTAATCTGTCACATGTCTGTCTTACATCCTTCTTTATAGTCCAATGAACTTTACAATCCCTCCTTTCGCTGTTAGATTGATCTGCTTCAACCTTTCCTTCGTCGAAATACTGAAGCCCAATTATGGGGACTTGATTGTAAAAGACTTTTTATGTTGCCCTCAAGTTTTCTGAAGATAAAATTCCATAAATCCAATCTTCAGATTTAAAAATAGTCTGGAGGATGAGGATTGTGGGTTACACGTTTTCATGAAACGCATTTCCAGCTAAGTGCTGTAACAGTTAAGCATTGTAATTACCTTTGGGAGAAAACCATGCTCTATTCAGCTACCATAGTTTTGTTTCCTACTCAGCTACTCTAAACTGCTAATGCTCTTCGCTTTCAGTCTTCCTATCCTTCCTTGGTGACACTAATTTTAGCATCAACCTTCAACCCTTATCTTATTCAAGTTTAGTACCTAGAATCCTTTTGTGCCAATTTTCACAAATTTAGTTTCTTTGGTCCTTTTGTGGATTTAACTTGGCCGGAATTTGCTGGTAGACTTATCCTTGTTGGCGTGTTTCTTTGAGATAGAATTCCTTCTTCAATGTTGCAAATGAACTATTTTTGCTCAAACTGGTTCTATTGTTCTGGATAGTAACATCTGGAATTTTGTTTTTTCTGCTGAATAATATATGTATAGTTAATACTGATAACCTAGAAACAAAAATAGTCGAATCACGGTTAAGGTTAGAATGTTGGCTTAGCTGGCTATTTCAATTCTAAAGTTATGGACAAGATAAGATATTTTATAATATAATTTCCTTTGTTATCTAGCAACTCTTATGTGACATACTTTCTGATAGGAAATACAATACAATCGGATACCTTTTAATTCACGAGTTCTAGAAAAGGTAGCTATGGGACATTGTATTATATTAAACAAAAAGACATTTTCATTGTAGTAAATTTAAATGCAAATGATTTTGGGTTTATTTTCTTCTGCGTTGGGACCTAGCCATGGGAAGTGCTTGTGGTAGTGGAGGTGAGGCGGGGAATAAAGTGGTGGTAATGGCGGAAAGGTAGCAGGTAGAGGAGAGGGGGGGGAGTGGGCGAGAGTGGTGCTAGAGGAGGCTGAAAGAGAGAAGGTAAGGAGTGGAAGTTGGGTCTGCTGAGGGCATCAAAGGACTATATGATGTTTTTAACATTAATGGGGTGTGCTATTGGGTGGTATAGACCATACTACCCTGCCTGTTAACCTAGTGGTCACCTTGATCTATTAATTCAATACTTACCCTAGACCCCAAGTACAAATTATATGATTTATGAATCTGAATGAAACCTACCTATTTGTATTAGAAATGGTAATCAAGGATTCACATATCAGATTTGCAGACTAAATGAATTCGACAACAATTCAAGAAGTTATATAGGGAATCCATACTACAGTGAGCAACTCCATTTCTCTAGGGTATAGTGTTTTAAAAGGTGATTAGGCACTAAGAAGGTTTCAAGTCTAATTCTTCAGTACTAAGTCTTCTTATTGCAACATCTTTGAATTAATAATTTTCATAAGTATTTGGCCCTTGTTCGTTTTCATAATCACCCGCTACTAGCTCATCGACACTTGGGTTGGGTGGGATGTACATGAACCAAGGGCTTTTGTCATGGTTCACATGTCAGTACTGCAAAAGGGAGTGCGAAGTATTAAATGAACAAAGTTTTATATCTAATTGCATTTCCTTTCTTCAAGTCAAAAACCCTTGCTCTGCGGAAAATCCCTCCACTCTTTTCCCCCCAAATCAACTATATTCTTTGCCATTCTCGAATTTCATTGATTTTTTTAATACACAGAACATTGTTTGATTTACAATATCAACGCTGATGATCACAATGCATTATATCTTCTCAATGCATTATATCTTCTTCGCATCATGGGTGGCCTAATTAGCTAATGCGAGGTCGATGGAGCAACGTGGTATTTGTTCAACACGGAATGCTTTTTCTTATGTATCTCTCGTCAACGTCCATCTCATGAGTTCCTCAAAACTAGCTTCAAGTTTCCCATTACGTCGACATAAAAGAGATCCAGTCTTCATCTTACAATCATGTTATGAAGAGAAATAACTTCTATGGTGTCATTCCCCTACCGATTCTTTGGTAGAAGCTACCCCAACAAAAACCCTGTCTTTGTAAGGTTTTTATTAAGTTCCTGCTAGAACAGGTTGTATTGGAAGAGGCCAAGTGCTTATAGATGATGGATGTTCTCGTCAGCTCATAGTGTAAGAAAGTAAGTGCTTTTGTAGACGATTGATGTACCCCCTGTGGATATGACCCTCTTCTAGATGGCCATGTTGGAGCTCCTTAATGATAGAAAAGCTACATTACCTTTTCTAATAGGTCGTTCCGTCCATTTTCTTATTAGGTCATCCATGATTCCAAGACCAAGAATGGCATTGCAATCAACATTGCCGGTTTGATAGAATAGGGGCTACTTCTAGTTCTTGAGCAAAAATGATAAAAATTGAAGTGGATAAGGGATGGAGTTGATCTGGAGTGGGATGATAAAGATACAATGACTTTTTTTTGAGACAGAGGCACTAGAGGTTTACACTTGGACAGATGGAAGGACATTGGTGTTGCAGTAAAAAAAGTAGAGACAAGAAAAGATTAGAAAAAAGTAATTGAGAATCAGTTGGTACGCCATGTACAAATTCACTTTCTTTTTCGCACTGACATGTAGGCCAAGGCAAAAGCTCTTGGCCCATTTGCACTCCACATGGCACTTGTTCGATGAGTCAAGGGCAAGTTATTATGGAAATGAACAAGGGCCAACTGATCCCGAGTAGTACTACTAAAACATTGTACATTGAGCAGAGTAACTCTTATTCTCTTGAGCATCATAGATTTCTTGCGTAAAGGTGTGGCCACTTTCTATAGGACCATTTTGTATGAAGAACACTATTTTTTTTTGATGATACTACTGCAGAACAACATGGTAATTGGAGTATTTTTCATTTTCCCTTGAGAAAACAATATTTTTATCTACAAGTCAGTAGCTATGTTGAACATTCACTGTCACAAATAAAAAAAAAAAAAAAAAAAACTACATTACAAGATATGGACGCGAAACTGATCTTGGCACTCGTCGTAGCGTATTTTGGAGTGTTCATTTTTTGTTCCATACGCGTCCGAGATGACACAATATGGATAAAATGCCAATTATGCAGTCCTCTGCATCATAGCTTATTCTCCACGTTGAACCTTCTGAACATGGAAGATTGGATAGGACCCCGCACAACAACTTAGATTAATAATGCACATTTTGGTTAGTAGGTTTTAGCTATTAGCAGGCATGTTAATAAAATATGATGCCACTTGGGTTGATTAGTTTCAACTATATATCATCATCATCCAAGCCTTCTTCCATCATAATGGGTCGGCTATGGAGCATAATAATGCTCCATGAAAGATTTGACAGTTTTATGGCTACCTGTCAACTTGACGTCAACCATGTTGTTGCCAATTCCTAAACAAGGTAACAATGAGCATGAGAGGGTCATAACATAGAATCTAGACGGTCAGTTGGCAAGTAGGTAGACCTACCTTTTGGATTTGGATATGCAATTTAAGCATGTAACCAAGGAGCAACCTACAAGTTCCCCTAGAGCATAAAGAGTCTAGATGAAGAGGTAAGATGATACAATTTGCTGTGGTAATTGCATTCATCTCTACGACACCTTAAGACAAAAGAGTTACGGAATGGCCTTAAGTTTCAAGTTTCAACCGTATATACTATATACGAGTTTGTAAAAAGTGTTGTTTGTACATGAATATTATGTGTGAATATACTAGTGTTCTCAAGTGTTATTATTGGAAGTAGATCATTCTAGCATGTGAGTTTATGTATACTCAGATATATCAAGATATCTATTACTTTGGATGTGGATAGTTTCGTAATTTGGTAAATTGATAGTAGTGTTAGTATTTATCCATCCATATTTTATTGGATGGATAGTGTTGACATCATGATTCAAGACTAATCAGACTACCTAGCAAAAAAGTTGACTATTCACTTCAAAAGGCTATGATTTCTTCGTATCTCAATTTTTTTAATTTAAGATTAATCTCATATCTAGACTATAAACAACTTTTGGCAAACATAATGATCAAAATAACAAAAACTACCAACAAGTGAGGTACACATACAAATTTTCAATAGTAATCCACCACTCATATAATTTTAACCAAGCAAAATAACTTCCAAGTCTCTCTAATATTTAATAAATTGGTCTATTTGTCTTTTCTACTCCTACAAGTTCATATATAAAGTAAGTATTTTGGTCCGGCTTTCTTGATTAAGAAAAATAATATGTAGCTTTTTTTAGATGAAGAAAATAATATGGTTTTATTAAAATGGTATATTGCTAATAGTTGTTTTATATTTTTCTGTCAAATATGGTACACTATACTAAATTGTGTCATACATATTTCAGTTTGCCATAATGTTCTTACCAGACATAAACTATATATCAGAATTAAATAATACACCGCAACTAGAACATTATGGCAAATTGAAAAGAGTATGACACTATTTAATATAGTGTACCATATTTAACAGAAGATTATAAAGCAACTATTTGCTGTATACAATTTTTAACTAACCCATATTATTTTTTTTATTCTAAAAAAAGGGGACCATATTATATATTTTTTTATCAAGGACCCGGCATAATACTTTGTCCGAGGACTTGTAAGAGTAGAAAAGATAGATGGACCAATTTATCCGTGGAAGTTAATTTTACTTTGGTTAAGATTTATATGAGTGGATTACTTTTGATAATTTGCATTTATGTGCCTCGCTAGTTGGGAGTTTTTGTCGTTTTGATCATTATGTTTGTTGAAAGTTGTTTATACTATAGATTTGAGATTAGTCTAATCTGAAAAAAAAACTGTGACGGGAATAAATCCTTTAGCCTTTTGAATTTGGCTCTTTTCTAGTATTCTAATTAATCTTGATTTCTAACACGTATTTGCCTCAGCTGTTATTAAGACGTTGTGTTTTTCTTTTACTGAATTTGAGAGCTTGACTTCTTATGTTGGTGACCGAGTGTGCTGCATTAGATGTTTGCTTTATAATACCTTATATTTTGAGAAAGGGTAGTCGTAAGCTTGAGTTTATGTCATATCCATTTACATTTCCAATCTTTCTTGCCAAATGCTGACCAAATTATCTGCTAGCCTTGAATTGCATAAATCTTCAAATGCAATGTGCAAATAGTGACATGGTTGTCAACTGAGCCTTTAGTTGTCTTGTAATAAACTGGGAGATAGTGCAGGTTCTTTACATCTTTACAGTATTCTTGATAAAGCCTCTTCTGTTATATTATATTTAATATTTGGATTTATAAATGTCTATGCGGAGGGATGCATTATACATTATACTCTACCTATAGCATTCAACCTATTATACAATGTATCAATTTGATTTTAAGATATTCATATGGTTGAAGGCTCAATTGTTGTACTTTTATTATTCTAAAGTAACCCAAATTCTGTAGAAGTGTTGAACAGCCAATTCTGCTTACAGTTATTCTGTGGTTGATGCAGGAAGGTGTTCAACAGCTTGTTCTGGGGCTGTATATTATAAGGGGTGATAACATGTGAGTTTTCTTCTCACTGAAGTCCAGCCAACTTTTGTGTCCACTCTCATTATTTGCTCATCTTATTATGCTTTAACCAATATCTGCAGAAGTATTGTGGGAGAATTAGATGAGGAGCTTGACGCAAATCTTGACCTCTCGAAACTGAGGGCACATCCCCTCAAGCCTGTGATTCACTGATCAGCAAAATGTCCAAGCTCGTGATGTATCGATTTTGTATTTTAGGATTAGACAATCAAGGGCATGCCATTGATTTTTGGATTCAATTGTCGCCCCGAATCTAGATACGTAACCCCGTGCGTTACAATTCATTTGTGATCATGTAATAAGTTGGATACATGATGTTATTTTGAAGTGCTTCTGGCAGAGTCTAAAAACTATTATTGTGGTGCTTGGAATATTAATTCACGAACTTTATATTTTGCAATGGCATGCCTTTGTGAAGGCTCCAGGTAGTATCAATGTAAGTCATGACACCATCTTAGGTCTTAGAGCATCATTAGTAACGCCCATCCCATTTTCTAGATTCTAGATTTAGAATGTAGGAGCTCATTTTGTAGAATAATAAGTCTCATTCCTAGTCCCAATTTCTACAATTTCGGTCCCAATCCATCCATGGGTGCTAAGGGTTGAGTCTCCCAATTTCTAGATTCTAGATTGTAGAACTCGTTTTGTAGAATAGTAAGTTACAATTTGGAGCCCAACTTTCTAGATTCTAAGCTTTATATTTTTTTTTTCTACATTAATTTTTACCACACAATTTTTTGGACCGGAGCTCACTTTATCATTTCCTACTATTCTCGTACAAACATAACCCATTCTACATTTACCTTTTTTTTTAAATTTTGGGCTCCAAATTGCATTGGAGAGTCCCAACAACTAATGATGCTCTTAGAGCATCATTAGTAAGGCCCATCCCATTTTCTAGATTCTAGATTTAGAATGTAGGAGCTCATTTTGTAGAATAATAAGTCTCATCCCAAGTCCCAATTTCTACAATTTCGGTCCCAACCCATCCATGGGTGCTAAGGGTTGGGCCTCCCAATTTCTAGATTCTAAATTGTAGAAACTCGTTTTGTAGAATAGTAAGTTCCAATTTGGAGCCCAACTTTCTAGATTCTAAACTTTATATTATTTTTTTCCTACATTAAATTTTGACCACACAATTTTTGGGACCGGAGCTCACTTTATCATTTCTTACTATTCTCATACAAACCCAACCCATTCTACATTTACCCTTTTTTTGAAATTTTGGGCTCCAAATTGCATTGAGAGTCCCAACTACTAATGATGCTCTTAGAATTGGACACCAGGACCTCTCATCATTCGCCTTATGACGCTGTGAAGGCAAGTTGAGTAGTCATTTCTTTTATTACAGTGAATTTGTTTAAGCAGTTTCTCTTGTATGCTATATAATTTCAGGAATGATGGAAAAGTGGAAGGAAGGAAAACCAAAGAGATTTATTTTCCATTCATATGTAAAGGAAAGACTATTTCCTTCATGGTGTTTGGTAGGATGGAAGGAAAATGTAAGTGATACATTTTCCTTTGTTTGATATGGAAAAAAAAATGGATGGAAGGAAAATAAAAAAATATAGACTTTACCAATTATATCCTCAATTAAAAATATTATTTACCATTTGAATTTTTTGAACTACTTTAAAATAATATGATTTCTATAGGGTATAATTGTAAATTAAGATAAGTATGCACTTTTTTTTCACTTTTGGGATGATTGATTTTCTTACGTTATGAGGGAAAATCAATCTCTCTACTTTTACTTTCATACCAAACACGAGAAAATGTTTCCTTCCACTTTTCTCTCATCAATTTTTCTTCTCTCATTTTTTTTCCTCCTACCAAATACACCCTTACTGTCTACTAAAGTTGAAGAAGTGTCTACAACATGAAATCACTTGCAAATGACAATGTTGGATGCCGAGTGTCAAATTTGTGAACTGCTGCTCTTAAAAAAAAAAAGGCTAAATTACACAATTACTGTTTTTTAACTTTATACCCTCAACTTTTATAGGTAATAACTTAATATCCTATCTCAACTAAATTTCTAACTGATATCCAAATTTTTTTATTCCTAAACTACCCTCCTCCCCTCCCCCCGTTTGCTGCTTCCCCACCCCCTCCCCTCCCCTTCCCCCGACGGCTATCCCGCCGTCCGCCAGCCCCCCCCCCCCCCCCCCCCCCCCCCCCCACCCCCCCCCCCACCCCCCCCCCCCCCCCCCCCCCCCCCCCCCCCCCCCCCCCCCTTCCGGTGACCACCTCCCTACCTGCCTCCTGTCCCGAGCGCCGCTGCGCTGCCACCCACAATCGAAGAGGGGGGAGTTGGGGGGAGAAGAGAAGGGACAATTTGGTCCAATTTTTCTCTCTCCAGGATATCAAGGTAGTACCTATAAAAGTTGAGGGTATCAAGTTGTAATTTAGCCTAAAAAAATGTAAAAGCATATTTGGTACTCGGAAATGTTTAGGTGAAGTACTTTCACATTATATATTTCATTTAAAAAGTTCCATTTTCTTTGATCATTCGGGCTTTCTTTTTCACTTGTATCAGAACCAAGTTTGTGTGAAGTATTTTCACATTGTATACTTCATTAAAAAATTTATATATTGATGCCATATTCTAGCCAAGTAGCTATCAGCAAGAGAGGGACATGTTACGGAACTCAGAAGGTTAGTTGGCGTTTAGATCTACCTTTTGTTACGCATATTAAAGCTCATACAACCAAGGGGGTACACTTCAAGTTTATCTAAACTAGAAAAAAAAATCTTCTGTAGAATCTAAAAAAAAAGTCGCAAGGTTATTGGGATGGATGGACACTTATTAAATTGTTCCAAACGAAGCTAACCCTATTCTTGTTTTCTGCTACATATAAAATAGAGTTTGAAAAACTCAATTGTGGGTGAATTTCTTTTCCTATAAGAAGTATTCAAAATGTTTAACAAGATGGGTTGTCATTTGATATGGGTTTGAAGCAAGTAGAAAAATAATTACATGTGACTAGCATTCACTTGGAAGCAACGAAAGTACGAATATAAATCGATACGGTACAAATAAAATACATTAAAAAAATGATCAAATATTCGGCAAATAGAAATATTAAGATTAGAAATTTTACATTCTTAAACATGTTATCAAGTTTGATTAATTAAACGAGCTCCCATCATGTTTTGTTCCCAAATTTTTCAATAATTTATATGGAACATGTTTAAAACTTCGCGACGTACTGATTCAAATATTTCACAAGTACGCAAGTATTATACGTTTCTGAAAGATGCGAAAAAATTTGCCTATAATACGAGTTTCATTCGGGTGATTGCTGACAAGGGTTGAGATTGCGTTAACCTAAAACTACATTTCTATTATTATAAGGTGAGAAAAATTAAATTAAAAATAAAAATGATTTTAGATTGACATGTGACAAATATTGAGTGGAATGCTGAACATTACCCCAATTTTGGTGGGTGATTTGTAATTTATTTCACTTGTAAGTTCCTTTCTCAGCTATGTAACAATAGCCGACTGTTTTTTTTATATTACTCCAACGGTTGAGGGCGTCATAGCTCCACGGACGGGGCTCCATGTATGTGTGTGTGTGTGTGTATGTGTGTGTGTGTGTGTGTGTATATATATATATATATATATATATATATATATATATATATATATATATATATATATATATATATATATATATATTAGACTCAAAAGACGGTTCATATTAAACTATGGTTTGCATGTAATATATAATGGCTAGTTATAAAGGCACTGCATAATTTTATCAGGGCTAGTCCATTTGTAAGTTTGTATTATTTACAAGTTTGCCATTGGAAAAATTTATTAGGGCTAGCCCATTAGGTAGTATAAAAGTCACTTGTTTTGTTTCTCTTCTCTTTCTCTTCTTCCTCTCAAATTTTCTTCTAAACCCTAGATTGGGATTCCTCTTGTCCCTACAAAAATCTTCCTGTTTAGTAACCCTAGAGTAATTCTCAACGAATATTCGTAGTAGTCGGTATGTTTTCGACTACTATATTGCAAAGTTTGTTAAATAATCGGTTGATTCCTAATTTTTGAATGTTCTTTCATAATGTAGAAAATATGGAAGAAATTTGGACATCAAATATAGCAATCGATCATCCCGGTCCTTCCGAAAAACACAACATTCTCTCCGAAGAACCCGCGGTTGGTCCCCGACGTAGTTTCATTTTTTCGTAGTCCACAATTGGACTGCCACATCGCATGGCAGTCCACAAAGTACTTAGGACTGCCAGAGAGTATGACAGTCGAGTTAAATACGTATGAACTTAAGGACTGCCTCACTTTCTGGCAGTCCTAGATACGTCAAGGACTGCCCAGAAATGTGGCAGTCCTAAAGTTGACAATCGATTCAACTGGACTGCCACACATTTTGGCAGTCCATGAAGTACTTAGGACTCCCAGAAAGTATGGCAGTCGAGTTAAATACGTATGAACTTAAGGACTGCCTCACTTTCTGGCAGTCCTAGATACGTCAAGGACTGCCCAGAAATGTGGCAGTCCTAAAGTTGATAATCGATTCAACTGGACTGCCACACATTTTGGCAGTCCATGAAGTACTTAGGACTGTCAGAAAGTATGGCAGTCGAGTTAAATACGTATGAACTTAAGGACTGCCTCACTTTCTGGCAGTCCTATATACTTCAAGGACTGCCCATAAATGTGGCAGTCCTAAAGTTGATAGTAGATTCAACTGGACTGCCACACATTTTGGCAGTCCATGAAGTACTTAGGACTGCCAGATGTTGTGGCAGTCTAGTTTAACAGCCTGAATTGGATATTGTATTTGGTTTTGTCATTGATTTAGGTATTTAAAAAATTGTAAATTTATTGTAGGGCACCCCATCTCCTATGTGCACAGATTTGAGCAGTAAATTCTCGACAAATATTGTCTTTGAAACTTACGCCGAAGCATTAGAATGGTGCAGAGAAGTTGGAAGGCAAACCAACACAACCCTTGTAACTTCAAGGTCGCTACGGTGTCGGCCGAAGCGTCAAACTGCAGAGATTGGCTGTGAAAGAGGTGGGACGTTTAGGGTGCATTGTCACGACCCGGTCCCAATTTTTTGGGTCGAATCGGATCATGCCCAGCCTGCACCGTTGTTGAGACGGCGGCAGTAAGCTGTATTCAGAAGTGAAACATATGCAGATAAAAATTCTAACGAGATATAAAAAAACATTTTTATTCAATTTGAAAAGCCTGAAATACAACAGACATTAAATACAACCGTTCAATTGTTACACTTGTTTCCAACGGTAAATACTATTCCAACTCTCAAGATTCTGTCGTTCCAAAGTTTTGCGGGTCCAGAGTTAGACATCAGATCCTCGACGACGCAAATCACCTAAAAATGTTATCTCCAGTCAGGAGGGAGCAAAGTACAATTCATGCTAATTTAAAACAGTTAAAATGAATAATAGAATCATGCACCATGCACTTTTAAACAGTTTAGAAATTAAACAGTTTTCTAGCAATAAAACAGTGTGATTTGAATAGGCAATGAATATGACCGACTTGGGATGTACAGTTGTATCCTATTGATACGATTCGGCTTATCCCCGTGTGTATGAGGGGTAAGCTAATACAGTTCTAAGTTACAGTTGGCTTTGGTCATAAACATTACTCTACTCCCCCAGTCCCCAATCAGTACAGTAGTCACAATCAGTACTCTCCGAGAGAGTTTCGTGTTTGCATCGTGGTTTAAACTTGCAGTAAAGCGATTATTAAAATAACTGTAAAACTAACACAAACTATACTTGCCTCAAAATGGACTTGACTGGAGAGGATGAAGACTTCGAGATAGGAATTCAGAATCGCCTTCGAATTCCTACATTCGAAAAATTGACTCAGATTCCAGGGTTACCAATCTAGCTACGCTGGTTGAAATCTCTATTTGTCCTAATCCAATTTTAATTCTTATTTAACAAAACACAAACAGGACTACGATTATCGGTGCGTTGAATTTAATACGAGGGAAAAGATGGTTTTAGACTTTGTATTTGGAAAATTCGTCGATACCAATTTAATTGATTAAAACTTTGTATTTTCATAATTTATAAGTATAAAACTAATTTCTTATTTAGTGAGAAATACGTGATCTTAATTAATATTAAAACTCGTAGATTTTAGGTGAGAAAATCTTTATTAATTTTTATACGAAAATACTTTTATTAGTTTTATTCGAATACTACAAAAACTCGCAAAATCAGCAAATAACCAAAACCTACGCTACCAAATTACAGTTACAGAACCAACAACCAGCAGGGCTTATGCCCATTACAATTTATTTACATAAATTGAAATAAGACAAAAACGGCCGTTAGTCCTAAACTTTATATAAAATAAATAAATAAATAAATAAATAAATAAATAATAAAATAGAGTAAATATGAACTAGTCTCAGATATGGTCCAATCGTCAACTAGGCTAATGCCTCAACGTCCGGGCGAAGCCGGTTTTGTTTGCACTTAGCCGGGCCCATTGACCGTTACGGTCGTCGCCCAAAATCCAATATTAAATAAAATTCCGAAATCTATTTTAAATTCATTTTTAAAATATTCTTGAATTAACGAAAAAATCCAGCAGCATCTCCTCTATTTTTGGTCAACCCAAAAACTGGAAAATATGCCGATAATCTTTCATGCAAATCCCAAACCAGGGAATCCCAAAAAATATATATAAAATATTCCACAACCAATCCACAGATTAATTCGGGACGATCCGAAATAATTTCGGAAGTCCGAATCCAACCAAAAACGTCACAGCACAATACCGGAAATATCTTGTCACGACCCGCACCCAGTGTGAGGGCACGAGAAGTAACGAACGCCCAGCCTATGCCGCAGTGTCGGCGGTAGAACGCTGTCCTGAGTCACCATATCTAACACAATCTAACCAATCTATAAATAGAGTAGAAAATACGTAACTCAATCACAATGCTAAGATGGAACAGAAGAATAATCTCAAGAAAGTCACTATAAAAGTATAGGTGTAAACCACCAAAAATATCTCAAGTACAACTCATAAAAAGTCTCAAAAAAGAAGATGTAAAATAAAGTGCTAAGTCTCAGCTAGACTATGGGCAAGTCCTCAGCGACTGTGGGATCCTCCTGTGGGTCCACGTCGCCAGTGTCATCTAAGCCAACGCCATAATAAGTAGGACAGTACTCCTCATCATCACCTGTAAAATTTTCAACATGCCCAATCAGGACGGAACGAGCACATATCTCTCACAACAGTTCATATCAGGAATGGACATATAAAGCAAGCTATAGAAAACTATACATGAATCGCTGTAAAGAGAAATCAACAGGAAGAAGATATAACTGAGATGTAAATATGATAAATAGAGAATATAACCTTCTACGTGAAACAGAGCATGAATTGGTTATGTAAACAGCTTGGGTCGCACATGGATACAACTACGGAAATAACATGGATAACAACTACTGTGGATAATGATCACATAACCAACTACACTCTCCCTGCCCCCAACCAATACACAAGGATCGAAGCATGTTATGTTATTGCACATGGATAACAACTACTGTATACATGGAGCTCATATGGTCATGAGTGTACATGAATAACATATGAGTGCACATGGATAAAAGTGAATACATGGAGTACATGATGACCAGGATAAGTACATGAAACATGACATACTCGATGTATCCGAGGGGATAACATCGCATGAAAAGATCCAGAGGGTACTGATCCGTGTGAACATCGTGTCAGCATCAAGTATACTAGTCTATAACAAGAGTACATATCCAAAGAAGCATGAAAAGATCAGAGAATATACTCGCCTGGCAATCCGAACTGCTGATGATGAAAAGTGACTGGACTGGAGTAATATGATCCTATTTAAAACAACCACATGTCATAATACAGTCTAAAATATCATAAGGAATACCTTCAATACAATTTCTACATGATTTGGGGCAATCTAAGTCAAAGTCAACCTTGGGTCAACTTTGGTCAACCAAACTAGTCAAACAAGGTCAAAGTTAGTCAACTAGTCTGTAAGTCCAATTTTTGGTCAATACTAGTCCTAGAGTTGATTTTGGTATGTGTTGGTGGTATCTTAGGTTTTCTAAGCTAAAGGTGAAAATTGCTATCTTAGAGTATAATACCAATTATCAAATCACATGACCTATATATCAAATACCAAAGTGCATCTTAATACCAAAATCCTACCAACTATTTAATACACTCAAAATTAGATTCTATCCTACCCTTCAACAAGCTCCTAAACTAAACAATTAGTTAAACTTGACATTACCAAACCAATCTAACTCTCAACTAACCATTACTTAACTTGGCATTTAGCAATGTTAACTAACAGCCAACTACTTGGCCTTTACCCATCCTAGCTAACATTGAACTAACTGTCATTAACCCTATCTAATTAACCAACTAACTTGGCATCCCCAAAATCAACCTACATAAGTCAATTATCCTATACTAATACCAAACTCGAGCATAACCTATACTCTTGATGCAAACTAAGCAATCAATCCCTTAGGTAGGTGTTATAGGACCTGTGGATTGGTGAATCAAGCAATTACATTTGAACACAGATGGGAACAAATCAAATTTCTGAAATATCAAAACTGAACTTAAGGAAAACCTTATACTAGATGCCAACCCAAATTCATTCACAGCCATCTCCTTAATACAAACCAGCATGTATCACATAGAGGGGGTTAAATAGAACCTGTAGGCTCTGTTAATACAGGAAATCACCCTGAAAAACTGAAACTTGGAACAAACCCAATATACCTAACAGTAAAGAAAACTGAAAACTGGAAATCTAACAAAACCCAATACCCATGGCTAACCCAAATCGATCCCAGCCCTCTTCTATTAACAAACTAACATGGTATCTCTTAGCTAGGGTTAAATAGGGTCTGAAGGTTTTGTTTTGTAGGAATTATGTTCGAACTAACCAAACCTATCAACAAAGAAACTGAAACTAAAACATTGAACTTATCTTGATACCAAACCAATACACAAATTCGATTTCAACCTATTCCAAGATGCAAACTACTAGGTAATCACTTATATATGTCTAATAGGAACTGTAGGTTGTGTCTAGGCAGGATTTGCACATTGAATTAAATTGAACATGAATACAGAAAAAACTGAGAATAATAAACCTGGAACCCGATACCCCATTCAAAGCCTATCATGACCTACACACAATCGAAAATCAACTAATAATCAAAACCTAAGGTTGGTAATGTGTCAAGGGTCTGAACATGATCTGTAGGTGTCATCGTGTCCAAGAAAATAGGACACAAAGTGTCCAGGATACGTGTTTGTCAAGACTGGAACCCAGTCCTCGTGCACGTGTGTCGCTCGTCCTAGGGCTCGACACAGAGCGAAAGAGGACACGTGGTGGCTTGTACCCGTAGCCCAACTATAGGGCTACACGACCACGTGTCTGCACTGGTCTCTCGCCACGCGTCCGTGTCGCACGAAGTGCGTATCGGACGCCGCGTTCTCACGCGCGCGCGACAGGCCGCGATCAGTGCCACGACGATTTCTCCGTCGATACTCCACGAAAGTTCACCAAACTTTACGAGCATGCTGTCAGTCATGGCGCCTAGCCACTGACCAAAATTCTTGTGTCGAATCGCCGTGTCCATCTAGAACGGACACGGCAGCAGCAGGACACGCGTGCGGTCCTCGTACTGCGCGTGCGTGTCCTGTTTTGGACACAGAAACGCGTCGATTTAATCAAGAACCTAGGGTTTTGGAATCCTGACCTATAGGGCTACAAATTCGTGAAATTAGATTACAAAAATAACACGATCGAAATCTAAGAGGAAAATCATCGAACACCTATAAACCTAATCCGATACGTGTCCGATACACCCATCAAACGGACACGAAACCTAACCAAACTTCATGGGTAGTTCTAGGGTACCTAGATGCATGCTAGTATGAAGAAAAATTAGAAGAAACTATGGTTTTTGGGTGTTTACCTATTGAGAGTTGAAGTATCAAAGAAACTGACTCCTCGATCGATGAGACGACCAGTTTCCACCGAGCGAAAGCCTCCAACTCCTTGCTAGCAATGCTCCAGCAATTTCTCCTCCTTCCCACGATCACAACGCACTTCGTTTGGGGTGAAACGGAGGTCGGATGAGAAAGTTATGGTTTTGGAGAGCTGGAAACTAGGGTTTTGTGAAGGGGTGTCCATACTAATGCAATGCTTATATAGGAGGTGGGTGTTTTCTGATTTGGCCGGCCATAGGAGTCCTAATAGGGTCAAGGATGGTCCATGGTCCCACTCCTCTATTTAAGTTGAGTTTAAGCTCAATTAACAAAAGGCTACAAAGGCCAATTAATTAATTAGCCTAAAAATAGCCAAATGGCTTCTAAATTACACCAAAGCCTAAAAATAAAATCTAATTAGCTAGATACTCATCATAGGTCTTGGTTGGTCTCTAATGTGGGTTTTCTAAAGTTAGACCAAATGTTAAATCAATCACAAGTCAAAAATATCTAGAAAATCACAAAATGACTAAAATGACTAAAATACCCTTATTTCAAAAAGTGGGTGTTATAAGTCTACCCTCTTTAAAATAATTTTGTCCTCGAAATTAAGATGATCCTACTCTTCCTAGGTCAAAATCCCATCAATCATGGTCTCAAGAAAACTTATCTAAATCATGCAGTTGAAAAGAAATCATACAGGATTATGGCAGGCAATCAGTCTGGAGTCTCATCTAGCTACTAAAGTCATACTAGAACAAAGTAGTCATAAGGTATCAAACATATAAATATTATGGTAGGGTACAATAATCATCAAGATAGGATAAGGTATGGGTCAAGAACTCACCTCTACTAGGTCTGGTAGCTGGAACTTTCTCTCCTGGAGGTAGGCCTCGTCTAGGGGCAAGTGTAGTAGGACAGTCCCGTATCTTGTGTGCAGCTGACCCACAAAATAGGCACAATCCTAGTCTCTTCCTACAGTCTTTCCATTCGTGCCCAAGCTTCTTACAGAAGGCACAGGTAGGCACTCGCTCAGCTGATCTCTGCTGGACAGGAATCTGAACTGGATAGGCTGGTATGGGCTGAAAGCCTGGGTACTCCTGAGGCTCTGGGTATAAACTGCTCCTCGCTCTCTTGGGACTAGGCTCCTCCCTCGAATGCGTGTAATCCCACAACAGTTGGATTCTGAGACTCTGCTCTCTCATAAGCTCAGCCTGAAGTCTCTGTACCTCCCGTAAATCCTGAAGAAATTTGTGAATATGAGCTTCAACATGAATGACATGGGGTACCACTCCAGGAGGCAAAGGAAGGCCCTCAGTCTCCGGCTGAACTGCAGTCCCCTCCTAAAGGACTGGAGATGGAGGGAAATTCTCCGGTGAGGCTGCTAACACCTCCTGGGAAATAGAAGGGGAAAGTACAATCTCGGTCTCATCTGGAATTGCAGCTGTGCACTGGGGACAAACTCTGGTCATGGGTGCCATTCTGGAAAAGATAAGGATAAATGTTAAATCATTGGGTTGTGAGGCAGTATATCATCCTATACAAATACTGGTGATTTATAGAAACAACTAAAATTAACCATAAAGCATTAATATTCTAAAGATGATTAAAATCGAAAGTTTAAGGTACGACTGTCAATAAAACTGAAATCCACACACACTATAAACATATATATATGTATAAAAATTTTAGTCTCGATATGATCTAAGTTGATCAAATCCAGGATGAATCGAGGTTTGGGCAAAATGGGAAACGAGGTCGTTGAAGTCTCGGTACGAGTATCCAAGATTTGAAATCCATGTCACAATTGAATTAATTCAATTGAATAAGGTTCCAAACATTGGACGATAAGGGAATGACCAAGTCGACTGGTCGCGATCAAGGGTTTAGAATTCAACACTATTGAAATCCTAAAGAATACTGTGAGGATATAGAATTAAGCCACTATCATCCTTCTGATAAGGAAGCTAAACGTGATACTCTGTGTTGACCTATTAAGTACAGTGCCTTGCCTTTCTGAAATACGTGAAAGACAAAAGCAAAAGAGTTCAAAAACGATACTATTGAGTACAATACGTGGTTCATAGACGACGAAAATAGTTCAAAGAGAATTGCCAAACTGTCGTGGATGAGACAGATGCTCTAGAGTCTCATCTACGTAGAGTAATATATGAAAGCGAACCAAGTGCACTAGGTTGATCAGACCATCATACACCGGTTCTGATTAGACAATATGTTAGTGGGTCGCGACCCAATAAAATATGTCATGATCAAGCTCAAAAAGGGATAAGCTTGCAAAACTAAGGCTAAATTAACAATATAAGGTAGTCAAGTATAAGTAAGGGAGGTAATGATGAAGAAGAAAAGAATAGTCCAAGATCCTTAACTATGCCGGTCAAGCAATCAAGATAAGGTACAACGTTAAGTATTTAAAGAAACAAGGAGAACACCATCACATGTCGGGTCGAAAGAATTGAGTCATGGTTGAATCTCGAATTTAAGTCAGAAAGTATTTTAGTATCATGGTGAGAGTACATGAATAAAGAAAATCAAGTTGAAGCATGAAATAAATTTAATTAAGAATCCAGGAAAATAATTTAGGGACATAGTACTAAAGACGAATACTGTTAAGGAATGATCAATTACAAATGGTTAGAAGTCACGATAAAAGGGTCTAAATTTGAGGGAAGGTTGAGTAGGTCAAGATTTGAGATACAGTCCCATAGTTTGGCAGACGACTAACAACACTAGAGTATATACTATTTTCATAGTCATGAGTGATATGGCAATTAGCGTGGAACACTTCTATCTCATTAAGGTTACCTTGGTGGCCTACCTTTACATTCCTTTTAAAAGAAATTCCAAAAATAACTACCTCCATTTGTATTCACTCTAAGACTTCCAATCTAACCACGACTAACATTTAAATCCTTTTCATAAATCTCATAATAACTTTTATCTCGTTACTACTAGCCTTTCCAAATTTAACGTTTCAATCCAACCTTTAAACTCCAGAGTTAATGAATCATGAATCCATAAAATTCTATATCACTTCCTAAATTTAAAATAAACTCTCAATTTGTCTCAAATGATCCTCAAGATAGACACTCAGCTTATCACGACAATCTAGCAGTTACAACTCAATATTTTAACGCGCTTTCAACCATAAATTTCTCCTTCTAAGTCATTAAAACATAATCACTACTTCTTAAACCAAAAATCCCAATGGATTTTTAAATCTTTAATCGATTGACATGATTCAAAAAAAAAAATTCTTCCAAAACAGTCGTTTTCATATCTTTCCGATCTTCTAAACCAAAAATTTTAATATCATTGCTTCCACTTAAATTTGAAATTCAATATATACATCGCAGCTTGTACGACTCAATTTAATAGTTCAGACTGCCACCCCCCTTTTTTTGATCATTCAAACCAATCTATATACGTAAGGGTGTATAATCATAATCCAATAATTCATGAATTCCATCAATTCCTGAAATCAATTTATTTAGATTCTAACTAATTTCTTCCAGTATCAAGATATAATTTTATAATCCTCTAGTAATTACTACTTAGAATCTTCAAGATAAATTTTCTTGATAATATCCCAACTTACAACTACTAATCATTAAAGCATTCATTTAGAAAAATGCCCTTATAACTTAATCAAAATCTCCGTGTATCCTAATTCCTTAATGTAATCCTCCTAGCCATGCGTTTGACCAATGAGTATATAGCAGTGTAGCCATCTTTCTAACCATTATTAAACACAAGGAAGTAAGGGTATTGGTGAAAAGAGTTCAAACAAGATGCAAGAATCGAGGAAGGAAGGTGGACTAAAGTAAGGGAAAAAGGAATTTAAATCGAAGCTCAAATGAGATTCTCAAGGGTCGTCCCAGGAATCTCTCAGGAATTCCTAATAATGATTGAGTACTTTAACTTATTCCTATATCCTACTGCAGGTTGTAATGATACTCTAGTTCGAGTACCACTACGAATCACACTAGTTGTGATCGAAGACCTGCATGGGCCATGTAAGCCCCTGTTTTTCAAATTTTAGTTAATTAAGTGTTAATTAATTATTAATATGATTTTTAGCCTTAATATGATTATTAGGATTTTTTAGGAATTTTTCTAGAATTTTTAATTGATTTTTAAATAAGTTTTATATATTAAAATATCAATTTGTAATTTATTTAAATGTTTTAATATCAATTTGTAATTTTCAAAATTGTTTTAATATAGTTTTGTAATAATTAGAATTGTTTCAATATCAGTATGTAATAAACAAATTGTTTTTAATGCGGAATGCAAATTCTAATTTGTATTTATCTACCTTAGGGACCTATTTGTAATTTCCTAAAATCCTAAGGGCCTTATTGCTAAACCCTAAATCTACCCACCCCTGACGACTGGCCAGCTGCCGACCGCCGACCTACTTTTCCCCGCCATTTCCGGCCAGCTCACTGCCCTCCGACCGACCTAACTAGCCTATAAATGACCCCCTCTCTCCCCTCAGCTCGACCATCACCACCACGACCGCCCACAGCCCCTTTTCCTTCCCCGACGAGCAAAACCCTAACCCTACTCCGGCGACCCCCAGCGCCGCCTCCACAGCGACCTTCACTGCCAACCACCGCCGTCGACAGCTTCGCCACAGCACGGCGAGTCGATCGCCACCGCTCCGCCACGACCACGACGCCCCCAGCCGCCATTCGCCCTCTCGAAACCCACTTCCACGGCCGGACACGTAAGTGTCAGCTTCTTTTCGTGTCGGTTGTGTCTCGATTTCACGTGAGAGACTCGCCAGGACACGGGGATGTTCGTCCAGTAGCTGGACACGAGAACTAGGGCTCGTACGTGTCGTGCAAAGCACGGACACGAGAAAATCCTGTGTCCTTAACTGTCAGGACACAGGATGGTTTATATTTTTTTTATTATGTTTAATTAATTCTAACCTAAATAAATCTAAACCTAACCCTAACTCTAACACAACCCACGGGCTGACCCCCTGGCCAGCCCGACCGAGCCTAAACCCCCCCCCCGCGCTGTGCTGGGCTGAGTTCGAGCCCCCCTTTTCAGTTTCCTTTTTCTTTTCTTTTCTGTTTTCCTTTTCTTTTTGTTTTGTATTTTTATTTATATATATATATGTATATATATATTAATATATATATATATATATATATGTATATACTGTATTTTTTTACAGTATTTAATATATGTATATATTTTATAGTTAGTAAATTTTATATGTATATGTATATATGTATACATTTTCATGTGTATATATATATTATTATATATACACTTTATTTTTAAGTGTTTTCTTATATATATATATTTGTATATATATATATATATATATATATATATGTATATATACTTTATAAACTAAGTATTTTCCTTATACATAGACATATGTACTTTCAACATATGTATGTATATATTATTTTGTATCTTATTAAAATATTAAATATTATTTCTTGTACTTTTACCAAGTTATATTTTTATTGAATTTAAATTACTGCAACCATTTGGTGTCCAAGCCTAGCATGGGTATTTGGGCTCAAATGTGTTTTCACACATTCAAGACCTGTACAAGTCATATTGGACTTGATTCATGGCCTTGGGTCCTGTATTTGAACTTTGGTTCAAATTATATACATGGACAAAATACGCAGATAATTAATTATTATGTGCAATGCTGTTTTTGATTTTCTAAAAATACTTAGAGTGTTGCTAAAATTATGGAAAAATAGTTTTTTGATACTTTGTTAAGTTGACTAATTTAGTATAATTTTTGTAGTATTTAAATTACTGTTTTGCCACTAGTTTGGCATATGAAACCAAAACTCACTTTCTGTATACTTAGGAAAACTGATTTTTTATAAAATATTTGTACTGGTTAATAAATTCCAGAAAATTAATAATAAATTTCTATGATTAACAAGGATCACTTTGGTACTTTACTTTAAGAAAAACTAGGCTTTTTGCCTATCTCTAAAATAGTTAGAACACAATAGTCTTTTGATTTATTTATTGATTAATTACGATTTGTAGCTTTTGTGTTAGTTGGAGTTTTAGTCGTGTTGAACCCCATCCCTCACTAGTGTAAAGACCCTAGAAAGTTAGTTAACATAGTGTGTCACCCCACATTGGTCTCCTGTGCCAAGTCATCATTTTGGCTAGGTGCCCAATCACAAGTCGTGTTTTACCAATTAGTGATCTAGTATTTTAACTTAGTGTAAAAGCTAAGTTATTGCATTTACTTCTACAGCGACGAGTTACTGGACATCCATAGCACTGTTATCGCAGCTTGTTTTGTTTTGCTTTGCTAGAGGCAAGTACTTTCTACGAACTTTACATATTGTCACATAAATGAACTGCAAACCCCACCATGTTAAATGCTGATCCTTGGGGTAGCAAGTCAGATCTTTACATGTTGTACTTACAGTTATTACCATGCTTAGAACAGTCTTGATATATCTCTCACATGATTAGAATATGGGTTATGGGGAAACTGATAGTAGTGTACGTGATCATGTCCCTATTATCGTACCGAGCAAAGTTTATTTTATATGAATCTGCGCCGTAGGCCATTATCCCGCATTTCTGTACGGATGTACACCTATGCTTGTGCACTTGTACGTATGTACATTTTATTTACATTATGCCTCGGCACATTGTACATCTATTGATCGATCACGTACCTGCTACAGTTTTAAACATTACATATACATCTGTCTCTATGACATATGTGTCCTTGCCATGATAGACTATGTGATGCCATACTTTCCAGTTATTTCTCTCATGTTCATTTCCATGTTTCATATGCTAGTTTGCTAGATTTAGTACTTGCTCCCGTCCTGACAGGATAACGTTGTAGGTGTCCTTACTGAGGAGGAGTTACTCTGCGACTCATACTATGGAGTTACTGCCGAGGACCCGGCTCTGCTTTACGAGGATGTTCCTGCGGGGAACCTCGCCTAGATGTCTTTTGTTTATTTAGACTTTTGAGACATGTATTAGACTATATCATTTTGTAACTGGACATGTATCCAGTTTTTACATTTCAGTTTACTTGTACTTGGACATCTTACTATATACGACGACTTTTGTGTTTGGAGCATTTATGATTCTTCTTCACTTATAGAACTGTTAGCACATTTAGTCTTATCCTGTTGTCTTTAGAACAGCTTACTACGTTTTATCTCAGCGTAGGCTGGGCATACCTCGGCCTGGCCCAACAATTTGGGTAGTGGGTCGTGACAGGCCACCACTAAAAACGTGTCACGACCCGCACCCAGTGTGAGGGCACGAGAAGTAACGAACTCCCAGCCTACGCCGCAGTGTCGGCGGTAGAACGCTGTCCTGAGTCACCATATCTAACACAATCTAACCAATCTATAAATAGAGTAGAAAATACGTAACTCAATCACAATGCTAAGATGGAACAGAAGAATAATCTCAAGAAAGTCACTATAAAAGTATAGGTGTAAACCACCAAAAATATCTCAAGTACAACTCATAAAAAGTCTCAAAAAGAAGATGTAAAATAAAGTGCTAAGTCTCAGCTAGACTATGGGCAAGTCCTCAGCGACTGTGGGATCCTCCTGTGGGTCCACGTCGCCAGTGTCATCTAAGCCAACGCCATAATAAGTAGGACAGTACTCCTCATCATCACCTGTAAAATTTTCAACATGCCCAACCAGGACGGAACGAGCACATATCTCTCACAACAGTTCATATCAGGAATGGACATATAAAGCAAGCTATAGAAAACTATACATGAATCGCTGTAAAGAGAAATCAACAGGAAGAAGATATAACTGAGATGTAAATATGATAAATAGAGAATATAATCTTCTACGTGAAACAGAGCATGAATTGGTTATGTAAACAGCTTGGGTCGCACATGGATACAACTACGGAAATAACATGGATAACAACTACTGTGGATAATGATCACATAACCAACTACACTCTCCCTGCCCCCAACCAATACACAAGGATCGAAGCATGTTATGTTATTGCACATGGATAACAACTACTGTATACATGGAGCTCATATGGTCATGAGTGTACATGAATAACATATGAGTGCACATGGATAAAAGTGAATACATGGAGTACATGATGACCATGATAAGTACATGAAACATGACATACTCGATGTATCCGAGGGGATAACATCGCATGAAAAGATCCAGAGGGTACTGATCCGTGTGAACATCGTGTCAGCATCAAGTATACTAGTCTATAACAATAGTACATATCCAAAGAAGCATGAAAAGATCAGAGAATGTACTCGCCTGGCAATCCGAACTGCTGATGATGAAAAGTGACTGGACTGGAGTAATATGATCCTATTTAAAACAACCACATGTCATAATACAGTCTAAAATATCATAAGGAATACCTTCAATGCAATTTCTACATGATTTGGGGCAATCTAAGTCAAAGTCAACCTTGGGTCAACTTTGGTTAACCAAACTAGTCAAACAAGGTCAAAGTTAGTCAACTAGTCTGTAAGTCCAATTTTTGGTCAATACTAGTCCTAGAGTTGATTTTGGTATGTGTTGGTGGTATCTTAGGTTTTCTAAGCTAAAGGTGAAAATTGCTATCTTAGAGTATAATACCAATTATCAAATCACATGACCTATATATCAAATACCAAAGTGCATCTTAATACCAAAATCCTACCAACTATTTAATACACTCAAAATTAGATTCTATCCTACCCTTCAACAAGCTCCTAAACTAAACAATTAGTTAAACTTGACATTACCAAACCAATCTAACTCTCAACTAACCATTACTTAACTTGGCATTTAGCAATGTTAACTAACAGCCAACTACTTGGCCTTTACCCATCCTAGCTAACATTGAACTAACTGTCATTAACCCTATCTAATTAACCAACTAACTTGGCATCCCCAAAATCAACCTACATAAGTCAATTATCCTATACTAATACCAAACTCGAGCATAACCTATACTCTTGATGCAAACTAAGCAATCAATCCCTTAGGTAGGTGTTATAGGACCTGTGGATTGGTGAATCAAGCAATTACATTTGAACACAGATGGGAACAAATCAAATTTCTGAAATATCAAAACTGAACTTAAGGAAAACCTTATACTAGATGCCAACCCAAATTCATTCACAGCCATCTCCTTAATACAAACCAGCATGTATCACATAGAGGGGGTTAAATAGAACCTGTAGGCTCTGTTAATACAGGAAATCACCCTGAAAAACTGAAACTTGGAACAAACCCAATATACCTAACAGTAAAGAAAACTGAAAACTGGAAATCTAACAAAACCCAATACCCATGGCTAACCCAAATCGATCCCAGCCCTCTTCTATTAACAAACTAACATGGTATCTCTTAGCTAGGGTTAAATAGGGTCTGAAGGTTTTGTTTTGTAGGAATTATGTTCGAACTAACCAAACCTATCAACAAAGAAACTGAAACTGAAACATTGAACTTATCTTGATACCAAACCAATACACAAATTCGATTTCAACCTATTCCAAGATGCAAACTACTAGGTAATCACTTATATATGTCTAATAGGAACTGTAGGTTGTGTCTAGGCAGGATTTGCACATTGAATTAAATTGAACATGAATACAAAAAAAACTGAGAATAATAAACCTGGAACCCGATACCCCATTCAAAGCCTATCATGACCTACACACAATCGAAAATCAACTAATAATCAAAACCTAAGGTTGGTAATGTGTCAAGGGTCTGAACATGATCTGTAGGTGTCATCGTGTCCAAGAAAATAGGACACGAAGTGTCCAGGATACGTGTTTGTCAAGACTGGAACCCAGTCCTCGTGCACGTGTGTCGCTCGTCCTAGGGCTCGACACAGAGCGAAAGAGGACACGTGGTGGCTTGTACCTGTAGCCCAACTATAGGGCTACACGACCACGTGTCTGCACTGGTCTCTCGCCACGCGTCCGTGTCGCACGAAGTGCGTATCGGACGCCGCGTTCTCACGTGCGCGCGACAGGCCGCGATCAGTGCCACGACGATTTCTCCGTCGATACTCCACGAAAGTTCACCAAACTTTACGAGCATGCTGTCAGTCATGGCGCCTAGCCACTGACCAAAATTCTTGTGTCGAATCGCCGTGTCCATCTAGAACGGACACGGCAGCAGCAGGACACGCGCGCGGTCCTCGTGCTGCGCGTGCGTGTCCTGTTTTGGACACAGAAATGCGTCAATTTAATCAAGAACCTAGGGTTTTGGAATCCTGACCTATAGGGCTACAAATTCGTGAAATTAGATTACAAAAATAACACGATTGAAATCTAAGAGGAAAATCATCGAACACCTATAAACCTAATCCGATACGTGTCCGATACACCCATCAAACGGACACGAAACCTAACCAAACTTCATGGGTAGTTCTAGGGTACCTAGATGCATGCTAATATGAAGAAAAATCAGAAGAAACTATGGTTTTTGGGTGTTTACCTATTGAGAGTTGAAGTATCAAAGAAACTGACTCCTCGATCGATGAGACGACCAGTTTCCACCGAGCGAAAGCCTCCAACTCCTTGCTAGCAATGCTCCAGCAATTTCTCCTCCTTCCCACGATCACAACGCACTTCGTTTGGGGTGAAACGGAGGTCGGATGAGAAAGTTATGGTTTTGGAGAGCTGGAAACTAGGGTTTTGTGAAGGGGTGTCCATACTAATGCAATGCTTATATAGGAGGTGTGTGTTTCCTGATTTGGCCGGCCATAGGAGTCCTAATAGGGTCAAGGATGGTCCATGGTCCCACTCCTCTATTTAAGTTGAGTTTAAACTCAATTAACAAAAGGCTACAAAGGCCAATTAATTAATTAGCCTAAAAATAGCCAAATGGCTTCTAAATTACACCAAAGCCTAAAAATAAAATCTAATTAGCTAGATACTCATCATAGGTCTTGGTTGGTCTCTAATGTGGGTTTTCTAAAGTTAGACCAAAGGTTAAATCAATCACAAGTCAAAAATATCTAGAAAATCACAAAATGACTAAAATACCCTTATTTCAAAAAGTGGGTGTTATATATCTGGAAGCTAAAATATACCGAAATCTAATTTCCAAAAAGTTCCGGGAAATCTAAACAATCAACAGAACCTCTCCGAAGGTTCCGAAAAATACGACGTCGCTAAAACCGATTTCCCAAGAGGGAACCGGGGACCATTCTCATCACAGACAGAAGAAAAATAGGGCGGGACAGGGGTTATACCTCGGGTTGCTCGGCTAGAGCTCTCAAATGATAATTAAAGAAGAAAAATCCCCGGACAGCAGCTCGGGCTTGCTGGAACAGAGCACAGGAGCCGCGGTAAAACTCGGGAATGCCGGGACGACGTCCAAGCATGGAAACGACACACGAGGGACGCGAACAGCGCTGGACGCGCTGTCGGAGACCACGAGCTCGGGTCTCGGGATCGAGCAGCAAGGGGCAGCGGGTGGCTCATGGGATCCACGCCGGAGAGGCGCTGGCTGGAGGGGTCGGCTAGGGTTGGGGGTGACCGCGGGAGGCCGGGTCGGGTGCGATAGGGCACGGGAAACTGGCGGAGGGGGCGCCGGCGGACGCGGCGAGGGGCCGACCGGGGTTGGGATCCGGCTGGTGGTGGTGCTGGCCGAAAAGGGGGCGGCCGCTCGGGGCTCGAGCGCCGTCGAGACAGCGGTTGGGCTCGGCCGAGGGGCACGCGGAGGCGCCGGAGGTGGCCGGCGGAAGATACTGGCCGGGGCGCGGCGGACGGCCGACCACAGGGCCGCGGGGCCAGGGTTCGGGTGGCGTGGAGAGTCGCGCGGGGAAGGCGCTGGCCGAGATGGAGCTCGGCGGAGCCGAACGACACGGAGGTGGCTCGCGGGCATGGGGCGGAGGACCAAGGATGGTCGGCACATGGCGAATCGACACGGCTAGGGTAGATCGGAGAAGAGGAAGAGGGAAAACAGTTGATGTTAGGGTTAGGGCTTGGTTCCCCTCTGTGAATGGGGGAAAGAATTTGGGAGGGTGAGTTTAAAGGAAAAAAGAGATGGGAGCAAGAGAGGAAGTCGTGGGTTTGTCCGGGTATGGGGGTGAGTGAGAGCTGAGATGGTGTTTTGTTTTAAGGAGAAAAATAAGGATGGTTTTTTTTGTGGTGAGTGTTGGTGCTGGTGAAAGGTGTGGTAGAGGAAATTTTGGGGAAAGGGTGTGTACGTGGGGGAAGAGTTGGGTCATGTGAGACTAAGTCATGGCCGGGTGAAAACATGATTTTTGTAACGCCCCAGTCCCAAAATACGTAGGACTAGGAACGTAGACATGCCAGCTGTATTCATACGAAGTATACTCCAATATATGGAAGTCTCGTATAAATACATAAGCTGTAAAATACAGTAGAACCATAACTAATCTCATCCACAAGAATAAATATATAAAAGATCATATAATGAGAATAAATTTGTCTTGATACAATATGTTGGGCGGAGACAAATCCACTACCAACAAAATAAGAAAAAGTACATGATAAAATAAATGAATTTGGCGAGCAGAGCGAAGACGACCAAAAAGCAATCATCCTCGAGGAAATAGAGCGGATCACGGCTAGAGCTAAAGCACCTGCAAATGACAATAGCACACACCTGGCAAGACAACCAGGTCCTCAGAGGGACGTAACAAGACACATCATAGCATGCCATATAAACTGAATAAATATTGCTCAATAAATAAGTAAATCGAATTTATAACATAGTCCAATACGCACCTACTGGACGAGCGTACCATCCCCCCAACCAAACAAGGACAGGAGATGGTAAACTAATTCACGGCGACGTATCTTTCCATGCTAAGAATCCGATATGGTATCCGGACCCCAACAAGGTTCAATACCTTCTCATCAAAGTAGTACGTCACACCTACAACCAAACAAGGACAAGATGTGACGAACTAATCCGCGACAAGTTATTGTTCCAAGTCACGGTCAGATACAAGTACCCAAACCAAAAGTACTCGTACCTAACGGATAGGGTAGCCTACCGTCCTATGTGAAATGTAGTTAAGAACAATCCTTCCTACGCATGGGCCCTGGCTGAATAGGATCGGCGTAGTCCCTCTTGGGCACCAGAGGCCCCAGCAGTAATCATGGGTCATCAACCCCGTATCTCCAGCGGAGAGTCCGGGTCACAAGGGAAAGTGCATCGAAGCCCATACGCTAAGGAATTGTCCTCCCCGCCCAATGCCTACTGTGTTGTATCCACAACACAAACCACTATAACCGCTAAGTCAAACTAGCATACAATCTCTATTAGCGGTTATTCCTATCGCACGGCTTGTACGTACTGGTGGCCAGCCAATCACGCACTTCCGTGTTCTACATACGACACACAACTTCGTGTTACCACGTGTCAAGGCCAATGAATGCAACACACAAGGTGGTCCCTTAAATCTAGGTTTAATTTGTAAAAAAAAATAATACACAGCAGGAAATATAAACGAACAGTAAGTTCTAACAGTTATGCCATGTATCACAGTTTATTTTGCATAAAAAAAATAAATAATGCATGAAATATGAGCTAAAATAAATAAACAGCTAATGGCAAGGTGTCTTGCCTGGTAGAGCGCCTGGTGTGCCGCGATGATCAAGGTGGCATGATCTGCAACTTTGGTGTAACAACCATGCAAGGTGACCTCTGATGTCGGCACGGTCGGTTCCATTGGATCCAGGACAGTCAATTTGGTTAGGGCCAATAGGTGGAAGGAAAGAATTGGCAAGGGATAGGAAGATGAGTTTAGTCATGAAAAGGAAAAAATCGAAGGAGAAATGACAAATAATATCGATACAAAACTTTTTTTTTTTTGAAGATACTTACAGTATTAAAAAAACTAGATTTTTATTAGTAAAAATAATATTTATAGAAAAAGACCTAAAGTCAAGAAAAGAAAAACTCTAAGTTGATAAAGGTATGGTTTTGGGATAGAAGATTTTGGTTAGTTAGAAAATTTTTATAAAACCAAAAATTACTTTATAGTTTCGAACTACTTTTATTGACCAAAATATCTTATAAAATCTAAGAATAAAACAATAGATAAATTAGGCTATAAAATAGATTTTGTTAAAGCAATATTTTTGGTAAATCCATCTTTGAAAATAGTTGAAGAAATAATATTTTACAAAATCCTAAAAGAGTAATATTAGCCACTAATAATTTTAATAATATAAACAAGAATAATCATAATAAAAATAAATTATCATTTAATATCACCAGCCGGATGTACTGGAAGAAAACCAAGAAATCCAGTAATACTGATAATAATAATTATGAGTAATACTAATGGTGTATATATATAATTACAGAATAGTAAATAATAATAATGATAATAATAATAACCTTAATAATAAATAACAATAATAATAATAATAATGACAATAATAATAATAATAATAATAATAATAATAATAATAATAATAATAATAATAATAATAATAATAATAATAATAATAATAATTTAACTTAAACAACAGTAACAATAAAGAATAATAAAATAAAATAAAAAAATTAAAAATCGAAACAATGTGCTGTCCTCTTACGAGGAGAACCACTTCCCAATGTCAACCAACCACTGTAAAAATTCGTTCCAAAAATTTCCCTAAGTTGAACGAAGAAGAAGAAGAGGGGAAAGGGGCCGGTCGGGGAGAGAGAGAGGTGGTGAGCGGAGGGCGGCCGGAGTGGGTGGTCCGGCGCCGATGGGCGAACGGCCGGGGGACAGGGTTTCGACGGCGGCTGGCGGTGCTGATCCTCAGGGCGGCGGCAATCAACGGCGGCGCGACCATGGTGCTCCGGCGAGGTACCTTTTAGGGTTAGGGTTGGATTTTCTTTTATTTTCTGTGGTTGTTCCGGCCAGTGGCCGAGGAGGAGAAAAGGGGTGGTGGACTGGGTTTTCCGGCCGATGGCCGTGGTGGTGCGCGTGTGTGGTGGCGTTGGTTTGTCGGTCGTAGTCGAGTGGACGGGCGGTGACAATGGTGTCGGGTTCTGGTAGCGGAGTTTGGCGGTCGGATTCCGGCCCATTGGCCGTGGCCGCGGTGGCGGTCTGTGGTGTGGGTTGAGTGGGGAGCCGACGGGAGGGTGGCTGGTCGGGCTGTGTTGTTGGAGGGGTGGTGTCGAGGGTGCTGCCGAAGTTGGCGGGGTGCTGTGACAGGAGACGGGTACGGCGAAGGCAGCGGACAAGACGGGATAGGGCTTAGGATTAGGAATTTATTGTTTTGTCGTGTCGGGGTTGTCGACACAGAAGGGAACACGATGTATATGTAAACAAGACTGGAATAAGAATTTGAGATGATGGAACACAGACACGGGACACGCACCATTGGTTTGGAATTTGTGGAAGAAATTTTGTGGGAGATGAATAATGTGGAGGAGTACCTGCCTATATTTATAGGATGTGGGAATTCCCACTTGGATATGATTAGGATTTGATTTAAAACCCAATAGATAACTCGTAAATTTAAATTAATTCAAATCCGATATCCAAATATAAATCAAATCTACCTTTAAATCTAATTCCAAATCCAAATCAAATCTAAATCCAATTAAGTCTAATTAAATTCATGGTTTTAAATCAATGGAATAAATCGAAATTTCAAATATTTAAATAAATCCACAGTTTCAAATCAAGATCTAATCTCCACAATGATTTCGAAATATATTTTCCAAAAAATACTATAAATAATAATTTCGAAAATCATAATTATTTTTAAATACCTTTTTAAGTAATAAAATATTTATATTAATAAATCTAGAAAATTACATTTTTATTTAAAACAAACTAGCAACATATTTATGGAATATGTGTATGGCTATGAATATTATTTATTATAAATAACAGCTATAAACGAAAAGGTTTTCATAAATAAAAATCGTAAATTTGAAAATAATATCTAGTAATAATTATTATCTACATTGCTTTGAAATTATAAAAATAATAAAATAATATTTTTCAAAAATATGTACGCTCGCACATATTCGCACTCGTCGAGCAAAAATAAAATTTCGTGCGCGACGTAAAATACGACTACGCGACGTACAATACAAAATTTTAAATTCGTACAAATATAATAGAAAAATATTTAGTAGAAATTTAGGGGTTTTACATCCTACCCAACTTAAAAGAATTTCGTCCTCGAAATTAAGAATTAGTAGGGGGTGAAAGGACACAAGGGGGAGAAGGCACAACGGTAGATAGAAGGGTTTAAGAAGTTGATATAGTCGTAGTCTAAGTTAAGGATACGATTAAGCGACGATTTGTAATCACTCTTAAATTCAAGTGATTAGAAGTCAAATGGTAGAATTTGGGTCGAGGGAAAGGTCGAGTGGTTCAAGACAAAGATATGGCAACATCGAGTGATAATGGTCATTAGGTGATATGATAGTTAGAGAAATTTTTAGCACAACGCTTCCGTCCTCCTAAAATAGGTGAAGACGAAAGCAATATAGAGTTTGAAGGAGGCGTTATCGAATACGAATACGTGATTCAAAGACGATCGAATAATTTCAAAGGAATTGTCAAGGCAGTCGTGGATGGAATTTTAGAGGACACGTTTAATTATGTTCCGTCCACGTAGAATAATAGACAAAGGCGAACCAAAGTGCACTCGGTTGATCAGACCATCATGCACTGGTTCTGATTAGACAATATGTTAGTGAGCGCGCTCAATAGCATAAGTTATGAACAAACTCGATAAAATGGATGAGTTTGCAAAACTAAATTATAGTAGCAACATTAGTCAAGGTGGTAAAATATAGGCACGGGAGACTAGAATGATTCTAAGTCATACAGTCGTCCTATAGTCTTTTTGTCCAAGTCCTTGGTTGGTTAGATGGGTTAGGTCCTCTAGTTTCTAGGATCTAATAAGCTTGCTAATATAGGTCACTAGGTCAAAGGGGTTGCTAGTTCATAAGGTATTCTACCCAACTTAAAGAATTTAACTAATGGTGTTTTGGGACAATGTCTAACTAATAGAGTCAATCTCTAGTAAGCACGAAGGAAAGATAAGAATAGGGATGGAAGGAAGCAAGCAAGATGCAATTGATGAGTCAAACGGTAGATTGAAGAAAGTGGTCAAGTATGTGGATGAGATCCTAGACTTCTAATCCTATACGCAGGCTTGCTTGGTACGGTAAAGTAACCAAACAATTTATCTCGACCTGCATGGGCCACCACAAAAACATGTAACGCCCCAGTCCCAAAATACGTAGGACTAGGAACGTAGACATGCCAGCTGTATTCATACGAAGTATACTCCAATATATGGAAGTCTCGTATAAATACATAAGCTGTAAAATGCAGTAGAACCATAACTAATCTCATCCACAAGAATAAATATATAAAATATATGGAAAATTCTACAATACATCCGCTGGAAATGGATGTATCGATACATCCGAAATCTGGACCGTTGGATGTTAATCCAACGGTTCAGGTTTAATTCAGATAAAATAATACAGGAGACATCATTTAATGCTGATTTAGACTTTTGACCTGTTGGTAACTTGCTTTAGTAGGTTATTCTTCACTTTAATTTTTTCAATGAACACCCTAAAATAACTCATATTTACTCTCTCAAAAGTCCATCCAATTTAATCTGAACCTTTTATTTTTTTTGGGTTACAGGCCATGGTAGTCGTGGTGGTGCTGGTGGTGGTGGAAAGAGAAACGGAGATGAAGAAGGAAATAAGAAACGGTTCGGATCGCGTCGAACGTCGTCGAGCACCCCTAGAACAACGAGGACTACCAGCTGCGTCGAGAAGAATCGGTCCGCTTCGCGTCGGACGTCGTCGAGACCTCCTCGAACAAGGAGAAGTACCAGCGGCGTCGCTAAAATTTTACTGCCCATGCCATTGTCTGAAATTTTATTTTTCATTTAACAATTTAATATTTTGTTAATAAAGCTACATGTCCCGGTGGTGGTGGTGAACTGAGGAAACCTACTTCTGAGGTCGGGCGGATTATTTTTTAACTTTTCTAAAGATAATATTTTCGAGGAGAATATTTTTTTGGACAAAAAATGGCCATTCTCTTTGCTTTTAACACTTAGAATGGTACATTTAGGACGGAGAATGGTACATTTAGGACGGAGAATACGGCGAATGGCCATTCTCTTTGCTTTTAATATGGCGAATGGACGGTGAATACGGCGAATGGACGGAGAATGGCCATTCTTTTTGCTTTTAATATGGCGAATGGACGGTGAATACGGCCAATGGACGGAGAATGACCTTTCTCTTTGCTTTTAATACGGCGAATGGACGGAGAATGGTACATTTAGGACGGAGAAAGGACGGAGAATACGGCGAATGGCCATTCTCTTTGCTTTTAATACGGCAAATGGACGGTGAATGGTACGAAGGACGGAGAATGGCCATTCTTTTTTGCTTTTAATACGGAGAATGGCCTTTCTCTTTGCTTTTAATACGGCGAATGGACGGAGAATGGTACATTTAGGACGGAGAATGGTACATTAAGGAAGCCTACAAAAGCTCGTTCTCTCAAATCTCTTCTTTGTGTAAATTAAATCCAAGGAGGACACAATCCCTATTTTTAGTTATTGCTTAGCAGAGTCTGCTTAGTTGTTGTAAAATTATGGTGTTGCTTCTGTGACACTTTCATCTTTAATCTCATGTTTTCTATGAATGTGTTCTGTTTGATTTTGATTTAGTAAACTTTCCGTATTTAGTTTTTTTGTTTCATCTAACAATTTAATATTTTTTTTATAAATCTACAGGGCATGGTGGTGGTGGAAGGAGAAACGGAGATGAAGAAGAAAAGAAGAAGAAGTTCTGGTTCGCGGTGGACTTCGTCGAGTTCCTCAATCAAGCGGAATTAAACCTCTTATAGAGTTCCTTAATTGGAGTTGATTACGATAACCTTTTGTAATTTTCAAACGGATAGTAGAATCTTCCTCGAGCCCTCCTCAATCAAACGGCTAGTAGAATCTTCCTCGAGCCCTCCTTAATCAAACGGCTAGTAGATTGTTTGCTAGTCTCGAAATTTATTTGTCTTTCCATCTTCCTCACTTTTTATACTTCTCTCTTGCTATATATACAATAGTTTTCTTGTTTCATAGTACTATTATTCATTCTAAAATACATAGAATAGTTTTCTGAAATACAATAGTTTTCTTGTTCTCAAGATGTCTACTCTTGCGGGGGGAAATGTAGAAGACGTAGAAGATTGGATGCCAAATCCAAATAAAACCTTCATTCCGCGTTTGTTGCGCAAGATTGAAGAACATCTGGCGACGATTTCTGCTGATGTTGCAAAGATAAAAATTGAACAAATTAAGTTATCTCGGCGTTTGGATAAGATTGAAGAATCTCCAGCTTTAAAGGAGGCATCTTCATCTAGAGCATTTAATAATGTGAAGGTGGTTTCCGTTGAATCTTCTTCCGAAGAGGAGGACGTGGAGCTACAGTCTCGTAGCAAAGGATTGGACTGATATCTCGCATTGGAAGCTATAGAAGAAGAAGAAACTGACTTTAGCAGTCCTTCTAAAAGAATACGTAGAAATATAAATCCGGTCACACCATCCAAAAATTTAATAATGGGTTCAACCTCGAAGCCTAGCAATTGTACTAGTGTTTCTTCGAGATATTACGACTATATTTTTGCAGATGATAGAGATGACGAGTAAGTAATATGAGTTTTGATTTTATTCCAACAGTTTTTTTCTCCTAATTTATTCGTTTCTTTTCTTAGAGAAATAATATCATCTTGCAACAAAACCTATGTGTCTCGGTGGGAGATGAAGACCTTAGCTCCTTTAACGAGAATTACCAATGGGGTATGTATAGATAGTATATTTCTTCTTAGATGCCATCTATGTTTACTTCGATTCCATCGCTGACATTTTTAATGTTTTATTCAGATTGTAAGTATTGTCTCTGCTCTTCTCACCGCGGAGGAACGGAAAAGAACCTCCAATAAAGCTAAAGTATAGTTTTTACCAATAAGGATGTCGGTTAGTGAGCATTTTATTCTTCAATGCATATGCATTAACAATTTTCTCGTTTGTTTGTCCTTCGTAATGTATTAATTGATGTGTATGTAGAAAGCCACATTACCTCCATCCGTCAAAAAGCCTTATGAAATATGGAAGAAGTATAAATACTTTCAGGATTACATGGGATCTTTAAGCACTTGTAAAGAGGTATTAATGTATTTATGTTTAATTATTAATCCTAATTTTCTGAAAATTTACTAATTTGTTTTACCTAATTATCCTGATTCAGATATACATACCCATTCATTTGGACGAACACTATACTCTTGCAAGAGTTGTGTTTAAAAACAGGACTGTTGAAATTTGGGACTCACTTGTTTCTAAAGATGATCCGATTCAAAGCAGAACAGTTATAAAAGAAATAGTAAGCTCATATTTATCAATTTTTATGAATTGGGTACAAGAATACGCATTATACTAATACATATTTGTTTTCTGGTAATTGTAGATTTCAAATTTGGATATCTTTCTCGAAGAAGAGATTTTGAAGCTGAGGGATGCTAGGTTCAGCTTTTCTACTTTTGCAATAAAACGTCCTTCTTATGTTCCCCGTCAAGGCAATTTACTTGATTGTGGAATTTTTTTAATTGCATTCATGAAAGACCGATGTAGCCTGGACTACCGTTCTATCGATGTAAGTATAAAAATATGTCGTCAAAAACTTCAACTTTTTAGAGCAATATTTTTGATGTTATATTTGTTATATGCAGTTTGATGCGGAAAAGGAAAGACGCATAGTTGCTGAATGGATTACAACTTCAGAGCACAATGAAGAGCTAAATAAGAAGTCCAAACTGGTTGAATATGGAAGACGATAATTTTTTTTCCTTCTTCTTTTATATTTAATGTATGGAAAGCCCTAATGTATTATGTTCATTTGTTTTGTTGAGTTGTAATGACATTTTTGCCAAACGGCTTCAATTCTTTTTGATTAAGCAGAAAAGAGTCTTTTGCACTTCCATCGAAACAACTCGAACTCATGCGCCAAAAGGGCAGTCATTTTTATAATAAGATCTCCCAAATTCTGCCATTTATTGGCAAAATTTAACAACTCGAACTCATGCGCCAAGCTGCAGTCACTTTTATTGTCATTAATACCAATGAACCTGCCATTTATATGCCATTAATACCAATGAATTCTTCTATTTATATGCCATTTATTCCTAATGAATCTGCCCCTTCGGATTATATTCTCCGTTTTAGTTGGAACGGAGAATGCTATTCTCCGTTTACTTGAAACGGAGAATAACTTTCCCGTTTAAATTAAATCGTTTGAGTATTCTATTCACCGTTTATGTCTGCTCTTCTGTCTTTTATAATAAAATCATTTTTGAGTTACATTTACATTGTGATAACCACGAAAAGTCTGACTTTTTGAGTTACATGTACATTATGAAAGTCTGAAATACTACATAAAATCCTACATCAAGAAAAAAGTCAAATATGAGCTGCGTGAGGGCATCGCAGAGCAATGGAACTCCTTGAGGAAAAGGAATTCCTTGAGGCGGTGAGTTCCTTTGCCACAGTGAGTTCCTTTGCTCGGAGGATGCACGATGAAGTGGCTTGCCTCAAGGAGTCATCCAACGGTTCCTATGCTCTGACGATGCACGATGAATAACATCTACCACACGGACAAGAACTAAAAGACGGCAGAGAACAACACTCCTTAACAAATGAAGCTTTCAATTGAATTCCTTGAGGCAAATCACTTCATCGTGCATCGTCAGAGCAATGGAACTCCCTGAACAAAGGAACTCCCTGCATAGTCAGAGCAATGGAACTCCATGAACAAAGGAACTCCGTGCATCGTCAGAGCGAATCAAAGTGCGAGCGCAATAAATCCAAACCTACACTCTGTCGGAGCACGATGAAGTGATTTTCCTCAAGGAATTCAATTGAAAGCTTCATCTGTCAAGGAGTGTTGTTCTCTGTCGTCTTTCAGTTCATGTCCGCGTGGTAGATGGTATTCATCGTGCATCGTCAGAGCATAGGAACCGTTGGATGACTCCTTGAGGCAAGCCACTTTATCGTGTATCCTCCGAGCAAAGGAACTCACTGAGGCAAAGAAACCCACTGCCTCAAGGAATTCCTTGAGGCAGAGCACGTACAAGGCCACCCTTCTTCAACAAGGAACATGTAGAAGAGATAGACTCCTGGCTGGCGCTTCGACAGAGCGTGGAACGATAATAAACTCCAAACTCATGCACATCTCAGTCTTCTGAAGGATTTCACCACCGTGCATCGTCGGACCAATGGAACACGTTGAAGATATGAACTCCTGGCGGCAAAGGAACACCGTGCATAGTCCGAGCCAATCAACGTGCGGGCGCTTCGACAGAGCGTGGGTTGGCAATAAATCCAAACCCAGGCACATGTCAGTCTTCTGAAGGACTTCACCACCAAAGCTTCTTCGAACGAGGAGATAGACAACCAAGAGGAAAGAGTCTTGCCAAGGCGGGGGATCGGTAGAGTCCATCGCCACAAGAAAAGCTAAGTGAGATGAGAACAAACTCTCTCTACACTACTGGCATTTATAGGCATGGAACAACTCGGACTCATGCGCCAAAAAGGCAGCCACTTCGAATTCAATTCAATTAATTTCCATCAATACCAATGCATCTGCCCCTTCTCAATTAAAGCTAAGTAAGACTAGAACAAACCCTTCCAACTACCATCTATATGCCATTAATACCAATGAATCTGCCCCTTCGAATTCTGCCAACTTTGATACCCCCTACTGTATCATAATGTAAATTAGGAAGACTACCCTTTGGTCTTCCTAAACTAATTAAGAAATACGAAAATACGTGCAAGGCACGTGCACATATGCTAGTATATATATACATAAATTTTAATAGGGCCCACAAAACTCTTTTCTAACAAAACTCTTTTGAAAGTTTTGATACCCCGATGTATGACATGTGGTCCCCTCTTGCTTTGTAAAACGTGTAATCATATATATATACACATTAATTTTTGAGATGGCCCACATGTCATACATAGGTGCCTGTATCAAAGTTTTTTCCCTTTTAAATGGGCCCCATAATTAACTTACAAAAAAAGTATAAATAAAACAAAATTTTGTTATAGTCAAGATTTGAACCAATGACCTCTTGAATACAAGTCTAGCAGTGTAACCACGACACCACAATAGCATTCTCCGTGTTTTATTAAACGGGGAATAACATTCTCCGTTTCGAGTTAAACGGAGAATAACATTCAAAGTGTTAAAAACAAATTAGAACGTTCATTCTCCGTGTCATTTGAAACGGAGAATGTTATTCTCCGTTTTGAACTGCACGGAGAATATATTTTCTCCATTTTTAATGTACTACGTTTTGAAATTGGAATTTAATGTTCTCCATTTTTATCTAATTGTCTTCTCAAACTTTTGCATTGGAGAACATATTTTTTTATCTAATTGTCTCGTGTGAATGACATCTTGCCACATAAGAAAGACATTATCTTAAGTCAACGACGTTTCATTTTATTCCATTTGCTCTTTTTCACTATTTCGCTTTCGTACTTTACAATTACGATAATCGTGACCCGTTTTTTTACAAAATCTACATATTCTAGCCTTCGGGATAGATTGACTTTCTGTAGGCTGGCTTGATTTCCCTTGAGAAGGCCTTCCTTTTTATGCTACCGGATTTGGCTCTTTTAAAGCTTCATGCACTCCTTCAACTACATCAGCTACCATTTGTTCTTCTTCGCCAATATCGGACACCATTCCTTTCAACTCCATCAGAACAGACGACATCAACTCCGTTCCCCTCTCTTGAACTTTGCTTGATTTTTTACAATAGTATGTAAACAGATTAACTTGTTCATTAATAGCACCATACCTTCTGCTATCAATAATGTCTGGGTGGATGAATCTTCTTTCTGAGCCAGGTCCGGAGAGATAACTCTCTTTGCAATCCTTGAGCCAACGAGATTTTATCAAGTTCTTTGGAATATCTCCAATTTGTAATCTCTTCATTGCTGCAAAAATATGCCTACAAGGAATCCCCTTGGTCTCCATCCACATGCATTCACATGTTATGATGTTGTCGGCCGGAAGAAATGTAACCTTACGGTTGACACCGTTTGGCGACAAATACTTTTGGACAGTACAAACTTCTCTCCCTCTTACGATGTGATGATGGGGAACAATATATGCATCAGAACGTGTGATTTCCTTCCTTACATCTATAAATACCGTTTTAGTGTAAATTGCGGCAAATTTACCTTCTATTACGGCCATGCTAGTTTGATTCACAACTGGTGTTGAGAATTTATCATTGACATGCTTACCCACATGGCCGTAACGTAAGGCCGCCAAACCGTGGTCACAATTTTGAAGGGCCTTCCAAAGTGGCAGCTTCTCATTCAAAAACCTTTTCAGAAAAGCGTTCATAGATTCACATCTATTTGTTGCTGTAGAATTGCCAAAATAATTACCACGTAGGAATGTGTCCGCCCATCGCTCCCTCGTTCTGTACAATGCAGTGGTCCACTCATTGTTTTCTAAATTATAATCTGTTAGCATCTGCTGCCAACGGTTTTCAAATTCTTCGACTGAATAGTACCTGTTTAGAAAATATGGACATTAACTAAAGTTGTCATATTGTAACAACAACATACTTCAAAGTAAAGTAGCAAGTGTGCTATGTACCTTTTAATCAGAAGACTCAGTTTATTGTGAAAACCCTCTCGGTGTACATTTTTGGCAGCATTGTTAAGGATATGCCATGAGCACGTTCGATGAACTACGCTGGGCATTAAATCCTCAATTGCTTTATTCATGGATCTGCAACCATCCGTGAGAACTGTCAATGGTAATTTGCCATTCATACACTCTAGGAATTTTTGCAGAACCCAAGAATAAGTCTCCGCAGTCTCATTGTGGATCATTGCAAACCCAAACACACAAGTCATCGCATGATTGTTTGTACCCACTAGAACTACCAACGGCATTTGACTTCTATTTGTTTTATATGTAGAATCGAATGCTAGTGAATCTCCAAATAGTTCGTAATCGAATCGACAAGAACCGTCAGCCCAAAAGAGATGGGTCAATCTGGAATCTTCGTCTACCTTGTAGTCGTAGAAGAAATCTGGGTCACTATTCTCCTTTGATTGAAGAAATGTAAGTGTTGTCGAAGCATGAACATCGTCGAGTGCTCTACTATCTCGAGCTAGAACGTTGTATAAATCCTTTCTCGTCCATCCAACATTATCCCAGCCACCTTTCCTCTCGACAAGTAAATTCCATATCTCTCCAGTCCCCATCCCTGATTGCTTCATAAGCTTAATTTCTTCCAACTCTGCGGGTGTTATATTACGATGGGATCTCAAGAACGCTGATTCATAATTACTCGCCAGGTTATGGTTGTGAAGTACATGAAATTTTTTGACGGACCACATCTTTGTTTTATGGGTGTACCCAATACGAAAAATTGCTTTACAACCAGTTCTGCTTTCACTTCTTGGCTCACGAACCCTGTTTGGAGCTTCCTTGTATTTCTTGTGTCTGAATCCCGTATTCGAGCAACACCAACTACGGATCGTCACCATACCAGATTTGTTTTTCTTTACCTCGTTCTTTCTAATACTGAAACCATATGCTTTTGAATAAATTCGGTAGAATGTCCCTGCTTCTTCAATAGAGTTGAACTGTAGGCCAACAACATCTTCTTCTAAGAGCATGGTTGGATCTTTATTAATGTTGGCAGATTGCAATATTTTTTTCATTGTCACTGCATCGAAATCCAATGGAGATTCATCGGCGTCCCTAAGAACAGAATAAAACAAAATAAACATGAGAAATATATGTAAAAATATAACGTATTTCTTAAATCCATTAGAAAGGGTGATGCGAAATAACATTTTGTTGTTTGAGTTGATGTCTTCATCTTGTTCTTTACTGTCTCCTAAGCTAACATCTTCCAAACTTTGCTCATCTTGCGGCAAATCATCTGACAGTACTCTTGAATGGAGGATTTCTTCATCGACTAAATCTTCCACACGACGATCACTTGCTCCATGTGACGTCGACATTGAAGAAAATAGTGTGTGTTAGAAACCAGCAGAAGAAACGAAGGACAAGAAACAATAGAAGAAGAAAGAGTAATGATATTATCGTACCTCCATATTGACCCTCTATATATAGCCCTCCCATCTGATGTGGCATGTTAAATGACATGGCAAATTTTAATCCAAAAAGTTAACAACCCAATTTTCTCCATAATAATTTAACGTTAATATCAAAGTTATTTTAGTGTTAATATTAATTTATGTTAATATCAATGTTAAGGTTAATGTTAATATTAATATTATTGTTAATGTTAACGATAATATTAATATTAATGTTAATGTTAATCTGGAATATTAACTTTAATGTTAATTTCTATTTTTAGTTTTATTTACAAAAAAATTTGCCACGTCAGCTGCCAGATCAACATGTCACGTCAGCTGCCACGTAAGGATGGACAGTTTGAAAGTGCAATTTGGAGGTACAAAAAACATTATGCAGGAAGAAACAACTTCTAGCAAGGCAACAACACAACCTTTTCGTCTTCATTGTAACTCCGCCACGTGGCCCTCTTTTGATGGCTCATGAAAAATCTTGAGTGATTCTAGGAGCAAGCATAATTCTGGGTACGTGCCTTATTAAAATGTGTAGCTAATAACGCATGAGGAAGCATGCAACAGCAATCTCCACGTGGCCCTCTTTTGTAGGATAACACATGCATCAGCATTTAATGCTACGAAACCCTATTGTCTTGTTATGTATTGTGTATCCTATGTGGCATGAGACAGAGCCGCAGAAGACAATAACTTGCATAGGCGGCTATATTTAAAAATGACAAGAAGTTTAAAAAGTCATCTCCAATGCAAAAAAAGTATTGAGAAGACAATATAAAGCAATTTTTTACGACTTCCAAGACAACCTTTGCTCTTCTAATGATATGGTATCAGTGTTTATTATTAAATTGTGTAGAATAACGCATGCAGAGCATTTAATGCTACGGGACCTGTTGCGTTAAGGAACACAACATGTGAGAAAGAACCCGAGAGAGATAGAGAGAGAGAAAGAGAGTGTGGGAGATGGGATAAAGAGGAAGGATCGAGCTCGACTAGATTTTAAACTTAAAATTCAATTTTTGGTTATCATTACTAGTAACTAGTTGGCACGTACTAGTTTAGACGAACACTAACCGAGCCCCGAGCAACGTGACATCAGCTAGCTAGGTTTCTAATACCGTGGCATTCATGTTAATTTAAACATTTACAATATTATTGAAACTAATATGACTACTAAAATTAAAAATAGTTTTGGATTTAACATTTACTTCAAACTAGTTAAAGTTAAAATTAAATTCTTTTTTATTTAAAATGTAATTGGAACTACAATTAATAATAACATTCGCTTGTCCCATAGTTTAAGTCGTATTTCCCTCGATGCTAGGCTTGACGTAGCCCTTGCTTGTCAAGTCGTTGCACGAACACATTAGAAAAGAGATTTGTTGGGCTATCGAAGTATAGCAAGCACCGTCCCGTGTCACGTGCATTTGTTAAGCAGTGAAAGGGTGTGAAGGCCACTGGCAATGTCAAGACATTCCATAACGTGACAGCGTCCCAGCCTACACCGCAGAAATGACGTAGAACGCTGTCTAGTTCTACTATTTAACAACATATATAATATCAAAACCTGTCAAGAACGATCAACTACGAATGGAGGACAAGCAATGTCAATATAATATACTCAATAAGCTATGATATTGTTGCGACCGTCCAGTGTACGTATTTATGTATGGTATTTATGGTGCACATCATCTTAATTCAATGTTTATGTTAAGATTATGTCTAACTGTATCTGCCGCAGGGACACGGTGGTGGACAAGTTCAAGATAGGTTCGGCTCGAGGCTGGACGTAACCACGTAACCACGTACTCGTGCCCCTAGTCAGGGTGCGGGTCGTGACAGAAATACCGTGACCTTCATATAGATAGGGCGTAACCACGTACTCGTGCCCCTAATCAGGGTGCGGGTCGTGACAGAAACACCGTGACCTTCATATAGATAGGGCCGGTGGGCTGAGATTAGCGCTGGGTGCAGGAGCAGGGCCTGCCACCCTTATGCATATGTTTAAGTTTACGGTTGGTTGGTTGAGTGAAATGATATGATTTCTTATGTAAAGTTCTAACCTTGCAGGCTAGGCGAAATGGGACATAGATGAGCACGATCACAATGTTTATGTTAAGATTATGTCTAACTGTATCTGCCGCAGGGACACGGTGGTGGACAAGTTCAAGATAGGTTCGGCCCGAGGCTGGACGTAACCACGTAACCACGTACTCGTGCCACTAATCAGGGTGCGGGTCGTGACAGAAACACCGTGACCTTCATATAGATAGGGCGTAACCACGTACTCGTGCCCCTAATCAGGGTACGGGTCGTGACAGAAACACCGTGACCTTCATATAGATAGGGCCGGTGGGCTGAGATTAGCGCTGGGTGCAGGCGCAGGGCCTGCCACCCTTATGCATATGTTTAAGTTTACGGTTGGTTGGTTGAGTGAAATGATATGATTTCTTATGTAAAGTTCTAACCTTGGAGGCTAGGCGAAATGGGACATAGATGAGCACGATCACAATGTTTATGTTAAGATTATGTCTAACTGTATCTGCCGCAGGGACACGGTGGTGGACAAGTTCAAGATAGGTTCGGCCCAAGGCTGGACGTAACCACGTAACCACGTACTCGTGCCCCTAATCAGGGTGCGGGTCGTGACAGAAACACCGTGACCTTCATATAGATAGGGCGTAACCACGTACTCGTGCCCCTAATCAGGGTACGGGTCGTGACAGAAACACCATGACCTTCATATAGATAGGGCCGGTGGGCTGAGATTAGCGCTGGGTGCAGGCGCAGGGCCTGCCACCCTTATGCATATGTTTAAGTTTACGGTTGGTTGGTTGAGTGAAATGATATGATTTCTTATGTAAAGTTCTAACCTTGGAGGCTAGGCGAAATGGGACATAGATGAGCATGATCACAATGTTTATGTTAAGATTATGTCTAACTGTATCTGCCGCAGGGACACGGTGGTGGACAAGTTCAAGATAGGTTCGGCCCGAGGCTGGACGTAACCACGTAACCACGTACTCGTGCCCCTAATCAGGGTGCGGGTCGTGACAGAAACACCGTGACCTTCATATAGATAGGGCGTAACCACGTACTCGTGCCCCTAATCAGGGTACGGGTCGTGACAGAAACACCGTGACCTTCATATAGATAGGGCCGGTGGGCTGAGATTAGCGCTGGGTGCAGGCGCAGGGCCTGCCACCCTTATGCATATGTTTAAGTTTACGGTTGGTTGGTTGAGTGAAATGATATGATTTCTTCTAACCTTGCAGGCTAGGCGAAATGGGACATAGATGAGCACGATCACAATGTTTATGTTAAGATTATGTCTAACTGTATCTGCCGCAGGGACACGGTGGTGGACAAGTTCAGGATAGGTTCGGCTCGAGGCGGGGCTCGGCTTGGACTTCCAGATGCATGGAGTCCTTAGCGTTCAAGAGGAGCTACCGCATTGGCGTTCGGACTTGCGAGATGTTCAGCCGAAGACTACTTGTTGGCTATAAAGAGGCATAATGTATGGAACAATGTACTCCTTTGTGAGCTAGAGAGATCATGAGCGTTGTAGCCAATTGGCATGATGAGTTGAGCTATTCAGAGCATTAATATTAAATCTACATTGGCTTTTCTGTTAATTTAAAATTTACAATATAATTAAAACTAATTTTACGAAAATGCTATTTGCTCCCAAAATTTTTGGTTGATACCATCTTCCATTATGTGGCATATGACATGGTTGCTAACATGACAGCTGACATGGCAAAATTTAACAATAAAATTAATATTAAAATGAACATTAATAGTAAATAAATAATTTAATATTAAATTAACATTGATTAATATTAACATTAACAGTAGCATTAGCATTAACATTAATATTAATATTGGCATTAACATTAACATTAAAAAAATTTGGGTAATTAATTTTTGGGGTTAAAATTTGCCATGTCAGACGTTATGTCATCTGCCATGTCAGATGCCACATAATGGGAGATGGCATCACCCAAATTTTTTGGGAGCCCAAACGACTAATTGCTAATATTAATACAGTGGCATTACCGTTATTTCCCAATAGATTCGTGACTTGTTCGGTCACACCCCTCCACGAGCGGGTTACATACACGGCGTAAATGAGGGTTAAATAGCCTTTTCCAAAGAAGAGAACCCATCCGACTAGAGAGAAACAAAGGAAAGAAGAAGAAGAAGAACAGTGGCAATGGAGAGGAGCAAGATCAACTGCAGCGGATGGGCCGTCATCCCTACCGAGATTCTCTCGATGATACTGGTACTGTCGGGGATGCCGGCGGACGAGGTAATGTGCAACGTGGCCCCAGTTTGTCGTTCGTGGTGGAAGGCGCTCAACGGTCCCTTAGACTATTGGTCTAACGTCGACTTGGTACAGTGGTGCCGGAGGACCCACCAAACCGCTGAGATTAGTTTGACCGTAATGAAGCTCGTGGCTCGCAGTGAGGGACATCTAGGGTCCCTCTCCGCGTACAAGCTCGACGAAGCAGCCTTCTCTTTTGCATGTTTAAGGCCAGTGCAAAATTTTATTTGGTCTTATTCTAATACTTTATTTTTTCTATTACAAAATTTTACGTATACTTTTGTTAATTTCTATTGATGTTTTTCCATTTTTATAATACAGTGGGAAATTTCTAAGGGTTATGCACATTCCGAAGTGCAACGTGAGTGATGAAACTTTCATGAGACACTTGGAGTTTCTTCCTGTGCTGGAAGAACTCGACATTAGCTACTGCCTCTACATCACGTCGAATGGAATAATTTCTGCCGGAAATTATTGCCGCCGTCTGGTCAAGCTGATTAGGAACATGCCCCCTCCGGGTTTCATGCTCAGGAACATGTTCGTGCTGAACACGAAAAACGAGGCGGAGGGAAAGGCCGTGGCTGATTCGATGCCGCGTCTCGAGCACCTACATATGGGATTCGGCATGTTCAATGGAGGCACGCTGCGATCTATCTTATGCAACTGCAAGGGACTTCGCATGCTCGACATACGTGGGTGCTTCAACGTGATCTTCTTCGACGACGAACTCTTGAAACTTTGTTATTCAATACAGACGTTTAAAAAACCCTTTGATGATCTTATCCCAGTACCAGGAGAACCTGTGAACGATTGGTATAATGATTTAGAAATGTTCTATCATTCCTGGAGGGAATGGTGAAAACATTAGCATGCATTATGCATGCATTTCTTTATACTCCCTCGAATTTTGCTTTTGTACTTATTGTGATCTCTAATTGGGTTAATGAATGCCATTAAATCTCTAATTGGATTTATTTAATGATATCACATTCTACTATGTAAATTAAACTTTGGAGACAATATTTTGGTAAATTTTAGTTTGAATTTTGGAGGCAATATAAACTAAAGTGTCTTTTCAGTATCCATCATTAGAGCTCAAGTATATTTTCAAAATACAACTCTTAAATGCATAGAGAATTGTAGAGTTTATCTTGATATAATTGCAGTTTAAATAAGGCTAAAATTGTAAATTACTCCACAAACATCCATTATATAAAAAAAATTCTCCGTCCTATATGGACCATAAGACGGCTAAGACGGCTCACTTCTGAGATTTTGACATTTCCCAACACAGATTTTACCATAAATACAATATCTCAGTGTAATCACATCCAAGAGATTTCGCCATTTCCCAACACAGATTTTACCTTATTCAAAATGAATTCTCCGTCCTATATGGACCATTCTCCGTCCTACATGTATCATTCTCCGTCCTACCTCAGTCCTAAATGTACAATTCTCCGTCCTACCTCCGTCCTACATGTACAATTCTCCGTCCTACCTCCGTCCTAAATGTACCATTCTCCGTGTTAGAGGAACGGAGAATGGCCATTAACAGTCCCAAAAATTGTTTCCTACTAAGTTAAAAGCATATATTAGCACCCAAAAATTGTTAACAATAGAAAAATTCTACAGAACCCAAACACCTGACTCGAACCTAGGCCTTCCATGTAAAAGCCAAACAGCACAACCAACTAAGCCTGGAATAAGACATCAATAATGCTAAGTATACTACCAAAGACGGCTCACTTCTGAGATTTTGACATTTTCCAACACAGATTTTACCATAAATACAACATCTCAGTGTAATCATATCCAAGAGATTTCGCCATTTCCCAACACAGATTTTACCTTATTCAAAATGAATTCTCCGTCCTATATGGACCATTCTCCGTCCTACATGTATCATTCTCCGTCCTACCTTCGTCCTAAATGTACAATTCTCCGTCCTACCTCCGTCCTACATGTACAATTTTCCGTCCTACCTCCGTCCTAAATGTACCATTCTCCGTGTTAGAGGAACGGAGAATGGCCATTAACAGTCCCAAAAATTGTTCCCTACTAAGTTAAAAGCATATAATAGCACCCAAAAATTGTTAACAATAGAAAAATTCTACAGAACCCAAACACCTGACTCGAACCTAGGCATTCCATGTAAAAGCCAAACAGCACAACCAACTAAGCCTGGAATAAGACATAAATAATGCTAAGTCTACTACCAAATGCTTACAACACTCTTCAAACCTTCACCCATTGCTGACATGTGGGCCATGGCCCACATGTCAGCAATGGGTGAAGGTTGGAAGAGTGTTGTAAGCATTTGGTTGTAACTTTAGCATTATATCCCAACTTCCAATAAGGAATACGAAGAGTCGGTTAGGAACGTGTATATATATACATAGGGGTCCCCATTCATCTGAGTAGGTTGCACATTTAACATGGCTCCAAAAAGAACATCTGGTTGGGAACCATTGCCAGAGCCTTCTTCCTGTCGTCGCCGAGCCTCTTCACATGGAGCACCCTCTGCGCCGCCTCCGGTCCATGACTGGCTGGAAGCGGCTGCGAACTTTCTGACCTCCGTCGGGTTGTCACTGGAGGTCATCGCTCGACCTCTTCATCCGGCGCCAAACTTTGACCTGTTGCCGATCACTCCGGAGGAACGGGATTCTCTGGAGAAGAGGGAAGCGTTTCGTCGCCTGTGCCATAGGGCGGGTGTGCGCACCCTGCAGGACTTTGCGGAGATCCTCCGGGAGGCCAGTGAGGGCTAGACCCTTTTTTTTCGTTTTTTTACAGTTTTTTGTCCTCCTCTTGTATACTTCTCTGGAGAATGTTCCGGCGACGAAGCTGGGATTTAATGAAATATAATATTTTGTTAACTCAATTTGGTTTCGGCTTGAATCAAACTTTTACAACCTTCTTACAACTTACACCCATTTGCTAACTATAGCATTGCTCTTTATAATTAACAAATCTTGTTACGTCAAATCAATATATCAGCGACGATATCCCATCAATGACTTGTTACGTCATAGAATTGATTATGCTGCCAGCGTCAATCTTGCCGTCAAATCCATCTTAAATATGATTACAAAGTAAAATAGAGGACAACATTGAGTGTTTCAATTTTACTCTTTTCAAGTACATAGTCTTCTTATTTTCAAAAAATTAATCAAATATTCGAAAAAACGGAAATATTGAGTCTTAAACTTCACATTCTTAAATATGTTGTCAAATTTTTTTAAATAAATATGTTTCCACCACATTTTTTCTGCCAAATTTTTCAATAATTTATACGGAACACGTGGATATATACTAGTAATAATAGTAATAAATTTAATTTTGGAAGAGAATTTTTAAAAATTAAGGTCTCAAAATCCCAAAGGTTTATGTAGTGATTTCACATGGATATATACTAGTAATAATAGTAATAAATTTAATTTTGGAAAGTAGTTTTTTAAATTTAATAGTAATAAATTCGACCGTCTTATACTAGTAATAATAGTAATAAATTTAATTTAAGACCCAAAACTATTCTAATTTTTTCCACTTCCCAAGGTCATATAAGACGGTCGAATTTTCCATCTTCTTCTCTCAAACCCTCTTTCTTCTCCCAAACCCTCTCCTAAACCCTCTTCTAATCAAAATGTCGCCGAAGAAACAACGACCGTCGCCGAAGGGGAAGGATCCACGAAGGTATGCGATACAGGCCAGAAGGGCAGAACTAGCAAGGGCGGCGAAAACCAAGATTATGGTCGCTAGGGCAGAGGCCGAAAGGGCAGCGGCGGAAGCAGCGGCGGCGGCAGCTAAGATAGAAGCGGAGGCGGCAGCCAAGCCACGTGCAAAAAAGGCTAAAAATACTCATTGCTCGACGAAGACCAGAAAATCTATCTTCCATACAGAGTCGTCGGAAGACTCAACTTATGAAGATCGAAGGCGTACTCAAGCGAAGGCTAAGGTGGCAACGGATACAGAGTCATCAGCGTACTCTGTGGATTTTGAATCCTCATCAGAAGAGAAAAATGAAGAGGAAGAACAATCATCAAATAAGTCCCAGGCTGGAGAGGAGGTAAAAAAATTTAAAGACTCTAAAACTAAGAAGATTTACATTAAATATTTCAAGAAAAAGGCTGTTATGCCTGAGATCAATTAAGATGGATGATGTCGAAGACGAAGTTTTCCTGGATATATTGAAATTCTATCAATTGGAGAAACTGAACAAATCCTGTCTTGAGAAAATCTCCCAAACAATAGTAAGAGAATTTTACTCAAATCTTCCGGCTGAAATTAAAGAAAAAGAAGAGGATCAACCACTGGTATTTCTGAGAGGAAAACTGATTAGGGTAAATGCTGCTGTCATCAACGAATTTTATGGATTTGATCCAGTTCCTGAGTTTGATATGAAAGATATTGATAATGTTTCCATGACGGATGCAATTCATGAGATTACAGGTGTTTCAATGGGTGCCAAGACCCCTCAAAATGTATACAAAGATCAATTAAAAACTTTGTATAAATTGTTGCATGCCTACGTATCTCAAACACTCAACCCTACTGGACATGAGTTTTCCATCCATCCCGAAAGAGTAAAATTTCTTTATTATATGGGGAAGAAACAAAGGATGGATATAGGTTCCTACATGTTCAGTAGAATGATGCATCTCGTGGGAAAACCAACTGCAAGGACAGCTCTCCCTTTCGGAGGATTTGTATGCTCGATGGCTAATAAATATTCTGTCCCAATCTTAGCAGGGGATGTTTATATTAAAAACAAAGGTCCCATGAGAAAACTAACCTTCACTCGAATGTTTGGAAAACGGGCAGCAGCTGCAAGCAAACCATCAACATCTGGAAAACCATCAACTTATGGAATCAAAAACACTAAGGACAGGGTTGATGATCTATACAATTTTGTTGCTGCAAACTTTGAGAATGTCTTCAAAGAGATGAAGACTATATCCGACAACCAGAAATTGATTCTGGATAAGATTAACCAGATAGAGGTTGAATTTGCTGACCAAGAATAATATTTTTCTTCCCTCGTGAAGAAGGTAAATGGGGTTAGCCCAAAATCTTATGTAAAAATACACATTATGCACATTGACACTTTAATGCTAGCCATCACTTTGATACTTCTATTTATGTTTCTGGATGTCATTTCTACCTATAAAGTGAGTCCATACTGACTATAATTTTTCTTCATCCGTCCCTCAAGGTGTAGGTGAAGGATATTTTGAGAAAGAAGAAGAAGTAGGAAAAAAAAGAAACAAGAAGAAGAAGATGGAGACGGCTATGAAGATTCATCTTTTGAGTTTTGAATGTCTCTTATTTCAATTTGGAAGTAATATTTGACTTGTAATATTGTTCTGAATATTTGTTGGTCATGGCGGACTAACTAAATTTTGTGTTTGAAATATTGTAAGACTAAACTTTTCGCTTGTACTCATTGCATAGTTCGTAATTTGTTTTGAAAATGTAATATGGTCTTGAATTTAGAGTAGGTCTGGTATTTATTTGGATTATTGTATTGTGAATTATGCAGGTTCTATGTTGAATTACTAACGTGGATTGGGCAGATTACTGTAACGTGAATTATGTACTATGGTAAATGATATTAAAAATACTGTAAATATTTGGTGAAGAAAATATGAGATACTTGAACATTTCCAGTCCTAAAAATATACCATACTTTGTTAAAAGCACAGAGAGTGTCCGTTCTTCTTTTCCAAAGAACGGAGAATGGCCATTCTCCATGTTAAAGGAACGTAGAATGGCCATTCTCCTTGAGAATGGCCATTCTCCGTGTTAAAAGCAAAGATAACGGCCATTCTCCGTCCATTTGCCGTGTGAAAAGCAAAGAGAATGGTCATTCTCCGTCAATTCGCCGTGTTAAAAGCAAAGAGAATGGCCATTCTCCGTCCGTTCGCCGTGTTAAAAGCAAAGAGAATGGCCGTTCTCCGTTTTAAAAGCAAAGAGAATGGTCATTCACCGTCCAAATAAAATATTCTCTTCGAAAATATTATCATTCGAAAAGTAAAAAATATTTCGTGTTAAAAGCAAAGATAACGGCCATTCTCCGTCCATTCGCCGTGTGAAAAGCAAAGATAACGGCCATTCTTCGTCCATTCACCGTGTGAAAAGCAAAGAGAATGGTCATTCTCCGTCAATTCGCCTTGTTAAAAGCAAAGAGAATGGACATTCTCCGTCCGTTCGCCGTGTTAAAAGCAAAGAGAATGGCCATTCTCCGTTTTAAAAGCAAAGAGAATGGTCATTCACCGTCCAAATAAAATATTCTCTTCGAAAATATTATCATTAGAAAAGTAAAAAATATTTCGTGTTAAAAGCAAAGATAACGGCCATTCTCCGTCCATTCGCCGTGTGAAAAGCAAAGAGAATGGCCATTCTCCGTCAATTCGCCGTGTTAAAAGCAAAGAGAATGGCCATTCTCCGTCCATTCGCCGTGTTAAAAGCAAAGAGAATGGCCATTCTCCGTGTTAAAAGCAAAGAGAATGGTCATTCACCGTCCAAATAAAATATTCTCTTCGAAAATATTATCATTAGAAAAGTAAAAAATATTTCGTCCGATCAATACAGATTTTTTTTTAAAATATGTGAGCAGATGATCCGCCCGACCTCAGAAGCAGGTTTCCTCAGTTCACCACCGCCACCGTGACATGTAGCTTTATTAACAAAATATAAAATTATTAGATGAAAAATAAGATTTCTGACAATGGCATGGACAGTAAAATTAGAGCGGCGCCGCTGGTACTTCTTCTTGTTCGAGGAGGTTTCGACTACGTCCGACACAGCGCAGCTGGTACTCCTCGTTGTTCTAGGAGGGCTCGACGACGTTCGACGCGATCCGGACCGATTCTTACTTCCATCTTCATCTCCGTTTCTCTTTCCACCACAACCACCAACACCAACACCACGACGGCCTGTAACCAAAAAAAATTACGAAATATTAAATTGAATGGACTTTTGAGAGAGTAGAAGCAGGTTTCCTCAGTTCACCACCACCACCGTGACATGTAGATTTATTAACAAAATATAAAATTATTAGATGAAAAATAAGATTTCTGACAATGGCATGGACTGTAAAATTAGAGCGGCGCCGCTGGTACTTCTTCTTGTTCGAGGAGGTTTCGACTACGTCCGACGCGAAGCGGACCGATTCTTCACAGCGCAGCTGGTACTCCTCGTTGTTCTAGGAGGGCTCGACGACGTTCGACGCGATCCGGACCGATTCTTATTTCCATCTTCATCTCCGTTTCTCTTTCCACCACAACCACCAACACCACCACCACGACGGCCTGTAACCAAACAATAAAATACGAAATATTAAATTGGAAGGACTTTTGAGAGAGTAAATATGAGTTAATTTAGGGTGTTCATTGAAAAAATTAAAGTAAAGAATGACCTGCTAAAGCAAGTTACCAACAGGTCAAAAGTCTAAATCAGCATTAAATGATGTTTCTACACTATTATTCAATCCGATCCATTGAATCAACATCCAACGGTCCAGATTTCGGATGTATCGATACATCCATTTCCAGCGGATGTATTGTAGAACGACCCTATATGTATATATATATATTGAATATATGGCGGCTGCAGGAGACAACAGAAACCCTAGCTCTGCTAGGACATCGCCAAATCGCGGAGTGGAGGCGGCCAACCGCCCCCCGGTCCGGGGGAAAGGCAAGGGGGTGGCGGTGGCGGCCGGTGGCGACCGGCGGGAGGTGGGCGGAGGCGGCCGGCCGCCGAAATCGGGCGCTGCGGCTGCTGCTCGTCCGCGCGCAGATGCGGGTGGCCAGAGGGCCGACCGGGGAGATCCGGCGACCCTCCCCCGGGGGCAGGCGGCTGCCGGCGACCCTCCCCAGGCGGGGGGGGGGGGGCGGGGAGGGCTGCGGCCGGCGGCTCCTCGTCCGGGCACGGGTTCGGTTGGGTGTTCGACGGCGGTGGCCCCCGGGGGCTCCCCGATGGTGTTCACCGCCCAAAGGACATCGTTTGGATTGGAGGATGAGGAGGGGGCTTGGACTACGGTCCAGAATCGGAGGGTAAGGCGAGGAGGAGGGCAACGATCGCAGATCCCTGAGACTATGAGAGGCTCAACTTATTCGCAGGGATCGGACATGAGGGCGGGGATAGCCAGGAGAACGGGTCCAACGGCGGGTCAGGCTCACTCGGGGGAACGGGAGGGACAAGCCAGGATTGCGTAGCGGCCTCGTGCGAAGGGGTCAGCGGGGACGGCTGCCCCAGTTATCGGGGGGAGAGGGACTACTGCGAACATGAGTGCCCGGCCGGCCCCGACGATTCTACCTCGGAGTTCGGGCTCGCGGCCTGTATCCTGGGCAGATGCGTGCAAGGTGGGGGTCGCCAAGACTCCGGCATCGATGGAGTATGTTGCACCTATGGCGATTGGGGGTGAGCTCTGTGCCGACTTTCCGGCCGACGAAGTGGCAAAGGTGACGGCATTCTGGGAGAATACTTTAGTGCTATATATGTTGGGGAGCAAGCCCTTCTACGGGCCGATCCGAGGATATGCGGATAGAGTCTGGCGGCCGAAGGGTAGCATGGAGTTCTTGTCCAAGGAAAACGGCTTCTACTTCGTTAAATTTGGGTTGGCAGAAGATGTGACTCGGATACTCCAGGGAGGGCCATGGACGTTTGACGGTCGCCTCATTATTCTGAAGCAATGGACCCCCGACTTGAGATGTGAGAAGGAGGTGCTTAATGCGGTGCCTGTGTGGGTTCGATTTCCTGAGTTCCCGGTACGCTTCTGGAGTGTCCCCCTTCTTATGAGACTTGCCAGCCTCATTGGCAAGCCGATTAAGGCGGATGATGCCACCGCCTTCAGGTCCAGATTGATGTATGCTCGGGTATCGTGGAGATTGATGCCAGGTTGGACATGCCTGAGCAGTTGAAGTACAGGACCCCTACTGGCCAGTTCCTCATGCAGAAGGTGGAGTATGAGTGGGTGCCCCCCAGATGTCCGGCGTGTGCTTGCTTTGGTCATCTCCCGAGTGCTTGTAGGCGTGGAGGAGCTTCTGAGGTGGTGACGGAGGAGGTAGTACAGGAGACAGGTGGTGCAGTTGACTCCCCTGTAGTTGACCAGGTGGGCTTGATGGAGGATGAGATGGAGGCAGACCCTTCCCCCAACTCTGGGGAATACGAGGGGTCTCCGACGGAGGTTCTTGCTGGAGCGATGGTTGAGTATATGGGGACGAGGACCATGACTACCAGGAGTATGGGACAGGAGGACAGGCGAAATGGAGATAAAAACACTCTAGCTCTTCAGGTTTACAGTCGGAAGCGCCAGGCTACGGAGTCGCATAGTGAGGACAGCGGACAGGGTGGGACGGAGAGAGTGTGGAAGGTCAATCCTAAATGGGTTGCGGACCTAGCTCAGCCTCCCCCACAGGGGGACCCGTAAGGGGCTGCGGCCCCTGCTCTGCCCCTTCTTCTTCAGGGGGATAGAGATGAGGATACCAGAGATATGGAGGTTGCACTCTCCCCGGGTGCCCCTTCAGAGGATGTTCAGGGGACCCCACCCGCGGTTTAGATGTCGGCCCTTGCCTGGAATGTCCGGGGGGGTGTTCTCTGGGGAGATGGAGGGAGATTAGTGAGGTGCTGAGGAAGGAGAAGTGTGAAATCTCGATCTTACTAGAGACTAAGATCAGGGGGCGAAAACTCTGTCTCGTAGAACTCCTACGGACTGGGTCCAGCTCCACAACCTTGGTCTTTGTGATATGGCGAGGATGTGGGTTAGATGGAATAGAGCTAGTTGGGAGGGAGAGGAGGTTTTCATGTCTAACCAGCTGGTGGCTATCTCCTTCTCCAACAAGGGTGGGTTCCGATTCTTACTTGGTACTGTCTACGGGCACAATGACAGGAGGCGTCGGGAGACCTTGTGGCAGGACATCATCAGGCTGAGTTCATTAGCGATGCATCGTTATCTCCCCCTGCTTATTATGGGAGACTTCAATGCTACGCTATACAGGGGAGAGAAGCTGGGGGGACGGCCGGTCCCGGACCAGATCCTTTCAGATTTTCAGTCTTGCCTGCTCCAGTCCGGACTCAGGGATCTGGAGAGGGTCGGCCACATATGGACATGGCACAACAAGACGGTGGTGAGCAGGGTGGCATGCCAGCTTGATCGTGCTTTGGGGAACAGTGATTGGTTTCACCTTTTCCCCTCTTCTGTGGCTGAGGGGCTCCCTGCGGGGACCAGTGACCACTCGCCGATCCTGGTGCGCTTCGTGGAGAGTCCCAGATGGAGAGCCCGTCCGTTCCGTTATGACAACAGTTGGTTCCTATCGGCTGGATATGAGGAGACTGTGGCGGGAGGTCTTTGCCAGGAGGTGGTCGGCACTGCCCAGTTTTGTATGGTTCACAGGCTGAAGAAGACCAAACGCGCCATCAGAGACTGGGTGAGGGCTCTTCCCCGGACTTCCTTACAGGAGAAGGAGACGGAGTTGAGAGACCTGCAGTCAGATCTTCAGGGAGACATGATGAGTGGGGAGATGGTGGCTAAAGAGAAGAAGTTGGCTGCAGAGGTCAACACCTTGCGGCTTCAACAGGAGATTAGTGCGGTCCAACGGGCCAAATGCTCCTAGCTCAAGGATGGGGATCGCTGCACCAAATTCTTCTATGATATCATCCGGGCCCGCCAGTACCGAAATTGTATTCAGAGACTGATTGGCAGGGACGGGCGTCTTGTGACCGACCAGGTTGCTATCCAGGAGGAGGCTGTCCAGTTCTACTCTGAGCTCTATCATCAGTCGGACTATCCTACGGTATTCCCGCAGCTGACTACGAAGACGTTGATTACGGAGTATGGCAATAGTCTTCTTATGGCTCCTATCCGGATGGCGGAGGTGGAGGCGATTGTGATGCAGGCTGATGCTTCCAAGTCTCCTGGGCCGGATGGTTTCTCCAGTGGCTTCTACAAGCGTCATTGGGGTACCCTCAAGGTCCAGGTCCTTGAGGCTGTTCAGGAGTTTTTTGATACGGGCAAGCTCCTGAAGGAGCTGAACTACACCTTCCTGACGCTAGTGCCCAAGAAGGAGGGGGCGACTTCTCTTGCTGACTTTCGACCGATTGCTTGCTGTAATTATTTGTATAAAATAATTACTCATCTTATGTGCAGGAGGATGGAGGATGCTATGCAGGGCCTGGTTTCTTGGAATCAGACGACATTCATCAAGGGGCGGTCTATTGCGGAGCATAGCCTGCTGGCTCATGAGATGATTCGGGAGTTCCACAAGCCTGGAGGGATGAAGGCATGTGTGAAGCTCGACCTGAGGAAAGCCTACGACACCGTCAACAGGGACTTCCTCTGTCATTTGATGGGTGCGATGGGATTCTCCGAGACATGGGTGGACAGAGTCAGAGAGTGCATCACCTCCCCTACTTTCTCGGTCCTCATTCAGGGTATTCCATATGGGTTCTTCGGCAGCAGCAGGGGGCTTCGGCAGGGGGACCCGCTTTCCCCCTACCTATTCACCCTCGTGATGGAGTATTTTACCTGTTTGATGGACATCGCGGTGCATCGGGAGAGGATTGTACCGATATACAGCAGGGTCTCTCCGGTGGTCTCACATCTCATATATGCGGATGACCTATTGGTTTTGATGAAGCCTTCCATGCGAGGGATGAGGGAGCTTGCGGCAGTGATGGAAGAGTTCGGACAGCTATCGGGTCTTCGGTTGAATAGGGACAAGAGCAAAGTTTACTTCAACAACTCTTGCACTTTGAAGGAGGAGCGGGCCCTGGAGCTTGGGGTAGAAAAGGGGGACCTCCCGGTGAAATATCTGGGGGTGCCCCTTTTCGTCAACTACGCGAAGGACCGAGAATGTCAGAGTCTGGTGGACTTTGCACAGAGGAGGGTAGAGGGCTGGCAGGCGGCTGGCCTATCTTTTGGAGGACGTATTGAGCTGGTTCGATCGGTTATATTTGCTATTGCTCTGTTCTGGCTCCAATCTATTATGGTCCCTTTGGCTACTATCAGAAAGATTGAGGGCATATGTGCCAAGTTCATTTGGCATGGGGGGATTCATGACATCTCTTGGGAGCAGCTCTGTCGTCCCAGGAAGGAGGGAGGTGTGGGTCTGCGATCCCTAGTATTTGTCAGGGAGGCGGCGGGGATCAAGCTGGCATGGAGGTTCCTTCAGGGCGATTCTCTCTGGTCGGCCTGGATGACTAGTCGGTATCTCCGGGACAGAAACTTCTGGGTATGTGAAATTGACAACAACTTCTCTGTGTCTTTCAAGCATATCCTGAGGAACCGTACTGTACTTCGGACTGCTATTCGGAGGAAGATGAGGGAGGAAGGGGAGACGGACCTTTGGCTCGATCCGTGGATTTCAGGTCAGTCTCTTCTGGAGATTCTGGGCCCCCAGAGGGACGGTGTGGCGTACAGAGGTCTGACTTGTAGGCACCTCATCAGTGGTGGGGTCTGGAGGCCAGAGGAGTATCGTTTCACTGCTCAGTTAGGTGAGGAGATCAGACAGGTGCAGATCATTCCTACGGCACTGTCTGATGTCTGGGTTTGGGCCCCTCCCGGCCGCTCGGAGGGTGCGGGGGAGTTCAGATTTAGCAGCTGCTACGACCTTGTTCGCCTCCACTTCGATGATATTGAGGAGTACGACTTTGTCTGGGGGAAGGGGCTTGCCAGGAAGATGCAACTGTCTGCTTATAAACTGGTGCTGGGCCGGTTACTCACTAGGGACCGACTACTTCGGTTCAGGGTCCCTGTCCCTGACCCTAAGTGTGTTTTGTGTGAGATAGAGAATGAATCCATTGGGCATCTGTTCTTTCAGTGCCATGTGACGTGGAGCATCTGGGCAGAGCAGAGCCGGAGACACTTGGGAGGGGTTGGAAGGGAGCGGGACTTCAGAGAAATCCTTAAGTGGATCGGTGATTGCAGGGGCCAGGAGCAGAGCTGGACCAGATGTGCTAGATTGAGACTTGCTGCATCTGTTTGGCATGTCTGGAAGGAGAGGAACCTGCGCATTTATGAGGGGCTGTCCACTACACCAGTGGGCATCCTTCAAAACATTGAGTCGGATGTACTAGTAATGTCCCCCTGAGTTGGGACTGTATCTCTATGTTGTAACCTTATTGCGATGATAGTGGAATAAAATTTACCCTTTTTCCAAAATATATATATATATATATATATATATATATATATATATATATATATATATATATATATATATATATATATATATATATATATAAATCCAGTTACAAATATGTATTCGTTCGTTTCGTTTCATATGATGATGTTATATAAATATATGGATTACTCTATAGATGTACCTCTACAGAGTAAAACAACTAGATTTTCATGTTTGTATAAATATATTTCCAAAGAATCACTTTTACGAGATTTCCACCGGAAAGAGCCTTGGAAATTGGAAAATCTGTGTTATACACTGTGATATAAGTGGGGTATGCACCTATGATTTTCCCGACTAGCTTGTTATCACTTAACACAGACAAGGCCAAAAATGAAGTTGCTGCAAGAAGCTAGTGGTGCGTAGTGCCAGAGGAATAATGAAGCTGTTTGATGGCTGGTAAATCCATGGATTGGTAGAAACTGGAAAACCTCTAAGGCAAGGTTATGACTTATGGGTTGACAGAGGAAAACTGCGACAAGTGTTTTGGATGTTTTGCAACAAGGTGAAGTCTTGAGGATATAGTGACCACACCAAAGCTTTAGGCTGTAGATTTACGAGACAACTCTAGATCATGTGTTGTTCAGAGAGGCCGGAGTAAAGTTGCCATTAATCTCTCAACCCCCAGCAAATTCGTGTTCTGCAAATTCCATTCTGAATTTTGGAACATTTCCATTTCAAAATGTTGAATGTAGTAGCATCTTGAAATTTCAAATCCAAGCCAATCGAGTTTCTCCTAGTCCCACACTTCTGATTGTCTTTTATTTAGAAAAGGACCTGATTCAACACTATTAATGAAGGAAAAGTACACTGCGCACATGATTTGCACACTTTGTTCCACCTAAGCATTTCAAAGAAGCCTACCCCCACCTTCCCTGTTCCATACCAAGTGACCTACCGTTATTCCGTTTTGTTCCTTGCCCCATAACATTATGTTTTTCTAGTAACCTTGGCCTAGACTAATTGGTGAAAATCCTTATCATTCCTCTGGACAGGTCTATGATATTTACAAATTATAAAAGGTGAAAAATCAAACTCGATAGCATTCCCGTAGAAACTGCATTAGGAATCTTTATTTTGAATAATCTAGGTGAGGAATTATCAAGGGATGTGGTATACTCTTTTTCTTCTTTCTTTGATGGAGGTGTTGCAAGTGCTACATCTTTTGTATTGGTAAATTATAAGTAATAGAACTAGTAATTGTTTATAATCTTTATAAGAATCTAGAAAGATGTCGAAGGAATATCGCTTTATCACTGTTTCTTGGTCAATTATATTATGCCGCACCTTTGTATTTTGTATAGGTTCTTGCAATAATGTCCACATGTTTGAAACTCTTCCTCCCTGCCTTAATTGCTAACAATTTTCTTATTGATACTGTTGATCAACATTTTTACTAATTGGAAGTTAGCAGATATTTACTTCATTTGACATGCTAGTAAAGACACCTTTGGATGTGTATCTACAATAGTTTCTCATGATTAGTCTCTTTGAATTATATTGTTACAATTTTGTTTGACATCATATCATCCATCATTGCTCCTTGGATGCATGAGCTTAAACTGCATACCGAGAGGTAGGTCTACCTCCGGCAACTGGCTGATTAGGTTTTGTGGCATGACTCTCTTGTGCTCATAGCTACCTTTGATAGGAATTTGATACTGACATAGTGTTGACTTTTCATAAAAAATTTGTCATGCTTTTATGGAGCTTTCTTATGCTCTATAGCCCGACCCCATTCCGATGGGAAAAGTCTTAGATGATGATGACAACCAGCATATAATCCATGAGAGCTTACACATGATTATACTTTCAGTGTTTTGAAATTTGAACTCTATTTCTTCACGGCATGACTTTTGATGTATTCCGCCTGTTCTAGCTACCCAGTTGTTCTAAGTGTTTTTTTTTCTTCCAAAGTTAAAGACTCTGTCATCCTTCCGTTTCCACAATTTTAACCTTTGGAATAGCGTCCAGATTGATAATTCGAAAATAGTCGTCTTTTTCTTTAGAAAATCTTCAGTTTATTGAAGAATATGTTATCATGTTTTACTGTTATAACAATAAAAGGGAAAGAAAAAAAAATTATATGAGTACTTCACATTGATGTCCAATAGATACTTAAGAGTTAGTGTGGGAAATGTAAGTTCAGAAAAGTTCAAGTGATATGGGATTAATCAGAGATCGATCTTTCCATCAAATTCCATCCTTTATTTCTTAAACTTTATGTTTGGTAGCTCTGGAAGCGAGTAATTCCAGGAGGGGCGACCAGATGAAAGCAACTATCATATTAAATAAAAACGAAATGGTCGTAAATTTAATGTTGTAAACTTGTTTGTGGCCATAACCCATAAGGTCCATGTTATTTACCTCTTTAAGTGTATGTTATATATATATTTGAATAGTTGATACCTTTAACATTGGGAGCATTGATATATGCATATTACATGAGCCATTCTTTATAGTTAAATAAAGATTGCGTAATGCCTATCATATTTTATTTGTGTACTGTAACACCCAATATCAGTCAAAGTAGCAATATAGGACCGATCAAATATCCTCATAAAATTAGATCCTTTTTTAAAAAATACTCTTCAGTCTTCAAGAATGCTTATGGCTTCTGGCTTCTGGCTTTGACAGAAAAAGAAGAAGGAAGTGTTAGCCGCAATGGGCTCCTTCGACTATGGGAAGCCACCATCATTGCTCAGATTCTACCTGCAATTTGTTTCTACAACTGTTTCGGAAGACTACCACATGCTATAAATCATTTTTAGATATTCAAAAAATTATGCGATAACTATCATAGGTTCTTTGCTTGTTTTAATTTGTTCACTATGTGTGCACATTACAATGGGCTGGATTCGATGATGTATTAATTTTCTGGAGATTTCCAGCCTTTCTATATTTGGGCTTCACGATGTTAGATCAATAGCAAGTTAATCATATAGCTTTTCACTGCGAACTTCTCTACTGTAATCAGTTCGGAAACTAGCTGATATGCAATGGTTCTTTGCAGGTTAGACTTTGCTTTCATTCCTGCTAATTTAGGAAGCCTAATACATGTGACACAATATTTAGAGCTGCTGATAGCCTCCCATCTGTTTTGGTGCTAAAACTTAACGTCTGAGGATGGAGGTAAGTTACTAATTATGGTTTCTGTATTTTGAGTTGAGACGATTATCCTTTTTTCCCTTGAGAATACAGAGTGGTCACCTGCTTCTGTACTCGCATAAATCAATTTGTCATATGAATGCTCCAAACTGATAGTTTATTCTGTGAAATGCATTGTACATTTTATTTCTAAGAAAAAGAATGTTGCTAATAAGTAGATTCAGCGCCCGAGATAATTCTTCTATATTAGTCTTATCCTTACTTGGCACGCACCTCCAACTTGATAAATTTTTACTTGTCATAATAACGGTTTTGCAGAAGCCATGTTATATGATTGCACACACAAGACAAACATGCAAAATATGAGGATGATAAACTTGTCAGGATGATTTGCGTGCTGATTTTCCCTTACTTTTTGCCATAGTTAACATGTTACTTTCATGGCACCCACTTCTCCCTCCAAGTTGCAGTTGTACGTACTGTACACTCGTCCTCCCGCCATATCCAAACTAACGCCTACCACGTGGACTCAGTCCTCCCTCCCCTCCTACTTTCCTCTACTAACTCACGTGTATCTTGGTTATCACTGCAACTTTTTTTTTTAGATGTCCGGCGATACGCACGAGACTTTGTGCATGCTACATTGCATGTCTGTTGGGCCAACTATTCCCAACTCCCACCAAATAAATGGAAGGAATAATACGCCCCCGTAGCTCGATCCACTGATCTTCCGCCACCCAGCCGGGGTCTTATACCTCTTCTCAGTAACCACAAGAGCCACTCGAGTTCGGTGGTTATCAATGCACTTAATTACTCTCTCTCTCTCTCTCTCTCTCTCTCTCTCTCTCTCTCTCTCTCTATAGGCTCTTGCAAATATTGCTCTCTTATACAATAGCAATTCTACACTGTTTATACTATATTCAGTCCCTTTGAACAATGAATCTCTATGTATCCTAAGTATATTCTGTTCATTTAGAGCTGATCATATATATAGTTCACTCAACCTCTTCAATAGAAAACCCACACACCGCAGAAACACAAAACAAAGGTGTAAACAACACCATGCTATTCCTTCCTTTCATACTCTTTCTCCTCCTCATCCCCTTCCTCTACCCTTCACTTCATTACATATGCGGGTATAGCCAAAGAGAGTCGAAACTTCCGCCGGGATCACTGGGATGGCGCCCCTTCGTCGGCGACACCTTAGACTTCCTCCTGCCTCATACCTCCTCCTCCAGGGGCCAATTCCTTCAGCAGAACATCAAAAAGTATGTACGCCTATGAAGTCGTCTTGCAAGCCTGTTTTGTTGTTATTTTGAGTGTCGGTGTCACTAATATCTTAAATATTTGTTGTTATTTTACTTTTTCAGATATGGAAAGATATTTCGGTCGCATCTCTTCGGCCATCGGACGGTCGTGTCGTGCGACGCGGAGTTCAACAACTTCGTCTTACAGAACGAGGACCGACTGTTTCACGCCGGATATCCGACCAACATACCAGGAGTCCTCGGGGAGCTCACGCTGCTCTACGTGACCGGGGATGTCCACAAGCGGCTTCGGGGCGTTGCTCTCAACCTCTTTGCGTCGGTGAGAGATCGGAACAGCTCCTTCCTCTCCGACATCGAGGACAATGTTCTGAGAGTGATGGAGTCGTGGAAGGGCAAAGGAACCTTGGTATTTTGTTCGGAGGCTCGCAAGGTTTGTACTGAAGCTATATGCTAATTATAATCCATGTTGCACGAACACAAATATAATATATGTGTATATATTTTGGTAATTTCTAAAGGCACTTCACATTTTACTTCAGGACAACCCATTAGGACTACCAACAAAATTGACAGTCCTAACATTAAGGAGGACTGCCAACTTCGTTGACAGTCTATCTTAATATTCAAATTCTTTAGGACTACCAATTTTGTTGGCAGTCCTACTTTATGTTAGGATTGTCAATAAGTTGGCAATCCTAGGACTGGACTGTCTGAAGTAAAATGTGAGTGCCCTTAGAAATTATCTATATTTTTTACACAAACTACCGCTATTTTTAGTGTTTGTACTCCTCCGTAGTGTCAATATAATGGAAATGGTCAGTACTAGTACTAACTAATATGAACATTTTTCTTCTCCGTGCAGTTCACTTTCAGTGTGATAGTGAAGCAGATCTTGAGCTTGGTAGCGGAAGATCCTTGCACAACAGAAATCCTGGAATGCTTTAAGACATTCATGAGGGGTCTAGTTTCTGTCCCTATCAACCTCCCGGGGACACCCTACAATAAAGCAATAAAGGTTAGCGCTACTTGGTTTTAAATTTATAGGTACATAGCTTTGCTTTTTGTCAGGATCTCTCTATTTAGCATTTAGGAAAGATGAGGTGATCTATATCTTATAGTCTCCAATTTCATAAATTGCTAAAACAGTAGTGAAAGAAAGGAAGGAAAGAAAAAAGCTAAATAAAGGTGCAATAAATATGTTGCATGGGCAAGAAAGTACGATTTTGACATAACAATTATACAAGTGGACCCTATAGATTGAGAAGTTTCTTTTTTCAAATATTGAACGTCTTTGATGTTTTTTCGCATCACAGTAGCACAACATTGATTTCTATAATCCATTCTAAGTTTTCATGATCATAAAATTGTAAAAGGCACAAAATTTAAAGTACTTGCAAAGATAGTCCCAAAACACGTATTTTTTTTAATGATTTACGTCCTTCTAAAGGGCGTGAACTTCCCTTTATTATGTCTTTTGTGTAGTATACGCCCTTTAAAGGGTGTAAATTTTGCATATTTTTTTTTGGGGATCCCGACTGGAGACTAACTGTTGAAATTTTAGCGACGAATATTGCCTTTCACTAACGAAATTGGGTTTTTAGTGACAAACCTTGACTTTTAGTGATGAAATTTCGTGACAAATTGGAATTTTACTGACCTTTTTTTTTTACATTTTTCATGTAACCCGTGTTCTCCAAAAAAAAAAAAAAAAATTAAGCCCTTTAAAGTGGCATAAATTGCACACAAAAAAACAATTATAAAGAACAAAAGTACGCCCTTTAAAACGGCGTTTAGGACTGTCTTTGCAAATACTCTAAATTTTGTGCCTTCTACGCAATTGAAGAGAACTTCAATGCTTTTCATGCAATTTTCTGTTGTATAAATGTTTATCCAGACGGAATGTAAGTACATACATCCGAATTAGGAGATTCATCAATGGTGACAATTGTTTCTGGCAGGCTAAGCTTCGGATAAAAGAGATCATAAGCAAAATTCGGCGACAAAGAGAGAAGAGGGAGCAGGAACTAAATGGGAGGGTGGATTTTCTTGAGTTACTGTTAGCTCAGAACAATGTTTCAGAGGAAGAGGTATCTAGTCTGGTCCTTGATCTCCTCCTTGGAGGATACGAGACGACATCCATGTTGATCGCCATCATTGTCAAATTTCTCGGAGAAAAATCTAATGCTAAGATACTAGAAGACCTGAGGGTGAGCTTAGTTTAACTCGTATGTTCGTTTCAGGAGTCGAGGGACAAATAATAGGAAAATGCTAAGTCTACAACCAAATGTTTACAATCTTCTTACGACCTCTCTCTCTCCCATTCCTTACACATGGATCCCACCGGTTCCCACCTCCCCTCTCATCCCTTGCTACATGGGCTCACCCCCCCTCTAATCGAAGTCCGACACGTGGCAGTTGTAAGGAAATTGTAAGCATTTGGTTGTAGGCATATCAAAGCTCTAAATAATAACACGTTTTGATGCCTGGTAATAGGAAGAACATATGATGTTCATGCGGAGCAAAAATGAGAAGCGGAGACTAGGATGGGATGATTACAAGAAGATGGAGTTTACCCAGAGTATCATAAATGAAGCACTTCGATTGGGGAATGTTGTCAAGTTTGTTCATCGGAAAGCTCTAAAGCCAATTAAGTATAAAGGTATTGAATTTTCTAAATTTAATAAAATTAGTTCGTAGTATCCAAATCGGTATCATATCATTCCTATGAGTATCGGTATCGGTAGTATCCGTGGTTTCGAATCGGAGTAACGGATTTTTTGGTATCGGAAATAAAATAATTATTAACATTTTAGAAAGTATATATTTTATTTATTTATACATAATTTTAAGTATTTCTAGTGTTGTTTTTAGCAGTTTTGCAATTGAATGAAATAGTATTCACTCTTGGCAATTGGTTTACATGCGATATATAAGTTTTCATCTTTTACATGCCTTTTCAACCTAACTATATTTTTACGTCCTTGGTAATTTGTCTTTTTCGTTCAACTTTCTTTGTTGAATTGATTGGAAAAGAGCCCGCATTGTCTGTATCCGTCAGTATCGAGTATCGACCGGTACCGGATTGGGACATGCCAAACCTTATCGGTATCGACCGTATCGGATCAGTATCGGCCGATACGGCAAACTATGAAAATTACTCCACCATAAAGAATGATTGATCTAAACAAACATATTGATTTCTTATTTTGAAATTAATGAGTTTGCATAAACGATGAGTATGATCATGACTGTTAAGAGTACAGATTAGTCTGTTCACATTGACTGATATTGTATTCTGGTCAAAGGTTACGAGATTCCTGCTGGATGGAGAGTTCTTCCTATATTAACTGGGGTTCACCTGGACCCCTCTCTTCATCAAGATCCTTTCAAGTTCAATCCTTGGCGATGGCAGGTGGCCCCTCTCCTGTGTAGATTTTGTATTCCTCATTAGAAATTGTATTTGAGTACTCTAATTTGTACAGTTTACATGACACTAAGATTTCCAATCAAAAAATATTAGTGACATTGTACACTGAATCATACAGAAGGTGGATGTGGCTGCTTCGAAGAACTTTATGCCTTTCGGAGGAGGAAAGAGGATGTGCCCGGGCTCAGAGCTCGCCCGAATAGAGACCACGTTCTTTCTCCATCATCTCATACTCAATTACTCTTGGACACCACTGATCGACTCTGACTGGCCCGTGTCGCACCCTTATCTTGATTTCAAGAATGGTCTTCAAGTCTCAATTCAACCTCTTGCAGCGGCTTCTCAAAACATGCAGGATGACCAACAGTGATAGTTATGTGTTCAATGGTAAAGATCAGTGTTAATTCTTAGTCAGAAAATGAATTGAAACGATAGCAAGTGATGAAAGAGCAATGCTATGACTACAACCAAATGGTTACAACCATTTTACAACTTGCCACGTGGTCGGCCTCCATAGGAGGGGAGAGATGGGGCCAGGTGGGACCATGTTAGCATGGGGTAGAGTAGGTTGTAAAGGTTTGGTCAGTAAACTTAGCATTATTGAGTGATGAAAATGAGAACGCAAGTGTCTTGTCAAATACATCATCCTACATTGGGATAGTTTTCATAAAACCAGAAATATAATTATATTTCAACATGATCCCTGTGTAGTCAAACTTGAGATTTTGTTATGGATATACATTACATGCAGTAGAGCATAGACTTTTTCGGGTCTAAATGAGCTCCAGATTGCAATCCAACCATGAAACGTCGCTCACGCCTTCCCAAAATACAGAGGTATGTGTCCTGGCTAGTATTTCATCATACTAAATTGTGATAATTTTCCAACCAAACCAAAAAATTTAACCTAAGAATATCAAAAAAAGAATCATATGTGACGACGTAGACGGAAATGTGTATAAAGTTATTGTTATGAAGGATTAATCTGAATTGGGAAGATTCTTGTACTTTTTCCGTGGAACTTTTAACAGAGGACATACATGGTGCAGGAAAGCTAGTGTGACAAAAGGGTGAGGCAGAAGGACCATAGTTGAGTGTTGGGTCTATTATAATCTCTTCTTTAACAATCCACAGCTTGAATAAATGCCATGAAAGCTGATGAGATGTAGACATGCACCTATCTTTGTTTCTTTTGATCAGTAGGGATTTGCCTGGAATGATCACTTATCTTTTCACAGTCCCTCTCAAGCCGAGTTAAAGTAGCCGAACACCTCTAGCCCAAGCGGTTGAGGTGAGATGCATCTGTCCCATCTATCAGGATATTCGGGGTGGGAGTGTATTATTCCTTTCATTTAATAAATGGTGGAAGTTGGGGACAGTGATCCGATATACATATAATGGAGCATGTGTAGTACAAGTCCCGAGCATGTTCATCGGGCATTTCAAAAAAGGGGGGAAACGGGTTAAAGTAGGATTGCATCAGGTTAGATAGGTGGTAGTCATCACAAAATATTGTTGGATTTCTATGAAAAGATACGTTATAGAATATGATACCCCGAAACCCTTAATAGATAGGGCACTTTTGGATACCCTAGAAATTCAGACATTCTCCATTTATGACGAGTGAAATGACCGGGTCGGCTTGTATTGAAAACACAGTTTAAGAAGACTTTAGTGAACTAGAACAGTTTAACGATACCATCGACATGCTTATGAACTAGGTGATATGAAGAAGTTGGAAGCCCTGTACATAAACCCTAGCCTTCATGCCAATGCACTAGGCATTTGTCATACCTAATGGTGCTAATAAAACCTCACAGTCCAAGAGGAAACGATGCACTAATCCAATTCTGGGAAGACATTGAGCATCTGGGGTCAATTGTTGATGGAGGAGCCAATCTGTATCCGTTCTCTACTCTTTCAGAATCGGTTATCGAAGGATCAGCATAGGCTGCTCACTACGCATCACTGAGCTGCTAAATATGCAGAGGTGCAACTATCAGACATAGACCTACTGAAAAGCTTAAATGACAGCGAATATCAATATCAAATAAAAGTACTTTCTTGGTGTTACACTTGGATTATTGGACAGATATTCTAGTATTGTTCAAGATCGCATAAATGCTCGACGCCCTAATATGGACCATAAGGATTTCTTAGGATAAACTGTATCGATTCTGTTACAAGAAAGTAACTGGACAAATACAATTAGAAGATCAGAAAGATACAATGAAGCTACATGTTTAAGGATCTCGTCTTGTTCATGCAACACTATCTACAACATATAGGTGGTTGGTTGTCGTCTGTTTTGAATGGTCAAGATATCAACTGCCCCGGCCATGTTTTACTTGAAAGTCACTTTTCTTCCTTTGAAATTAGCAGCACATCTTTACTTGTTTCCATAATATGTTCTGACAGATAACACTAATTGTTAACATAGTAGTCAGTCATGAGAAGACCTTGCCTTTACTGATACAAAAAGTCTCCATTAACAATTTGTTCAACATCTAAGCAAATATTCACAGTAGATGTGTTTCTTAAGGTTATTTGAAGTTAAAAAGCTCATATCCCAATTGCAGAAACCGTAGCTAGGCATGTGTGGATAAATTATGGTCAATTTTCAAAATTAGCCCTTTGTTACAGACCTTCGATTAGTAGTAGTTAAAATTAGGTACATGGTAGGTAGTAAGAGCTTGACAAAGCAATCAACAATTACATAATCAGAGGATTTGGTTAGGCTATGAAGGTGCCAGTAGCCTAACGTGCATAAATCTTCAACGTAAAGAGTGACATTACTGAATTAGCATACCTTGATGTCAAACTCTACTTTCATCCATGTAAACAGATCCACTTTCAGGCATTCAAGCACGCAGAGGGCTAACTTAATCAAGTCACATTATTCTGTAACAGTGATATTGAGACTGATTGTTCAAAGTCCTCGATAATTTGAACGCACTCTTTCTACTGAACCATCAATTCCTTCTTCAATGTCATCGCTAGGTAAAAGATACTTATCTAGCATCTGGTTCTTCTCCTCGAGCTCATAAATTTGAGCCTTCAAGGTCTTTACAGGTATCATTTTTCTTCCTTTCAATTCTCACATTAGAGAAAAGAAATCAATAAGATAGTCAAATTACCAAAACCTACTATGCAAACAAAAGTGGTAATTAAACTTAAGACAACTCAAAGCCGAAAATTGTAACCTTATCATACTCTTCTTCAAAACCAACATTCATTCCCAATCCCATCTGTTTGCTCTTGCATCTCCTAGACACAGCTATACCGAGAAAAACTGTCATATGTTTGTACTTTAAAGTTTAAATTTGAAAATTTCAAGCTGTTCGCATGTGTAATCACTAGCATTATTTTGAGGCACCATCAAAATTTCACTGTATTTAGACAAAAATATCACAATAAATCATTAAATCTCTTACCTATAAACAAAACTGCTGGTCTAAATAATCCTCCTCCTTCGTAAGCTAAGCCATGTAACTAAAACTCTGATCAACCAAAACACATAAATGTATTCTTGTAAATATATTTTTCCACAACCTACAATCAAATATCTTGAACCTCCTAGTAATATGAGACCATTTTGGCCCTTTCTGGCTCATGTGCAAATTACCTGAGAGTTTAGCGAAGAAAATTACCTGAGTTTGAGACTTTGTTAATGAATTGGCAATTTCGAAAAATATAACATTAGCAATTTTTTAGTCCGATTCACAATCAGTGTTGCAAGATCAGTATTTTGGAGTTGAACTGCAAAACCATTTCAGACTCCTAAAGTTTTGTCACAATTTTACTGTTGGAATCCTCTCAAGTTTGTTAGTTTCGAATTTGTTTGCTATGTGGAAGTTTTGATTTTTTTTTTTTTCATCTTTTAGGGTTAGCATATTATTAAAAAAAAATCATTTCAATAATAGAGGGCACGATATTTTTACCATTACCGAGTTAATTTGTTAGTTTTTTTTTTCTTCGATATTTGGTGGTTTCTAGGATTTACATTCAAAAAATTTGTTGTGGCTAGAAGAGAAATTCTAGTTTGTTTGTGATGTTTATGATATCCAAACTTTTCCAAAGGATAGTGAGTTTGTTCGACTTTTAGGACACTTGCAAAACAATAACAGAAACCACAATTTGGTCTATATTTCTAGCATTTGGTGATTCATTCCATACAAGTCATTCCCCAATATACACTCAACAGACAGAAAAAATTGCAAGAGAAATAGACAAGAAGAAAATCAAAAGTCTAATAATCCATAACAATGTAGTTACATACATTGGAATAGATGAATTAATCAACATATAAACATATAGAAAGAGATGAAGCAAATAAAGATAAGCTACATATATATGTTATGTTGTTGTAAGTGGTGTTACATGTTAGTGCCGAGGCACAATTTTCGATGGAAAATTCTGAAACTGAAATAATTGTACACACAACGTTTCAAATGCAGCACCTTAAAGAAGATGTGCAACAGAGATCCTGGAGGATTCTGAATTACGAGGATCTAAAAAGATTCTACGTAATACACAAAAAATCTAAAGAGACTTTGTGCAAGCAACTATCGGCAGTAGAGCTTCTAAAAAGAAGTTACTGTAAAAGGCAACAGCAGCGATGACAGGCGAGAATGAGATGCTGGGGTGAATGAACCACCGTTGCTCAAAGCTTTATTCGCCCCACACGAGCACGAACAGCTTCCAGGAACCAGCAAGTTCACGAAGAACTTCTGGAACGCTCGTAAGTCAATATTTGAGACTTAAACGGGCTTCCTGGACTTAACAGACTCCCCCAACTCTCTTCTTGGTGCATCTTTCAAAGGAGGCCAAGGGGCTCTAATTATAGAGTGGAGTTGAGACTTCATTTCTTCTTCTATCCGATATGGGACTAAAATACCAATACTCAAAAATAGAGTTTGATATTTTAGATCATCCCACATCAGCATAGAAGTGTGCCAGTCCACGCCTACCCTCCGAACACTCCCGTACATGCACGAGACATCCTGGAGTCTGTGTCCAAGTCCAAGTCCGCACAACAAAAATTAACTTGCATCCTTGTTGGATTTAATCCTTTTTCCTTCTAGGAAAATACTCCCACATGACACAAACTTGTGCCCCAACTACACCTCATGTGCACACCTCAACACAAGCAATGCATTATATTGAGATACTCACCATTTGGTGTAGCCGATGTGGGACTATCTTTTCTAGTCCAAAGGCAAAAACACCAACAATCCCCCACATATCTCAATATATGGGTTGAGCGTTCCCCACAGTGACTGTCCATCATGCATTAGGAGAGATGTCGCTACGACTTGAATCTTCCCGCATAGGTTAAATAACAGCATGATACAAGAATGGACTAAGCCTTGAATTCTGCACCATAACTGCAATTCTTCCTACTCACATATTGACATCAACTGTGCTTCTGGCTGCACATTGAAGGCCTTGTGTCAGCCTGGTTTCAGTGTATAATTTTGGGCGTCTACAAGCTTACCCTCAAGAGACGGCCTGATATCTCTTTCCATACACTATAGGTGAGTTCTTTATTAAAGAGATATGGCATGAAGCCTTGCGCTTCCTTGCGGTGCTACGCCGCTATGACATGGCCTGAAGCCGAGGCATTACCCCTACCTGGGAACCTCATCGTAGTGTCATACTACTGTAGCATGAGGTCACAAGCCTCTTTGTAGTGCCAAACTACCCAGCATGAAGCCTAAGGCTTCCTTGCGGTGTTACGCCGTAACGACATGGCTTGCAATGCCGAGGCTTTACCCCTACCTGGGTACCTCATCGTGGTGTCGTGCCACTGTAACATGGGGCCATCCTCCCCTTTGTAGTGTTGTCTACAACTCTTTAATTACGTCATACAGCATTAGGCTACCTGCCTATTTGCGGTGCTACGCCGCTGTGACTTGGCTTGCAAAGTCGAGGCATAACCCCTACCTGGGAACCTCATGGTGGAGTCACCCCACTGTAGCATGGAGTTTCACTCCTTGTAGTGTTGCGCTACCGTGCTTCCTGTAAAGCACTCCAGGCATTCACTCTGCCTGAGAACTCATTAAGACATTTAAGCCAACCTTCCCACATGATCCGTTTTCCGCAGAAAACAACAGTAGACAACAGTGGTTGTAGGTCCGTAACCTCTCCATGTCACATAGGACAAGTACCCACCGTTCCTGATATTCTTCTAGTTAATAGTCCTCCCTTGAACCAAAAGCTAGATACCTAGTAGATTTCTCTTTCAACTAATAGCATAAAACTTTATGGTAGGAATGTAATAACACAATATCAGAATGCCTTCAAGTCCATTTTACAAGCTGTGTCATCGACCAGCTGGCGCTTGAGGCCCTTGGTGAACGGATCCGCCAGGTTCTCTTGACCCCGAACATCAATCACTGCAATAACACCTCTCTTGATAAGATCGTGTACTGCTCTGTGCTTCAACAGCACCGTTCTCTTCTTCCCGTTGAAGAGTTCATTTGATGCCACTGCTGCTGCCGCCTGGTTGTCACAGTATATCGGTATTGTCGGTATCTGAGCCCCAACCACCGGAAGATCATACATGAGCTCCCGAAGCCACTCTGCTTCATCTGCAGCAGCATCCAATGCAAAGAATTCAGATTCTATGGAGGAGCGAGATAACATAGTCTGCTTCTTCGACTTCCACGATATAGCAGCTCCGCCCATGGCGAATACGAATCCACCTGTGGAATACTCGCTCTCCATATCTGAACACCAGCTAGCATCACTGAAGCCTTCCACTACTGACGGATCTCCGCTGTAGAAAAGTGCATATGTCTGAGTTTTCTTGAGATATCTCATAACATGCTTCACAGCTTTCCAGTGCTCAACGCCTGGATTGCTAGCGAACCGACTCAGCATTCCCACTGCAAAAGCTATGTCAGGCCTTGTGGCAGTAGTAGCGTACATCAAGCTTTCGATGACGCTAGCGTACTCCAACTGCCTGACGCTTTCCCTCGAATTTAGCTCCAGCTTCTGATCACTTCGGTACGGTGTATCAATAAAAGGAATATCTTGATACCCGTAGCGAGTGAGCATCTTCTCAATATAATGAGATTGTGACAGCGCTATTCCAGTGCCTGTCCGGATGATCTTGAGCCCCAAGATTACGTCGGCATCCCCCAAGTCCTTCATACTGAACTTGGTCGAGAGGAATATCTTTGTCTTTGTGACGCAGCTTAAATCCGTACCTATGATTAGCATTCGTCCACGTAAAGACATACGATTACTCCTATTCCGTCAGCAAAATTCGTATAGACACACTTGTCTGTTTCACTGACCCTGTAGCCATTTGACCTTATCACCTTGTCACACTTCTCATGCCATATTTTTGGAGCTTGTTTCAAACCATACAGAGACTTCATCAACTTGCAGACTTTGTCTGCCAGACCTCTGACGACAAAACCTTCTGGTTGTTGCATGTAGATCTCTTCGGTCAGCTCGCAATTAAGGAATGCCGTTTTCACATCCATCTGATGTATCACCAGCTTGTGTATTGCTGCTAGAGCAATTAACAATCTGATGGTTGTCATCCGAGCTACTGGAGCATAAGTGTCAAAGTAGTCGATCCCCTGCTTCTGAGCAAACCCTTTGGCCACTAGCCTGGCCTTGAACTTGTCAATGGTTCCATCTGCTTTCATCTTCTTCTTGAAGATTCATTTGCATCCGATGGGTCTTGCTCCTTCTGGCAGGTCAACCAATACCCATGTGTTATTGGAGGTGATTGAGTCAATCTCGTTGTCTATCGCCTCCTTCCAGAATACAGCATCTCTGGTCTTCTTCGCCTCATCATAGGTAAGCGGATCTGCTTCCACATGATAGGTGACGAAGTCATCTCCGAAGTCTTTCGGCCTCCTCGTTCGCTTAGTTGACGGCTCAGCGAGTTCTGGTTCAGCTGGTGTCTCCTTGACGACAGCTTCATCTTAGACTACTGGTTCATTAAAGACTTCTGTCTGCTTTGTACCCTCAACATTCTCCGGAAGATCCGCGAGAACAATATTCTTGTGTTTTGCAAACTTGTCTTCAAAGTATTCAGCATCGCGAGATTCGATGATATGGTTTGACTCGATATCAAGGAATCTCCGAGCATCACTCTTCTCGGCATACCCCAAGAAGATCGCCTTCGTAGTCCTTGTCCCCAGCTTCTGAATCTTCAGATCCGGGAGCTTCACATAAGCCAGACACCCCCACACTCGAATGACATTCAAGTTAGGTCTGACTTTGAACCAGAGTTCATGAGGAGTTATGTCGGAAGTTGCATATGGCACTCTGTTCAGAATGAACGTTGCCGTTAGTGCAGCTTCTCCCCAGTAACACTTTGGAAGATCCGCAGTCAACAGCATAGAGTTCATCATCTCTGTCAACGTTCTGTTCTTCCTTTCTGCTACTCCGTTGGATTGAGGAGAGTACGGAGCCGTAGTCTCATTGATGATTCCATGTTCTTTGCAGAATGATAAGAATTCATGAGACCGATACTCCCCGCCTCGATCACTCCTTAACCTCTTGAGTTGTTGTCCAGTTTGCCGCTCAGCCTCGGTCCTGAACTCCTTGAACTTCTCGAATGCTTCGTCTTTAGACTTGAGCAAGTAGACGAAAGCATACTTTGAGAAGTCATCGATGAAAGTAATGAAATACTTCATCCCGACCTTTGTAGATAATTGTTTGAAGTCACAGATATCTGAGTGAACCAACTCCAGAAGATCTGTGCTTCGATGGACCCTGTGAAAGGGTTTCCTTGTGATCTTCGTCTGAGCACATACTTCGCATTTCTCTACCTTACCCCCACACTTGGAGATAAGTCTTAGACTAGACATTCTGTTAATCCTTTTACAATGAACATGTCCTAGCCTATTATGCCACAACTCAAGAGAATAATCAGAAAAAGTGATTGCATTTATATTATCATGCTGGGTTACAACAAGCTGAATCTTGTACATTCCTTCAGTTTGAAAAGCTTTCCCGAAGAATGTACCCTTCTTGGACATCACCAACTGGCCAGCATTGATGTCCATCCTCAAGCCTGCGTTGCAGAGCAGACTTCCAGAGATCAGGTTCTTAGCAATTACTGGAACATGCTTCACACCTTGAAGCGTCAGAGTGTTCCCTGATGTGAGTTTCAGCTCCACCGTCCCGATCCCCAGTACTTTAGCTTGTGCTTGGTTTGCCATTATGACCTTCTCTGAAGTTGGCTCATAAGAGACGAACCAGTCTTTGTATGAACAGACATGGCAAGCTGCACCAGTGTCTATCCACCAGTCCAAGTCAGCCCCCACAGTTGCAACCTGTGCTATCATGGCAACTAGATTAGTAATCATAGAAACCTTACTAGGCTCACCTTGTTCTTTGGGCTTGGACTTGCATTCGGATTTGTAGTGGCCCTTCTTGCCACAATTGAAGCAAGTCACATGGGACTTGGACTTCTGCTGCTTGAAAGCAGGACCCTTCACTTTCAGATTCGTGAAGTCCTTTTTGCGATGAGAAGTAGCCTGCTTCCCCTGGTACTCTCTGGTTTGGACCAGATTTGCCTTCGCCAGTTGTTTGGACAGAGTATCCATCTTCTGTTGAGAGCGCATCTCGTCCTCAACATGGATCTCTTGCAAGAAATCTTCCAAGCTAATTTCCATCTTCTTTCGATGCATCCTTGCATAGAAGTTGCTCCATTCTGTAGGAAGTTTCGCGACGATCCCTCCAACGACAAACTTGTCGACGAGTGGCATGTTCTCGTCTTCTAGTTTCTGACGCAACTTCAGAAACTCCTTCACTTGGGGCAGCATCGCCTTCTCGTCTTCGAAGGTCCACTTGTGGTATTTTTCTACCATAAAGATCTTGGACCGGTTCTCGTCATCTTCATAGAGCTTTCCCAAGGAGTCCCATATCTCTTTGGCAGATGTCTTCTTGGAGTAGGACTCTGCCAGATAGTCTTCCATGGAATTGAGTATCAGTAGTTTGCATATACTGTTTTCTCTCTTCCACTTCACTTGCTTGGTCGTAGCAGCGGCCACAGCCGCAGCAGATCCAGTGGTTGGAACGATCGGTTCTTCTTCTGACAGCACGTGATCAACATTCACGAGTTGAAGATTTAAAGTGACCTTTCGTCTCCATATCTGGAAGTGTTCGCCATCGAATTTTTCCAACTTGTTAAAGTCGGTATCGATGAGCGAAGCACGAGAATTATCCATCTTCTCAATAAAGCTTTGAGATTGTTAGTGCCGAGGCACAATTTTCGATGAAAAATTCTGAAACTGAAACAATTGTACACACAACGTTTCAAATGCAGCACCTTAAAGAAGATGTGCAACAGAGATCCTGGAGGATTCTGAATTACGAGGATCTAAAAAAATTCTACGTAATACACAAAAAATCTAAAGAGACTTTGTGCAAGCAACTATCGGCAGTAGAGCTTCTAAAAAGAAGTTACTGTAAAAGGCAACAGCAGCGATGACAGGCGAGAATGAGATGCTGGGGTGAATGAACTACCGTTGCTCAAATCTGTATTCGCCCCACACGAGCACGAACAGCTTGCAGGAACCAGCAAGTTCACGAAGAACTTCTGGAACGCTCGTAAGTCAATATTTGAGACTTAAACGGGCTTCCTGGACTTAACAGACTCCCCCAACTCTCTTCTTGGTGCATCTTTCAAAGGAGGCCAAGGGGCTCTAAGTATAGAGTGGAGTTGAGACTTCACTTCTTCTCCTATCCGATGTGGAACTAAAATACCAATACTCAAAAATAGAGTTTGATATTTTAGATCATCCCACAATCAGCATAGAAGTGTGCCAGTCCACGCCTACCCCCCGAACACTCCCGTGCATGCACGAGACATCCTGGAGTCCGTGTCTGAGTTCAAGTCCGCACAACAAAAATTAACTTGCATCCTTGTTGGATTTAATCCTTTTTCCTTCTAGGAAAATACTCCCACATGGCACAAACTTGTGCCCCACTACACCTCATGTGCACACCTCAACACAAACAATGCATTATATTGAGATACTCACCATTTGGTGTAGCCGATGTGGGACTATCTTTTCTAGTCCAAAGGCAAAAACACCAACATTATATCCGACTCGACCGCACAAAAAATGACCACAGCCAACCAAAGAGCCCTCACAGCAAAGCTTTGTTGTGTGTGATTAACTTTCGGAGTTGGAAGCATTGGAATTTCCAGGTTTCAAGTAATACCTGATTCCAACCACTGAAACCCAAAACCTGGCCTTGAGCTGTAGCATAAGGTCCACATATAGCCCAAGTTGCATAGTTTGTGAAAGATACTCTAAAGTCCCCAATCCAAATACAGTAGTTAAATGGAAAAAGATATTTTGCCTGCACGCGGGCCCTGCATGGCACAACCACATTCCCCCTCCCACCCCACCCCACCCCCCCCCCCCCCCCCCCCAATTGGCATGGGTCACACGTCGGTTGACCTGCCAATGGAGTTGTGCCACGTGGCAGACGGACTGATCCGTCTGCAGGCTAAATAGCAGGGCTCTAGTTAAATAGATACGACAGGTATTTGATGAATGAATATTATTAGTGTACGCTGTTACTGTCAAGATCGTGATGATTGACCAACAGTAGAGCCGAGCTTTGAGCCAGCACACCCATGTTCGCATGTCCGAACTCGGCTCTTTAAGGAAAAACAGAACTCGACCTAAGTTCAAATTTTTCGGACGAGCCTAAAATTAAGCTCAAATTTGACGGACTCTCTAAAAATATTTAGAGAACACGAGCTACGTCACAAGCCACTCTTTTAACTCGAAAACTTAATAGCTTCGAGTTATAGACGAGTTAATCGAAGTTGTTTATGAACTCGTGAAGTTTATTAATCCGAACTGACAATACAGTTCAGTAAACATCCTATCAAACAAAGGCATCGTTTGGTACAATGTAATATAATTGTAATCGTAATGTAATCAAATTAAGAAGAAAAAAATCTATTTGATTACATTACGATTACGATTAAAATTATATGAACCAAACGGAGTCTAAAACTGTAGTTCAATAAGCATACTACTAGACTAAAAATGTTTAATTAATGAACTTCATATATATCAAATTAAAAAGTCTATTAGTATAAGATATGTTTTTTTATATAAGGACATAAAAAAAGGGGCCAGCTTGCAAGCTCACGAGTACTCACGAGTATGAGAGCATCTCCAACCCTATTGTATTGTTCTGTGTTGTGATTCCTACGTGGCATGAGACATAAGATAATGTCTTTCTTCTGTGGCACGATGATATTCACACAAAACAATGAGGTAAAAAAGTGTTCTCCAATGTAAAAGTAATGAGGAGACAATAAACATTATTTTTTCCAACTTCCAAGACAACTCCTCCACTTCTTCATTTTTTTTAATAAATATTTCTATTCATAATTGATGATATGGAGACAAAATCATTGTGAAGTGTATTGTCTAGATCTAGACAACAAACTTCACATTGTCCTTGCCATGTCAACTTCATGATTTATTCTATATTTGCATTGGAGAAGAATTTTTGAAATAAAAACTTGTCATTCCTATGTGGCTACCATTTTTTCCAAACTCACAATAGGGCTGGAGATGCTCTAATAGCTCTAAGACCATCTCCAATGGGGTTTCTATCTTCCCTATTTCTATGGAAGAAATCCATTTTAGAAAAAAATTCTTCCAATGGTGATTTCTATCACCATTTTTATCCTAGGTGGCAATGATGTAGGATGTAAACTTTCTAGGAGGGTTTCTACATGTAGAAACTCTCATAAAAATTCTCCTATCTCTCATGACAATTATTATTGGGCCCCACACTATTAAATTGGTACTTTTACTATATCACACATATGATAGAAATGGAGAACCATTGGAGAGCATTTTTTGTATGTCTATAATTTCTATGTAGAAACTCTTCCAACTAGGATAGAAATCTCCTTAAAGTGCAATGCCAAGTAGGATAAGAACTCAATTTTAGAAATCACCATTGGAGATGGTCTAAGTTATTGTTTGGGCTCTTTAATCGGGTAAAGTGCATTTAAACCCTCCTTAGATGTCACGAAAATATAAATAAATACTCGCTGATTCGAAAAAGACAGTCTGTTACGAAAATGCCCAAATCACCCCCTCCGTTGTTAAAATCCGTTAAAAATTGTCTTAAAAGACGATTTTGTCCCCCCCCCCCTCTCCCCCCTCTCTCCGGTGGTGGGGGCGGGTCGGAGGGGGGGGAGGAGGGGAGAGGGGGGGTCGGTGATGGCTGGCGGAGGAGGGGGGGAGGGGGGAGGGGGGCGGGTCGCCGGCGGAGGGAGGGGGGGGGGGGAGGGGATGACCGGCGGAGGGAGGGGGGGTTCGGGGGGCGAATCGCCGACGGAGGGAGGAGGGGGGGGGATGATCGGGGATGACCGGCGGAGGGAGGAGGGGGGGTGAGGGGGTCGGGGGGCGGGTCGCCGGTGGAGGGAGGAGGGGGAGGGGAGGGGGTCGAGGGGCGGGTCGCCGGCGGAGGGAGGAGGGGCGGAGGGGGGTAGGGTAAGGTAGGGGGGTAGTTTAGGTAGTTTTTTTTTTTTTTTTTTGTAAGTCTTAACGGCTACTTTAACGGTCATTTAACGGATAAGGACCATTCTAAACAAAACAATTTTTTCGGAAGGTACAAACTACTTAAGTTTTCTAAAATATCTTATTTTACAAACGAAACAAATCTAGGGAGGGTTTAAATGCACTTTATCCCTTTTTAATCTAACAAACCTATATGGTACTTAAGCTCGGCTCCCGAGCTATGTAGTGCTTCCATATGTATAGTATATTCCACAATGGGATAATGCCAATGCAACTCAACGAGTGAAGACAAGCAAGCAATTAGCAGTTGAAGACAGAGGGGGCATATAGTAATAGGAAGAGGCAGGATCATATGGCATCAAACAATTAATTAAGAGCTTATAATATTTCATTACCAGTACTACTCTACTACTATATATATATGTGTGAGGGGTTGATATATTGATCAGTAATTAACAGTTTGAATTATAAATGGATGCTCTCCTGTCACTCCAGAGCCTCCCTGCCGGAGCTGTCCTATCAGTAGCTCTCGGCCTCGCTGCGTTGCCAGCCGTCGGGAAGGTTCTCGTCGACCACAGGCGATCGTCGGCGGCTAATCAACTCCCAAGTAGGCTTGCATGCATGATAATTTGGGTTATTTAGTTTTAGTGTCTCGCATAATACTCAAATTTTACGTTTAGTTCTCCGTACTGTCCATAGACTCCGAGAGAGGATCTGGGTCCCACATGGGTCCCACATACTGGACTGGCCAATAGATCTCCTCCAGGTCTCCATAATATTTAAAATTTGTGTTTAGTTTTTCATTTTGGATGACCGGTCCAAGCCAACCATGAAGATGAAATTCAAACTCTCTTCTGGACAATATAGAGACCTCATTATAGAACTTAAAAATAAATAACCAGATTTCCCTTTTTTTTTAGTATTTAACTGACCATATTTTATTGAAGTAAGGTTCAAATCAGAAATTATGATACAATTGTCAAATCTTTTGAAAACCTTCTCATGTCGATAAGTTTTACCACATAATTATGAGAATTCTTAACCAAACTATTAATTAATTTTCTACACAAATCTTTCATTTTTTTGACTTTTCTTCTAAAATCCGAACTATTACATTAAACTACTCAAGTAAATTCATTATACTATAACCAAAATAATTATATATATAAATTTTCTTTAGTTATAAATAGGACTGGGCATACGGGTCCAAGGTCCGCGGTTCCGACCCGGCCCGAACCGTATATTACCCAAACAAGCCGGTTCCTAAAATTTTATATTTAAACGGATCAGGACGGAGTTGTATTTCCAAAATAAACGGGCCCCGCCCCAGCTCGTTTATATTGATTTTTTTTTTTTCCAGTTAGTAACTTGTCCTATTTTCTACACGGGTTGTATGGAGAGAGATGTTTTGTTATTATAGCTTATAATCTTATTGAAAATTCAATGCATCAAATGGCACCTAGACTTGATGGTGATCAAGGTAGCAAAAATGTTTGTAAACTTCAGTTATTATCCGCTTAATGTTTTATTAGCACAAATGATCATGTGCCAAGCACTAAGTATGGTAAGTTCTTTTGAATCGTTTTTGTCCGATGTTAGTCCTATTCATTTTTGTTTTTTTCTGACCATAATGCTGACTAGGGCCAAAATATTGATCGTGGCACTGCCATTTTTGGCACCTCTGCTCTCTGTTTTGGTATATTTCATGAGTGTACTGCATAATCAATAAAGAAATGTTCGGGCTAGTTCTGCGATGAGCGATGAGTAAACATACATTGTATATTTTTGATCTTTGATTTTTTATTTTTATTTACTGTTTTGGGACCCGTTTGGACTCGCGGGTCGGTCCGGTTCGGACCCGTTTTTAACGGGTCAAGTCCGGTCCGATTCTAAATTTTTTTGGCCTCGTCCCATCCCGCCAAGTGACGGGTCAGGTTCGGATCCATCAAATTTGGCTCCAGTCCGACTCGTGCCCAGCCCTAGCGATGACTAAATATACATTGTATATTTTGATCTTTGATTTGTTTTTTTTTTACTGCTTTGGGATCCGTTTGGACCCGCGGGTCAGTCCGGTTCGGATCCATTTTTGACGGGTCGAGTCTGGTTCGATTCTAAATATTTTTTGGCCCCGTCCCACCCTGCCAAGTGCCGGATCAGGTTCGGATCCATCAAATTTGGTCCCTATCCGACCGGTGACCAGCCCTAGTTACAAAAAACATATTCTTCTTTTTTACTTCTCAATTCCTAACCCAAAACCTTACATATTATTCCTCCATCTTAAAGCATGACCTGATACTCATCCTTATTAACCCCACAACAATTATTTCTTATAAGTTCTCTAAGTTTTTCGCTAACATCCATGAACCAAAAATGTCCTTAATTTTACATTAATTGTACAACAACTCTACTTAGTAGTGTTTTAATGCGTTTGAATGAGTTGGATCTGAATTGGACTTGCATGATCGCTACAAATGTAAGAATACCGATATTTGTTTTAAGGTACTGTTTGGAAAGGGTGGAAAGTGGGAGAAAAGAAAAAGTTGAGGGGAAAGTGAGAGAAAAATTTTAAATGATGGTGTTTGGAAAGGGGGAGAGAACATGGGGGAGGAAAATTTGAGAGGAAAAAGTAGGTGGATCCCACCAAAAAAATTTCCTCCCAAATATGGGAGAAAAATGGAGAGATGAGAGGAATTTGAGTGAATTTACCCCACCATCCCTCAAAAAGTTAATATTAAAGCATCATTTGAGAATACCAAGGAGGAAATAGTAATTATACCTATATCCATAAACAAATAAAAAATTATTTTTAAACTTTTCCTTCCCCTACTTTTTGTCCATCCAAACAAAGGAAGGGAAATGGACAAATAGTAATTATACCTATATCCATAAACAAATAAAAAATTATTTTTAAACTTTTCCTTTCCCTACTTTTTCCTTCCCCTACTTTTTGTCCTTCCTCAAAAAATTACTCTCATCCATTTTCCTTCCCCTCAAATTTTCCTCTCCCTCCCCACAAATGTTCCCAAACACAGTGTAAGGGTGATGCTATTAGCACTACTAAAATGTCATTCGACATTCGGCACTACTCTTTAATTTTTTAACATTCAAATTCTAAATTTACTCCTGCATTAAATATAGTATTACTTTGTGCATGCATGGAGGGAGGAGTGTACGATGACATTTTAGGAGTGCCAATAATGTTAATGCAGGGGTAGTTTTGAAATTTAAATGTTAAAAAAATTTTAAAAAAAAGTGCCGAATGACATTTTAGGAGTACTAATAGCAGCAACCTTTTTTAAACTATTCTTAAGGATTATGATTCCCTATTTCATATGAACCTTGTTAGCAATCACCCGAATAAAACTCGTATTAAACACGGATTTTTTTGTATTTTTCATAAACATATAATACTTGTGTACTTTTGACAGATCCAAATCAGTACGTAAAATTTAAATATGCGAAGTTTTAAACGTGTTATGTATAAATAATTGAAAATTTTGACAAAAAAACGTGCTGATAATCTTTTTAATTAACCAAATTTGACAAATACTCGTACTTTTGCCGTCCCAATTTTTTTTCGTTTGCCGAATTGCTAACAAGGTTCGTGAACAAATCGAATATTCATAATTTTTGAAAATATTTTATTTCTTAAAAACTAAAATAAAAATGGGCCTACCAAACGCCGCCTCAGACACGAATAGGAGGTGCCCCTATTTTTTGTCGAATTTTTGGACTATAATTGGGATCGTACGAAATAAGAAAAGAAAAAATTTGAGTGGCACCACACTTAGTTTATCTATTTATGCGTTGCACCCCACATTATTTGCTTAATGTATAAGTAATCTCAAATCTGACGAAAAATGTTAGTTTTGACGGTCAACAAGGTTTGACCGATAATTTATGACAAAAATACCCTCGTCTTCTCCCAAACCTAAATCCGTCCCGCGCTGTCGCGCCCCCACCTCCGCCCCGCCGCTGTCGTGCCCCCGCCCCCGCCGCGCCGCTGCCGCGTTCACCACCACTACTACCACCTTCACTATCACTACCACCATCACCACTACCACCATCATCATGACCAACACCACCAACACTGTCCCCTGCGCCCCCGTCCATTTCTGCCCCCCTTCGCGCCCTCCCCCGTCCCCGCTCCGCTCTGCCCCCCTCCGCCCCCTCCCCCAATACCACCACCGCATCAGCAGCAGTGCGCGGTAGCAAGCAGCAACGGCAGCGGCAACCAGCGGCGGCGGCAACCAGCAGCAGCGACGTCGGACATCGGGGGTGAGGAAAGGGGGGGTGCGTTCGCCGGAGAGGAGGGGGAGGGTGACTCGTCGGAGAAATAGGATAGAGCGGAGGGAGGAAAGAAATTGGGTTCGGAGAAGAAGACAAAGAGGAAGATGGATATTTTCGTCTTTTTTAAGGGTCAAACATCGTTGACCGTCAAAACTGACGTTTTTCGTCCAATATAGAATAACTTATATATTTAGCAAACAATATGAAATGTACCGCATAAATAGGTCATCCAAGTGGGATGTCACTCAAATTTTTTTATAAGAAAAAGGAAGGAGAAAGTGATCCCACAAGCCATTTCCCAAAATAATAAGGGATTTTTTTACTTTCATCCCACTTATTAATATGACTTTGTACTTACATCTCACTTTTTATTTTTTTTAGACTTATATCCCACTTTTCGTCACTAAAAGTATTTTTCGTGACAAAACAAATATTTTTTGTGACAAAATAAATATTTTTCGTGACGAAAAGTGGGATATAAGTCTAAAAAAATTAAAAAGAGGGATGTAAGTACAAATTCATATTAGCAAGTGGGATGAAAGTCAAAAAAATCCCAAATAATAATTCAAAAACTTTGTTTACGAGTGATTCGCTGCACCTCCACCGCCTGAAATTATTTGGATTTTCCTTTTGTGGCCGCTGTGGTCATTACCACTTCCTTTTGTTTGATCACTGAACCTTTTTCTTTTTTTTATATCAAAAGCCAAAAGCGGTTCGATTCTGACAAAAAAGAAAAAGAAAAAAAAAAAAAGAGTCCCATTTCTTCATCTCCATCATGGATTTATACTCAATTATGGTTCTATCAGCCATCACCATCTCCTCCTCTCTCATCCTTCTTCTACTCCTTATTGGGAACAAGAAGAAGAAGGAGATGAATTCCATGGTTCCTGGTACTTACTCTCTCTTTCTTTCTTTCTTTTCATGGATGTTTAGTCTATTGCTTTTTTTAATAGGGGGTTTGTACATTTTAGCAGCTTTATTATCTATTTTGGGATAACTTCACCAAGTCTGTGACTGTGACACTCAGCTCAACATCTATGTAGTTTTGGTGTAGACATACATGTTTTTTTTTAATCTATTTTAGCAGCTCTACTTCTACATTTAGAATGTAGGAGAATAGTAAGGCTCAATTTGGAGTCTCAATTTCTATATTCTAGATTTTACGTTATTTTTTGACCATACAACCTTTGCCACCAAATATTCTTTTATAATTGTTGGATTATTTTCTACTATTTCCATACGGACCCAACTCATTCTAGAATTTTTTTTTATTTATTGTAAGTTTGGGCATCGAGATGCATTGTTTAGTTCCATATATTGTGGATGCTCTTAGAGCATCAGAATGTGGGAATTCATTTTGTAGAATAGTAAGGCTCAATTGGAGTGGTCCCGTCCCAACCATAGTACCTCGTACCTATAGACTGGGCCTGAGAATTTCTATATTCAGAATGTAGAAGCTCATTTTCTATAATAATAAGGCTCAGTTGGAGCCCCATGATGGTCCCAATCCATTTTGGTTTTGAAAAATGAGTGAGAAACGAGTGAGGAAAAATAGTTCAAATGTGCTCCAACCCATTTTCTATTATTCCCACATGGCCCCTGCCCATTCTAGATTTATTTATTTTATTATAAGTTTGTGCCCCAAGATGCATTTTTCAGCCCCGTCTATTGGAGATGCTCTTAGATAGTAAAGCTTATCCCAATTTCTAGATTTTTAGATTCAGAATGTAGGAGCTCATTTTGTAGAATAGTAAGACTCAATTGGAGTTTCATGATGATTCCATCCCAGCCAATGTAGTTATAGATTGGACCTGAGAATTATGTGGAGCTCATTTTGTATAATAGTAAGGTTCGATTGGAGCTCCATGATAGTCTCAACCCATTTTGGTTTTGAAAACAAGAGAGAAACAATAGTTCAAATGTGCCCCCAAACGCATTTTCTATTACAGAAATTTTTATATAGGGTAAAGAATTTTATCGAAATTGTAAAAAAAAGTAAGAAGTTTGGTAAAATTACATTTTGGGTAATGAAGCTACATTTTGCATGGCGCGCTGGGGAGTGCGGACAGAGCCTGAGTGGGGCGCGCCACGAGTGGTGGAGTGTGGGCAGGGCGCGCCATGAGTAGTGGAGTGTGGTGGAGTGTGGGCAGTGGGGCGCGCCATGAGTAGTGGAGTGTCGTGGAGGGCGCGCCATGAGTAGTGGAGTGTCGTGGAGGGCGCGCCATGAGTAGTGGAGTGTCGTGGGACGCGCCACGAGTAGTGGAGTGTCGTGGAGTGTGGGGCGCCCATGTGCTGAGTGGGGCGGATAGGCCATCAGTGATGGCGTGCGGCGAGAGACCATTAATGATGGCGTGTGGGTGTGGGTCAGAGCGGGGTCTACGAGAAAGAGCGGGGTGAGCGGGGTCCCCGGATAGGCCATCAGTGATGGCGTGCGGCAGAGATGCCATTAATGATGGCGTGCTTCGATCAATGGCCATCACTGATGGCGTGCGGTGGCCTGCGGTCTTCGAGAAAGGCCATTGATGGCCATCGGTGTTGAGCCTGCGCCATCACTGATGGCGCGTCTGTGCTCCGTGTCCCCGCACGCCACAAGAATTGTCGCTTCGTTACCTAAATTGCAATTTCCACAGACTTGTTACTTTTTTTACAATTTCGTTAAAATTCTTTACTCTACACGAAAATTTATGTTTCTATTATTCCCACATGAACCCAATCAATTCTAGATTTATTTTCTCACTATAAATTTGTGCCCAAAGATGCATTTTTTCAGCTCCATCTATTGGAGATGCTCTTATATGAACCATCTCATCTAGAAAATTCGATTTTCCAAACGTGTTCTCAAGCTTTCTAGTTTTTTTTTTTTTTTTTTTTTTTTTTTTCAATCTTTACATTGGTGATCCTTATGCGAGTTTTGCATTGGTAAGTACTCATTGAATATATCGCTCAGTGAAGTTTGTTGATGTATTTGGTGTGATCTTGTAAGCTGGTATGGTTTTTAGATAACTGTAGGAAGGTATTGATTTTGCTTGTTTTGTGTATGTAGCTGTTCCTGGGTTGCCCCTCATTGGGAATCTCCTTCAGCTCAAAGCTAAGAAACCCCACCAGACATTTGCCAAATGGGCAGAGACGTATGGACCCATCTTTTCTGTCAAGTTGGGATCTTCCACTATGGTGGTGATCAATTCAACAGAACTTGCAAAAGAGGTGAATTTTGTCACTTAAGCTTCTTCTATTGTTCAGAAATTGTTGATGTGCATAGCCGTTCTATGTGGTTGGGCTCGCATAGTTGGCTCTTCCATGTTGCAAGGGATTCTGGTTTTTGTAGAACAATCCAGCCTTGTCTGTGTTTCATTTCATGTTCTATTGGTACTAACTGTTGGTTGGTGGGGTATTGAATGTTAACCAATTAACCTATATGAACTGTAGTGTTGTGACAGTGTCTATAAGAATACACCAGTGGAAAGATGGCCTCATAAACGAAAACACACCAAAGAAACAGCGTGATGCAACCGCCTTTGGGTCCAAACCGGTCCAACCCATTTTTGAAGGATTTTGAGGATTTTACCAAAAATATTATATTTAATTTCATAATTACTTTTTAGATGTTTTCCTAGTTTGATTGAACTTCTGATTTTAATGTGTTTGTATTTATTTTTATAACAATCTTTTAGAAACTTTCCTAGTTTGATTAGACTTAGTCTCTTAGAGCTCAAGTTAGGTATTGCTTATAAATAGAGAGTTGTAGAGAAGATGGAACTAAACGTTATGACGAATTTGATTTGATTAATGAGTTTCTCGATGTTTATCCATTTTAATTCTCGTTCTTGAGAATTGAGATGCCAATCCTTGATTATTGGGTCGTTAAAACCAAAACCATTAAAACTTGGGGAACTTAGGACTACAAGTATTAAACTCAAAACTTCTCAGGATGAACCGAAACCAACTTTTTGAACTTGTATAAGACATCGACATTTGATCCCAAAGTATCATAAAGGGGTATTGGTGGGCTTCTTCAAGGATAAGTCGTATATTTAGAAATTGGTAGCCGTTGGGCTGTTACTATTTCTCAAAAGAAAAGAAAAAAGAAATAGGACAAACCGGTTGGCTGCGACAGTTCATTCATATTGTCTCTCTTTCTTCTCTGAACTTGGAAATGCGTTATGAAAAAAATCAGCCATTCTAAGAATTTGATCCTCTTTTCAAATTTTGCATCTGCCACCTTAGGGATGTGTGCTTAAACATTAGCAACCCAAGGTAACCCTTTATTTTCCCAATGTGTACTTCTACTAAGAGGAACCCAAACCATCCATGGGATACCATGATCTGGAGGGTTATGATAAGTATACTGATATTCTATAACCTGTATTTCCCTTTAATTTTTGCCAAGATTGAGAATGAAAAGGATTGTTAGGCGGGAAGAAATTTGAAATTCTGGCAAAAGAAAGATATATAACATGGTTTATAATAAGGTAAAGTTCTCATTAAAAAAGTTGGTTTGTCGAGGTCAGGAGGTAAATGTTTGTAATTTACATCTCTTGCATGATTACACATCAGACTCCTGTTATGCTCTGAGGAAATCATATTTCAAAATTTTCATATGTTCTCCTATATTTGATTGATCAACTATAGTAATCTGGACGTGTTCCCTACCTGCTCAATTCAACTTCCATTATTTGCAGGCCATGGTGACTAGATTTTCATCTATTTCGACAAGGAGGCCTTCAAATGCACTGACATTGCTTACGTCCCAAAAATCTATAATTGCCATGGCTGACTATGGTGAATACCATAAAATGGCGAAGCGATACATACTATCCGCAGTTCTGGGAGCAGCTGCTCAGGTTTGCTAATATAAATTCTACCCTTATTTTTGGCTAGGATCTTTACTCTAATTTGTATTTTCTTAACTTTATTGAGTTTGTCTTGGATTTTTACTTATGTTTTGGATTACCAGAAGCGAAACCGTGGTCACAGGGATATCTTGACAGAGAATATTGTAAATTTCCTTTATGCTGATATCGCTGGTGATTCTCAAAGTGCAGTGAACCTAAGAAAGCACTTCAAGAATGAGCTTTTCCGTTTAGCCTTAATGCAAGTAAGTTTGTGTGTGTGTGTGTGTGTGTTGTTCTTGAGAGTAAGGATGGGATCAAGCAGGTCCAGCCAACCCTTTATATAGTTGTTTTGGCGCTTATCCAAAAAGATGTGGCTCTTATTTAGTAGAGATCAGAGCCTATTAGTTTTTAGGTTTTTATCGTGCCTTCCATTCTATATAGTTTTGAAAACCCTATATATATATATATATATATATATATATATATATATATATATATATATATATAATGCAAATGACCTCTAGCCTAGTGGTTAAGAGAGATGCATGCGGCCCGAGTGGTCAGGAGTTCGAATCCCAGTGGGAGCGATTCCAGAAACAATTTACCCGGTTCCAATATATATATATATATATATATATATATATATATATATATATATATATATAACTTCGAGAGTAATTTTTTTTCAACCTTGAGTCAAGTTTCTTGCTTTTGGTCTAGCTATATAGTATATTCTATGTGCCAATTTTAATGGCCAAAATTTAAGGTTATGCATACTCTACTTAACCACCCTTGGACTAGCGCCTTCGAAGTCCTTTTTCTAGGCCAACTTTTGATATTTCTTGCTCACCTGCAATCTGCAGGCTTTGGGTAAGGACATCGAGTCTATTTTCGTGGAGGAGCTTGGAGTGACAATGTCAAAGGAAGAGATTTTTCAAGTTTTAGTTGTTGATCCAATGATGGGGGCAATTGAAGTAGATTGGAGGGATTTCTTCCCATACATGAGATGGGTCCCTAATAGAAGTATGGAAATGAAAATCCATAGCATGGCGACACGCAAAAGAGCAATAACAAAAGCCCTCATTATGGAACAGAAGAAACGCATTGCTCGAGGAGAGGTTACATTCATTCCCACTTTTCTAGTTCCACATTATAAAGTATTAATCTGTTATTAATAGATTCCTTGTAACAGAAAATAAACTGTTATCTAGACTACCTCGTATCTGAAGAGAGTACACTGACAGAAGAACAGCTGATTGCATTGGTGTGGGAATCAATCATCGAAACCTCTGACACAACACTTGTCACAAGCGAGTGGGCTATGTATGAACTTGCTAAGAATCCAAAATTTCAGGTAACATTCGTCGTTATGTGATTGCTCTTCCTCTCCTATCTGCATATTTCTGATCTGTTGTGCCTCTAGGATCGCCTATACCAAGAAATCCTTGAAGTATGTGGGTCAGAGAAGATCAGGGAGGAACATCTACAGCAAATGCCCTACTTGAATGCTGTTTTCCATGAAACTCTCAGATTTCACTCCCCCGTCCCTATTATCCCTCCTAGGTATATCCATGAAGACACCCAGCTGGGAGGCTACAATGTTCCTGCCGGAACGGAGGTGAGTGTTTTTGTAAGATCTACTTAGACTCAGTATTATCAGATATGTCATTTACCAAGTGGGAAAAAAAAAGGTCTGACGTGTATGAATATAGATTATCTATCACTTGCTTTATCTATCTGTGACAAATTTTCGGTTGCCAACTCTTGAATCCATATTGTCACAGATCACCATCAATCTGTATGCATGCAACATGGACAAGAAGGATTGGGATGAACCTGGTGTATGGAATCCGGAGAGGTTTCTATCGAGCAAGTACGATCAAATGGACATGTACAAGACGATGGCGTTTGGAGGGGGCAAAAGGGTGTGCGCGGGATCTCTGCAGGCGTACCTAATTTCTTGCGTGGCAGTCGGAAGGTTTATACAGGAGTTCCAGTGGAGGCTGAAAGAAGGAGAGCTGGAGAATGTCGACACTGTTCAGCTTACCACACACAAACTCCATCCTATGCAGGCCTACATAACACCAAGGGAGTCGTGTGTCCGGAAATGAGGAGTATCATATGTTTGCAGTACCTCAAGTTCTTCAGTAACCTTGTGTTAAGGAATAATGCAGCCATCAGAAGTCCTTCTTCCTGTCCTTGTGCTGACTTGTGTTATATGCTAGATTAAGAAAGCTAAAATGTGTCATTATGGCTTATACTTTTTATGAAATATATAATGGTTATGGTGCCAAACATTAAGGATATATATTGTGCATATCAGCTGTCATCATTCTTCTTTCAACTTGTTTACTGTAAATAAATTCATGAAATTGATGAGAGAAATTATTTGGATAATATGATGATGATGATGCTGTGAAATAATGCAGTTTCTAGGAAATTGAAAATACCCACACCCTTGATAGTTGTAGCTTTAACCAATGTTTTAAACCGGACCGGAGTTTGACCTGGCTAAAGCATTGGGTCGGGTCAAACTGGTTCAACCAGTGGGTTCAACCAGTGGGTTAATCTAAATGATCCAAGTTTAATCTCTTATGGACACTATTTTTTATAAAAATATCAGTTTTTTACAAAACACTGGGCCAATGCTGAACCGGACCGGAAAAACTACCGGTTCACGGTTGATCCGGTTCGACTGGCCGGTTCGGTCCGGTTTTTAAAACATTGGCTTTAACTAGAAAGCCAACTACACTGTTGATCTCTCACAATTTTCAGTTTCTCCTTGTTACACACATTATGAGAAATAAAAATTACATGTAACAAAGCCAAATCAAGGAATCTGAAGTTCCAATAGGGTGAACTGGAGACAAAGCAAGGGTCGTTGAAACAACAGAAAATTTGTTGTGCCGAAAATATATTTGTATAAATAAGGCAAAACGAAACAAGTATGAAAAAAATTAGAAGAGACGAAACGTTCCGCCAACTGAGTTGGTGGAAAAATGACCAACCAAAATTTTGCCAACCGAGTTGGCGGAATTCCGTCCATGTGCACTTTTCCGCCAACTAAGTTGGCGGGATTCTGGCAGGCAGGTCGGTTGGCTTGTTTGGTTCATTAGTGTGCATGGGTTAGTTCATGCATTAAATCAAGAGATTGGTTCATTAGTTCATGCATTAAATTAATGGAGTTGGAGGCTGTGAATGAATAGAGAGTTGCATGGGAATGAATGCATTAAACCAAGGGGTTGGTTCATGCATTAAATCAAGGAATTTGTTCATGCATTAAACACTCTCCTAAACCAAACAATTCACATAAACCTATAAATCAAATCCGGCCCGCCCATTTTCCACTAAGCCCGTCCATTTTCTGCCAACTAAGTTGGTGTAAATCTTCTATGCCATATTTTAATGTTAATCTATTTTTCCGCCAACTGAGTTGGCGAAACGTTTCTACTTCCCTAATTTTTTTTATACTTATTTCGTTTTGTCCAATTTATACAAATATATTTTCGCTACAACAAATTTTAAAGAAGCAATAGATCTAGTTATTGTGCAATAGTTCAACACCATTAAAGTATGCAAATCAACGGAACTAGGTTGTGGGCTAGGGTGGAATCCAACCCACTCCCAACACAAATTTTTTTCCCGTACAAGTCTGCCACACCCAGTCCCATCCTAACCTACTTCAGCCCACCTCAGTTTGAATTTCTGGTTCGGTTATTGCAAATCAACATTGTATAATACATTAATACTAACTAGCATATGTGCACGTGCCTTGCACGTATTTTAACATTTCTTAATTAGTTTAGGAAGACCAAAGGGTAGTCATCCTAATTACTAAGTTGTCCTTATTAAAATTAATAAACTATATTTAATTAGTATAAGTATGTAAGGGTATTTTCGAAATTCAAAAATTTCACCATCTAAGTTTTTCTATTATATAGTAGAATAGATAGCATAAACATACAAGACGACCAAAGCAACTTTGGGATGTACTGTATGGACAAATCAACTTTGGAATGTTCATAACATGTATGATTATTAGAGACAAGGCATATCCGTCTTGCGATTGTACCAAAAAATGGGAGTCTCTATAAATACTCAAAATAAAATTACAAATCAATTGCATCAAAACATAAATAAATAGATAAATTAAAAATCTTGATACAGTGTTCAGTAAAATTCACAAGCAAATAAATCGAGAGAGAGGGGTGATGAATAATGGGAAGTGGACTATGGGTCAATATATATTGGCTTAGAAGAAGGCTAAATTCAAATAATCACATGTTCTTCCCTCCTTGACCGGTCATAAACCTCTGGAAAATGTTTCTAATTGTCACAGTAATTGAATGACATGTCGTACTGCCTTTTCGGTAGATTGTAAGGGCTCGTTTGGATTAAATTTTTGTATTTCTAGGAATATGTTTTCAATTTCTTTTTCACGAAAAAGGAATTCAACATTTCTATACCCATGTTTGGTTAGGTTGGAAGTAGGTACTTCAAAATTTTAAAAAAAATCATCTCCATGTTTGATTTATAAAGGGATAGAAATATTAATTTATTTAGTTTTACTTTAATACATTTTCATTAGTTTCATGATGATTTACATGTTTGGGATAGAAGTTAAAAATTTGAAAATAAAAGAAGGGTATAACCGTCCAAACAAAATAGCCAAACATCATTCCTAGGAAACCAAATCTATTCCCAAGGGAGAATTGGGAATAGCTTTTTCCCCTAAACCCCTCATATTTCCTCCTCATTTCCAATCCTAAACATACCAAACATGGGGTTAGAAATTCAAAGCTCATTCCCAAACCACAAAAACTTGAACCAAACGTCCCCTAAGGTACTGTTGGGAAGGGTGGAAAGTGGGAGGAAAGAAAAAGTTGAGGGAAAAGTGAGAGAAAATTTTTAAATGATAGTGTTTGGAAAGGAGGAGAGAACATGAGGGAGGAAAATTTGAGATGAAAAAGTAGGTGGGTCCCACCGAAAAAATTTTCTCCCAAATGTGGGAGGAAAATGGAGAGAGATGAGAGGAATTTGAGTGAATTTACCCCACCACCCCTCAAAAAGTTAATATTAAAGCATCATTTGAGAATACCAAGGAGGAAATAGTAATTATACCTATATCCATAAACAAATAAAAAATTATTTTTAAACTTTTTCTTCCCCTACTTTTTGTACATCCAAACAAAGGAAGAAAAAATTAACTTTCCTTTCATTTTACTCTCCTCCATTTTCCTTCCCCTCAAATTTTCCTCTCCCTCCCCACAAATGTTCCCAAACATGTCATAAATGAGTGGGAGAAGTTGAATTTGTACTTGTTGGGAACGAAGCGCGAAAACCGTTCCCCAAATCAGAAATTCCTGCGAGAGAACCAAGCAAAAGCACACAAACCAAAACCGCCAAACACAATCGCAGACACAAAAATTATGACGTGGAAAATCCTTACGGAAAAAACCACGGAATGATCGGAGTCCAACCCTGAAGAACATCCACTAATAGAATAAAGAGAATACACCCTCTACAAGCTCCTTCCGATCCAACACGGATCACCACAACTCACTTGAAAGAATAAATTTTTTGATTGCGGACTCCGAAGAATAAGAGATGCCGAAAAATTATTCGAAGCAATCTCTCCTTCAAAATAGTCCTTAATCCTCTCTCTCTCCCTCAAAGATTGTAAAGCACTCTTGTTTTTTGAGATGAGTTTTCAACTAGCATGCATCACCCTTTTATAAGTCCTTGATAATCTATACATGGAAGGCCAGTATATATGAAAACTTCCAATATGCATCAATCATATATTTAACGAAAATCCAATCATAATTGACTTGCCATAATTGAAAGCCCAATTATATGGAAAACTACTATATGAAGGGTCCAATCATAAATATGTGATCAAAGTAAATATGGAAATCCAATCATATATTTTCTTACCATATATGTTCCAAAATATGATCCATGCACTCTCCGAACTTCTTCGACACACGGATGACACTCGTCGCTCTCTGGAATATTTTTCACATAGGTTGGGAACCCCACCCACTCCAACAGTACTTTCAGTGATAAAAAATTTATATACTTTTTTTGTCCCTTCCAAATATCAAAAGATGTTTACTTGGACATGGAAGTGAATAATGAAAGAATAAATGGGACATTAGAATAATAATAAATTAACAAACTAATAATCATAGATATATATGAGTGATTAATACTAACAAAATTCTTTTTCTTTCTTAATTATAACTTTAAAAGCAAATAAATAACTTAAAAACTAATAATCTATTTTATTCTAATAATTAAGAAAAAATATCATTTTAAAGTGCCTTTAGGGAGAGAAATCAACTTCTCCATTATTCATACCCCCACCGTTTCCTTATCTCGAGTTCGGTCGAGTAGGACGAGCCTTGATGTGTACCATCTGTCCATCCACCACTCTCCTCCATTCGCTTATCTTAGTAGCAATTAGTTTTCACCCACATGTATGTCCTAAAAAATCAAGTTGCATCTATCAAATAGGCAGAGAAGTCTCAATTGCGCACCCTTCAATGAACTGCGCTAGAGATAGATTGCGCTGCAAATCAAACGCGCGAGCTGAACTGCGCTACCACCCGAGCGCGCCACGCTGACGTGGCAACGCCATCATTACTTGACAAAGATCAGATCTTCTGACAGCCTGACAGCCCAAAAAATGAGGAGTCTGTTCGTTTCTTGTGCAGCACAGCGCTTAAGAACAGCTGTACAACCTCAGCGCAGTTTGCCAGTTCAACCTCAGCGCAGTTTGACCAAGTCTGAATCCTAGCGCTATCCATTGACTAGAAGGAAGCGCAGTCTGAAGCTAGCGTTATTCGGTTAGCGCGATTCATCAAATAACTGACATATATAACGTGGCTTACATACCATCAATTGCTCGCCACGTGGCAACCGCCTGTACACGACCAAGCGCATTTCAATCAAACAATACCACACGTCTGAATACAGTTAGCCCACGATTGAGCAACTGCCCAATAGGCCAGCGTAGTTTGCAGTCTGTGCAGTCTGTCGACAGCGCAGTTCATCATGCGCAATTCAGAATAACTATAAAATAGTTATTTCTAGAACTCTATAAATAGAGTTTCAAGTCATTCATTTAGAAGATCAGATCATATTATCATCAGAGATCAGGAGTTCTTGTCCAAGTACTGCTGCATTCTTCAGAGGCTATCGTCTTCAAAGTTTATATCGTCCAAGGGATAAAGCGATCGTCTTCAGATCGGATTTCTATAGTTGTACTTTCCTAGAATTCATTGTACTCTTGTACTATTCTTTAAAGTTTGTGAAATAAAAGACTTGTGTTTTTTGTAAACAAAATGGCGACTCTGCTGGGGACGACTTTCTCCTCCGACGAGGAAGTGACAACTCAATGTGACGTGGCGTCTATCGGAAAGACGCAGAAGACGCTGGTTGTGAAGGTCAACCAGATTGCCTATGAAATAATGATCAATTCCAGGACCACCCCTCGCACTGCAACTTCTGCCACGAGCAAGGTTCGGTCAGTGTGGACTCCCAAGACTGCTGCGCAGCCTGCTGTTTCCTCCGATAAGTTTCTAGTAGCAACTTCTGCACTTGCGCAACTCCCTCTCTCTTCTGCCAAGGCGCAAGCCACTTCCTATTATGCTTTGGCGCATTCTGTAACCAAAACTCCTGATGCGCAAACGGCAACTCTTGGAGTTTCTGTGGCCAAAAGGCCATCTGTCAAATCCTTCCAGGCGCAATCGGCCAAGGCGCCTACTGCTACTGCGCAAGTGGCCATCCCTCTTGTTCCAGCGCAGTCTAAAAGGGATAGCCCTTTGGCTAATCTCCCTTCTTCTCACAGCAAGGGGAAAGACTCTGCTCCTCTTCCCAAGTACCCCGTTACTCCTGCACAATCCACTGGAGGTAGTCTATTGACTGTTCCTTCCCTTCCCCAGAACAAATAAAAAGGCATGTTGGTCTTTTCTCAAACTTTCTCGTTCCACGACTTGGAAGACAACAGAGGGAAACGCTCTTTAGCCAACCCTTCTTCACAAAACAAGGGGAAAGGTCCTTTGGTCTTTTCTCAGTCTTCTCTGGTTTTTACCTCGGAAGATCAATCTCAACGTGCCTCGGCACCGATCAGTACAAAGACCCTCTCAAACAAGAATTCTTCTCCCCTGCCAAAGGGAAATGTACCGATCAAATAGGTATTCTGCCTACTCCGGTAGCAGAATTTCAAGATCTCCCAACTCTTCGGATATCTCCCTCAAAATAGGGAAAATTACTGGTGTCTCAAACAGAAACCCCTGGGGGTGAGTTTGCTAATCTACGGGTTTATCTCAATAGACCTCGGTCTACATCAACTTCGGCGAAACACAAGCAGCCAATGCCGAAGATGAACCTGCATCAGAGACAAACTTTCAGGATGAAACTTCCTGACACCTATGTTAACAAAGTGAGTACTTCCCTGTATACTCACGGGACAAAACATCTGAAGAACCGAAACCATGTTCCGAATGTTGTCAAAGAATATATCCCTCAAATTTCTTCTCGTCCTGCTATTGTTCCTGACCTCCGAGAACACCTTAAGCAAAAGCGGGACAATATCTTAACACCTCCAGTTCAATCACTTGAACGCCATTGTAATCACAAGGTTGTCATCAAGTGTTGTTGCCAGACAACAAAACGATCTGTCTTCGATCGTCTGAATTTTGCAACTTCGGAATCAATGTCAGAAGACGAAGACGAAGTGTTGTATGCTTCCGTCAACATGGCTTCTCGAGACACTGGGGGTAGAAAGTACTCCAAACACGGCAAGCCTTGTAGTGCCCCGCTCTGCGAAGGCACTAGATAGACAGAAAGATCGGATTGCTGGCTCTGCAACAGAAGACGATTGATCTGGGTGAGTGGACAAAGACTCATTTTATGATTCGCTTGCGCCTAATAAGAATCAGAGTTTTGATTGAATGCTTTTGTTAATAACAAGACAGTAATCTTGAGTATTCTTAAAAGAGAATCCGCACCTTGTCTGCTAAGAAAGAGAACTGTTTCCTGCCTGAAAAGAAGATAAAATTGTTTATGAATTGCTCGATTGATGCATGATTCATTTGATATCGCATGCGCATTGGGGAATCCACTTAGTGACGAGCTGAACCCTAGAGAGTCACAGCGGCTAGCGACGAGCTGAACCCATGCGAGTCACAGCGGTTAGCGACGAGCTGAACCCAAGAGAGTCACAGCGGCTAGCGACGAGCTGGACCCATGCGAGTCACAGCGGTTAGCGACGAGCTGAACCCGTGGGAGGCACAGCGGCTAATCATGGGTTTCCCATGGACCATCATATAGATAGGTGTGGATTGGTGCAGAGCTGAACCGAAGAGTCACAGCTGCCAATCGGTCTGCATGTGTCTATCATATGTTTTGCTAAGAGCTAACGATGCAGAGACGAACAGGAAATGTCAATGAATAGTGATCGTTTCAGAAAAATGTAGCTCCTTTGTTCACAATTCACCAGTATGCTGATATACTGACCCACCATCAGTCTGCATGCAGGTGCACTTTGCATCGAGAAGCATATCCGAAGCGATAGCCTGTGCCTCATCCTCAGGAGACAGAAATCAGAAGAGATGCCAAGAGATGACATCTGTTGCAAGAGTTTGGTTTTGTATATAAAAGGATGTAATGTATGGAAATGGGATCATTGTAATCTATAAAGTTCTGAGAGAATGTAATATTGTATCTGAGAGAATCGAGAGCTTGTAATCTGTTCAAATGAAATCAATAAAGAGAATTGTTTCTTGTTACCATTGTGTTCAATGCTTGAATTCTGAAATATGTCCGCTGCTGCTTCAATTATCTGCGATACGTTCCGCTGCGTATTGTCAAACTTGTCTATCTTGTCTTGCTTCAGGTCTTGGCCTTGTGCAAGAACAACTTAGGCTTGCACGGCATCACGCCTTAGCGAGGACGAACGATCCCAAGGAGCCCGAAGCGAGGACGAAAGGGACTCTGCGGGATCGGGGCGTGACAAAATGGTATCAAAGCAACACGATCCTCTGGCCAATTTTGATTCAATTGAATTGTACATGTCTTCTGATCGAAATTCCGTTGCCTACTCGATATCAATAATGAGATGAACGTTCCATACAATAAGTCCGTAAATATTTTTATGATGCCGGCAAATGTTTTATCGATTTGATTGATTGAGATTGAAATACTTGATTGGACAAGAGATTTGATATGATCTGAATTATGATTTCGTGGATTGATGATGGCGAAGGATGAGGACTATCGCTGCTAAGGATATCGTGAGTTTCTCCTTAAGTTTCGAGGACGAAACTTCTTTTCGGTGGGTAATTATGTAGTGCCCCGCTCTGCGAAGGCACTAGATAGACAGAAAGATCGGATTGCTTGCTCTGTAACAGAAGACGATTGATCTGGGTGAGTGGACAAAGACTCATTTTATGATTCGCTTACGCCTAATAAGAATCAGAGTTTTGATTGAATGCTTTTGTTAATAACAAGACAGTAATCTTGAGTATGCTTAAAAGAGAATCTGCACCTTGTCTGCTAAGAAAGAGAACTGTTTCCTGCCTGAAAAGAAGATGGAATTGTTTATGAATTGCTCGATTGATGCATGATTCATTTGATATCGCATGCGCATTGGGGAATCCACTTAGTGACGAGCTGAACCCTAGAGAGTCATATCGGCTAGCGACGAGCTGAACCCATGCGAGTCACAGCGGTTAGCGACGAGCTGAACCCAAGAGAGTCACAGCGGCTAGCGACGAGCTAAACCCATGCGAGTCACAGCGGTTAGCGACGAGCTGAACCCGTGGGAGGCACAGCGGCTAAGATGGAAATGATTGTGGCTTTTAAAAGATGTGTTTTCAAAAGAATGTAAACTGACTAATGCATGCATGAAATGAATCTAGGTAAAGAGTAGCAAGATCACATCACAAGAAAATGTTTTCTCACTAAATGAATAGTGATCGTTTCAGAAAAATGTAGCTTCTTTGTTCACAATTCACCAGTATGCTGATATACTGATCCACCATCAGTCTGCATGCAGGTGCACTTTGCATCGAGAAGCATAGTCCGAAGCGATAGCCTGTGCCTCATCCTCAGGAGCCAGAAATCAGAAGAGATGCCAAGAGATGACATCTGTTACAAGAGTTTGGTTTTGTATATAAAAGTATGTAATGTATGGAAACGGGATCATTGTAATCTGTAAAGTTCTGAGAGAATGTAATATTGTATCTGAGAGAATCGAGAGCTTGTAATCTGTTCAAATGAAATCAATAAAGAGAATTGTTTCTTGTTACCATTGTGTTCAATGCTTGAATTCTGAAATATGTCCACTGCTGCTTCAATTATCTGCGATACGTTCCGCTGCGTATTGTCAAACTTGTCTATCTTGTCTTGCTTCAGGTCTTGGCCTTGTGCAAGCACAACTTAGGCTTGTACGGCATCATGCCTTAGCGAGGACGAACGGTCCCAAGGAGCCCGAAGCGAGGACGAAAGGGACTCTGCGGGATCGGGGCGTGACAAGCCTCGCAGGCCCAGCCAGCGGTACTTAGATTTACTCCAAGAATCTTCTGAAGGAGTATTTCGATACACCTGATCCCGAAGTCAAGACACAATCGGTCATAGGAATCTTCTCCAAGATCCCTCTGGTCATCTCCCTATTTTTTATTCAGGAGATGATTCTTTCTCTGATTATGATGCATACAGCAAAAGTTCTAAACAGACAGTGTCTTCTACCGTACCTAGAGAAGTAACAGCTTATGTTGTCACTGAAGACCCAGACGCTTCTAGTTCAGCGAATCAAGAACAACGAATAGCTGCACTGGAGGACAAGCTGAAGACCATGGCTGAAATGGTCGCAAGTATGCATTCTATCATCGTGGCCCAACATACAGTACCACCGACTGCACCTGCTGTAAATCCTGAGATTATAGCATCGTCGGTGCATGTCAATGCAGGTCTGGAGGTAGTTTCTCCTCAAATACCCCATGTACAAATTCAACCCACACCCAGTCAGTCAAGAGCTGGGGGTAGTACTTACCACGATGTTCCCCCCTAACACTATAATTCAGCCGGCTCCTTCTGCATCATCGGAGGATGCTAATGAAGCCGTCAAACTCTTGCGCACTCAATTCGAGGTTTTTAAAGAAAAGGACAATTTACAGAGATTGGGAATCAAGCAACCCTATCCTGTTGAGTGGAAGGAAGTCTCATTTCCTCCTAAATACAAGATCCCCATAATTTTGCTGTTTGACGGCAGTACTTCTCCGAGTCAGTTCATTAACCACTTTGAGGTGATGACTGTTCAACTTCAACCAAATGATGCTCTTCTTACCAGGGTATTCGTCGGTTGTTTAGCCGGTGTAGCATACGATTGGTACAGAAGCTTGTCTGATGGCTGTATCACCTCTTTCTCGGGTTTTAAACAAATCTTCTTGGAACGATTCTACGAGGGAATCAACGACATGACCATGTCGGCCCTCAACAAGATCAAACAAAGACATAATAAAACCGCTGAGAGTTTTATTGAAAGATTCTGCCGAGAAGCATTAAAGATGCCTCATGGAACTCCGGCCGCTGTAACTATAGATACCTGCAAGGCAAATCTTTTGCCTATTATCAGCATGTGGACAGGGTCAACTCAATTTCAAGACTGGCCATCATTCATTGTCAATGCTAAAGCAGCTGAAGTTAGCGCTGACAAGCTTAAGCAGCTGGGGGTACACATGTCTAACCCCGACCGGAACAAACACCCGACATCTAGTAGCGGTAATCGCCAGAACAACCGCAAGGGTAAAGAAACCTTGAACATCAATTTGAAGAACAAAGAATCTCTGGCTGTCAACATAGCTCCACCTACGTCTACTTCTACTCCTTCTGCCCCTCCACCGAAGGAACCTCACCCAAAAATAGAGTACTCCTTTGACGAGAACGACACTGTGAGCATCTTCGATTGTTTGATCAAAAGCAATAAGCTCCAACTCCCAAACCCGAAGAAGCCTGACGAGGTCGGTAAGACTGATCATCACAAATATTGTATTTACCGCAGGTTCATTGGGCATCCCACTCGAGCATGCTACGTGCTCAAAGGCAAGATTCAAGAGTTGGTCAACGCTGGTGTTGTCACCCTTCAACAAGATGAGAAGACTGTTACCGCGAACATGGTCTCAGTACAGTTCGGTAACTTTCCTCTACAGATGGTACAACATGGTGTCATCCCTATCCCCAAGGCCACTCTTGAGATCGAGAATCTCCCTCCTCCACGGAGTGAAGGTCTCGTCACCTTATCTCTTGATAATGGTGAGATTGTATGGCTCCACCCTGACCTTGTTGCAGACTTCGAGGCTCCTTCCTCTTTTAAGCAAAAAGACCACTCCAAGGGCAGAACAAAGATATGCAATATGGTGTCTTTTGACCCTATAGTTGAAGAGAAAATCCTGCTGGGCACCAGGTCAGGGAAAGCCTATCTACGGGAATTTCCTGAAACTCAAGAAAACCCTGCTTCTTCTTCAGAGTCTGCTCCAGTGCAACCTGTCTCTACTGAGGACATCCCTTCTGCATCCTCATCGGTTGTAGAACCCACTCCCCCTAAGCCGACGGCAGCCGACAAAGGCAAATAACAAGTCCGCTTTGACAAGCCTTTGAAGAAGTCATCTCCTTCTGGACTTGAGAAGCCATACAACTTTGATATTTTGGCTCAACTAGCTAATACACCGGCCAGACTGTCGATCTTCGAGCTCTTGCGCCTCTCCAAAGAGACTCGAGAAACTCTGAGTGAAGCTCTAATGCAGGCAGAAACATGTCTAACTCTTCTAAAGAAGCCAGAATCAGATCATGTCTCTTGCCTCCACTATCACAGTGTGTTGGAGTTAATTCCAAACATTACCTTCACACAGGATGATATGATGATGGAAGACAATAGGCATGACCGTCCTCTATATTATACAAGATACGTCGACACGATGAAGGTCGATCGTATTCTGATAGATCCTGGGTCAGCACTCAGCATCATGCCGAAGACAATGCTAGATGCACTGAAGATCCCAGTGCATAGTCTTTCTGGCACAATCACCACCATCCTAGGGTTCAACCAGGGAAGAAGTGAGCCTCTAGGCAAGATTCGCCTAAAACTCCCGCACAAAGGTGACCTTCTATATTATAGACAACCATGGTTGCTCTTACAATGCTCTTTTAGGGAGACCATTCCTTCATGAACACAACATTATTCCTTCAACTCTCCATCAATGTTTCAAGTACGTTGATGACAATAGAGAGATTCAAAAAGAGGTTGCGGATCTCTACCCTTTTAAAGGTGTTGAAGCATATTGTAACGATGCTCGCATGTATAAAGATGAGTTCATGAAGGTAGTGCTGGCTTTGGACACTGAAGAAGACCAAGAAGCAGTGTCCAATGACACCTTCATCATACCTGTCAAAGGGCGTGTTTCTCATCCTCAGTCCTCCAAACCACTGGCTATTCACTTGCCAGTCCGAAAGCAATCAACCGATGGTGGTCAAGATCAAAGGGAGCTCACCTCTTCTGAGCCACTTGTTATCGACCTACGTCGTAACAAGGATAAAGGGCAGCTCACCTCTTCTGAGCTGCTTGTTATTGACCTTCGTCGTAGCAAGCCTCCTCCACGTTCTTCTTCTTCCCCTCTTGTAATCAATCTGACTAAGCCTGCTAAGGCTAACGGTCCTGTTGTAAATATGGATGTACAAATCAATGAAAAAGCATCTACTTTCCAATATACTGATGTCATTTATCATGTTAAATGCTATTTGGATATGCTAGATAGCTTTCAGTCATTTACAATAGGAGTTGTACAATCCCTTCAGACAGAGGTTTTGATTGAACATCCAGATGATTCACGTTTTGTTGTCCCCTCTCGAAAGAGAGGCGAATGTCCAATACTTTTTAGTAAAGGACCAGAACAGAAATTCAGCTATACAGATGATAGCAAAAGTAATGATACAGGACGTCTTCAACTACGTCGTTATAGCCAACAATCAAAAGACATCATCCGAAAGATGGGTTATGACTTCAAGAATGGCCTCAACTATGGTAAGGGTAGACAAACTCCTATCCGTACGGCTGTTCCGAAAGGAAAATCAGAGATGTACTACAGCAGGACGAGAAGAGGTCTCGGATATGCTTCACCTCTAGTCTTATCTCCAGAAGTCTCCGAATCCGATAATGAGAAACGTTCTAAATCTTCTGATTCCAGATCATGGGATTCTGATACTAGCATCGGTCAAGTTCATCGATTGATCGTATCTTCTAACATGGTCTCCGCTAAACTCCCAGAAGGCTATGATGAAGACGTAGAAGAAAATCCTGAAACATATCCTTGGGCTCAACGAATGGATACCCAATGGGAACTCCGATTCGAACAACGTGAACCTCCTACCGAAGATCAATTGGTTCAAATTGATGTAGGAGAGAGCGGGTCGCCTCGTCCAATATTCATCAGCAAGAACCTTCCAGAGACGGATAAGCAAGAATTAATTCTTCTTATTCGAGAATACATTGATGTCTTTGCTTGGAATTATAAAGACATGCCAGGTTTAGATCCTAAAGTTGCTACTCATAAACTGAATATTTTGCCTAATGCAAAGCCAGTCAAGCAACAGCAAAAGCGATTCAAGCCAGAAATAATGGACGCAATTGATGATGAAGTTAAAAAGCTTATAGCTTGTGGCTTTATTCGAGAAGAACAACATCCAGATTGGGTAGCCAACGTTGTCCCAGTCTTGAAGAAAACTGGCAAAGTTCGAGTTTGTATTAATTTTTGGGATCTTAATGAAGCTTGTCCAAAGGATGAGTTTCCTCTCCCTATCACAGATGTCATGATTGACAATACTTGTGGGTTTGAAAGGATATCCTTCATGGATGGATTCTCTGGATACAATCAGATTTGGATGAATCCTGAAGATGAAAAACACACTTCTTTTCGCACTCCTTGCGGAGTCTACTGCTATACCGTGATGCCATTTGGTCTCAAGAATGCTGGCGCAACTTACCAACGAGCTATGAGTACCATCTTTCGAGATCATCTTCGTAAGACTGTCGAATGCTATGTGGACGATATTGTTGTCAAGAGTCGTCTAAAGGAAGATCACACCCAAGATTTAAGAACTATCTTCAATCTAATGTGCCAACACCAGTTAAAAATGAATCCCACCAAGTCATTATTGGGTGTCTCTAGTGGTAAATTTCTCGGCTTCGTCATTACCTCTAAAGGTATACACGTGGATCCCGAGAAGATCAAAGCCATTCAAGAGATGCGTCCTCCACGCAACTTAAAAGAGATACGAGGATTCCAAGGTCGACTTGCGTACATTAGGAGGTTCATTTCAAACATGTCTGGATGCTGCAGACCGTTTACTCAGCTAATAAAGAAGGGTGTATCTTTCGTTTGGACAGAAGAATGTCAACAAACATTCAACGTTATAAAGCGGTATCTGATGAACCCACCAGTCTTGGTGCCACCAATCTCAGGCATACTATTTTTAATGTATGTCCTTGCTATGGATCATTCATTAGGTGCTTTACTTGCCCAGAAGAACAAAGAAGGCCATGAACAAGCCATTTATTATCTCAGTCGTACTATGATTGGTGCCGAACACCGTTATAGTCCGGTCGAGAAAGAATGCTTAGCTCTTATGTTTGCTATTCAAAAGACAAGGTATTACATCATTGGACAAACCATCCATGTCATTTTCCGAGTCAATCCCCTTCGAGTACTAATGAAGAAACCCAGCACACTCAATTCTCGGTTAGCAATATGGGCCATTCTGCTAGCCCAATACGACATGGTTTATGTTCCACAAAAGTCTGTCAAGGGTCAAGCGCTGGCGGACTTCTTAGCAGCTCATCCTATACCAGAGACATCCAAACTCTATGATGATATTCCAGAGGAGACGTTGGAATCAAATATAATCTCCGAAAAATTTTCTACTTGGCGTCTATTCTTTGACGGTGCATCCAGGATCGGACCAAATGGTACCATTGTCGTAGGAGTTGGAATTGTACTGGTCTCTCCAAACGGGTCAACTATCCAAAGAGCTTACTCCCTAGATGAACCCTGCTCCAACAACGTAGCATAATAAAATGCTCTACTCATTGGCCTTCAGTTAGCTAAACAACTGGACGTTGAATATCTTGAAGTCTATGGTGACTCCAAGTTGGTTGTTAACAAGGTTAGAGGAACCTATGAAGTTCGCCATCAAGATCTAGTGCCCTATCATGAAGCTGCAATCTACATGGCTACATCATTCAAGGTTTTCTTCATTGAATATGTTCGACGAGCTTGTAACATTGAGGCAGATGCTCTAGTTAATCTCGCAGCAGTCTTAGCAATTCCCGTCAAAAGATAACAAGTGGTCATTGTTTCCAATAGAGAGTTGTTCTGCATTAAAAATAATCGCAACATTGAGTTCAGGAACTTCGTCGAAGCCAATGTTATCAATGAAGATTGGAGGGCTCCTTTCATCGACTTCGTAGTTCATGACATACTTCCTGAAGATCCTAAGGAGGCTACGAGTATTCATCGACGATCTCTTTGATTCTACTACAATAAAACCACCAAGACTCTCTATCGACGAACTTATGACGGCCTACTCTTGCGCTGTCTTGCTGGTGATGAAGCGAAGCAAGTATTGCATGAAGCTCATGATGGTTCTGCGGAGCACATCAACCCGGTCCTAAACTGCAGGATCGTATCCGACGAATGGGTTACTATTGGCCCTCTATGGTGTCTGATGCCATCGAATATGCAAGAAAATATCGAGCCTGTCAAATTCATGCAGATTTTATCCATCAACCGTCGGAATTCCTTCATCCGACTGCTGCTTCCTGGCCTTTTGAAGCTTGGGGTATGGATATTATAGGTCCTATCAATCCTCATTCTTCTAAGGGACATCGATTTATATTAGTTATAATAGATTATTTCTCCAAGTGGGCCGAAGCTATACCATTGGCTGAAGTCAAAACCAGCAGCGTCATCAACTTCATCAAACACCACGTTATCTACAGGTTTGGTGTGCCTTGACGAATCATTCACGACAATGGACCCCAGTTCATCAGTCAAAAGTTCACCAGGTTCTGTGATGATCATCGGATTGACAATGTCGCCTCTACAGCTTACAACCCTGCTGCTAATGGCTTGGCTGAAGCCTTCAACAAGACTATCATCAAGCTCCTTAAGAAGTTTGTGTCTACTAACAAACGAAATTGGAGTGAAAAGCTTGAAGAATGTCTATGGGCCTATGTTTTCCATAAAGAAATTCTCTTTATTTGTTGTGTTTCTGGGAAAATTACAACTGTAGGAATCCGATCTAGAAGACGATCGCTTTATCCCTTGGACTATGCGAAGAAGAAAAGCTCTCAAAATTTTGACAGTAGATATCAGTGTATCTGTCCAATGAATGAGAAAAAGAACTCTATTTATAGAGTCAAAAATAATAACTAAAAAGATAACTGTCTTCACAGCCTGTGCCTAGTTAAAAATCATGCAGGATTTAACATACACAAGGTTGTGAGCAGTTACTGGACGTGGCCTGTAACTGTTGGACACATGGGAATCATGCATGGGTCGTGTGCAAGTTACAGGACACGCAATCGAGAGATCAGTGGCATGGCTGCCACGTACTCCAATTTGATGAAGTTCATGCAGACTTGTTGAAGACGAAATTCACGCAAACTCGGTGTAGAAAACTTCAAAATCCACGCAAACTTGGGGCAGGAAGCTTCAGGATCCACGCAGACTCGAGGCAAAAAGCTTCAAAATCTACGCAAACTTGAGGAAGAAAACTTCAGAATCCACGCAAACTTGAGATGAAGACCTCTCAAATACACGCAGACTTGAGATAAGACTGCCAGCTGTCTTGATTTGGCGTGCCTCGATTGACACAAAATCTCTGACAGTGATTACTTGGTCAGTCGCATTAAATGACAAGAAACCCTTTTGGTACGCCAACTCGACGAAGGCTGAGTCTTGCTGAAGAAGATTTCGAAAGTCACGCAATAGACGGCGGTGATCTCTCGAGTTCTGTGCATACGTGGCATACGAAGAGACATTCTTCGACTGTCGTGCTGTCAGTCATAATGACTTCCTGACAAATGATGAGCTGTCTCCCAGCGTGATTTGTAAATATTGTCTGGATCAACTGAGCGTGACTTTTGACTCTGTCCTGATCAACTCAGCGTGACTGCTGGACTTGTTCTGATCAACTCAGCGTGACTGTCATTTTTAAAGGTCTACAAAACCCCCTTCAAAGTTTTCGAAAAAATGATAAATTATTTCGAAATACTTTGAAATTGAGATGATAAAATGGAATCAGTCACGCTGAGATGACTTTAAATTTTTCGAAAGTCGAAAAGACTTCGAAGTTCTTCAAAAATACCCAAATGAACTTATTAAATGTCATAATGACTCTTCGTTCTCCGAGACTGATTGCATCCAATTTATGGAGGAATATGAACCGCCGGCGAGCTCTGTTATATAAACCAAGAGAAGAATCATTTTTTATCTTCATCTCACGTCAAGATGACACCAAAGGAAGAGGCTGCAGAAGAAGCACGCAAGTTGGGCTTTTATTCCCATGGTGACCCTACTTTTGGGGGTGAAGAGCCGGAGCCCTTTGTCTTCGAGCTCAAAGATGACCCCGTGCAACTAGCCAAGAATTTCTTGAGCTATTTTGGCCTGGATGGCTCGTCTCCTTCTGATGGACGCAGCTTCATAGAGCAGCGTGAAATGTTTAAGGCTCTGTTGCACCGCCTGGGAGTTAAGAGCGTAGAAGAACTAGGCACCAAACTTAGTCGCTCTGAAAAATAGAGCGTGACTTTTATGCTTTTGTTGTACTTTTTGTTTTGTCTTTTGTAAGGCCATCAGTGCCTGTCTTGGAAAATGAAGTACAACTTCTATGTTTGATCTGCGTGCATTTAATGAAGAATATTAATTAGCGCTCTTTGACTGTTTCCAATGTTGCACTGTCTTCCAAAGTACACGTGACGCTCATTCTACGATTTACGAGCGCTATTTACGTGTATCTTTTCCAAGAATAGACTTGTACTTTGCCCTTTAAATAGGTAGCTGAGTTTCACAGATACTCATCCCCCATTCTTCTTCTTCTTCTCTGAGAAATAAAATTTTGTGAGATTCCATTCAAAGCAATGCTTTCTAATGTTCGACTTATGCGCACTGTATCAAACATGGGTTTGCCAATCCTTAGCACCAAACTTAAAAGTAAGTCCGGTATAGTACGCATACTATTTTGTTGCTGTTGAAGATAGGCTTTTTGTTTCTGATTTGAACAATACACGCTTGATCAGCCAATGCGTGTCAAATGACATTTCTGTTGATTAATACTCTTTTTTCTTGCTGTTTTCTGCAGAAGCTCGGCTAAAGATTTTCTTCAGAACTGGCATTGGTGATGTGGATGCTGTGGAGAATGTCCTTCTGACACCAACATCAGGGAGCTCATGCGCTTTTGACGCGCAAATCAGACAACTCAAAACTCTTCGTGGGATAGAAGGGTCTTTCTCAGATGGTAGGAAGAGCCTTTATACACGAGAGTTGGATGGTGGAGTCAACTCTATCCCGAGAAATCGGGTAGTAGAGTTCCTTTCAAGGCAGAACCAGGAATTGTATCCCAAATGTGGAATACATTCCTATCTTCCTTGAGAGGTTACCCTCAATCCACCAATTGTATTGGCAGCACCACGACTTCGGGCTGCCATACTCTATGGTTCTCCTCTCGTCTGAGAGAGAAGACCAGAGTTTGATTCCTGCTGATCTGGTCGTGACTGAGACCCAGACAGTCAGGAACTGCCACCAACAACGAACCTGACGGAGAAGGTCCGACGGAGAAGATCCAAAGAAAAAGATAGATCTCTATTAGGTTATTGTTGTGATGTAAAATGAAAATCCAAGATTGTAATAGATTTCCATTATGATTTGTAAGAAAGTCTAAGAAAATGTAATAGACTTTTTATGGTGAAATGGGAATGGAAATGACAATTCTTCTATGCTCAATGATTTGTATTTGTGGATGAATTGTGGACATGATAGATAATAAAATCTTCTTTTCTGTTTTAGAGTATATGATATTATCAGAGGTATTATGGACGTGATAATATGTAGGAACTCAAAAGAAAATAGATTGATTTCTATGCAGAGGTCAAAAATAACAAATGAATAAGTAGATTCGGAATTGATTCAGAGGTTATGAAAACATGATCAATAACGAATCCCCACTTAATGAATTGATAGAAGATTATGAATGGATGAACCGTTAGATGAATGAATGGATGAACCGTCGGATGAACGTAATAAATGAACGGATGAACCGTCAAGCATTAATGAATGTGTGAATCGTCGAATGGATATGACGCTTCATTGTTTGAGAAACTTCTGCCTATAAATATAGCAGAAATTAGACAAGAACGAACACTTCTATTCCTCAACATAAAAATGTCGTCTGGAGAAGCATCTAAGAAGACTGAGACTGCCTCAAAAGTTCAGAAAGGCACTGAAGAACGTCCTGCTGATCCAGTTCAATCGAAGAAGGTGGAAGCAGGCGAAGGTTCATCTGCACCCAAGCCACCAAGGGACATTCTGGACTTCCTGCTTGAACCAGAAAGGACTGAAGAAGAAGAAACCATGAGGATGGCCGCTTGTAAGTTTCTTGTGGGTTCCAGCAAGGAGGTCCTCAACTCTTTTGTTGATCACATCTTCGAGAAGGACGGCAGTGGCCCACGTCCAAATGTAGAGAAGGACGATAGTGATCTTCCTTAATATCATGTATCATCATTCATGATTTAAAATAAAATAAAAATTTTATTTCTAAACATGAAACTGTCTGATGATTACAAGCATTTACCCTTATACATAGTACTTTTTAAGGAATTTGCCATTAATAGGCATCAAGACTTTTCGTCCATCCAATTCTGAGAGTTGATAAGCTCCATTTGAGAAAATTTTGCTCACAATATAGGGACCTTCCCACTTTGCGTCAAATTTGCCCTTGCTTATATGAGTCATAGTCATAGGACGTCTGACTGTTAGAACAAGTTCTCCTTTTTGGTATGCTCGAGCTCTGACTTTCTTATTAAAAGCTCTTGAGATACTAGCTTCATAGAATTCAATATTCTGTTGAGCAGATAATCGCTTTTCATCCAGAGCTTCTAATTCTTGAAGTCGAAGACGATCATTATTTTCAGCAGTGAGCTCATTAGCGATTGCTATCCTTAAAGAAGGAATTTGAATCTCTAATGGAAGAACAGCTTCGGAACCATACACCAGAGAAAAGGGTGTACATTTAGTAGCATTACGAACCGTAGTACGGTAGGCCCACAAACATTCACCGAGCTTGTCACTCCAATTACGTTTGTTAGTAGATACAAACTTCTTTAGGAGTTTGATGATAGTCTTGTTGAAAGCCTCTGCTAATCCGTTAGCTGTCGGATTATATGCAGTAGAAGCAATATTATTAATCCGGTTATTATCACAGAATCGAGTAAATTTCTGGCTGACGAACTGTGGTCCATTATCATGAATAATGCGTCGAGGAACACCAAATCTGTAGATGACGTGGTGCTTAATAAAGCTGATGACATTAGACGTCTTAACTTCAGATAAAGGAATGGCTTCAGCCCATTTGAAAAAGTAATCGGTTATTGCGAGAATAAACCGATAACCTTTGGATGACGGCGGATTGATCGGACCGATAATGTCCATGCCCCAAGCTTCGAAGGGCCATGATGCTGCCGTCGGATGTAGAAATTCCAAGGGTTGATGAATAAAATCCGTATGGATTTGACAGGCTTTACACTTCTTTGCGTATTCGATAGCATCAGATACCATAGTGGGCCAATAATAACCCATACGTCGAATACGGTCTTGGAGTTTCGGCCCAGGCTGATGTGCTCCGCAAATTCCATCATGTACTTCACGAATAATTTGTTGAGCCTCATCACCGGCAACACATCGAAGAAGTAAACCATCATAAGCTCGACGATATAAGGTCTTTGTTGTATGATTGTAATAGAATCTGAGTGATCGTCGTCTGATAGATGCTGCTTCACTCGGATCATCTGGAAGAATATCATACAATACGAAATCCAAGAAAGGAAGTCTCCAATCTTTATCCGTATTCTGATTTTCGATCGAGTTACTGAAGATAAATTCCATGCTGGAATCAGATGAAGATGACATTGATTTACGACTAAATCCAAATCCTCTTGTTGTGTTGACGTCATGAGATGTTGATTCTTCAATGTCAACAGGAAGTCCTAGAGTCAAGTTATTTTCAAGATAAAATAATTCTCGATTACGAACAACAATCATTTGTTGCCATCTAATCGGAATAGCTAACACCGCAACAAGATTAGCAAGAGCATCAGCTTCTGTATTACATGCTCGCCTAACATATTCAATGAAGAATTCTTCAAACGAAGAAGCCATAGATATAGCTGCTCTATGATAAGGAACCAGATCTTGATGGCGAACTTCATAAGTACCCCTTATCTGATTGACAATGAGTTTAGAGTCTCCATACGCTTCCAAATATTAAATATTTAGATGCTTAGCGAGTTGAAGACCAATAAGTAGTGCATTGTATTCAGCTATATTGTTTGAACATGGTTGATCGAGAGAATAAGCTCGTTGGATAGCAAGACCTTCTGGTGATTCAAGAACGATTCCAACTCCAGCGACAATATTACCATTAGGGCCAATTCTTGATGCTCCGTCAAAGAATAGACGCCAAGTAGGATTCTCTTCAGCAATTTGATTTGAATCTAGGACTTCATCAGGGATTTCATCATAGAGTTTTGAATTTTCTGGAATTGAATGAGCAGCCAGAAAATCAGCTAAAGCTTGTCCTTTGACTGATTTCTGAGGAATATAGTGCATGTCATACTGAGCAAGTAGGATTCCCCAGTTAGCCAATCAAAAATTCAAAATACTGGATTTCTTCATCATGATCCGTATAGGATTGATCTTGGAGGTGACATGAATAGTCTGGCCAATGATATAATGACGTATCTTTTGGACAGCGAACATCAAGGCTAGACATTCTTTTTCGACTGGTGAATATCGAGGTTCAGCTCCGGTCATAGTGCGACTGGGATAATAAATGGCTTGTTCATGGCCATTTTGATTCTTTTGAGCAAGTAATGCACCCAATGAATGACTCATTGCTCGAGTATATAGGAGAAACGGTATTCCTGAGATGGGAGGTACCAATACTGGTGGGCTCATGAGATATTGTTTTATATCATCGAATGCTTTCTGACATTCATCATTCCAGACAAAAGAGACACCTTTCTTCATAAGTTTGTTGAATGGTCTGCAGCGTCCTGATAAATTAGAGATGAATCTCCTGATATAAGCGATTCTTCCTTGAAATCCTCGTAGCTCTTTTAAGGTGCGTGGAGGACGCATCTCCTGGATGGCTTTGATCTTCTCGGGATCCACGTGTATACCTCTAGAGGTAATGACGAAGCCAAGAAATTTACCACTAGAGACGCCTAAGAAGGACTTAGTAGGGTTCATCTTTAATTGATGCTTACGCATTAGATCAAAAATAGTCTTCAAATCTTGGATATGATCCTCCTTTTGTCGACTTTTGACTACAATATCATCAACATAGCATTCGACTGTTTTCCGTAAATGTTCACGGAATATAGTGCTCATAGCTCGTTGATAAGTTGCTCCTGTATTCTTGAGACCGAATGGCATAACTGTATAACAGTATGTACCAATCGGCGTTCTGAAAGAAGTGTGCTTCTCATCATCTGGAAATATTTTAATCTGATTGTACCCAGAATACCCATCCGTGAATGACATTCGTTCAAATCCACAGGTATTATCGATCATGACATCAGTGATTGGTAGAGTAAATTTATCTTTAGGACATGCCGTATTGAGATCGCGGAAGTCTATGCATACTCTAATCTTGCCAGTCTTTTTAAGAACAGGAACTATGTTAGCCACCCAATCGGGATGTTGTTCCTCTCTAATAAACCCGGAGGTAATGAGTTTATTGACTTCAGCTTCAATTGCATCCATAATGTCTGGACGAAATCGTCGCTGTTGTTGTTTGACCGGTTTAGCATTCGGCAAGATATTGAGTTTATGAGTTGCGATTTGGGGATCAAGTCCTGGCATATCTTCATAACTCCAAGCAAAGACATCGATGTAATCACGAATGAGCTTGATCATGTCTTACTTATCAGCTTCTGAAAGACTTTTACTGATGAATATTGGTTTGGGGGATCCCTCTTCACCAACATCTATTTGAACAAGTTTATCTTCAGTCGGAGGTTCTTTTTGTTCAAAATCGGAACTCCCATTGATTATCTAACCTTTGGGCCCATTGTTCTGATTCAGGTGAGATTTCAAATTCTTCTTCGTCTTCATCACTTTCTTCAGAACGGTCAATAGAAACCATGTTGGAAGACAGAATGTTGCAGTAGAAGTCCCCGATGCTCATATCGGAGTCCCAAGAAGTAGTACTAGAAGAATCAGATCTCTTATCTTCGTCAGATTCAGGATCTTCATGGATAATATTGATAAAAGGAGTAGGAGCAATGTAGCCCAATCCGTATTTTGTCCTTCCATATTTCAAAGGAGGAATCCGAACAGGCATTTTTCTTCCTTTTCCATCATTGAGGCCAGTCCTGAAGTCATAGCCCATATTTTTGATGATGTCTTTAGATTGCTGACTATAATGGCGTAGTTGTAGTCTTCCAGTATCATCATTGTTGTCATCATCTTCTAGATCAGAAGGACTTTGGGGCCCTTTGTAAAAGAATATTGGAATGTCTCCTGGCTTTCTGCTGGGAACTAGAAAATATGAAGATTGTACTGATTCTAGGGATACATCTGTATGAACAGTCTATACAACTCCTATGGTTATTGTGTTCAAGTCATCTAACAGATGTAAATAACTATGAACATAATTACACACATCAGCGTACTGCAAAGATGGAGACTTTTTATTAAATATAAAAGCAGCAATATTTACATTGGGAGAAGGCTGAGCCTTAGAGATTTTAGCCAAATCAATGACTAAAGGGGGAATAGAAGAAGAAGCTTTGTTTCGATTAAGATCGATAACAAATGGCTCAGAAGAGGTGAGCTCCCTTGAAGCTTGAGATGGAAGACCGCCCTCCAACTGGAATTAGCAGAGTATCCTGTTTCACATGCGAAGATACAGGAACCATAGTACGCCCACTGACTGGAATGATCAGTGTATTTTGAGTAGACGACTGAGGTAACGGAGAGATCCGTCCACTCACTGGAATGATGAAAGAACCTTCTTCAGAGGGTTTGGGAGATCGTTGCTGAATAGTTCGACCTTTAATAGGGATTATTAAAGTCTCACTTTGTGCATCTTCTTTTTCTATAGCTTGTATGACCCTTGTATACTCTTCTTTGTACATTCGGGAATCATTGAAATAAGCTTCAACCCCATAGAAGGGATTTATATCAGCAACTTCTTTTTGTACTCTTCCATTGCTATCAATGTATTTAAAACACTGATGAAGAGTAGAGGGCACCATATTATTTTCATGAAGAAAGGGCCTCCCCAGAAGAAGATTATAGGATCCCACGATCTCGATCACATAGAAAGTGACTTTGGATCTGAAATCGCCTATCTGAAGCTTCAAATGAATCTTTTCCAAAGGCTCGCTTCGGCTTTGATTGAATCCCAAGATAGTAGTAACCGTCTTGGAGAGCTTGTGAAGAGGGATTTTTAGTTCATCCAACAAACCCTTTGGCATTATGCTTATAGCATACCCTGGGTCAATAAGGATACGATCTATCTTCATCGTATCGATATAACCAGTGTAGTAGAGAGGCCGGTCATGTCGATTATCCTCCAGTAGCATGTCATCTTGTATAAAGGTGATATTTGGGATAATCTCTAGTACACTGTTGCAATGTAAGCAAGTGGCAGGTTCCACATCTGGTTTCTTCAATTGTGCAAGACAAGAGTCAGCCTGTAGAAGTGCTTCACTTAACGTCTCCCGAGTCTCTTTAGAAAGACGTAGAAGTTTAAAGAGAGACATTCTAGCTGGAGTATTAGCAAGTTGAGCCAAAATGTCGAAGTTGTAAGGCTTTTGAAGTCCAAGAGGAGGAGACTTCTTGATTGATTTATCAAACCGAGCCTGTTGCTTGTCTTTCTCAAGAGCTGTAGGCTTGGGAGGAACAGATTCAACTGGTGTAGTTGAAGGAACATGTGCAGTAGATGATTCTCCTTCAGGAGGAACATTAGTAGCATCTCTAGCAGCTGGAGGGATATCAGTAGGATCTTCAGGATTCTTAGAATAATCCTTTAGATAAGGTTTTCCCGTTCGAGTAGCACTAGCAAGTACTTCTTCTTTTTCTTTTGGCTCTGCATCAGAGGTAGATCCGAGAGAAGTCATATGACATGATTTAATCTTTCCAGACTTCTTGGACTTTTGAGGAGAAGAAGATTCAAAGTCTGCCATTAGATCAGGATGAATCCACATGATTTCTCCAGTCTCCAAAGTAATTGGCACCAATCCTTCAGACTGTGGAGGAGGAACATTCACTATTTCAAGAGTTGCCTTGGGAATAGGAACAATCCCGCTTTCAAGAAATTGAGGAGGAAAATCTCCAAATTGCATAGAAATGACATTAGAAGTGACAGTCTTCTCTTTTGGAGTAAGAGAGATAGCTCCAGACTTAATCATTTCTTGGATCTTTCCTTTCAGTACATAACATGTACGAATTGTATGACCCAGCATTCTGTGGTATGGACAGTATTTGGGATGATCTGTCTTTCCAGCTTCATCAAGTTTCTTGATTTCAGGTAATTGTATTTTATTACCTTTCAGCAGACATTCAAAGATACCAAGGACATCGTCGTCGTCAAAAGAATATTCTTCTTTGGGGCGAGGTGTTCTTGATTGTTGAGTTATAGAGGCAGGAGTTTGAACAGTTGATGCGTCTCTGCTCTGAAGATTAACTTCAAGAGTTTCTTTTCCCTTGCGAGCATTATTTTTATTGTTAGTGCCTTGACCTGTTTCTTTAGGAGTCATCTGCACTCCTAAACCTTTGAAGGTTTCAGCACTAATTTTTGCAGCTTTGGCACTGACTATGAAAGAAGGCCAGTCTTGAAATTGGGTGGATTCTGTCCACATGCTGATGATTGGCAACAAGTTTGATTTGCATTTGTCAATGGTGACAGCATCAGGAGTTACAAGAGGCATCTTCAGAGCTTCTCTTCGAAACCGTTCAATGTAATCCTCTGTAGTTTCATTATTTTTCTGCTTGATTCTAATAAGAGCAGACATAGTCATGTTATTGAGTCCTTCATAGAATCGTTCAAGAAACATCTGTTTGAAACCAGCAAATGAGGTAATGCACCCATTTGGGAGACTTCTATACCATTCATAAGCCGTTCCCTTGAGACATCCGATAAATACCCGAGTAAGGAGGGCATCACTTGGTTGCAATTGATCAGTCATCACTTCAAAGTGATTAATAAACTGACTTGGAGAAGTGGTTCCATCATAGAATGAGATAGTAGGAGGCTTGTATTTGGGAGGATACGATACTTACTTCCATTCTATCGGATAAGGTTGCTTGATGCCTAACCTTTGTAAACCATCCTTCTGTTAAATGCCTCGAATTGAGTTTTGAGATTCTTCAATTCTTCAGATACGACTCCAGAAGATTGTGGAGTTATAGCTTGTAAGGAATAATTAGGAGGAGGAACAACATTATAGGCACTACCCCCAGCTCCAGAGAGACTAGGATTTGGTTGAGCTGGTCCAGGAGTATTGGATTGTACTGCTGGAGAACTTGTACTGGACTTATGTCAGTGTCAACTGGTATGGCATCTGGTACAGTTTGTCGATTTTGCAACTGAGTTGCCATGAGTTCATACATTGACTTCATAGTGTCAGCCATAGACTTCATTTGCTGTTCCAAAGAAGCAATTCTTTGGTCCTGAGGAGTCACTGAAGAGGAAGGTTCATTGTTCAATTCAGTATTCCCATCCACCATATATGTTATGACTGTACGAGGGATTATTGATGAATTAGTGGATGTTGTATGCTCTGAATCACTGCTCCGTGCATCAAAGTCATTTAAAGGAGAACTACCCCCAGTAGGAAGAGGTGGAAAGTTAGATTCTCCCAGGAATTCGAAATCAATTTCGGAGATCAAATTTCTTTGACTAGAAGCCAGGGCCCTTGCTCTGGTGTTTCTATATACTCCATCTGGACTATCAACTCTAACCCCAGTATCTCGAGAAGTCATGTTGACAGACGCAAACAAAGGCTCATCTTCTTCAGGCATAGGTTCACACTGAATCCGATTGAAGACAGATTGTCGTTTAGTTTGACATCTGCATTGCATTGTAACTCTTGGCTGGAAGTCACATTCATGATCACCATGGTTTTGAACCATTGATTGACATCTGCACTGAATTATGACTCTTGGATAGAAATCACACTCAGCATGATCTTTTGTCATAGAATTACTCCTTCTCTTCTGTTGAAGATGTTCTCGTAAATCTGTTTGTGAAGATTGAGGAGTATATTTCCTGTTCTTGGGTCTTGATGGATCTTGATTATACAGAGAGTGATTGATATGAGCCACATAGTTTTTTGCATACTCTGCATCTGGATCTCTTATTTTCATATCCAATTGACCTGGTTTCTTAGCACCAGAAGTACTAAGTTTTGTTCTTAAATCAGTGGAAGATAACACATTAATTTTGGAAACATGGAGTTTTCCTTCCATTGATCTGGATATTTACAGAGAAGGAAGAGTTGAACCATCCTTTTGATTAGGAGTTGGTAACAGACCCTCTTTTATGGACAGATTCTGTGCCCAATTTGAAGAAGTCATAGAAGAAGACATTGAGGAATATTTCTTCTTAGACTCATTCATATTTTGAGACATAGAATATCCAGAAGGAAGAGTAGTCAAAAGACTATCTCCTTTCCTTTGACTAACAAAATTGTCAATCAAAGCTGTTCCTGAAGTAAAAACTACAAGAGCAGAAGAAACAACTAAAGAGTTATTCCTTTTCGAAGGGACTTTGTGTGGAAGACCACCCCCAGTTCTAGGAGAACTTGGTAAAGAAGAAGAGATAGCTAAAGAGCCATTCTTCTTAGATGAAATACACGCTGAAACAGACTTGGTTAAAGAACCATAGCTGTTAGCATGACTTTTGAATTTAGAATTACACGCTAAAACAAAATTGGCTAAGGAGCCAGTACTGTCAGCTTGAATGTGGGATTACACACTGAAATAGATTTGGCTAAGGAGCCAGTACTATCAGCGTGATTTTTAGAGTTGAATTTGCACGCTGGAACAGATTTGGCTAAGGAGCCAGTACTGTCAGCGTGACTTTCGAGGTTGAATTTGTACGCTGGAACAGATTTGGCTAAGAAGCCAGTACTGTCAGCGTGACTTTCAATTACTGTCATCTTTGAGCGCACAAGAGTGTGCGTGCTTGCAGTAGAGTGCTTGCCAGTGTTAGGAGTAGACACTATGGCAGAGACTTCACCATTGACTGCCAACTGATTCTTAGGGACATAGACAGAGTGTCCCTTCGACTTGGCAGTGGTAATGGAGGCTGGAGTGGGCTTGCCACCCTTAGCCCGCTGCATTTCTTCATAGGCGAATTGATCGAATTTGATCGTCATCACCTTCTTCGTCGAGCCGATTGACGAAGTATCGCATTGAGTTGTTATCATCTCAGAAGAGGAGATGGTTTTCTCCAGCAGAGTCGCCAATTTGTTTTCCATAAAGAATTTCTCTTTATTTGTTGTATTTCTGGAAAAAATTACAACTGTAGGAATCCGATCTAGAAGACGATCGCTTTATCCCTTGGACTATGCGAAGAAGAAAAGCTCTCAAAATTTTGACAGTTGATATCAGTGTATCTGTCCAATGAATGAGAAAAAGAACTCTATTTATAGAGTCAAAAATAATAACTGAAAAGATAACTGTCTTCACAGCCTGTGCCTAGTTAAAATCACGCAGGATTTAACATACGCAAGGTTGTGAGCAGTTACTGGACGTGGCCTGTAACTGTTGGACACATGGCAATCATGCATGGGTCGTGTGCAAGTTACAGGACACGCAAGCGAGAGATCAGTGGCATGGCTGCCACGTACTCCAATTTGATGAAGTTCATGCAGACTTGTTGAAGACGAAATCCACGCAAACTCGGTGTAGAAAACTTCAAAATCCACGCAAACTTGGGGCAGGAAGCTTCAGGATCCACGCAGACTCGAGGCAAAAAGCTTCAAAATCCACGCAAACTTGAGGAAAAAAACTTCAGAATCCACGCAAACTTGAGATGAAGATCTCTCAAATACACGCAGACTTGAGATAAGACTGCCAGCTGTCTTGATTTGGCGTACCTCGACTGACACAAAATCTCTGACATTGATTGCTTGGTCAGTTGCATTAAATGACAAGAAACCCTTTTGGTACGCCAACTCGACGAAGGCTGAGTCTTGCTGAAGAAGATTTCGAAAGTCACGCAATAGACGGCGGTGATCTCTCGAGTTCTGTGCATACGTGGCATACGAAGAGACATTCTTCGACTGTCGTGCTGTCAGTCATAATGACTTCCTGACAAATGATGAGCTGTCTCCCAGCGTGATTTGTAAATATTGTCTGGATCAACTGAGCGTGACTTTTGACTCTGTCCTGATCAACTCAGCGTGACTGCTGGACTTGTTCTGATCAACTCAGCGTGACTGTCATTTTTAAAGGTCTACAGCCTATCGTACTACGGTCCGCAACCCCACAGGCTGTACACCCTTCTCTCTGGTGTACGGTTGTGAAGCAGTTCTACCTCTGGAACTTCAAATTCCTTCCTTGAGGATTGCCATCGCTAATGAACTTACTACGGAGAACAATAATCTTCTTCGACTTCAAGAACTGGAGGCACCCGACGAGAAGCGACTATTGGCTCAACAACACATAGAATTATATCAAGCCCGCATCTCGAAGACTTTTAACCACAAAGTTAAAGTTAGAGCCTTCCAGAAAGGAGAACTTGTTCTAACAGTCAGACATCCCATGACTATGACTCATATGAGCAAAGGCAAGTTTGATTTAAAATGGGAAGGGCCTTATATCGTGAGTAAAGTCTTCTCAAATAGAGCCTATCAACTCACAGAGCTAGATGGTCGAGTTGCAATGATGCCCATCAATGACAAGTTCCTTAAAAAGTACTATGTATGAATGTAAAAGAGATTTCTTGTAAATATGATCAGACAGTTCATAAATAAAGTTTGATTTTATTGTCATCATAAACGATGTTACATAATATCAAGGACGAGAATCACTATCATCCTTCTTAAAGACAGGACGAGGACCACTACCGTCCTTTTCAAAAATATAATCGGCAAAAGAGCCGAGGACATCCTTGCTCGATTTCACCAGAAACACACAAACGACCATCCTTATGGCCTCTTCCTCTTCTGTCTTCCCTGGCTCAACTAGGAAGTCCAAGATATCCCGTGGCGGCCTGGGTGCAGTCGAACCTTCGCCCGCCTCCGTTTGCTTTGGCTGGTTTGGCTTGGCTGGACGCTCCTAAATGGCTTCTTCAACTTTGGGGACAATCTCAGCCTTCTTGGAGGCATCTTCAGACGAAATTTTCTGAAATTGATCATTCCATCTAAATTTTTGTTCTATTTATAGGCAGAGATTCTTGAAACAGTCGATTACGCGAATCGAAGTGACGCATTCTTCACAACATTAATTCCATTCATTTGACGGTTCATCCGTTCATTCCATTCCGACGGTTCATCCGTTCATTCCATTCACCTGACGGTTCAACCGTTCATTCCATTCCGACGGTTCATCCATTCATTCTATTCATATGACGGTTCACCCGTTCATTCCATTCATCCGGTGGTTCATCCGTTCATTCTATTCACCTGACGGTTCACCCGTTCATTTTATTCATCTGACGGTTCACCTGTTCATTCCATTCATTTGACGGTTCATCCGTTTATCCCATTCACCCGACGGTTCATCCGTTCGTTCCATTCATCCGACGGTTCACCCGTTTATTCCAATCATTTGACGGTTCACCCGTTCATTCCATTCATCCCGACGATTCATTTCGTTCATACATTCTGACGACTCCTCCATTCAACTATATCAACAACTTGTCACATCTTTATTACCTCTGATTAAGTTGTCTACCGAAATAATGATATTCAAAAAAGAAAATTATATTCTGCCATGTCCACATTACCTCTGAGCATATATAATGAATATAATTATTTTCTAAATCAAGAAATATATCATGTCATGAACCTCTGAATATATTTTCTATTTGCTATCATTTATATCCGTAATGGGATATGCAATAAATAATAGAGCCACAAAATAATGTCTTTTCATTGATCAAAATAGAAGGCATTACAAAAAGACATATCACAAAGGAGAAAGTACAAAAGATTTTCTTTTACTCAATCGGTGGGGTCATCAGACTAGCTATCTGCTACTTCAAAGTTTGAAGTCGTTCTTCACGAGAATCCAGTACCCGCTTTCTAGCTTCCTCCATTCCAGATTTATCGTCAAATGTTGGCAAGGTCACTAGTCGGCGAGCGATTTCATCTTGATGAGACTTGACAAACTCATTCTTCTCATGGGTCAGAATGTCTAGTTGCTGAACTATAGCTTGATGTTGTGTAGTCTCTTCCTCAAGAGCAAGTTGAACGATCCTCAACTCTTCTTGAACTCGAGCAAACTCTGCCTTCAGTTCAGCAACCTTCTTTTCTTTCTCCCCAGCAGCAGACGCTACTACCTCCATCTGGGAATCATACTCCGAAGACTTTGTGGCAAAAGTGTCCAAGAAAGTCTTGAAAGCAGCTTTTGTGACCTCAGCTTCTCGAGTCATCCTTTCAAACTCGGCATTCACCAGTGGCTCTACCTTCCCTCGATTAAGATCTTTGTAAATCTTAATTGACTCCTCCAGCTCATCCAGCACATGTTCGAGATAGGCGGCTTGAGCCTCATCACCACGACTTCGGATGCCGCCGATCAGATAAGAAGTTGGACTTCTGACAGTGATGAAACCAACACTCTCTTTCTCCATTACCCTTTCTACTAAAGGTCCTAATGAAGTGAACAAGAGGTTGGTAAAGGAGCCAACTATAAATTTGTTAGTGGCCGCTGCACTAGGTGTAGCAGCGACTCCTATAGAAGTTGTAGCAACAGATGCTTGTAAAGGTGGAAGTTCGGCTTCTTGAACATAGGCTGAAGTCTCTTTAGACAAGGGAGCCATAGTGGAGCTAGTTGCCCCTCCCAGATGTTCCTCTGCGAAATCGAATAAACATCATCAGTTTGTTGTCATTAAGGACTATCAAAAAGGGTCAAATGAGGGCAAGTTTAGCAATGCTGGGTTTAGTGACAAGAAATTCATCTGTTGACATAGGGTGCAACCTCGCAGAAGTAGCTTCAGACATCACTGCCTGACTACTTCCCGCTTCAGAGCTGCTTGATAAATGACGGCTGCTGCTGGCTATTGCTTTTGTCTGCACTATGTCAGTGCATACCGGAGGAATCAGAGAAGGTTGAATTTCTGTATGAATGAAAGTTAAAACATCAGTCATCTGATCTATAAATGAAGATTGTTAAAATTAGTCAATACCTCTTTGATTGGGGATAATAGTTTCCTCCGGTGCTGCTTCATCATCATTCTTTCTTGAGGTGTAGAGACATCAACATCCTCTTCATTGTCATGAACATCCTCCGTAGATGTTTCTTCGTCGTATGCCTCCTCCTCTGGTGCTTCCTCATCATCACTTGCATCAATTGGATCTATGTCATTGAAGCCGAAATCACAGTCATCCAGAGCCTCGATCACCAGTCGATCTTCTTCAGCACGACGTGATCTTGGTGTAGCTGGAAGACGTGCAGCTTCCATTGCAAGTGTGGGAGATGGCAATACCTCAACAGGTGAGTCCGACTCATTGATTTGGGTTGGGGTTACATTCGCTTCTGCTGCCTCATCTTTTGCCTCCGCAGTCTCTTCTCTTATGTCTGCAACCTCGTCCCTTATCTCTGCATCTGTCACCTGCCTAGGCTCAGGAGCAGGCATAGGTGAAGGCATCATAACCCCGGCGGCAGCACTTGTTAGAGCAGAAGTATGGATAGCTTTTGGAGGAGTGGCTACTTTCTTTCTGAAAGCTATTTTCTTTCTGCGTAGAGGTTCTTCCGGGCTCTCTACGTCTGCAGCATGTACTTGTCTTTGAGTGGAAGTTGGGGTCGTCACCTCTTCTTGGTGAGCCGACTCAGCTTGTTGCCGAGACTGCGATCGAGTAGTGACTCTTTCCGAAGAGTCTACAGCAGTCTTCTTCTTAGAGACAGGAGAAGATGGTTCTTCTGCCTTCCTCTTCTTCTTTTCCTTGATCGGAGATCTTGCAACTTTCAAAAAACACACGCAGCGGTCCGTAGACTTCTTCAGGGAAGTTGGCTTCCCTCGAAGCTTCTAGAGGTGCATCGGCTGGCTCGTGCTCTTCATCATTACCAGGAGGCAACAAAACAGGTGCTCCTTTTCTAAATCGTGTTACCGTCGTAAAGCTGTCTGTTAAATTGAAGTTCTCATCAAAAGTGTTTGCTGGCGTATAAAAGATCGAATAAGTATACAACATGCGGGGTCCACGGTCGTTCTTTGTCAGCATCGAGAACGTCGTCTTCGTGTCACGGGCATTGTAATAGGCCCAAGCCCGGGCTCCATAAATCAAATAAACTTTTTCTTGTAGGCATGTTATGGCATTGCCTACGTGGAATTGGTCATAGCCGAATTGGCGTGCAAAACGGCTTGGGAGATAAGGTTCAAGATAGCATTCATCTTCGAACCGATACACTAGATGTGAAGGCCGAATTGTCCTCAACCAGTCAAAAGCTGTATGGCCCAAAGACTGCATTCTCACTGAGTCGACAAGGTTCACTGACATATATTCGTAACCGGCTGGAGACGGAACACAGAAGAAGTTCCATCCTTTGCTTAAGTTCAAGACTCGCCTGCAATCTTTCAAAGTGGTATAGACCCACTTACATCCAGAATATCTTCTCAAAAAACTACCGCTCACTGCTCCCATAGCAGGGTTCATTAAGGAAGGATGGCGTAGAAGCAGCCATCCGAACAGATATGTATACGGCAGTTCCAGCCGAGGGAAATGTCCCTTTTCACCTTTTTCTTGAATCATCGAATCAACGAAGAGACGGAGGTCGACGTTTATTCTGCATGTCATTGCTGACAACAAATCCATTCGGTAGCCGAAGACTAGACGGACAACAGCAAACAGTACGGCACGATGGAAGCGGTCGACTGCACTGGCTCCAGGAACGACATATCGTCGAAGTCAGTAAGTAAGGAACCATGCCAGTTGGGCTTCCTTTGACATGGGTCTGTAACCCATCCTCATAAAGCTCTCTATGATGTCTCCTTCTTTGAAAGAAGGACACTGAAGATCATCCTCAATCTTGATATCCATCTCATTGTGCGTCTCCATCAACTCGATCACCTCGCTATTGCTAAGCGGTTTGAAGAAGTTGGGATTGCATTTTTCATGTTATTTGGTCTTTTTCTCGATAATATGGTTGAGGAAAAGATATGGCAACCATTTGGTCGAATAGCACGTGCCGGCCGTGCCACTCTTGTAGTAAAGAGAGCAAATCTTGTAGTGGCAGAGTAGCTCTTCAAAAACTTCTACCATACGGGCATTCTCCTGGCGCAGTCTGTCCAACTCATCATTTGTCGGGACAAACTCTTCATAGGGGATATCCCCCATTGGCAGATTGGAGATATACTTCATCTCATGCAAGGCTAATCCAATCTTCCCGCGTGGCGTCATGAAAGTCCCAGTCCTATAATTGTATCTCTCCGCCAACGCAAGGAATAGATATGGATTCGGGGGAAAGCCATAGACTGTGGCATATACTGCCTGATACAGGCTAATCTCTTTAAGCTGATCTTCAAATTGGACTAATATCCAATTAGCTATACAGATCCATCTCTTATTGTCCGGGTTCACAAGACCTGTCAACCGCAGGTCTTGTTCCGGATACCTCCCTTCCACCTTCGCAAACTCATTTGCGAATATTGGAGTTCTTACTGGTAACAACAAAGAAGAATCCTCCGGCCGGATGCAACCGGGTTTGAGTCCCCTAAGTAGAGAGCTATGTCGCTTAGAAGAACTGTAGAAGATATCCTTGTGGTCTGGCCCCTTCTTAACACAGATATTACCCACTCGGGCCTGCTGTAACGGAGTTATGTCCCATTCCATTCTTCTGGGATAGCTTGCGAAAGCATATCTAGACAGAGGGAGACATCTGGAGATCTCTGGCAGAAGTATCGTCTTCTCGCCCCTTTGGAAAATTCTCTGCTCCATGCGAGGCCTTGGCTGAGAATTCTTGTCAAAAGCTTCACCAAACAAGAACAAAGGTTTTTTATGGGTCACAGTGTCAGTAGTTTGAATAGGCTGTCCATTCATCAGACACAATAAAGTATCATTATCCTGTACAATCAGGACAACCTGCCGAGAAGACGGTAAGGCATATTGAGGAAAGGACACATGAGAGAGAGATCTTACTTGTAGTCTGATTCAGACAAAGATCCTGCAAGAACCTCGTAGTTGGGATCTTCTTTGAGGTTAACTGCATCAAATAAAGAGATCAATATGTGCATAAGAAATCAAAATTTCTTCACAAATTCATCAAATTGCGCTAGATTGCGCCAGCACAACCAACATGCGCAAGACATCAGATTGCGCCAACCTACTTGTACAAGACATCAGTTTGCGCTAGCAACCGACATGCACAAAACATCAGGTTGCGCATCAATGCGCAAATCGATGGATTGTGCTGATCATTTTGTCAGCGCTTTCCAACCGATTGCGCAAAGATACAGTTTTCAAAAAAATGAAAACTGTCGAACATGCAGCCGAAACCCTAAACAGGGTGGCGCAAGTGGTCGAGAATACCATCAATCTCTAAAAAGAGAGAGGCATCAAAGTTCAGAACATCAAAAACCCTAAAAAGGGTTTCGATCATGGTTCGTCATTCACCTTGCAGAGCTGGGTGACCTGTCTCGTGACGAGAGACTCGTGGTGCAACACGAGTCGAAGGTTCGGCGGGGGCCTTTCCCTTCTCGATGGCCGGTCGCTTGGGCGCCATTGCTGTTGTCGACGAAAGGAAGAAGAAGAAGTCGGAATAGGGGAGGAGCTTCTGTCTCATGAGAAATCGAAAGCAAGTAAAGGTTTAAAGAATGAGAAATGAAACTATTTATAGTTTTTCAGAAGTGTAAACAGTCACCTCCGATTGTGCCACAAAAGACGAAACTAATTCCTCCAAACGCGCAACCAAAGCGCAACTTGATTTTAAATTCGAAATTCAAAGTATTTTGAAACTTTGAATATTTTCAAATTTCGAAAACTTTGAAGGAGGTCTTATATGTCCTAAAAAATCAAGTTGCATCTATCAAATAGGCAGAGAAGTCTCAATTGCGCACCCTTCAATGAACTGCGCTGGAGATAGATTGCGCTGTAAATCAAACGCACGAGCTGAACTACGCTACCACCCGAGTGCGCTACGCTGACGTGGCAACGCCATCATTACCTGACAAAGATCAGATCTTTTGACAGCCTGACAGCCCGAAAAACGAGGAGTTCGTTCGTTTCTTGTGCATCACAGCGCTCGAGAACAGCTGTACAACCTCAGCACAGTTTGCCAGTCCAACCTCAGCGCAGTTTGACCAAGTCCGAATCCTAGCGCTATCCATTGACTAGAAGGAAGCGCAGTCTGAAGCTAGCGCTATTCAGTTAGCGCGATTCATCAAATAACTGACATATATTACGTGGTTTACATGCATCAATTGCTCGCCACGTGGCAACCGCCTGTACACGACCAAGCGCATTTCAATCAAACAATGCCACGCGTCTGAATAAAGTTAGCCCATGATTGAGCAACTGCCCAATAGGCCAGCGCAGTTTACAGTCTGCGCAGTCTGTCGACATCGCAGTTCATCATGCGCAATCCAGAATAACTACAAAATAGTTATTTCTAAAACTCTATAAATAGAGTTTCAAGTCATTCATTGAGAAGATCAGATCATATTATCATCAGAGATCAAGAGTTCTTGTCCAAGTGCTGCTGCATTCTTCAGATGCTATCGTCTTCAAAGTTCACATCGTCCAAGGGATAAAGCGATCGTCTTCAGATCAGATTTCTATAGTTGTACTTTTCCAAAATTTATTGTATTCTTGTACTATTCTTTAAAGTTTGTGAAATAAAAGACTTTTGTTTTTGCAAACACCACATACATGGGCGGAGCCATTGGTGGGTTGGGGTGGGCTCCAACCCACCCAATGGTGAGAATAAGTAAGTCATATGCATGCAGTTTTAAAAATGCGAATGCATATAGTATATGCATCAAGCATGCACTTTCAAGCATTTTCCATCCCTTTGTCTGCACGATTCAATCACTCATATACCAAGAACTAAAAAAAGTTAATTAGGATTTGCCTAATCAAGACATCATCTTTTTGTTGGTCCACAAAAGAAAATTTTAATACTAACACCACTTGGCCAAGTATTATTTTATACAAAAGTTGAATTCCAAAGTCACATGAAAAATATAAATTAATATGTATGTGATTATATATATATATATATATATATATATATATATATATATATATATATATCAATTCTCCATGTAATGTGTGTACTACCGACATATTACATTAATAAATCGTGTAGATATATTTTCAACGTATATCCTAAAAGTAACGTTCTATTCTCACAATTTACAACATGTCGCCAGCATTTTTCTCGTTGTCTGAATTCCTGCATCTTTGATAAGTTTTGTTACATCGTAGATCATGTGCTGATGGTGAAAGATGATATCAAAGGTTCTTAGTGTTCGAATTCATGCCTAAAAGAGTCTACCTGGTAAACTAATTTTTTTTTTTATCATGTTCCCATTTTATAGTATGTTGGACATGATTCTATGTTGGACATTACGGTATGGACACGATGAGATATGTATATGACGATACTGACACAACATTCTTTTGTTAAAAAGAATTTTTTTAGGACGTTTTAAGTTTAGTTCGGGATAAACTAAAATTCTGACTCCGTCCTTGCCCATATCCAAAGAAAATAATGATGTAGAAGTTGAAAGTGAGAGGGGGACAATGACTATTATTCATTTTTGTTCAACCACCAAACTAGAATAAATGTTCACTATTCCACTAAAAAACTATCCCATGTCAAATTTGTTGTCAAAAATAGTGTGGATGTCACAAAACAACTCTCAAAGTGGATTTAGTAGAAAAATGAACCTCCACCATATTTTTGATTGATGAAGAACAATGGACTCCAAAGAACTGAGAGGAAGTGGAATTGTAATCATGAGATCAACTTTTAATTCATAATCATGGCCGAACCTCGAACTTCACTTATCCATGTGTCAAGTGCATGACATATACACTCTTCAATCAACAATGCAGGCACTACGGCTTCGTTTGGTTCACGTTAGGGGTAAGCAAATGCCGATCGATTTCGAAAAAAAATCAATCGAATACCGATTTAACCAAAATTGAAAAAATCGATTCTAAATTGTACGATATTGGTATCGATTTTTCAAATATCGATTAAAAAAAAATATCAAAATATTTGACCAAATACCGACCGATTATACCGACGCTCATCCCTAGTTCACGGAAAGGAAATAAATTCTCTTGTATTTTTTCATGAAAATGAGAAAGTAAGATTTTTGTCACATTTTTTTCCGTTGTTTGATAAAAAAAAAACTATCTAGAATAAAATAAAATAAAATATAACGAAGTTCCAATAATATCCTTATCTTTTAAAATACAAATAATATTATAAAAAATAACATTAATGGTAAAATAAGCAATGACATATGGTTACTTTTATCATAACTTTTGTAATAAATATTGAAAAAGGAGGAGAAAAAATTAATCTCATGAGTCTTGAGTGGTGAACAACTTTTCTTTCTTGATTCCTTAAATCCGTGAACCAAACGAGGCCTAAGTTTTTTTTTTCCCAATACAAAATCTGGTAAACATTATTATCATTATTTAGAAGGATCTATCGAGATCGATAAATCTTATGAATAGATTCAACCATTTTATTGGAGTACGAAACCTCAATATTGAACTTTAAGAAGAAAGTAATATTTTGTTACCATAAAAATAATATTGAACCCTTTTTTTGTTGTTGCAACACCTAAACATCTATGCTATGTTATTCTCCAGTGGATCTAACATATTGTTTGATGCACCTCAAGTCTTCATGTCTGGGTTGCACCCAAAATCAGCCATTTTAAACTTAGATCCAAGCCCACCAGGTTGGTCTCAGGCCCAGTTGTAACTCCCTCCAGAAGCATAATAACCGACAATCCCCACTAAAGCTACTCTCCACCGTCCATTAAACTCTAATCTTAACAATCCAACGGTTTGAGCCCACCTTCCACTCAAAGCGAGGATAGCGATCCGCGTCCTCACCCCAAATCACATCCGGTCCGTCCATTCAAACACAAATAGGACGATCGGTAGTAGTCACCCCGCTCCTCCTAAAAATTTCAGAATCCCGCCTCTTCCTCCTTTATAAAACGCCACACTCCTGCGCTCCCAACTCCATCATCAATCCCACTAGAAAACCCTAATCTCTCGACCAAACCCTAGCCTTAACCCTAAATTTTCATCGATGGCGCGAACCAAGCAAACTGCTCGCAAGTCCACCGGCGGCAAGGCCCCGCGCAAGCAGCTGGCCACCAAGGCCGCCCGGAAGTCCGCTCCGGCGACCGGCGGCGTGAAGAAGCCCCACCGCTTCCGTCCGGGCACCGTCGCCCTCCGCGAGATCCGCAAGTACCAGAAGAGCACCGAGCTCCTCATCCGGAAGCTCCCGTTCCAGCGCCTGGTCCGCGAGATCGCCCAGGACTTCAAGACCGACCTCCGCTTCCAGAGCTCCGCCGTAGCCGCCCTCCAGGAGGCGGCGGAGGCGTACCTGGTCGGCCTCTTCGAGGACACGAACCTCTGCGCCATCCATGCCAAGAGGGTCACTATAATGCCCAAGGACATCCAGCTCGCTCGCCGGATCCGCGGAGAGAGGGCTTGAGATGAGTGAATCCTGTCACTATTCTAAGCTCTTTTAGTTGTTGATCTTTATTTTGGTTCAGTGATGATGTGTGGATTGATCGATTTTAGAGTTTGTAAAAGTGAATGTTAGCTTAATGGAATATTGAACGTTTCCTATCAAAATTGCCATTTTTGTGGGTCTCTATTTCCTACTGCCGAGTTGTTGTCTGGTTGTTTATTCCCTTCTGGTGTATAATCCCTAAAAAGGAATTAGCTGAGACGAATATGAGTAGTAAAATTGAGATGTAGCATTAGAATTTACCAGCTAAATATGAGCTGGTACGTCATAGACAACCCCAATGAAGAACTGGTACGTCATAGACAACCCCAATGAAGAACTTTGCTAACTTGGGATTCATGTCAAGTGCCTGCTTGCTTGTAGACGACCCCAATGAAGAACTGGTGAAATATGTTGCAGAATAGCAGAAATTAAAATTATGATTTTGGAGACTACAACATATATGTTTTAAAGTGTATTTAAACCATTCTTAGATTTGCCTCGTTAGCAAAAGAAGGGTTTAAATGCCATAAAGGGTTTAAATCCAATGATAGAAATGGGGTTAAAGTTAAATCCTTCTTAGATTTGCCTCTTGTACTGAAAATTGTTCTTCTTTTGATCCAAATTGGGGTAAAGTTAAAACCTCTTTGGCCAAATGTCATGAAAGAGATGCACAACTATTTTTCAGTTTATTCCCTCTTTGCAATTTCTCATTTCTCGGGTTTACGAATCTATTTATTCTGTCAAGTTGGTATTCTCCTATGTAGTGGTTTGCAGTCCAATTGAACTGGCTATACAATTAAACTTTGCTAATAATAAATCTGGTTCTTATTCAATCTACTAAGAACCATGTTTGTAATGTTGTTATGGGAACTAACATCTTTTAGCTAACTTATGCAGACACTGTCGAGTTATGAAAATGAACTTCTTTTAGCTAACTTCATGCAGATATTGTTGGTACTTTCTTTACATGGAGAGAGCTTGCTCTCAACATGCCTTGTAAATTTTAGTCCCACATCGGAAATGCACCATGAGTTATCTCAACATATATACTTGGGTGTGTTGTTGAGAGATGCACATGGGGTGGTGACCCTAAGGAGGGAACCATGTGTGTGATTTTACTAGGAGGTAAGAATAAGGCTCCAAGGATTAAGCATTAATGCTTTTGTCATTCTCTTGGATTAATTCCACTTGGAGCTAGACTCGGACTCGGACTCGGGCTCGGGCTCATGGGCTCATGAGGCGTAATGTGGCGTTTTGTTGGCGCACTTTGCACTTAGCACGTCATGCGGCTCATGCGGCCAGGCTGCTGTTGCCGAATGGAGGGCTACGCTGACTGTGCAGATTTCAAATCGGTTATGGAAATGATGAATCAATGCAATTAATTTCATTCCTATCTTTGTGGGATTTGAATCAATTTCATTCATATCTTTGTGGGATTTGAATTAATTTCATTCCTATCTTTGTGGGATTTGAATTAATTCAGTTCCTATCTTTGTGGGATTAGAATTAATTCGTTGCTATCTTTTTGTGATTTGATTCAATCTTTCCATAACTGATGAGGCGGCTAGGGTTTCCACTCTCTCTCTATATATACTCTCTTCTGGCCTCTTTTGTGGGTACTACGAAAATACAAGTCAGAGAAGTAGAAAGAGAGAGAGCTGCTGCCGCCATTGCAAGTCCATCCGAGGAGTCAGAACAGAGGTGACATCGAGCGTTCCACAAGTTCTTCAAACTTGCTGGTTCCTGGAAGCAGATCGTGTGGGGCGAATCTTGCTTTGAGCAACGGTGTTTTGACACCCCAACATTTTTCTTCTTCTCATCTCTCTCTAGTTTTATTGTAATTCGTTCTGTCCCAATTGCAACACGTTTGCAAGGAAGAACGAGAGATCTTCTCTTCTCTTTTTTCCTCCTTCAGATTGTAATTTGGCTATTTGATTTTTGTACCATCGTAGATCTTGAGTTTGATCTCTGCAAAGTTTTGTAGGACATCTCAGATCTCGATTGCATTTGTTTTTCCATCTTTGATCAAGCCCCGGGATTAACAATCTCAAAGCAAGATCCGTATAGATGGAAAACATTAATACTTCGCTCCTCCAATCGGACTTCTGCAAGTTGGAAAAGTTCGATGGAGAGCAATATCAAGTCTGGAAGAGAAAGGTGTACCTAACTCTCCAACTGAAAGACGTTGATCATGTTCTGTTGGAGGAAGAACCCTCGGTTCCAGACACTGGATCTACTGTCGCCATCAACGCGGCTACCAAACTCCAGGCCAAGTGGAGAAGGGAAAATAGCATCTGCAGGCTTCTCATCCTGAATGCTATAGAGGACTCCCTGGCAGAATCCTACTCAAAGAAGGAACTTGCCAGAGACATATGGGAGTCTGTGGAAAATCTGTATGAAGAAGACAAGAACATGAGCAAAATGTTTGTGGTTGAAAAATATCACAAATTGTTCTTTGAGGACGAAAAGTCCATGCTGCCACAGGTGAAGGAATTTCTGAAGCTGCGCCAGAAACTGGAAGACGAAGAGATACCCCTTCCCGACAAGTTTGTCGTCGGAGGGATCGTCTAAAAACTTCCTGCTGGATGGAGTACCTTCTATGCAAGGATGCACAGAAAGAAGCTAGACATTAGCTTGGGAGATCTACTTCAAGAGATCCATGTTGAGGACGAGATGCGTTCCCAACAGAAGGTGGACACTCTGTCCAAACAGTTGGCTAAAGCCAATCTTGTGCAGACGAGAGATTCCAAAGGGAAGCAGGCGGCTTCTCATCCCAAGAAGAAGAACTTCGCTAATCTAAAAGTGAAGGGTCCTTCTTTCAAGCAACAGAAGACCAAGTCCCACGTGACTTGTTACAATTGTGGCAAGAAAGGCCACTACAAGAGTGAATGCAGATCTAAGCCTAAACAATCAGAGAAAGGTGAGCCTAATAAGGTTTCATTGGTTTCTAACATTGTTGCTATGATCGGACAGGTCACTACTGTGGGGGTTGACTCTGACTGGTGGATAGACACTGGTGCGACTTGTCATGTCTGTTCTGACAAGGAATGGTTCGTCACGTACCAGCCGATATCTGAGAAGGTTGTCATGGCGAACCAGGCCCAAGCTGAAGTTCTGGGAATCGGGACCGTGGAACTGAAACTCACTTCTGGGAACACTCTGACGCTTTAAGGTGTGAAGCATGTTCCTGCGATTGCCAAGAACCTGATCTCTGGGAGCCTGCTCTGCAACGCAGGCTTGAGGATGGACATCAACGCTGGTCAAATGGTTATGTCCAAGAAGGGAACATACTTCGGGAAGGCTTATCAAACCGAAGGAATGTTTAAAATTCAGCTTGTCAACCAGTTTGATGACATTAATGCAGTTGCATTTTCTGATTATTCTCTTGAGTTGTGGCATAATAGACTAGGATATGTTCATTGTAAAAGAATCAACAAAATGTCTAGTCTAGGACTTATCTCCAAATGTGGGGGTAAGGGGGAGAAGTGTGAAGTGTGTGCTCAGACGAAGATCACAAGGAAACCCTTTCATCGGGTCAATCGAAGCACAGATCTTCTGGAGTTGGTGCACTCCGATATCTGTGACTTCAAACATTTCTCCACGAAGGCCGGGATGAAGTATTTCATAACCTTCATCGACGACTTCTCAAAATACGCGTTCGTCTACTTGCTCAAGTCCAAAGACGAAGCTTTCGAGAAGTTCAGAGAGTTCAGGGCCGAAGCTGAACGGCAGACTGGACAACAACTCAAGAGGTTGAGAAGTGATCGAGGTGGGGAGTACAGGTCTCATGAATTCGCATCGTTCTGCAAAGAACATGGAATCATATGCGAGATACTGCTCCATATTCTCCTCAATCCAACGGAGTAGCAGAGAGGAAGAACCGAACATTAACAGAAATGATGAATTCTATGCTGCTCACTGCAGGTCTTCCAAAATGCTACTGGGGAGAAGCTGCATTAACGGCCACTTTCATTCTGAATAGAGTGCCATATGCAACTTCGGACGTAACTCCTCATGAACTCTGGTTCAAAGTCAGACCAAACTTGAATGTCATTCGAGTGTGGGGGTGTCTGGCGTATGTGAAGCTTCCAGATCTGAAGATTCAGAAGCTGGGGACAAGGACTACGAAGGCGATCTTCTTGGGGTATGCCGAAAAAAGTGATGCTCGGAGATTTCTTGATATTGAATCAAATCATATCATTGAATCTCGCGATGCTGAATTCTTTGAAGACAAGTTTGCAAAAGACAAAAACATTGTTCTTTCGGACATTCCGGAAAATGATGTAGGTGCAAAAGAGACTGAAATCTCATATGAGCCAGTAGTCCAAGAAGAAGCTGTTGTTGATGAAACAACTCTTGTACCATAACTCGCAGAGCCGTCAGCTAAGCGAGCGAGGAGACCGAAAGATTTCGGAGATGACTTTGTCACCTATCATGTGGAAGCAGATCCGCTTACCTATGATGAGGCGATGAAGACCAGAGATGCTATCTTCTGGAAGGAGGCAGTGAATGATGAGTTTGACTCTATCACCTCCAATAACACATGGGTGTTGGTAGATCTACCTGAAGGAGAAAAGCCCATCGGATGTAAATGTATCTTCAAGAAGAAGATGAAGGCAGATGGAACTATTGACAAGTTCAAGGCCAGGCTGGTAGCCAAGGGTTTCTCTCAGAAACAGGGGATAGACTACTTTGACACGTACGCTCCAGTAGCCCGGATGACCACCATCAGGATGTTATTCGCTCTCGCAGCTATACATAAGTTGGTGATACATCAGATGGATGTAAAGACTGCATTCCTGAATGGGGAGCTGACCGAAGAGATCTACATGCAACAGCCAGATGGTTTTGTCGTCAAAGGTCTTGAAGACCAAGTCTGCAAGTTGGTGAAATCATTGTATGGTTTGAAGCAAGCTCCCAAGATGTGGCATGAGAAGTTTGACAAAGTTATTAGGACAAACGGCTACAGAGTCAGCGAGACGGACAAATGTGTTTACACAAAGTTCGTTGATGGAAGAGGAGTCATCGTTTGTCTGTACGTGGACGACATGCTAATCCTAGGTACGGATATAGGCTGTGTCACAGAGACAAAGAAGTTTCTCTCAACCAAGTTCAGTATGAAGGACTTGGGGGATGCAGATGTCATCTTGGGCATAAAGATCATCCGGACAGACACTGGAGTATCGCTGTCACAATCTCACTACATTGAGAAGATGCTCACACGCTATGCGTATAAGGATCTTCCAGGGATCGATACGCCATACAGGTGTGATCAGAAGCTGAAGCCAAATTCAAGGGAAAGCGTCAGGCAGCTGGAGTATTCTAGCGTTATCGGAAGTTTGATGTACGCAACCACTGCCACAAGGCCTGACATAGCTTTCGCCGTGGGAATGCTGAGTCGGTTCACAAGCAACCCAGAGGTTGTGCACTGGAAAGCTGTGAAGCGGGTGATGAGATATCTCAAGAAAACTCAGACATATGCACTGCACTACAACGGGTATCCGACAGTAGTGGAAGGCTTCAGTGATGCTAGCTGGTGCTCAGAAGTGGAGAGCGAGAGGTCCACAGGTGGATATGTCTTTTCCTTGGGTAGAGCTGCTATATCGTGGAAGTCAAAGAAGCAGACAATACTCTCTCGTTCCTCCATGGAATCTGAATTCTATGCACTCGAAACTGCAGCAGATGAAGCAGAATGGCTTCGGGAGCTCATGCATGATCTTCCAGTGGTTGGAGCTCAGATACCGGCGATACCGATATACTGTGACAACCAGGCGACTGCGGCGGTGGCATCAAATGACCTCTTCAACGGGAAGAAGAGGACTGTGCGGTTGAAGCACAGGGCAGTACACGATCTTATCAAAAGAGGTGTAATTGCAGTGGTTGATGTTCGGAGTCAGGAGAACCTGGCAGATCCGTTCACAAAGGGCCTCAAGCGCCAGTTGGTCGATGACACAGCTTGTAAAATGGGCTTGAAGGCATTCTGATAGTGTGTCTTTGTAATCCTACCATAAAAGTTTTATGCTATTAGTTCAAAGAGAAATCTACTAGGCATCTAACTTTTGGTTCAAAGGAGGATCACTGACTGAAAAACTATCAGGTAACGGTGGGTACTTGTTCTATGGAACATGGAAGGGATACGGACCCATAACCACTGTTGTCTACTATGTATTTTTTCTGCGGAAAAAACTGATCCTGTGGAAGGTTGGCTTAAACGCCTTAATGAGTTCTCATGCAGAGTGAATGCCTGGTGTGCTTTACAGGAAGCACGGTAGAGCAGCACTACAAGGAGTGAAACTCCATGCTACAGTGGGGTGACTCCACCATGAGATTCCCAGGTAGGGGTAATGCCTCGGCTTTGCAAGCCAAGTCACAGCGGCGTAGCACCGCAAATAGGCAGGTAGCCTAATGCTGTATGACGTAATTAAAGAGTTGTAGACAGCACTACAAAGGGGAGGATGGCCCCATGTTACAGTGGCACGACACCACGATGAGGTACCCGGGTAGGGGTAAAGCCTCGGCATTGCAAGCCATGTCGTTGCGGCGTAACACCGCAGGGAAGCCTTAGGCTTCATGCTGGGTAGTTTGGCACTACAAAGAGGCTTGTGACCTCATGCTACAGTAGTATGACACTACGATGAGGTTCCCAGGTAGGGGTAATGCCTCGGCTTCAGGCCATGTCATAGCGGCGTAGCACCGCAAGGAAGCGCAAGGCTTCATGCCATATCTCTTTAATAAAGAACTCACCTATAGTGTATGGAAAGAGATATCAGGCCGTCTCTTAAGGGTAAACTTGTAGACGCCCAAAATTATACACTGAAATCAGGCTGGCACAGGGCCTTTAATGTGCAGCCAGAAGCACACGTAATTACACTTTGTGAGTGGAAAGAATTACAATTGTGGTACAGAATTCAAGGCGTAGTCCATTCTTGTATCACATTGTTATTTAACCCATGCGGGAAGATTCAAGTCGTCAGCGACATCTATCCTAATACAAAATGGACAGTTACTGTGGGGAACGCTCAACCCTGGACACATATATATGTTGTGATATGTGGGAGATTGTTGGTGCTTTCTTTACATGTAGAGAGCTTGCTCTCAACATGCCTTGTAAATTTTAGTCCCACATCGGAAATGCACCATGAGTTATCTCAACATATATACTTGGGTGTGTTGTTGAGAGATGCACATGGGGTGGTGACCCTAAGGAGGGAACCATGTGGGTGATTTTACTAGGAGGTAAGAATAAGGTTCCAAGGATTAAGCATTAATGCTTTTGTCATTCTCTTGGATTAATTCCACTTGGAGCTAAGCTCCAACGGGGCTTAGCGACTCGGACTCGGGCTCGGGCTCATGGGCTCATGAGGCGTAATGTGGCGTTTTGTTGGCGCACTTTGCACTTAGCACGTCAGCAGTCATGCGATCTTTATGCGGCTCATATGCGGCCATGCGGCGGCTCATGCGGTCCATGCGGCTCATGCGGTCCATGCGGCCATTAGGCTCATGCGGCCAGGCTGCTGCTGCTGCCGCATGGAGGACTACGCTGACTGTGCAGATTTTAAATCGGTTATGGAAATGATGAATCAATGCAATTAATTTCATTACTATCTTTGTGGGATTTGAATTAATTTCATTCCTATCTTTGTGGAATTTGAATTAATTTTATTCCTATCTTTGTAGAATTTGAATTAATTCAGTTCCTATCTTTGTGGGATTAGAATTAATTCGTTGCTATCTTTTTGTGATTTGATTCAATCTTTCCATAACTGAAGAGGCGGCTAGGGTTTCCACTCTCTCTCTATATATACTCTCTTCTGGTCTCTTTTGTGGGTACTACGAAAATACAAGTCAGAGAAGTAGAAAGAGAGAGAGCTGCTGCCGCCATTGCAAGTCCATCCGAGGAGTCAGAACAGAGGTGACATCGAGCGTTCCACAAGTTCTTAAAACTTGCTGGTTCCTGGAAGCAGATCGTGTGGGGCGAATCTTGCTTTGAGCAACGGTGTTTTGACACCCCAGCATTGTTCTTCTTCTCATCTCTCTCTAGTTTTATTGTAATTCGTTCTGTCCCAATTGCAACACGTTTGCAAGGAAGAACGAGAGATCTTCTCTTCTCTTTTTCCCTCCTTCAGATTGTAATTTGGCTATTTGATTTTTTGTACCATCGTAGATCTTGAGTTTGATCTCTGCAAAGTTTTGTAGGACATCTCAGATCTCGATTGCATTTGTTTTTCCATCTTTGATCAAGCCCCGGGATTAACAGATATATTGTCTGAAAAGAAGTTTGTTAACCTTCAAGCAGAATATAGTTACGTTAACAAACTCAACTTAAACTTCAAGCTTACTCATGCCATAGCATGCACATAAATTAGTTAAGGGTCTCAGCGAGTAACTTTAAAATAATTTGTAAAAGTTTGGCACTGTCGTTGTCAGTTACATAACATAGCTCTGTGCCAAATTATTTTGTGATAAAATTTGTATTTGTAAGAAAATAATTTATGGTAACAAACAATGTTAACAAAAGCAGTGTTCGTTGGACATGTCTTGGAGAAGGAATAGGAAAAGGAGTATGAAGCAATTATATAGCCGGTATTCATTAATAGGTAGAGATGAGAGATGAGTAATCTTTCCCCTACTTATCTTAATTTGTAAACGAATTACAACTCTTCAATGAGAACTTATGATGAATCTCTACACCTTAAATTTCCAGGGAAGTGTATTGGTTGAATTACAACTCTTCAAATGTAACAGTTCACATGGTGCAGTTAGAAATGATAGAAAACCTGATTAGCGAAGTGTTTGGTTTAACAGTTGAATTTTCAGATTTAGTTGGCATAGTGTAACTATATTCTGCTTGAAGGTTAACAAACTTCGTCATCACTCTTCATCATCCTCGGTTCAAAAGCAGGTGGAGCAATTTCGCTCTCATATCTTTAATTAAGTAAATAGGCTAGGAAATATTGGTGTCTATGATGTGACGAGACAAACTGATGGCATTATTAAGACCACAGATGATGATTAAATATTCAACCACAAATGATCTAAACTCCCAACTTCTGGAGATAGTCCGGATTGAAGCCGAACGTCTACTGAACATAAACTAAGGATCATGGTCTTGAAAGGTTTTATGAGTTAAACTTGGAAAGCAAGGGCAGTGGAGGACTGTATGATGTATCTAGAATGTAGAATATAGTGTTTCCATCTCCTAAACTTCATTTCAAGTGAAACTAGATTAGTAAATTGGTATTGATGCTCAAAATAAGGTCAGGAAGTGGTAACCACAAAATTCCAGTCTGGGTCAGGTTTATTATATACTTGAATCAAAATAAATCGAGTTTGGTTGTGGGTCGAGTCAGGATCATTTTTTCCTCCCAAACTTTCATGGCAGTTTGGATCTTTCTACACATTTATGGTTAGAACTTAGAACAGTGCTTTCCACAGTAATATGCCCCTTAACAGTTTCAGTTATTGTTGAGTCATTTTTGCTGGCTCTGTTTCACCCTTTTGGCTTATTTGTTCTTAAACTGTTACAGATTGCATGCATGCAATCAGGATTTATCCGAGTTTTTGTTTTTTGTTTTTGTTTTTTGTTTAGATTAAGGATTGTATCAAGAAGATCCCAAGCAAACTTTATTAATATAAGGATTTGGCCGAACCCGAGAAATCGAATCCTGAGAGGCTTTTGCCTTGTTTCATAAACATGCGAATGTGGTAAGAGGGTGTGTCCAGGATCTTTGGAAGCAGTTCTAATTCTCTGCAGTCTTTGACAGATTCATAAGAGTTCCAGTGGAGGCTGAAAGGTGAGGAAGATCAAAATGTAGACACCGTTGAGATTACCAACCACACAAACTACAGGCATGCAAGCCTATATCAGTGTCGAGGGAAACTCTAGTTTGATGCAACAGACAAGACTTCACCCACTTGTAATGTATTGCCAATGTGCGTTTTGTTTTCTCCAAGAAACTCTTAAGTATTCTTGTTAAATGACAAAAAAAATGTCTTTGTATTTTGTTTCTTCAAGAACCTCTGAAATATCCTTGCAAAAGAGCAACATGGTTTGTTCCAGTATGCTGAACAAAAAGCAAGTATTTGCCCAGTTATTGTATGTTTTATAACTGAAATTGAATTGCTGTGTACTAACATAGATATAAATATAATCATAATACATGCATGATTTATTGGACCCTTTCAATTTAAAACATACAATAACTAGGCTGCTTGTATTAGTTATGGAATTGGTGGATGTCTTCCCTAACTGAAAGTATTAGATCAGTGTTTGAACGTTGGTTGCAGTCTTGCAGTATAGTATTTTACTTAACAGAATGGCAGCTAGGTGTATTGGTCTTCTATACTGTCGATGACAACAACACTTTTGCAAAATGCTCCAGAAAATGTTACAGACTCTGGCCATGAGCCAAAGGATTGAAATTTTCATTCAGCCTTCCAGAGAATCAAAGCATTAGTTATGCTCCTAACCCTCAGCATTGTGTTTTTCTTATTACCTAGAGTAGTATAAATTCAGTGCAAGAGTCAACAAGAAAAAAACACGTACTTCTCTGAGGTCTCGTTTGGTTCGCGGAAAGGAAAGAAAATCAATTTCTTGATATTTTTTCACATTGAAGTATTCACTTTCTTTTCCAAATTTCTTGTCATTTCCAAACATCGAAATGAAAAATCCAAAAAAATTATAATTTTTCAAGGAAAAAGAAATGTCAAGGAATTGATTTCATTTTTGCTTCCATTCCGTGAACCAAACGAGGCCTAAATGTGCGTAGGTTGTTGCATGTATTTTATTCCGTTTGAAAAATACAAGTAATAATCTCTAACTTTTAAGTACTTAATATTTTACAAACAACTCCTTTTTTCCCCTATTAAGTAAGAATATTAAAAAAAACATATAGACAGGGGTGGATCCAAGGCCTGCCTGGGGTGGGCTGTAGCCCACTCCATTTTTTTTTTAAAGTAGATATGTATATTAGCCCAACCCACCCCCAAAAAAAAAAAAATTAGTCCACCCATGGGTCAGCAACTCAGCCCGTTACTTGCCCACAAAAAAAACCCAACATCAATTGGCCAATTTGCCATACAAGTCAAGTCATGCGAGAAAGAGAAAGTCTGTGACCGTGAGAGTCAAAGAAGAAAATTAGGTTTTGTATTTTCCTTCTTTATTTTCTTCCTTTCGTTCTTCCGTCTTCTTCGAGTTTCAGTTGATCGAGTTCGAGCTATTCGCATGGACAGGAGAATCTCAAGGAGACAGTCAACAGAGGTAAGTTTCTTCGAATCTTCTTGCAATTAATTATTTTTTCTGTTTTTTTTTAAATGTCGTACTCGTCTACTCCTCGGTACTTCAATTTGCTCCAATTTCTCTGGAATATTTTTTTTTTTTAGGAATTTAGCCTGATTTAGGGTATGGGGTTGGAGAAAATTGGGAGATATAAAATTTTAGGGTTTGAAAAAGATTAGGAATAGGAGATAATGATATCTCTGACTGTGATGGTCAGATGGTGGATTATGGTTTGGGATTTGTATGTTCAACACATCCAAAAGCATCCTTGAGAGTTGAGGAGAAATATAATGCTTCTGCAGCTCTGCTATTTCTGTTTTTATTTTAATTTTAGGGGTTTGTTTGATATTTCTGGTTTGGGACTTCGGCTTGGCCGCTTGGGCCCAGGGGAGAAGCTTAGATTTGTGTATTGCCGTATTGGAACTTTGTCGGTTTTGAAGTTTCAATTTTTTGATTCAGAATTACGAAATGCCCAAGTTTTAATTTTTTTAGAAAACATTCCATATTTCTATAGAAGACCAACATGCATGGAAGTGCCACCCAAGTATAGTGCAGTGACTCGCTAATTCGCTATCCAGGCAACTGCTGAAAATTGTTCTGTAAGGATATTTCCAATCTTTTTTAATTTATATTAAGAAATGTCGATTATCTATCAATTAACTTGCTAGTTCATAGTTCCTACAATTTGAAGGTTACTTATTTCGATTGTTTATCAGTTATATATTATAAATTGATAAATCATAGTTGAGGCTTATACATGCTTTTTGAGGCTTATATATATTGAAATGTTGTCTGCCATGATTTTGAACTTGTTCATGATTACCTAGTGCTAGAGGTCAACGTTTTTATTCATTATGACAGGTATTGAACCTTACAAATATAGGAAAAATTTTGCCGAATTTTCGACATGAGATTAGTAGTACTATAGTAGCCCATCCCAACTTTAGATCCTGGATCCGCCCCTGCATATAGATCATGTGAAGAAAGAAATCATGTCTGCTTCAAATGCCGAAGGTAATTTTCTTCTACTTCCTAAAAACATTGTGCTCTTTCGGGATTAGTCCAAAGCCAACCAAATGCTTAATTTTTTTTTTGAGCAAAACAGGGAAATTTCATTCATTTAAAATTAATTAATTTCACATAAACTCACAGTCCACTCAAAGCGAGGATAGCGATCCGCGTCCTCATCCCAAATCACATCCTGTCCGTCCATTCAAACACAAATGGGACGATCAGTAGTAGTCACCCGGTTCCTCCTAAAAATTTCAGAATCCCGCCTCTTCCTCCTTTATAAAACCCCACACTCCTGCGTTCCCATCTCCATCATCAATCCAATCCCACAAGGAAATCCCCCAATCTCTCCACCAAAGCCTAGCCCTAACCCTAAATTTTCATCAATGGCGCGAACCAAGCAAACTGCCCGCAAGTCCACCGGCGGCAAGGCCCCGCGCAAGCAGCTGGCCACCAAGGCCGCCCGGAAGTCCGCTCCGGCGACCGGCGGCGTGAAGAAGCCCCACCGCTTCCGTCCCGGCACCGTCGCCCTCCGCGAGATCCGCAAGTACCAGAAGAGCACCGAGCTCCTCATCCGGAAGCTCCCGTTCCAGCGCCTGGTCCGCGAGATAGCCCAGGACTTCAAGACCGACCTCCGCTTCCAGAGCTCCGCCGTAGCCGCCCTCCAGGAGGCGGCGGAGGCGTACCTGGTCGGCCTCTTCGAGGACACGAACCTCTGCGCCATTCATGCCAAGAGGGTCACTATAATGCCCAAGGACATCCAGCTCGCTCGCCGGATCCGTGGAGAGAGGGCTTGAGATGAGTGATTCTGTCACTATTTTAAGCTTTTTTAGTTGTTGATCTTTATTTTGGTTCAGTGATGATGCGGGGAATGATGGATTTTAGGTTTGTAAAAGAGAATGTTAGCTTAATGGAATATTGAACGTTTCCTATCAAAATTGCTTTTTGTCGTTGTTGTTGTTACTATGTGCTACTGCCGAGTTGTTGACTGGTTGTTTATTCCCTTCTGGTGCTATTCTTTGCCAAATCTTATATAATTGAAAAAATGAATTATCTGGAATGCAAATGTGGTATTTGCGGAATATTTTAGAATTCACAGCACAAGTGAAATTGAGATGCAGCATTAGAATTTACCAGCTAAATATGAGCATGTTGCTGTAATGGATACAGGTTAGAAATTTCATTACCTGGAATGCAAATGTGGTATTTGCGGAATCTTTTAAAATTCACAGCACAAGTGAAACTGTAATTTTCTGTTATATATTAAGTTAGAATTTGGGATTCAAGAATAGGTTTAAAGTTTGGTGTCCTCTTTGGCCAAATGTCATGAAGGAGATTCAGAACTATTTTTCAGTTTTGGTTCTCTTTTCAGTTTATTCCCTGTTTGCTGCATGTACCCTACCCTATTGCGCATATGGAGTGGGCTGAGATTTATGAATCTATTTATTTGGTCAAGTTGGGATGCATAACTATATAGTGGTCTGCAGTCCAATGGAACTGGCTATACAGTTAACTTTGCTCATAATAAATCTGGTTTTTATTCAATCTAATAAGAACCAAACATGGTCTGAAGGTAGAGTCAAAGCCGGTCCTGAAAATGTTGGGGCTCTGGACTTATGTAAATTATTAGATCTATAAACAACGGTAATAATTATGGAGGAGATGGTACATCATAAATCCTACACAATAAACTTGTAGTCCAATTATGTCTTATTCTTAAAGCGAATCCAATGTGTGTGATTAACTCTTAAGTAATTATGTCTTCCATCAACCAACTAATTCAATCTTCACCCATTAATAGTTACTACTATATGCACGTACGGTCTGTGGGTTGTGACCTAGTGGTAACAATGTGAGCCCTAACGCAAAAGGTGTAGGTTCGAATCCTCTTTTGACATTTGACATTAATACGTTGCAACATGTATTTCATGCCGCTTGAAAAATACAAGTAATATTCTCTAACTTTTAAGTATTTAATTTTTTACTATTTGGAAAGAACAAACAAATCCTTACCTTTTTTTCTATATAAAATTAACTAACTATTTATGTTAAATTTAATTAATAATTTTAATTTGTAAATATAAGTAAGAATATTAATTTTTTTTTAGGGTGAAGTCCCAACTTCGTACATAAGTAAGGATATATATCATGTGAAGGAAGAAACCATGTCTGCTAGGGGTGTGCATCGGTCGGTGGTCGACCTATTTAGTTCCAGCAGAAGTCGAACCGAAGTTAATAGGTTTAAAAATAAGCAAAACCGAACCAAACCAACCAAATGGTTGGTTCGGTTTTAAAACCGACCGACTTGGTTTGGTTTGAATCGGTTCGACTTAGTCGGTTTTGATCACATAAAAAAATGGATTGTATGCTTTTGTTTGTGTGAAACCTCAGTTAACTTGTACTTTGCAACAACAAATACAATTCAGCAGCTTCAATTCAACTTGCAAGCATTAACACTCACATTCAATTTGCAGCTTCAATTCTGATGTAAGCATGCAATCTGCTAGCAAGTCCAAACTGTTGGATAGCAATTAACAAGACAGAATAATGTATGCAGACATCACAGGTGATGGAGTCCAAAATATAATACAGTGGATGGTTAAATAAATGATAAACTCATTGAGATGCTCACAAAGATGATCACAAATGTCCATTTAACACTCATATCCTGAGTTGGAAGTTCAAAACAAGTTATTAGTGACTTGGATTCTCATCAGGGAGTGAAAATTGCTAACTAGATCATATTAGAAACCATCCTAAAGGGACAAGATAGCAAGAAGGAAAGCTACCAAACACAAAAACTCAAACCACCATGGATGTCTAGTTTTTTTTTTTTTTTTTCTAGTTCAAAACTTCAAATGTCTAGTTCACCTGGATGCATACATCAAAGAAACATTATTGTTGGCAACTTGCAACATACTATTTAATATGCATCTCTCTTCAAATGGCAGTGATTTGACTTTATGAAAAAATAGAGAGAGAGAGAGAGAGGAGTCTTTCTAGGGTTAGAAAAGAATATGAGCCGCCAGCACTCCTTTTTGAGACTATAGAGAGAGAGAGAGCTCTTTCAACTAGATAAATGGTTGTGATGTCTGTTCACTGTTGTTGAATAAATGAACCAAACCGGTCTAATACAACCCATACCCAACCCTAATTATTTAACAAGGATTTGGTTCGGTTCGGTTTAGACGGTTTTTGGCATAACCAAACCGTGAACCGAACCAAACCGGTCGGTTTTAAAAAAATGAAGTCGAACCGAACCATCGGTTCGGTTTGGCTTGGTTCGATTTGATCGGTTTGACTTAATTGTGCACATCCCTAATGTCTGCGTAACTGCCAAAGGTAATTTTTGTTAGTGCCGCTTCTCCTTCAAAAACCAACTACTCTTAAAACATATAGTCCTACATCGGCTATAGTAAAAATTTGAATGGTGCATATATTTTTTGCTTCATTTTTTTATTGAAGTTTTACATATGTAGCCCTATGGGCCACATGTGCGCGCCACCGTTGTCACGCCCCGATCCCGCTAGGGTCGTCCGTCTTGCCTGGATCCCTGCGGGATCGATCGTCCTCGCTAAGACATGATGTCGTGCAAGCCTAAGTTGCGCTTGCACAAGGCCATGTACATGCACAAAAACAACTAGTCAAGCAAAAACACACGCACGCTGTCACGCCCCGATTCCGTAGAATCTATAGTCGTCCCCCGGGCGTGATGCCGTGCGAACCTAAGTTGCAATCGCACAAGGCATAGTCATAAGGTTATCCGAAACACAACATCAAGTTAGAGTACGCAGAGAAATTGAATGACACATTTGAAATAGAAATAGACTTTTTTATTGATGATAATAAAACTTTACATAGACTCCTTTACAATCATTGCCGTGCGGGCTACAACATGACTCGACTTACAAAATGAACGCCGATGAGATAGTCGTTCCATACATTACATCCCATTTTTACAAGCAAAATATAACATCTTTCCACCTGCTATCGAGGCGAGTCGAGCCGCCATCTTCTTTTGGACTGAGTGCGGGTCTTCTTCAAAAGGAATCCAGAAAATAAGCCTTTACACGGACGATGCTTCAAAAGTGTCCACGCCGCCTTGAGATTTTTAGGTGGCACGCCCTTCGTGGTTCGGGGTACCTGCGTGGAGAGCGAGGATCAGTACATTACACTTTGTACTGGTGCGTGGCAAGTTAAGTTCCAAGCTCTCATTTGGTTGAATGAGTTTATATGACTTAGTTTATGAATGTTTCTAACCATCCTAATGAATTTCAAGCGAGCATTGACAAGCATAACGTAATTTACATTGGAACTTACCCCCGGCGGGCCGCGCCGCGCCTTATGAATACTTACCATGTTCTTCCCTGTCAATTGTTATCATTTTCATACCAAAAGTAATATTTCGTGTGATTGGTCACTGACACCACAAGCCATCCTGGACTTATAGCTTTGTTAGTCGGGGCCCTTTCAACGCAAGTAGCGAGCCCCGCTGAAAGTCCCCGCCTAACCCGTCCTATCATCCAGCACAGCTATACCGTGTTTCCTCCTAGGCCGAGTCGGTCCCGTGGCCCCGGGTTATCGCTCGAGGAAACTTTCTCCTTGTCGACAAGTTGTCCAATGACCGAGTTAAGACATTATTCAGTTATTAAGGTATAGCCTTCGTTCTCTTTGAAACTTAATCATTTTACCGTGCTCGTGCCCTTGTATCCATTCTTTCTTCCGCAACAACACTATCGATTTACTTAAGAAGGGGTCGAGAAGAGAAGGGTCAGCCACTCACCTTGAGTTTACTTCGGCGAGAGGACTTGTTGGTCGCGCTAGACGTCGCCTACGCGATTACCTGAAATCGCACAAGCAACCGATTAGAACACTGCATTATTCAAGGAGTTCGATAGAAAATACGAGTTCGAAATGCAAGCCATGAAAATCATCGAAAACATTTACGAAAGTGCATTCAGAAAACAAAGCCAAAACCAACGCAAGCGGCGTGAAAAGCAGAGCAACATGAGGTCTCTCCCGACTCAGCCGCAGAGCCAATCCTCGAGGCGCAACCCGCTGAATATGGGACTTGGTTCCGAAGAAGACATTCCATAACGAGGAATGGATCTTAATTCAACCGTTCCCGTTCGATCGATTCGGCCGATCCCGACCTATCGGTCCCGACCGAATCGATAGCGACAGTGTTCCTTTCTCGCGCATCCCGTGGACAAGTACGGGGCACGATGTAGGGACGGGACACTACACACGCACCCACAAGTTAAGCAAAACACACGCACACACCCATTCGTTGCAGAAAACCAAGTATTGGACACAGATATTTGAAATGGAAATACTCATTTTATTGATAACTTGATAGGAATACTAGTACAAAGCTTTGCGAACTCAGATTTTGCCTTATATTGGCTACATAATTCTCTTTGAAACTCTCTTTGAAAATAGTCACAATGCCCATACATCATATCCCTTATTACAAGCTGAAATTGAAAGACACCTTCAAAGGAAATGAAAACTTGAAACTTGATTGGAATGAAAATGAATCTTCGAGGCAGTCTGCAGCTCTACTGAGCTAGACGAGCTTTAGTGCCTCTCCTGAAATCCTCCTGTCTCCTTTTGCTTTCTGAAAAGGATGTCCACAACGTGGGTCAACACACATCATGTACTGGCGAGCGGCTTTTGGCCGAACTCGCAAATCTCTGCACTAAATCAACATGTGAAGCTAACATTTACTAGTGATCTTTCTATTTGTCTAGGTTCTTTTTAACAATTCATAAGAACATGATAGTAGAAATATATCATAAGCAACTTACCAACGCCGACAGTCATCCCTGCACAAAAACATGTTAGCATAATTTGCATAACGAGTAATTCATGTTTCATTTATGCAGATATTGAAGTTGTCATTCGGGTCATGCATGTGGACTATTCTACATGTTGGTCCATGAGTTATCCCCATGATTAGCCGCTGTGACTCTCTTGGGTTCAGCTCGTCGCTAAGGACTCAGATATCGACTCCCATTTTCACATGGAGGCCCTAATCTCTCCTAGGCCGAGCGGTTCAATGGGGGACAAAACTACTAAAGTCAACACCAGCTGCTTCTTCCTCCACATCTTCAGTTCTTTCTTCCTCCACATTGCCTTTAATCCTTTATTCCTATACATTATCTTCATTCTCAACATTGCCTTCATTCTCAGCAGTCCCTTCATCTTGTACATGTTGAGGAGGCCCAGATCCTAACTCCACATCTTCATCAGGTTGAGCAGGCCCAGTCAAGTCTATATTGGCCCAAAAATCATCACCCAACTGTACATCAATCTCATCAGCTGCTTCAGAAGGACCACAGAGAATTCTGGTGGTTGTAAACTCAGTGATGTCAACATATTCACCATAGTCAATGAGTGACTCAACAAGCTTCCCCAGTACATAAAACTTGATAACACAAAGAGTTGGAAACTTTTAAAAAAAGCTTAATATATCATTGTCACCCAATATTCGAGTCTTACTTCCATCGACAGGGTCAAAATAATAAATTTCACATGGAGCATGGACCCCAACAGATGCACATAACCTGTCAAGATCAAACCAGCATATCTCACCTCTGTCCACACATCTTTTAAGTTCTAATTATATACCCCCCACATATTTGTTATCAACACTAAAATCTCCCCCAACAAACATGTGAACAACATACTTGCACTACCAAAATACGCTCATTTAGCGACGGAGGTTTAGCGACGGAATTATTCCGTCGGTAGTAGCGACGGATTCGTTGCCGCTCAGCGACTGATTACCGACCACAAACATTTGCCATTTTTATTTTAAATTTAGGGGCAGGAAAGGTCGCAAATCCGTCGCTAGTGTGTCGGTATTATAGCGACGGATATTCGATCGTCGCCACGTAGTCGTTTATTTGGCGGGAATTGTGTATATAATTGGCGGGACATATCTTCGACTACGTAGCGACGGATATTCAGTCGGATAATCGATAATAGCGACTACCTGGCAACGAATTTTTCCTAGTCGCGAATCCGTCGCTAAATGAGCGTTCCAGACTTAAATGAAAAGGCGGGGGAAACTTTTGGCATTCCCCCAAATTCACTCTCTCTCCTCTCTCTCTCTTTCTCTCTCTCGCCGGTGTCGGCTTCGGTGATCGGCGTCGGTGTCGTCGTCGGCGTCGGCGTCCTCTCATCTCTCTCTCCCGAAGGTAACCCTCCCCCTCTCTCTCTCGATCTCTCTCTCTCTCTCTCTCCCTCTCTCGGTTATAAGGTCTGGATGGCGCGATTAGGGCTGGGCCGTCCGTGGCTTGGCGGCTGGCTTGGGTCGGAGGCTGGACGGTGGGCTTGGGGCGGAGGCGTCGGGGTCTGGGAGGCGGGCTTGGGGTTGGGGCGTCGGGGGCTGGGCGGGGGCGTCGGGGTTTGGGAGGCTGTCTTGGGGTTGGGGCGTCGGGGGCTGGGCGGCTGGCTTGGGTCGGGGTCTGGGCGGTGGGCTTGGGGCAGGGGCGTCGGGGTCTGGAGGCGGGTGGGCTTGGGACGGCGGGCTGGGCGGTGGGCTTGGGGTTGGGGCGTCGGGGGCTGGGCGGCTGGCTTGGGGCGGAGGCATCGGGGGCTGGGCGGCTGGCTTGGGTTTGGGGCTGGGCGGTGGGCTTGGGGCGGCGGCGTCGGGGGCTGGGCGGCTGGCTTGGGGCGGGGGCGTCGGGGGCTGGGCGGCTGGCTTGGGTTGGGGGCTGGGCGACTGGCTTGGGGCGGCGGCGTCAGGGGCTGGGCGGCTGGCTTGGGTTGGGGGCTTGGCGGTTGGCTTGGGGCGGGTGCGTCGGGGCTATTTGCAACCGACGCACACCCATAAGCACTCTTCATATATATATATGCAACCGAACTACTGGGCGGCGGGCTTGGGGCGGCGGGCTTTGGTCGGGGGCGGCGGGTGGCTTTGCTTCTCAAATTCATCTGAGTTTATATATTGGCTAAATAATGTGCTATCCATATTGGGTGTTCCATTAGTTTGGTGGTGTTTGGATTAGTAAATGTGAATATATATAGGGTTTGGATTCATGGTGTATATGTTCACTGTCTCAAGGACAGTGCGAGTTCTATCAGTTGTGTGCTTATGTATAGATGTATATATCTATACATCTAACTGTGATATACATATGTGTATATGACAATCTCAGTTAGCGACGGACTAGTTACCGGTTAGCGACGGATATTTCCGGCTCCATTAATTGCATTAATCTACGGTACGACATGGTGACGGATATTCCCTGCAGCCATTCGACTGGCGAGGCAGAAAATATGTTGCCGTAGATAAAGTTGCCTGTCCTCCGACCCTCATCCCTCGGCAATGATGATACGACAACCTATCACTATATCTTATATAGTAGTAGATGATGTCTTAGTATTACATTAGTGAGTTCATCTTGATTCTGTTACGTACGTCCTTCAGATACTAGATACGATAAGGTTAACATATACTACATGATATGTATACAGAATATAGATGATTCACACTAATGTATGCTAGAATGAATCTTGGGTTGTGTTCTGAGCCATCCGTTCTCACACTTAAAACACATAAGGATTAGTAGTGTCAGAGAGCCAGAGAGAGAGAGCGCCAGAGGGGGGAAGGAGAGAGAGAGTAAAACGGTACGATATGGTGAAGTAGTACTGTATTTTGGCTCCAGTTTCAGCTCCATTTGATCTACAGTACGACATGGTGATCAGGACATAGTACCTGCAGCCATTCGACTGGCGAGGCAGAAACTATGTAGCCGTAGATAAAGTTGACTGTCTTCCGACCCTCATCCCTCGGCAATGATGATACGACAACCTATCACTATATCTTATATAGTAGTAGATGATGTCTTAGGATTATATTATGTGAGTTCATCTTGATTCTGTTACGTACGTCCTTCAGATACTAGATACGATAAGAACATATACTACACCATATGTACAGAACATAGATGATTCACACTAATGTATGCTTGAATGAATCTTGGGTTGTCTTCTGAGCCATCCGTTCTCACACTTGGCAAAAAATTAAAATTTTTATACTTTATCGGCTTTCGAAAATGTACTCAAATTACATGATGGTTCCTTTAGTTAGCTTGCTTCTGTTACAATTATATTATTTGTGACTATCGATCTTACCAGATGACACCCATGACCCGAGGAGCGGCACGTCGTTTGAGGATAACAGTGAATGCTGAGGTGGCTCCTCCTATAGTTAAGGAGGAAGTGGCACCGGTTGCTAGTGAGACCGAGAGGACTCTTCATGCAATCCTTGCAGTGGACGACAACTCTCCTCGCGCCAAAAATCTCGCTTTTTCGAGGTGGTTGCGTGAACGTATCACTGAGCATTTGCGTGAGCAGCGTGGTTCTCATTAGCTATTAGTACTTATTTGTATTGGACTATTTGTATTGGGTTGTTTTTGTATTAGACTATTTGTATTGGACTACATATTGAGTTGTTTTTGTATTAGACTATTTGGATTGGACTACATATATGAACTAGAACTGTGTCAATCTCTGGATTGTATTTGACTACGACATGGTGATCAGGACATATATAGTCCCTGCAGCCATTCGACTGGCGAGGCAGAAACTATGTATCCATAGATAAAGTTGACTGTTCTCCGACCCTCATCCCTCGGCAGTGATGATACGACAACCTATCACTAGAGGATACTCTGAGAGATCCATCTGTGTAGGACGTATACTCTGAGATATCACCTTTACAAGAATGATATCAGTAGTGGGATCGAGTGTTGGATGAGATACTATCAGAGTATATGTCCTACTCAGATGGGTCTCTCACCGTTACTATTTTTTTCTGACAGCAAGGTGGATGTGCTCCGTCAACAGATTCTTTCTTCGAGCCAAAACTTTGCCCCGGAGCTCAAGTGAACATCCTTCATGTAGAGCTCGAGTGAGAGGTTCCTGACAGCATGGTGGCCTCCTTTGTCAAAGTATCCGTGCTCATCCAACATTGGTTGTGGGACGAACACGGATACTTTAACAAAGAAGACCACCATGCTGTCAGGAACCTCTCACTCGAGCTCTACACCAAGGATGTCCACATGAGCTCCGGGATAAAGTTTTGGCTCGGAGCAAGAATATGTGGACGGAGCACATCCACCATGCTGTCAGAAAAAAATAGTAACGGTGAGAGACCCATCTGAGTAGGACGTATACTCTGATAGTATCTCCTCCAACACTCGATCCCACTACTGATATCATTCTTGTAAAGGTGATATCTCAGAGTATACGTCCTACACAGATGGATCTCTCAGAGTATTCTCTTCGGTTGGGTTGTGTTCTGAGCCATCCGTTCTCACAGAGGGTCCTATTTTGGATTCTATATTTTGTATTTTGGTTTCTGTATTTTGTATTTTGGTTTCTGTATTTTAATCTACGGTACGACATGGTGATCAGGACATAGTCCCTGTAGCCATTCGACTGGCGAGGCAGAAACTATATAGCTGTAGATACGATAATTGGTGCGCATTAAAATCGTATGTGCATATTTGGTCTATGTGATTCTTGGATAATTGGTGTGCATTATATATTGGTTTGGTTTATGCATATTTTTGTGAACAGGGAAAGTGCTGTAATTTTTTTCTCAAAAAAATTCTCAGTTACCGACAGACTAGTGATCAGGACATAGTCCCTGCAGCCATTAGACTGGCGAGGCAGAAACTAGGCAAGTAGCCTTAGATAAAGTTGACTGTCCTCCGACCCTCATCCCTCGGCAATGATGATACGACAACCTATCACTATATCTTATATAGTAGTAGATGATGTCTTAGTATTACATTAGTGAGTTCATCTTGATTCTGTTACGTCCTTCAGATACTAGATACGATAAGAACATATACTACACCATATGTACAGAACATAGATGATTCACACTATTGTATGCTAGAATGAATCTTGGCTTGTGTTCTGAGCCGTCCGTTCTGATCAAACATCTTCCTTCTCCTCGTCCTCCACCATGGCTCTGAACAAATCTGCTCCTTCCTCTACTTCCCTTCTTCTTATTTGACTCTCTCAGCAACATATGACATCCACCTCAAGTGTAGAGTCGGGGAAGAAGAAGTGGACAGGAAGAGGAGGGGAAGCAGCACAGCCGGCGGCATGACCCGGAGGAAGTACAGAGGTTTTCTTCAACAGCCGTGGAAGAACTATAAGGATATATCTTTTTAGCGACATGTCATCTTGTCAAAGACCCTTCATGTGAATATCATGTTACCGCGGTGTCGGAAGACTAACATGTCATAAGTTTTTAAGCCGGTAACATGATTGTCACATTAAGGGTCTTTGACAAGGTGATATGTCGCTAAAAAGATATATCCTTATAGTTCTCCTACGGCTGTTGAAGAAAACCTCTGTACTTCCTCCGGGTCATGCCGCCGGCTGTGCTGCTTCCCCCTCCTCTTTCTGCCCACTTCTTCTCCCCCGACTCTACACTTGAGCTGGATGTCATATGTTGCTGAGAGAGTCAAATAAGAAGAAGGAAAGTAGAGGGAGGAGCAGATTTGTTCAGAGCCATGGTGGAGGAGAGGAGAAGGAAGATGCTTGATCAGAACGGATGACTCAGAACATAAGCCAAGATTCATTCTTGCATACATTAGTGTGAATCATCTATGTTCTGTACATATGGTGTAGTATATGTTCTTATCGTATCTAGTATCTGAAGGACGTAACAGAATCAAGATGAACTCACTAATGTATGCTAGAATGAATCTTGGGTTGTATTCTGAGCCATTCGTTCCGATACTTGGCAATTAAGCCATTCGACTGGCGAGGCAGAAACTATAAGGCTACTTGCACGTTCTTCCAACTTTAAATTACAAGATTACTATATTAGGTTAAATAAATCACTAACCTCATCACGGTGAGTCTTGGTGTAGCACTCAAATGTGGGGCACCTGTAATCTATGTGAGTTCATCTTGATTCTGTTACATCTTTCAGATACTAGATACGATAAGAACATATACTACACTATATGTACAGAACGTAGATGATTCACACTAATGTATGCTAGAATGAATTTTAGGTTGTGTTCTGAGCCATTCGTTCCCATACTTGGCAATTAAGCATGTGAAATAGAACTGATTATGTTTAGTTTGTCTTACGATACAGATTTTCATATCCAAATTGAAATGGATCGTTACTTCGTTGATCGTACATGGGTGTACTATAGCGGATCAACCTCCTGAACCGTAGGTACTTATAAGTATTGACCGTATCGGATTAGTATCGATCTATCGTTTTGGTATGGGCCGTATCGGTTGGTATTGGTCTTAGCGAATTGGTATCGTCCTATCCGATATGTATCGGCCGTATAGCTAGGATTCATATTGGCCTTATCGATTTGGTATCTGTCATATCCGATAGGTATCGGCCGTGGTGGATTATTATATACCATTTCGGATTAGTTTCGTAGAAGGTTTAGTAACAACTGTACTTGGATTTCTCTCTTCTAGAGCTAGACTACCATTGCAAGAGAGTCACGAGAGCGTAAATGGCCAGTTACAGAACATACATACTTCCTTTTCAATCTCGTTTTTCCTGATGGAAAAGGAAGTATGTATGTTACTGTAACTGGCCAATCACGATCTGGTGATTCTCTTGCAATGGTATTCTAGCTCGAGAAGAGAGAAATCCAAGTACAGTTGTTACTAAACCTTCCATGAAACTAATCCGAAATGGTATATAATAATCCAACACGGCCGATACCTATCGGATATGACCGATACCAAATCGATAAGGCCAATATGAATCCTAGCTATACGGCCGATACATGTACATATCGGATATAGGACGATACCAATTTGTTAAGGCCAATACCAATATGATACGTCCTATACCAATCCGATAAACCGATACAGGCTTGATACACTAGATACTAAGTACATCTGGCCTATACCAGCGGATCCATAAATTACTGCACGATAGGCCCAACGACTCCAGTTACATCCAGTTATTGGTGAGTACATGATTACATAGTAATTCTTTTAGTCTTGTGATACAGATTTTTACTCATGCTACCAACGTCACAACTTTTCCAGTGCTGCTCCCTCTAATGATGATGAACGCAAAAAACCAACGTCACAACTTTTTATAACTTGAGTAAATTTCTTTACCCTATATGAAAATTTCTGTTGTCAGAAAGATGGCTCCTAGGACTCGTTGAGGTGGTGCTGCTAGTCGAGGAAGGGGTCGAGGCAAGAAACCCTTGGAGGTCGACACGGAGGAAGTCTCCGTTGTCAAACAAGAGCCGGTGACTGTTAAGGAGAAGGTGTTACCAAAGGTCGAGGTCAAGGAAGAACCGATGACCATCAGGGAAGAGATTGCTCCCAAGCTTGAAGCTAAGGAGGAGCCACCGTCAGAGAGTAGTAGCATCGGGACCGACCCTTCTGTCCCTACAGAAGACCTCAACCAGATTGAGCCTTCGTATGCAAAGTGGTTGATAGAATGGTACATGCCTCAACGCAACTATCATCCCTGGCTGTGAGAATTCATCATCTGACTTGTGGTCATTGTTGAGGCGAAAGTCGATTTTCCTATGTGTTTTGGAATATTTGTGAAAATTTTGGAATATTTGTGTTATGATCGGTCACCAGGATTGGATATTAGGTTACTGTAACTGGCCAACTCTTTCCTATGTGTTTTGGAATATTTGTAAAATTTTTGGAATATTTGTGCAATGATCGGATTATAACGATGGATATTAGCTCCCTCTTTCGGATAATTGATGTCTATTTTATATTAATTTGGTTTGGTCTATATGATTCTTGGATAATTGGTGTGCATTAAATTCGTATGTGCATTACTTGGTCTATGTGATTCTTGGATAATGTGACTGCATTATATATTTGGTCTGTGTGATTGTTGGATAATTGGTGTGCATTATATATTGGTTTGGTTTATGCATATATTTGTGAACAGGGAAAGTGCTGCAATTTTTTTCCCAAAAAACCCAGTTAGCGACGGACTAGTGACCGTGTAGCGACGTATACTCCCAGTTGCCGACGGGTTGTCGATGGATAATCCGTCGCTATCTGGAGTTTTTAAAATGTTTCCAGGCAGCGACGGGTTATCGACGGATTATCCGTCGGAAAACGTTCTGGTGGTATAAGCTTCGACGGACTAGCGACGGAACGGCCGTCGCCGGGGCGATTGGTAGACAGCCGCTAATCAGTCGCTCTAAATAGTGACGGCGTAGCGATGACAAATCCGTCGACATGGTTCTGGAAATGCATGACATTTTCAGAACCATGGCGACGGATAATCAGTCAGCAATCCGTCGCTGTGGCGTCACAGTAGCGACGGGTTAGTGACTACTATTCTGTCGCCATGGTGCTGGAAATGCCAAGTTTTTCCAGAACCTGCTCGACGGATGTGGCCGTCAAAAATCCGTCGCAAAGCGGTCGTTAATTACCGACGACTTGCGACGCATTAGCGACGGAATGATACAATCTGATACGCTGTTACGACGGGTTACCGACGGAAATGTACGTCGCTATAGCCTACACAGTTCAGTACTTAAAAGCTGAAGTGGACGACAGTCCGTCGGACATCCGTCGCTAAGGCTTCGTATTGTAACGTCGACTATTCGTCGCTAATCCGTCATGTGACGACAACTTAGCGACGGAAGGTTATTAGCGACGAGCTGATTGCCGACGGATGTTTTTGGCCAATATCCGTCGGTACTCGGTCGCTAATTGTAATTACCGTCGTCTTAGCGACGGATGTGGCCGTCGCTAAAACGATAAATTTTGGTAGTGTTGGTATCTATTAATCCCCCTGCACATACACACACAAGCAACAACATATATGAAAAACTAATAAAAGACAGTTCCCTATGTACAACTAATTTAATATAGAAACAACAATGTATAGTGTAAGCCCCCTGAATTTCAGAGCCATTTTAAATTTTTCTGAATAAATTGTTTTCGATAAATATATTATTATTTAATTGTTTAGATCATTAATGTGCCCTTCCATGACTTTGACTTCTGGAGCGTCAGGGATACCAATCTCTGTAAACTCTCTTCATAGGTTTTGAAGTAGACAAGATTATCTTCGTTTTGATATATCATGTCCCACTTGAATTCGTTCCCTTATGCTCTTTTTGTATCGCGCAAGTTCGGATCAACTTAGACCAATTAATCGTTGAATAATTATTCCCACTTTTATTTTTTATCGTCGTTTGCACGTTACCGTGGCTTTTAATTTAGGAGCACCAGACCAATCGTTTTCTCAGAACCAACTTCTCATGAATGATCTACTCGAGACGCTCTTCATCCATGACCTTCGTGTCCCACTCAGACACTCCATTTTGTGCTCCATTTTCTTCGCACAACTTTCGGGTCAATTTAGGCCGATTTATTTTCTGCCGTGAAACCTGATTTATTTTCCAATTTAATTTCGGGACCCGACATCGACCCAACCTAGTCGACCCAAAGTATGGACGTGTCCCATATGAAGCCTACTACCCACATGAAACTTGTGTCCCATTTATTGGAGTCCCCGCATATTATTTATTTTTCCATGATTATAAATATCCTATTTAATTCAATTATTGCACCCGGTTCGATTTTGACCCGACCCGGCTCGACCGAACTCAAACCCAAGCTCCACGTTGCCCTTCCATGACTGCCCAAAACTCTCGCATAATTTCTCCTATTTTTTTCCCTATTTTAAATATCCACTTTTCTCTCTCCTCTCTCTCTCTAAATATTTCTCTATATCTCTCTCTCTCTATATATATATATATATATATATATATATATATATATATATATATATATATATATATATATATATATATATATTATATATGGATAACTCCCTCTCTCTCTCATCCTCACCACACTTTCTCTCACAATCCCCCCCATCCGACCTCTCTCTCTCCCCCTTTCAAATAATATCCCCTCTCTCTATACTTTTCTCTCTCTACATCTCTTTATATATATACCTATGTATATATATATATATATATATATATATATATATATATATATATATATATATATATATTATATATAAACACTCTTTCTCTCTCTCCCTTTACACCTACACCCCCTCACTCCTCACACCAGCTCACCCCCCCAAACAGTGGCCGACTTCCCACTCTCTCTCTCCCATCTCTCTAATAATAATATCTCACTCTCTCTCTTATATTTACACTTACACACACACCATAATAACTATCACTCTTTCTCTTTCTCTCAAAGCAAACTACACACACCACCCCACCTCTACAGCCGAACTCCCCATCGCCCCCATGGCCGACCCCATTGTTGGCCCATTGGTCATATGGTCAACCTGATTTTAATAATTGATCAAAACTCTGTTTGGATATACAAAGCTTGTTGGGACATTCTCAGCTTCTTGGACATAAGCAAGATTGGATATTCACTTCGTTCAAGTCTGAAGATCTGTTTGCCTACTTGAGTCTGTATTTCCTATGCAATGTAATTTTCTTTTTATTTGAGTCTAGGAATACATTGTACACCGAGTCGTACTGGCAAATAGGCTATTCCCAAAATAGTTCAAAATGTTTTTAAAATGACCTATCAAATTGTTTACAAAAAGGTTTTCAAAAAGGTTTTCAAAAATCACCAAAACTTATTTTAAAAACCCTAACCTAACCCTGACAGAACTCGGCCAGAGTTCGGCCAGAGTTCGGCCAGAGTTCGGTTGGTGGCCGTTTTGATTTTGAATTCTCTGGAACTTGGTCCTCCTGCAGTTGCGGATTTGACCGAGATTTGCTCATAGAGTTCTGCCCGAATTCTGTCCGAATTCTGACAGAGTTCTCCCTTTGGAATTTCTATAAATAGAGAAGTATTTCGATCATTTCAAATCACTCATTCACTTTCAATCTTCTCTCTATCTAAAAAGCTTTCTATCTTCCAAAGAGTTTTCTAGAGCTTTCATTTTCAGATCCCAAGCCAGTTACAATCCTCTAGTCGATTTGCCAGTGCGGTACGGTCTAGAAGTTTCTGAGAGATTGTAATCAGAAGGATTGATTGAAGAATACCTCTTCACATTTGAAGTTGGACGAGTTCTTCGTATCAAAGCTCGTGTTGTAGAAGTTGCAAGGACTTCGTAAGAAAACTTGCGGTTTTTCCTATAGTGGATTCAAACTGGTAGCAAGAGTTCTACCGACTGGATTAGTCCTCAACAGAGGGATACCAGTATACATCGCTGTCTTTGCGTTTGCTTTCTGAACTCTGCCTTTACTTTATTTTCATCTGTGATTATATACTGTGATTGTGTTGCTAACTTTTTTAATTAGCATTATTCCGCTGCCAACTCTATTCACCCCCCTCTAGAGTATTACGCTTTACTATATCGTTCCTACAATTGGTATCAGAACGGGTGTTACAGGTAAAGCAAGGTAAAAGTGCTATTATTTATTCATTATTTATTAGATCACAGCACATCACATGGCTACTATGAAATTCACAAGTGAAGGTCAGGCCACAAACAGACCTCCTCTGTTTGATGGTACTAACTACACTTATTGGAAAACACGGATGAGTTTCTTCTTAAAGTCTCTTGATTTTGACTTATGAGCTATTGTTCTTGATGGCTATCAGAAGCCACCTCGTATAAATGTCGAGGGTGTTTTAGTTGAAAAACCCCAAAACAGTTATACAGAGGAAGAAAAGAAAAAGGCCAGTCTTGACGCACGTGCCATTAATGCTCTTTTTTGTGCCTTAGACAGAACAGAATTTAACAGGGTATCTACATGCACAACGGCAAATGGTGTAGGGAAGCTTCTCGAAGTTACACATGAAGGCACGACTCAAGTCAAGGAGTCAAAAGTCAGCAGACTTACTCAAGAGTACGAGGCGTTCAAAATGAAGCCAAATGAAACAGTCATACAAATGTTCGAGAGGTTCTTGGATATTGTAAACCCTTTGTCCTCCTTAGGCAAAGAATACAGTAACCACAAAAAGATTCGCAAACTCCTGCGAGCTCTCACCAAGAACTGGATTCTGAAGGCTACAGCTATCATTGAAGGAAACGACCTCACCACAATGTCACTTGAAGTACTCATGGGTAAGCTACTCACTCATGAACTGGATCTACAAGATTTTGAAGAGCCTGCACCAAAGGAGAAGACTATCGCCCTCAAGGCTCAGCACAGAAAAGCTGCTGAAGATGACTCAGACAGCAGTGGATTTGACGCTGAAGATCAAGCTCTCATAGCAAAGAAGTTCAAAAGATTTATGAGACATGAGAAGAGAGTCAAAGAGAACAACAGCAACAACTGGTACCAAGAAGATGCTGTCTGCTATGGCTGCAAGAAGAAAGGACATATGAAGAAAGACTGTCCCATCAACTCATCATCGAGCAAGAAGAACAACATGTATGAAAAAGGCAACCTGAAAAGATCAACGTCTCGGAAATACGCCAACACCAGCATATGGCATGAGAGTGAAGCTAGCGACTCAGAAGATGAACATTCAGAGGACGCTGCAAACATCTGCTTCATGGCAATCGATCAGGTACCTACTGAACCTGTAGAAACATATGATGACTTTACCTTTGAGCAACTAGGAGATGCCTTCAGTGACCTGATGCTTGACTACAGGAAACTGCGTAGTAAATATCAGACCGCTAAGAAGGTACTCAAAGAGTACAAAGGAGAAATAGGAAGACTTACCGACCTACTAGCTGAGGTTAGAGCTAATGTTAGTGAGTCTGGTGAGCTTTCCTCTATAAAACTCTTATTACACGAGACTAAACAGTCATCCGAAGAGAAGACAAGATTATAGACCAATTGAGAGAAGATCTTTCTAAAGAAAAGAAAAGTCTTCAATCTGCACAAATCAGAATGGAATCACTCACTTCTGATTATACTAAGTTATATGACACTTCCAAAAAATTGAAAATTAGGTTAGGAAAACAGCCTGAGCCTGCTGCTTCCTATCCTAACACGTGTCACTTACCGAAAATTCGGAACATTTCCAAGCCAAACACTGTCAGACCAAACCATATAAAACCTTTACCCCAAAAGGTTAAGCCCAAACATGATCATAGGTATGCATTCTTCTACACTAGAAAACCCAAACCTACCAACCATGCACACCACACAGCTTTCAACACTCGACATGCACAATGTCATTATTGTGGCCTCATTGGTCATATATCATCTGCATGTAGAATGAGAAAGCTTGTAGATTTAAATGTTTATGCTTGGATACCTAAAGCTAACAATTCAGGACCCTAAAAGAAATGGGTACCAAAGGTTTCATCTACAAACTATTTTGTAGGTGGAACACCCTTCACATGCTAGAAGCAAATGGATCCTCGACAGCGGTTGCTCACGGCATATGACCGGTGACGCTACCCTATTTGCAACACTGTCGAAGAAGAAGAAGGAAGGTTATGTTTCCTTCGGTAATAATTTGAAAGGATATATTGTTGGTATCGGTGATGTTGGTAAGTCTCCATATTCCGTGATTAAAGATGTCTGTCTGGTTACCGAGTTGAAACATAATCTGCTCAGCATAAGTCATCTAGCTGATCATGGTTATGGTATCAATTTTGGCAAAGACAAATGTACTATAGTTGATAGTTCAACTGGTAGCACTATCTTTGAAGGTATCAGGGAAGACAATATATATGTTTTCTATCTGTTGGAAGAAGCTAACATTTCAGGTAGATGCTTATTGGCCAAAAGTGATGAGAGTCACCTATGGCACATCAGACTCGGTCATGCAAATATGGATACAATTTCAAGATTATCCACAAAGAAGATAGTACGCGGTTTACCAGACATAACATTCAAGAAGGATTCGGTATGCAGCCAATGTAAAAAGAACAAGGCTACCAGATCCACATTCAAGTCTGTAAACGCAGTATGTACTACTAGACCTCTACAATTGCTACACATAGATTTATTCGGTCCTAGCAGAGTTGCTAGCCTCGGAGGTAAATTATATGCTTTTGTAATTCTAGATGATTTCTCTAGATACACGTGGGTATATTTCTTGACACGCAAGAATGACGCATTATCCGAATTTGTTGCCTTTTGCAAGAAAGTACAAAATAAAAAAGGTTACATGATCACTCGTATTAGAAGCGATCATGGAGGCGAATTCGAGAATGCTGATTTCGAGCAATTTTGTGACACACACGGTTTCATACACGAGTTCTCCTGCCCTAGAACTCCACAACAAAATGGAGTTGTGGAACGTAAGAACAGAACTCTAACCGAAATGGCCAGAGTAATGTTAAATCAATTTAGCCTACCCAAATACTTCTGGGCTGAAGCTGTCAATACAGCTTGCTTTGTGCTCAATAGAGTTCTAATTCGACCCAAATCGAAGAAGACTCCATTTGAGTTATGGTTTGATAGAATTCCTTCAGTTTTATATTTTAAGATATTTGGCTGTAAGTGCTTTATTCTTAATACTAAAGACAATTTGGGAAAGTTTGACGAAAAGGCCGATGAAGGTATATTTTTAGGTTATGCGGCCAAGAGCAAAGGATACAGAGTCTTCAACAAACGTACCATGATCATCGAAGAATAAATCAACGTCACTTTTGATGAAATGAACCAAATGACTCTCGATGACAATGATGAAGATCTGCCTACATCAAGCTCAACATCAGCTGAACCTGAACCAAGCTCTGCACTAGCTGAACCCCCTAGAGGAGATCCAGGAACCAGCTACCTACAGAGTCTACCGAAAAGGTTAAAATTTACAGCTGATCATCCACAAGATTTGGTAATTGGTGACATTACCAAAGGAGTAAGCACTCGATCATCCAGTAGAGATATTATTTCTAGTGTTGCATTTATTTCACAGCTAGAACCTAAATCTATTGATGAAGCATGTAGTGATAGTTTCTGATAGATGCCATGCAAGAGGAATTGAACCAATTCGAACGGAATCAAGTTTGGGAACTTGTTCCCAAGCCTATTGATCATCCGGTCATTGGCACCCGTTGGGTATTCCGAAACAAACTGAATGAGGATGGTTTAGTAACTCGTAACAAGGCTCGACTCGTAGCTCAAGGATACAATCAAGGAGAGGGTATCGACTACGATGAGACTTATGCCCCAGTTGCGAGATTAGAATCCATTCGTATGTTATGTGCATTTGCATGTTTTCATGATTTCAAACTTTTTCAAATGGATGTAAAAAGTGCTTTTCTAAATGGATTTATAAAAGAAGAAGTTTTTGTAGCACAACCTCCGGGTTTCACGGATTTCAAAAATCCTGACCATGTTTTCAAGTTAAAGAAAGCCTTATACGGTTTGAAACAAGCCCCTCGTGCTTGGTATGATCGTCTAAGCTCTTTTCTACTTGACAACGGTTTTACAAAAGAAAAGGTTGACACTACACTTTTTATTAAATCCTTTATGGCAAGCTGCTTTTAATTCAGATCTATGTTGATGATATCATATTTGGATCCACTGATGAATCTCTTTGTCAAGAATTCTCTAAGTGTATGCAGAATGAGTTTGAGATGAGCATGATGGGAGAGCTGAAATTCTTTCTCGGATTGCAAATCAAACAAACCGACAATGGGACGTTCATTAATCAAGCCAAGTACACAAAAGATTTGCTAAAGAAGTTTGATCTGGACAATGTCAAACCTATTGGCACTCCGATGGCAACTTCAACAAAGCTTGATTCTGACGAACAAGGCAAGCCAGTCGACACACGTAAGTATCGAGGTATGATTGGTAGTTTACTTTACTTAACTGCTAGTCGTCCAGATATAATGTTTAGTGTTTGCTTGTGTGCACATTTTCAAGCTAACCCAAAGGAATCACATCTGTCCGCAGTTAAGCGTATCTTCCGATACCTTAAAGGCACTTCTTCTGTCGGCTTGTGATATCCCAAATCCAAATCCTTTGACCTTATTGGTTATTCGGATGCAAATTTTGCTGGATGCAAGGTTGATAGAAAAAGTACTAGCGGTACATGTCATTTCTTAGGCAAGGTTCTAGTCTTTTGGTTTAGTAAAAAGCAAAATTCTGTAGCCTTATCAACAATAGAGGCTGAGTACATCGCCGTAGGACGTTGTTGTGCTCAGATTTTGTGGATGAAACAAACCTTAGAAGACTTTGATTTATTTTACACACATATTCCCATTTTCTGTGATAACACTAGCACCATTAATTTGACTAAGAATCCTGTATGTCACTCTCGTACTAAACATATCGAGGTTCGGCATCATTTTCTTAGAGATCATCATCAAAATGGAGATATAAACCTTGTATACATAGATACTGATAATCAATTAGCTGACATCTTCACTAAACCTCTAGCGGAAGATCGCTTCAATTATTTACGTCGAGAATTAGGAATTTTGGACGTCAATAATATTAATTGATTTTATTTTATGTTTTTTTATCATTATGCAAAAACTGTGTTAGAGATAAGCTAATAAAGAGTCTGTCTGTCACCACAACTACGGTTGAAGCAAAACGGTATTTAAGAGTTCCCCGGTGAACCTCCGCCAGCTGGGACAGTACTCCTACAGCTAATCTGAGACAGCTGCTGTGTAACGATATTTAACTCATAAAATATTATTAATTATGTTATTTGAAAGCTAAAATAACTAATCTTTGAATTAAATATTTGAAACGAGTCAATGAAAAAGAAGTAGCAAAATCAACTTGAAAGAACCCTAGGCGAATTCGGCCAGAACTCTGACCGAATTCGGCCCGAGTTCGGTTGGGGGTATCTGTGTATATATACACAACCCGAGAGCTTCTTCTCTTCCATTGCTTCCATATTTCCAACCAGCAGCTACAGCCGCCCGAAAATCCTCCAAACCCTAGGTATTCACCAACCCATTGCTCCCTATCTACTTGGTGAAATCCTTCCAAACTTTGGAATCGTGCGGAGATCATCCTTCTCTACAACATATCTAATTTTTGTGAGGTATAACTCTCTCTTTCTCCACTTTCAAATTTGTGCTTATTTATTTTCAATGGCACCTAGATTCAATCTGTCTAAGAGGAAGAAGACCACTCCTAGTGAGGAAGGGTCCTCTTCGAATCCTCACACGGATTCTTTGTTTTCGCCAGTCAAAAAGAGCGACGGTGCTTTCGATGGGTTTTTCTTTCAAACCCTCGATCAAGCTTTATTATGGTACGGTGACTTTTCCACCCGATCCATATGCAGCGGCGCTCCGGTTAAATGGACGGTATTTCCTGACCATCGTCACTTATTTGAGGCATTAGGGTTACATTTGCTTGTTAAACTGTGCTTCCCAATTGCTACTAATGCCATTAGATTGTTCTATTGCAATCTCGTAGTTAACACTTTTGACGTGAGCACACGTGTTGGAGGCATAGATATTGAGTTCAATGATGTCCTCCTAGCGGAGATTCTTGGGATTTCCAATGAAGGTGAACTGCTAGTTGATATCACGGAATTCGAGTTTCCCGAAGGCACTACACTCACGAGTTTCAAAACAGAACTTTGTGCACCTGACAGAGTACGTTCTGGAAAGTTTAAGGCTAACAACCTTAACTTGTTTAACTACGAATTGCATCGCATCATCTACTCTACTCTACTTCCAAAATCCACTTCCAAGGATGATGTGACTTCGCTTGAGCTGTCCGCTATGTATCATCTTATCAAGGGGATTCATTTTTCCGTCCCTAAGACTATTATTCAGATGATGGGACGTTGTCGTGCAAGAGATCGAAATCTCTCTTACGCGATGATTCTCCCTCGTATCTTTCAGCGCTTCGACATCGATCTATCGACTTGTACTCAGGACTCTGAGCCCAAGTTACTCCAGCTTTCTCGTCGCAGCCGGACTGCTTCAGCTACACCTCCTGCTCCTCCTACTGCACCATCTCCACCATATCAGCCGTATGCCATGACTTTTGAGGGCATACATCAGCACCTATCTGCTTTGCACGTCTCGATGACGGACATGGCTCGCGAGCGTGAGTTCCGCGATGTCATCCGTTACCAGGCGATGGCAAACTCCTTGGCTGATCTACGGTTTGCTCAACTGGTTATTCAGCCGCTTCCATCCCTCGAGATCCAGCTTTTTCGGGTTACCGCTGTGAGGATGAGGCTGTCCATGCCTACTTCCAGCCCGGTAACGCCTATGATTGGTATCGTGCTCCTCGAGATTATGTTGGCGAGTTCTATGCTGGCGCCCCTACTCATCCTACTGGCGCTGGTACTTCTGGTGCTGGTACTTTCGGTCATGCTGGCCGTGCTGCTGATGATATTGATGAGGATAGTGATGATGAGATCTGATCTGATTACTAGTGACATTCTACTGTATACTTGGAAATGCTCCGACATTCCAAGTTTTTATTATTTACTTTTTGATTAGTACTTTGTAGTTTGCTATCAGTATTTCTTTTATCTTCATGGACATGTTTATGATGTTTCATTTATGACATCTCAGTTTAGTTCAGCATTTTGTTTAGCACTATTTTCTTATATTGCTTTTCATTTTTAAACTGTCTGTGAAATAGCATGCCTGAGATTTTTTTATGCAATACATGCTTGTGATGATAATTTGTAGAAATATTACATGCCTGTAATGCTATATCTCTAATTATTTGCTGTATCTTTTATTTTGTTTTCTCACTATTTGTTACTTATGCATTGATTGCGGGGGAGTCTTCTGCATTTCATGCGGGGGAGCCTTCTCTTGTACAACTATTTTGCTAAGTGACAAAGGGGGAGAAAATTAAAATGATCTAACATTTTTTTTTGAGTTGAATACAGGTTATGAACAATTTTTCACCTTTTGATATTTTTTTCGAACTAGCTTATTGTTATATCATTCATAGTTTGTCAATTATCAAAATGGGGGAGATTGTTGGCCCATTGGTCATATGGTCAACCTGATTTTAACAATTGATCAAAACTCTGTCTGGATATACAAAGCTTGTTGGGACATTCTCAGCTTCTTGGACATAAGCAAGATTGGATATTCACTTCGTTCAAGTCTGAAGATCTGTTTGCCTACTTGAGTCTGTATTTCCTATGCAATGTAATTTTCTTTTTATTTGAGTCTAGGAATACATTGTACACCGAGTCGTACTGGCAAATAGGCTATTCCCAAAATAGTTCAAAATGTTTTTAAAATGACCTATCAAATTGTTTACAAAAAGGTTTCTGCCCGAATTCTGACAGAGTTCTCCCTTTGGAATTTCTATAAATAGAGAAGTATTTCGATCATTTCAAATCACTCATTCACTTTCAATCTTCTCTCTATCTAAAAAGCTTTCTATCTTCCAAAGAGTTTTCTAGAGCTTTCATTTTCAGATCACAAGCCAGTTACAATCCTCTAGTCGATTTGCCAGTGCGGTACGGTCTAGAAGTTTCTGAGAGATTGTAATCAGAAGGCTTGACTGAAGAATACCTCTTCACATTTGAAGTTGGACGAGTTCTTCGTATCAAAGCTCGTATTCTAGAAGTTGCAAGGACTTCGTAAGAAAACTTGCGGTTTTTCCTATAGTGGATTCAAACTGGTAGCAAGAGTTCTACCGACTGGATTAGTCCTCAACAGAGGGATACCAGTATACATCGCTGTCTTTGCGTTTGCTTTCTGAACTCTGCCTTTACTTTATTTTCATCTGTGATTATATACTGTGATTGTGTTGCTAACTTTTTTAATTAGCATTATTCCGCTGCCAACTCTATTCACCCCCCCTCTAGAGTATTACGCTTTACTATATCGTTCCTACACCCATGCCGTACCACCACCCGCACCATGCCGAGGCCACCGCCGGCCATCGCCGCCCTGGCCGCGCGAGGCAGCGCGCCACCAGCAGCAGCCTGCAGCAGCTTCGACAGCAGGCGGCAGCGGCACAGCGCGCCACCCCGCACGCGCGTATGCGGCGTGGTCGTGCGCCACTTCGTGGCCGTCCCGCCCTCGCAAGCTCCCCATGCCTCCAGCGAACCCGGGCGACCACCCCGGGTGTGTCCCCGGCCTCCCCGACGTGTGAAACACACGATTCGTGCGTTTACGTCGAAATCCCGTCGACGCGCGCGATTTCAAGTTTCAGAAATTGTGTTTCAGGACAGCAAGTTCGTGCACGTTTTCTGGGAGATCCGGCCGTTGGATCAGCGATCTCTTTGCTCCGTCGCAATCTCGGTATATCCATCTTCACTCCTGTCAATTTTCGTCCGTTAATTTTGTCGTTTGATACCTCAAAACTGGCCACCAAGTTGACGTTTTAAATTGAACTGTTTTTGGACAGTTTTGTGGAGCCGACTTCGTCAGCTCGTAACTTCGCCGTTGCAGCTCCGTTTTGCGCACCGTCAGTTCCGGTGCACAGCTGGTATAACCATCTTTTTGTCTCCTTTAGATTTCGTTTCATTTTACGCACGTTTGGTTGGTCGAATTCGACGCCAAAGTTGGCCGTCCGAATTCTTTAAATCGCACTTGTTAAATTCCATTTTTGAACCCGGGACTCCGGATTCAATTTCTGACACCACCAGTAGACTCGTGACGTCGTTCTGGCATGTTTTCATATAAAGTTTGCTTAATTTGGAGAACGTGGGCCCTGGCACGCATTTCGGTGCAAAGCGGGTCCCACTTTTCGAGTCAACGGGTCACTTTGAGTTCGGCTCATCGGAATCTAATTCCGGATATACCGTTAAGTTCGTATCGTCATTCTGGCCTCGTTGACATATAATTTGCTGAGTTTTGAAGACATTTGCTCCGGCACGCATTTCCGTGCAAACTGGATACCAAGTGTCGCGTCAACGTATCATTTTGAGATCGGCACATCGGAATCCTATTTCGGATATACCGTTGGGTTCGTATCATCATTCTGGATTCGTGGACATATAATTTGTTAGATTTTGTAGACTTTTTTTCCGACACGCTTTTCGGTACAAAGTGTGTCCAACGGCGGAAATCATTTTGACCCGAAATTACCGTTTTGCCCCTGTGTCTAAATTGGACTTATGGGTAGGCTATCCTAGCTGATTTGACCATTCTGGACAAGTTGGTGATATTTATTTTATCATCCGACAACATCTGTAGATTTTGATTATGTATTATCCTTAATTTATAATTAATTATTTTTTAGATATTGTTACTTTCTGGTTTTGAATTTTTATATATATTTTAATTGCTGTAAAAATCTTAGAAAAATGGTATTTAAATATTATGTTAATTTAGCTAATTTATTATAATTTTTCTAGCATTTAATAAGTACTTTTGGTATTTTATAAAAATAGGAAAACAAAACTCATTTTCAGTATATTTATGTTTGCTGATTTTTAATAAATATTTATGAGGGTTTATAAATCCCAGAAAAATTAGTATAATTTCTATAATTGTCACGACCCGCACCCTTATGAGGGGCACGAGCACGTGGTTACGTCCAGCCTACGCCGCAGCATCGGCGGTAGAACGCTGTCTAGGTTGTCTACAAAACTACACTAAACAATATAAAGGTACCTGTACAGTATATACACTCCGAATGGAGGTGACATAGCAATACTGTCATCAATCACATAATCAAAACTAGGGTAGATAGCATGAGAAGAGATATGATAGATGAAAGAGTAAACAAGTCCACAGTCTAATACAAGTCCAGATATATACAACATCCCAGAGTATCAAAATAGAATATAGAAACTACAGTCTGATAAGCTAGCTGGATCGCAGTCCAGTCAAACCTAGCTAGCCTACACTACTCTGGAAGTACAAAATCTAGTGGCTCCACTATAAGGCCACGATCTAAGGCTACACCATCTGACTCGAGCCCATAATAGGTCGAGCAGTCCGCCTCGGAATCATCTGTAATATATCATAACGGTATCCTGTCAGGAAAATGAGCAAGTACAAACACTAACAGCAGTTCCATGTAAATTGACAAATTCTATAAGAGACAGTATAATGAACTACAAGACAAAGATATATGAAGACTTGGGAACCATTCGAAAGCCGAGTTACAACCCTTAAACCAAACAAGGACCGGGGTTGTAACTCTTCTCCCGAGCAGAACTTAGTCTCCAATCAAGGTACAATGTAAAGGCATGTAGAGCATGTGAGTAACTGTATATCATGCATGGTAAGAAAGTACTGAATATAGAACAGAACAGGATATATGACAAGAAAAGTAAATATAAAATGTGCCTCGAATATTATAGCCTAATGTGATCGGTATGGGTCAAGAATCAGGCTTCCAGCCGACCGGCTACAAGTACGTGGACTCGGCCCGGAGGGATGGTAAGCTATGGAGCGAGAAGTAACACAGGTCAGGCTATACCCGTCGTGAGGTGAGGGTATAGCTATGGTTGCAAGGAGTAACTCAAGGGGGCATTGATCACACTATCTATAAATTCACATCCCCGAGAGTATACGGATCCGGAAAAACACGTCATGGCACGAGATTCCCTAAGAAGGTAGCTACTCCTTCTCAGGAATCGTGTCAATACAAGTACAAGAACAAGATCGAGCAAGTACCAGTATCCCAAAAAATCCAAGAATGACATCTCATGACAGAATCCGGTATATACTAGTCCGTGAACTATCGTGTCTGAGAATCAAGTAAGACACTACGACTGAATCGGATATAGCAAAATCAAGACAATAAAACTATCAGTGAATGTACTCGCCTGCTGTCCTGAGCTGTATGGTATATCAATGCTCAGAGCGGTATCAGAAGACCTAAATAGAGATACTGTAAGTTAATTTAGGTTTAAACAAGTTTAGGAATGATTTACAATGAATGATATGCAATCTAGGTCAAACTAGGTCTCTCTGAGTCACACTAAGTCCTGTCAAGTCAATCTAGGTCAATCAGTTATATCAAGTCAATCTAAGCCTAACCAAGTCAATCCTAGGTCATACCAGGCATCACGGGTCAAAACAAGTCGAAGAAGTCAACGGGATCAAGAGTTGGCCTACAGTTGACTTTGGTCAACTGGTCAACTCTGGTCAACCCTGGTCAACCCTAGGTCAACCCTAGGTCAATGGTGACTAATAGTTGACTTTAGGTCAACTACAAAGTCTAATGGAAATCGGGACTAATTTGGGTAAAGCGTTGACCCAAAGTTGACTTTTGGTCCAAAATCAACCGTGGTCAACCGGGGTCAAGACTAGGTCTAGGCGACTATTTCTAACTATTACCAACCTCTACAACCCATATCCAAGTCCATCTTGGACTTTGAAACTCATATCTTGGCCGTAGGCCAATATCCTATTTGCCCTTAAAAAGGGTAAATTCTAGTTTCGGCAACTATCCAGTTAGCCTACCTACGCTTGATATTTTGACCCATCTCCCTAGGGTAGTATATACTAGCCTATACATATAATATCTACCAAATACCTAGGTAACATGGACATCCAGTCCATGATACGGCCCGTTGTCAAAATCTTGAATATTTCAAGATACGGACCGATACGGTGCGACACGGGCACCCTACGACCCCGAATTCCACCCGGAAGCCTACCCGCAAAATCTAAATCACGTATTCATGCTCCACGCCAAGTTTCAACTCAATCGGATACTCCGAACTCCGTTTCGCCCTCTAACTCGGTTTTCCCCTTTTTCTATTCTAGCTTTTTCCCTTTTCTTCTAACTTCTTTCAATCTCTTCTTCTAACCTCTAATCCTTTTCTAATTTCTCATTCCATAATCTTTTTCTACTCTTCTCTATGATTCCAACCATATATAATACTTAATATATATATCTATATATATAACATAGACTAGGTAAAAAGGGGGGGGTGTTAATAGGCTAAAAGCCAAGGACTAGGACTGCCGCACTGTGGCAGTCCCTAAACTAGGACTGCCGCCACTGTGGCAGTCCCGAAAGAGCTGCTGTCCCAAATTCTTCTTCATCTTCTTTTCATCTACTTCCCTATATAAAACACTTCATATATATATATATATATATCTATATATATATATCTCTATACATATATATCTCTATCTATATATATATATAACTAGATATCAATCTATAATCCATCTAGATATCTATCCCTCCCTCTAATTATATATAAACACACACACATCCATAAACACACAACCATATACACACATCCATGTATATATATAAATCTCTCATATATATATATATATATATCTATATCCATATATATATATATATATATAATAATAATATATATATAATTATATTCACAAGATGGTTAATCCTAATAAATACTTAACCTATTTTTCTAGGAAAAGTCTACAAATTAGTGGGCAAATGGAAGAGAATGGTCATACCTCCAATAAATGTGGAAGAGCTACATGCAAAGAGAATTTAATGGAGAAATATACATACCTAGATGTAGGTTTGAAGGAAGAAGAAGAAGCTTGGGAAGAAATGAAATGGAAGAGAGAGAGTGAGTGTTTAACTTAGTGGTGAAGGAAGTGAGGGGGGGTGGCTGCCTATAGGTGGCCGGCCATGCTTGCCATGGGTGAGGGGCACTTGTAAATTACAAGTTTGCCCCTCCCTAAACCTAATATTAAATAATTCCAAATTAGGTTTAGTTGCTAAAAATATAAAAATCATAATTAAACTAAATTACTCATGGGGAACTAGTCCAAACTCTTAAACCCTAATTTTTTGTGTGGTGGGCCATGGTTAGCTAACAGGCTAATTACAGCTCAAGTCGAAATTCACCGGGTCCCGATTTAACTCGGAATGCGATGAAATTCGAACCCGACTCCTATAATAATTAAATAATAATATTCATGAAATAAAATTCCCAAAAATAATATAAAATGGAAAATTACCATTTTACCCCTAACTGGAAAAAGTGAGGGTGACAATAATTAACAATGATTATTTGGTACTTTATTTTAAATATATTTAAGCTTTTTGTCTATCTCTAAAATTGTTGGAACTTAGTGTACCGTTTGATTTATTTATTGAGTAGTTACAACTTGCAAGTTTTGCGTTGATTTGAGTTGTTATAGTATTGGACCTCACCCCGCACTAGTGTAAGACCCTAGAGAGTTAGTTTGTGTATAGTGGCACTTCACATTTGACTTTTATGCTAGGTCCCCACTTGGCTAGTATCCAGTTAGGAGTCGTGTCACAGCACTAGTATATTGTTGATCATAGCTTAGAACTAAGTTTGTATGTCATTATTGACAGGACACCGGACATCTATATCTTCGTACTAGTATTCTTGTTTTGCTCGAGGCAAGTACATCTACACACTCATTTACTGTCTTTTAATGCTAGAACATGTATTAACCCTGTTAAAATACTGCTTTCTGAATAACTGCAAGTTAAATCTTCACATGTTACATTAAATTGGTCCCTACCATGCTTAGGACTTATCATATCTTCACATGTTCCTTACTGGTTCTCAACACATGTTTTACTATGCTTTATACTACTCGGAGTATTCATATGTTTCATACTGTTCCCAGTACCGGCTATGCTTATATTACTCCCAGTGTCTCTCACATGTTTTACTGTTCTCGTATCTCTCACATGACAGAATATGGGTTATGGGGAAACTGATAGTAGTGTACGTGATCACGACCCCCCTACAGTAGCGAGCTCGGTCGCATTCTATATGCATACCTTGCCGCATGCCATTACCCCGCATGTTTGTACGGATGTACACTTATGCTTGTTAACTTGTACGTATGTACATTTCATTATGTGCCCCAGCACATTATACATCTATTGACCGATCACGTACCTGCTACAGTTTTAAACATTACATGTACATCTGTCTCTATGACATTTGTATCCTTGCCATGATAGATTATGATATAACATTATTGTGATACGGCATGAGATAGATGCCATGATTCCTGTGTTACCATGATACTGTGATCCCAGTTGTACCATGAGGCCATGTTTTCCCCAGCATTTCCTGTTTTATAGATTTATCACACCATGTTTCTTGTTGTACATCTCTTTCATTATATGTTCAGTACTTTAGTTGTAGAGGTTTACTTGCCCCGTCCTGACAGGATAACGTTGTAGGTATACTTTTCGAGGAGGAAATGCTATGTGTTACATATTATGGTACTGCTTTGAGGACCTGGCCTTAGCTCCAGTAGAGGCCCCAGCGGGGAACCTTGCTTAGTTATTTTCATATGTTTGAGACTGAGACTTTGGTATGTTCTTATATTTGGATACTGGACTTTGTCTCCAGTTAGATACTTTGTTATGTATTATTAAGCCTGTGCTTATGTTACCTTCGCTTATAGATGCGTGTTGTGATGAACATTTAAATGTGATTTTAGAACTGTTAGCTGCTTAGATCTTTTATTGTTTATTCTAGAACAGCTTACTGCACTTTTACCAAGCGTAGGCTGGACATGGCTCGGCCCGGCCCAACAATTTGGGTATCGGGTCGTGACATGTTTTTTTGGCGGCCCATGCAGGTCCAGACTTAAGTTGTTTGGTTACGTTATTGTACCAAGCATGCCTGCAATTAGGATCTAGGACAACTTGATAACACTAGGGATGACATTTAGAACACCTAGAGGATTTCTAGGATTGCAACATAGGGAGAACTCATCACAGCATAGGACCGTTAGCTATAATTAGCCTCTTGTTTGTGTTTCGATGGGTCAATTTAGACCAAGTTTTGTACCCTTGGGATGACCCCTGAGGATCTTACTCTAATCTTACCTAGAATTCTGTTTCCACTTATTTCCATTTACTCTTCCTTAATTCATTGTTGAAATTGATTTCTAATTTTCGTTGTTGGCTTTGATCTTGCATCGTGATAATGTTGTGGATTGAGTTGTTATATATCCTGATAGGGTAAACGTCTGCTTTAGTTATGGAGTTTAGAATTTATCGCAGCCATATTAGCTGGTATGACAAAAACATAGAGCCTGATTTCGGATATACTATCTTATTCATAAAATTTAGATTTTGTCGCAGCCATACCGGTTTGGCTGGCGAGAATTCTAGATAATATGATTATAGGGTGTATACCTTAGTCTTGACTCTATCGTTTATTGTATCTAAGCTTACTGGTGTGGCGAAAATTGGCAACATGATTTCAGGAAGTCGTGTATGGTTATCAGATCATATCTCAACTTGGTTTACTTTGTTATGATCGAATGATCAGGAATAAATTCTTATTATCATTTTCTCCGTCTTGATTAACTCTGTCCTATCTACATCTACAACTAGGATTTTATAGGCTCTCTAGGACTCTCCAACATGATTATTTTCATGTTATCTTTTTGGACATAATTATCTTTGGGTTCCATCTTTCCTATGACTTCACTAAACTCTTCTTCGTTAACCTCTTGGATAATTCTTTTCGTTATGCCTCTCGTTGTCTTCGTACCATTCTGGAGATATTCCAATAAACTTTTCTGTCTTGCTTGACCCTTTAAACTTGTTTGGACACTGTTATGGATTGCTTGACCCAGTCTTAGGCTTTGTTACCTTCTACTTGATAGACGACCGAAATAGCCAAACCTTGTTAACTGATCCTGTAGTATAATTATACATGTGTTGTGTGATTGTGATAAGTACTTTTCCTAGGGATTGGTTAGATTAAGCTTATAGGACAAGTATGGGTGACTGACTGTAGTAGATTTGGAAACCATTAAGAACGATTGTATTGATAGTATGACTTGATGATAGGGTATCTAAGATAGAAAAATGAGATATTACATTGTTGTGACTACGGATTGAGGAGAATCTTATGCTTAGAATTTGAGGATTGAGCATTAAATGACTTTGATGACCAAGTGATTATGGGTTATCTTAGCTAATTACATGTGATTAGAGGTAGATCGATACATGGTGTAAGCCCCTGATTTTCAAATTTATTTTTAATTAGTGTTAATTAAATTTTTATGTCATTTATAGCCTTAAATATTATTAGGAATTTTTAGGAATTTTTCTAGAATTTTTAAATGATTTTAAATAAGTTTTATATATTAAAATATCAATTTGTAATTTACTTAAATGTTTTAATATCAATTTGCAATTATTAGAATTGTTTTAATACTATTTTGTAATTATTAGATTTGTTATATTAGTTTGCAATTAAATTAATTGTTTTAATTAAGGAATGCAAATTCTAATTTGCATATTTAACTGTGGGGACCTATATTGCAAATCCTAAAATAGGGGAGGCCTACTGCTAATAACCTAACCCCCCCCCGACCGAACTCTCTCTCTCCTCCACTCTTCACCCACCCCCGACGACTGCCCCGACCGCCACGACCGGCTGCCCCCGCCAAACCCGGCTGCCCCGACCGCCTCAACTCCCCCTATAAAACTCTCCCACTCCCCGTCGACCTAAACCCTAACCCTAAATTCCCCACCGCCATCGACGACCCCCTTCTTCCCCAAAAACCCTGACCGGAACCCTAACTCCGGTTGACGACCAGCGCCCGCCCCTACGCCTAGCACCACCGCCCCCAACCGCCACCGTCGTTTCGTCGCGCTGAGCCGCCCCCAGCGCCACTGGAGCGCCGTGACGCCGACGCCTTCTCCGCCGCCCACGACCCCCGAACCCACTTCGACGACCGGACACGTAGGTATCAGAACTCATACGTGTCGTGCGTGTCTCGTGTTGAGTCCATATTGTTCGCCGTGTCCTGGCGAGCACGAGCGTGGACCTGGACACGTGAAATTCGTGTCGTGCGTGTCGAATCGACCCAGACACGTTAATACCTGTGTCCCTAACTGTCAGGACACAGGACTGTGTATTATTATTATTTTTATCATTTAAATCATTTAAAACCTAATAAAACTAACCTAACTCTAACCCTAACATTGAGCTCGGGCTGACCCCCTGGCCAGCCCGACCGTTTAAACCCCCCCCCCCCCCCCCCCCGCTGGCTCGAGTTCGAGCCCCCCTTTCTGTTTCTGTTTGTTTTTCTTTTTCTTTTTCTTTTCTTTTCTTTTTGTTTTATATATATAATATATATATATATATATATATATTATATATATATATATATAATATATATATGTATATTGTAATTATCAGTATATATATGTATATATACTGTATATTAGCTAAATTTTGTATATGTATATATATATATATTTTATAACGTAAATTTATGTATATTAGTTAGTGTTTATATACATATGTATATAGGTATATATTTTTAGATGTATATATATTATTAATAGCAAATATATATTATACAATATGATATATATCTATATATATATTATATATAATATATATAATATATATATATATTATATATAATATATATATATGCTTATAAAATTAAGTATTTTCCTTACATATATTATATATGTACTTTTAGAACATGTATGTATATTTTCACTAGCATAATTTTACCATATTAAAATAATAATATTTATTTTGCACTATTACCAAATTGTATTTTTAGTGTTTAAATTACTGCAACCATTTGATGTCCAAGCCTAGCATGGGTATTTGGGCTCAAATGTGTTTTCACACATTCAAGACCTGTTCAAGTCATATTGGACTTGATTCATGGCCTTGGGTCCTGTATTTGAACTTTGGTTCAAATTATGTACATGGACAAAATACGCAGATAAATAATTATTTAATTATAATTGTGTGCAATGTTGTTTTTGATTTTCTAAAAATACTTAGAGTGTTGCTAAAATTATGAAAAAAATAGTTTTTAGATACTTTGTTAAGTTGGCTAATTTAGTATAATTTTGTAGTATTTAATTTACTGTTTTGCCACTAGTTTGGCATATGAGACCAAAACTCACTTTCTGTATACTTAGGAAAACTGATTTTTATAAAATACCTGTACTGGTTAATAAATTCCAGAAAAATTATAATAAATTTCTATGATTAACAAGGATCACTTTAATACTTTACTTTAAGAAAAACTAGGCTTTTTGTCTATCTCTAAAATTGTTGGAACACAATAATCTTTTGATTTATTTATTGATTAATTACGACTTGTAGCTTTTGTGTTATTTGGAGTTTTAGTCGTGTTGAACCCCATCCCTCACTAGTGTAAAGACCCTAGAAAGTTAGTTAACATAGTGTGTCACCCCACATTGGTCTCCTATGCCAAGTCATCATTTTGGCTAGGCGCCCAGTCACAAGTCGTGTCGCACCAGTTAGTATTCTAGTATTTTTAGCTTAGTGTAAAAGCTAAGTTATTGCATTTATTTCTACAGTGACGAGTTACTGGACATCCATAGCACTGTTATCGCAGCTTGTTTTATTTTGCTTTGCTAGATGCAAGTACTTTCTACGAACTTTACATGTTGTTACATAAATGAACTGCAAACCCCACCATGTTAAATGCTGATCCTTGGGGTAGCAAGTTAGATCTCTACATGTTGTACTTTCAGTTACTATCATGCTTAGAACAGTCTTGACGTATCTCTCACATGATTAGGATATGGGTTATGGGGAAACTGTTAGTAGTGTACGTGATTATGCCCCCCTCCCGTACGTATGTACCGAGCAAGCGCATTTTATATGCATACCTTGTCGTAGGCTATATCTCAACGCGGATTTGTACGTATGTACATCTGTCGCCGTTTCACTTGTACGGAAGTACATTTCATTATGTGCCCCCAGTATATTGTACATCTATTGACCAATCACGTACCTGCTACAGTTTTAAACATTACATATACATCTGTTGCTATGACATATGTATCCTTGTCATGATACACTATGTGATGCTATGCTTTCCAGTTATTCCTCTCATGTTCATTTCCATGTATCATATGCTAGTTTGCTAGATTTAGTACTTGCTCCCGTCCTGACAGGATAACGTTGTAGGTGTCCTTACTGAGGAGGAGTTACTCTGCGACTCATACTATGGAGTTACTACTGCCGAGGACCCGGCTCTGCTTTACGAGGATGTTCCTGCGGGAACCTCGCCTAGTTGTCTTTTGTTTACTTAGACTTTTGAGAGTAGACATGTATTAGACTATATCATTTTGTAACTGGACATGTATCCAGTTTTACATTTCAGTTTACTTGTACTTGGACATCTTTCTATATACGACGACTTTTGTGTTTGGAGCATTTATGATTCTTCTTCATTTATAGAACTGTTAGCACATTTAGTCTTATCCTGTTGTCTTTAAAACAGCTTACTACGTTTTATCTCAGCGTAGGCTGGGCATGCCCCGGCCTGGCCCAACAATTTGGGTAGCGGGTCGTGACATGTTTTTAGTGGTGGCCCATGGAGGTCGTGACTAAACTGTTTGGTTACGTTATTATACCAACATGCCTGCAATTAGGAACTTAAGATAATTAGACAATATTAGGAAAGACGCTTAGAACACCTAGAGGAATGCTAGGATTGCAACATAGGAAACACATCACATGTTTGCTATTATAATTAGATTTTCTTGCATATGATTGCTTACATTAATCAAGTCCTTATAAGTCTTTTTATGTGTAATTTAGATGGTGCTTACTCGTTCATCCCAGCATTTTACCCCCGAGAATGGGGCCCTCCATATCCAGTCAGCTGACCAGTTGACTGATACACCTCCACCTACCACATTCCCCCACTCCACAGATCCACAGACCCAGATACCACCTTCCACATCCCAGTCCCGCAGGACCCGATACTTCCACCACCCCCTATCACTATACCCACCCAGGCTTCCGTCACACTCGACGGGACCCAGCTGCTCACACTGATCCAGGGGTTCCTAACAACCCATCAGCAGACCACCCTACTCCGCCAGAGCATGGAGCATTCTGAGGGACGTTCCGTAGCCCCACTACATGTAGAGCCACGGCAGAGAGCGGGGACGATCAAGGACTTCATGGGTCTGAATCCCAAGGAGTTCTCAGGGACTGAGGGCATAGTAGTAGCTGATGACTGGCTAGATTCTGTAGAGAGGAAGCTTCTGGGAGTTAGGATGTCGGATGACCTTCAGGTCGAGGCAGCAGGATTTCTGCTGATAGACTTAGCCGGAGTCTGGTTCAGAAATGAGCCGTTGTTCGCGAGAGGTAGAGCCACCTGGGACCAGTTCAAGACCCAATTCAAGAAGAAGTTCTTCTCGACCACTTCTAGAGTAGCCATGGGGCTACGATTCCAGAACATCCAGCAGGGAAACCGTTCTGTTGATGACTATGCGGCAGAGTTTAGTCGCCTGAGCCGTTTTGCTCCTAGCCTGGTTGCTGATCCAGAGGAGATGACCCGTAGGTTTTGCCATGGTCTAGTTCCAGATATTGGCATTCTTATAGTGGCGAACGGTACGACTGACTACTACCAGAGCCTAGAGTTGGCCCGGAGCATCGAGGAGCGTCTTCTGTCTTGCAAGAGGCCGGCTCCTGTACATCATGAGGGACCGTCCAACGTCAGGCTTTCCAGCAGAAAGCACCGACGCCACCCCAGCAACTTATCATCCCCCTACACCATATCATCAGACCCCGCCAGTTAGAGCCCCGGGACCCCCGCAGCAGCACAGCAGAGGGAGCTATATGTTCTTTCTGCGGAAGACCAGGGCATGATCACACCGTCTGCAGGAAAGGTTGAAGCAGTGTTTAGCTTGTGGGTCTGCCACCCATCAGATTCGAGTGTGCCCAGTAGAAACTAGAGGACCGCTCCCGACTCAGCAGCAGAGGTTCGGGCAGTATCTGCAGCAGCAGAAGGGACCTCAGGGGAGGGTTTATAGCCTAGCCATTGAGCCGGAGCAGGTTTCGGAGCCGGATTACTTAGCTGACGTCATTACAGGTCATGTTTATTTGCATACTTTTCTAGCTCTATGTTTGTTTGATTCTGGTGCATCTCATAGCTTCCTATCATTAGAGTTTATGCAAGAACATCATTAGTATCTACACCTACTGCGGAGATTAGTAGAGTAATGACGGGAGGAGGACCAGTGCCTATTAGAGCTAGCTATAGATGCTATTGATAGCCGGGAGAGAGTTCGAGGGGCGATTCTTTGTGATGCCACTCCCCGGTTATGATATCATATTGGGGATGGACTGGCTTAGCTATGCCCATGCATCTATAGATTGCCATGAGGGTAGTATGTTCAGTCCCCCAGGCACAGCACCATTCAGTGTCAGGAGGACAGGGCCGGAGATCAGCCTAGAGCCGAACTGTTGTGCGACAGTCGGGGACGCAGCACCGCCACACCCTATCATTAGGGAGTTTATGGATGTATTCCAGAGGATCTTCCAGGACTTTCGCCTGACAGGATGTGGAGTTCACTATAGATTTAGTGCCGGGTTCATCACCAGTATCCCGGGCTTGCTATAGAGTGAATCCCAAGGAGGCCATAGAGATGAAAGAGCAGATTGATGACCTGTTGAAAAAGGGTTTCATTCGATCCAGTGCTTCTCCATGGGGAGCACCAGTGCTCTTTGTGCCTAAGAAGGATGGTACAGTCCGGTTGTGTATTGACTACGGGCCTTGAATGCCATCACCATCAAGAACAAATATCCTCTGCCCAGGATAGATGATTTCGACCAGTTGAGCGGGGCGAAGGTGTTTTCCAGGATAGACTTGAGATCCGGGTACCACCAGGTGAAGGTTAGGCCAGCAGACATCCAGAACGGCGTTCAACACGAAGTACGGGCAGTACGAGTTTCTGGTGATGCCATTTGGTCTCACAAATGCGCCAGCTGTCTTTATGAACTTGATGAATAAGACATTTCACCAGTATCTGGATAAGTTCGTCGTAGTATATTGACGACATCCTGATATACTCGAAGACGCGGAGCATGCAGAGCACTTGCGGATAGTTTTGGGGATTCTGAGGCAGGAGAGATTGTTTGCCAAATTGCCGAAGTACGAGTTCTTTTTAGACCGAGTAGTTTCTCGGCCATGTAGTCACTGGAGATGGAATCTCGGTGGATCCCAGGAAGATTGCTGCAGTTGAGACGTGGAAGGCTCCGACGTCAGTTTCAGAGATCAGGAGCTTTCTGGGTTTAGCAGGCTATTATAGAAAGTTCGTCCAGGACTTTGCTAGGATAGCTGAACCCATGACGAAGCTGACGCAAGGACGCAGAGTACATTTGGTCAGAGGACTGCCAGACAGCATTTGAGGAGCTGAAGAGGAGGCTGACGACCGCTCCAGTTCTGACTTTACCTTCAGGTTCTGGAGGTTTCACCATATACAGTGATGCTTCTGGGAAGGGGCTAGGATGTGTCCTACAGCAGCATGGAAAAGTGATTGCTTATGCATCTAGGCAATTGCGGACTCATGAGAGGAATTATCCTACCCATGACCTCGAGTTAGCTGCGGTGATCTTTGCACTCAAGTTATGGAAACATTACTTATACGGAGAGCGTGTGGAAATCTTTACTGACCACAAAAGCTTGAAGTATGTGTTCACGCAGAAAGAGCTGAACATGAGGCAAAGACGATGGTTGGAGTTGATGAAGGACTTCGACATCGATTTACAGTATCACCCCGGAAGGCAAATGTGGTGGGGTGCGCTGAGCAGGCATCCGATGGCATGGTACTGATGATTGATCGGCATTTGCGGGAGGATCTGGAGAAGCTCGGTATCGAGCTAGTTCGGCCAGGATCAGTGATACAGATGATGGCGCTTGACATTCAGTCAGGTTTGATGGAGCAGATCCGGGAGGCACAGTCTACAGATGAGAGCCTTCGCAGACTTCGACCCCAGGCATTAGCTGGATTGCTGGATGACTTCACTATAGCAGAGGATGGATCCCTGAGGCATGGCAGCCGATTGTGCGTGCCGAAGGGAGAGCAGTAGAGGCAGTTTTGCAGGAGGCACACCGATCGAGATATTCTATTCACCCTGGTGCTAACAAGATGTACCGTGACTTACGGGAACATCTTTGGTGGCACGGGATGAAAGGGATGTATCACGTTTCATTTCGAGATGTCTAGTTTGCCAGCAGGTCAAGGCGGAGCGCCAGAGGCCAGCTGGTTTGTTGCAGCCATTACCATTCCCGAGTGGAAGTGGAACATATTACGATGGACTTCGTTTCAGGGCTTCCTCGTTCCCAAGGAGGGAAGGATGCCATCTGGGTCATCGTAGACAGGCTGACGAAGTGTGCGCACTTCATACCCTTCAAGGTGGGGCTTTCCACCGAGAAGTTGGCAGAGCTATACATGCAGCAGATAGTTCGCCTACACGGAGTGCCGGTGAGCATCGTGTCAGACAGAGACATAGATTCACATCCCACTACTGGAGGAGCTTGCAGGAGGAGTTGGGCAGTAGGCTCAAGTTCAGTACGGCGTACCACCCGCAGACAGATGGGCAGTCCGAGAGGATGATACACTGGAGGATATGCTGAGGACCTGCGTACTGGACTTCGGAGGATCATGGGAGAGCCATCTGCACTTGGTAGAGTTTTCATACAACAACAGCTACCAGGCCAGTATTGGTATGTCTCCTTTCGAGGCTCTATATGGACGACGATGTCGCACACCGCTCTTTTGGGATGATGTCGGAGACAGAGTTATGCTTGGGCCAGAGATGATCACGATGCAGCAGAGAAGTCGGGATGATCAGAGACAGGCTCAGAGTAGCTCAGGATAGGCAGAAATACTGGGCTGATGCTAGTCGCAGGCCGATGGAGTTTGCAGACGGTGATATGTGCTAGTGAAGATATCACCTACTCGAGGGACGATCCGGTTCGGACGAGGAGGGAAGCTGAGCCCCAGATACATCGGGCCGTTCGAGATACTTGGCAGGATCGGAGAGGTAGCTTACAGGGTTGCACTCCACCCAACCTAGCAGGAGTTCACGACGTCTTTCACGTATCTCAGCTGAGGAGATATTTCCAGACCCCAGTCATGTGCTAGATCATTCAGAGTTGGAGGTCGGACCGAGCCTTACAGTTTCTGAGCAGCCAGTGGAGATATTAGACAGGAGAGAGAAGAGGCTGAGGAACAAGGTTATACCCCTAGTACGAGTAGCTTGGAGCCGTCACTCCCCAGGTGAATCTACTTGGGAGAGGGAGTCGGACATGAGGGAGAGATACCCTTACTTGTTCGATCCAACCGCTGCGGGGAACCACCCGTTCCCGCTTGATACCTTAGAGGTTAGTTCGATCGCAGCCTTAGTCATTTTTTGTTGCTGTTATGTTAGAATATTGTCGGGTCTTCAATCCTTGTGAATTTCGAGGACGAAATTTTTCAAGGAGGAAAGACTTGTAAGCCCCTGATTTTCAAATTCATTTTTTAATTAGTGTTAATTAAATTTTTATGTCATTTATAGCCTTAAATAATTATTAGGAATTTTTAGGAATTTTTTTAGAATTTTTAAATGATTTTAAATAAGTTTTATATATTAAAAATATCAATTTGTAATTTACTTAAATGTTTTAATATCAATTTGCAATTATTAGAATTGTTTTAATACTGTTTTGTAATTATTAGATTTGTTAATATATAGTTTGCAATTAAATTAATTGTTTTAATTAAGGAATGCAAATTCTAATTTGCATATTTAACTGTGGGACCTATATTGCAAATCCTAAAACTAGGGGGGCCTACTGCTAATAACCTAACCCCCCCCCCCCCGACCGAACTCTCTCTCTCCCCCAGCTCTTCACCCACCCCCGACGACTGCCCCAACCGCCACGACCGCTGCCCCCGCCAAGCCCGGCTGCCCCGACCGCCTCAACTCCCCCTATAAAACTTCCCCCTCCCCCTCGACCTAAACCCTAACCCTAAATTCCCCCACCGCCATCGACGACCCCCTTCTTCCCCAAAAACCCTGACCGGAACCCTAACTCCGGTTGACGACCAGCGCTGCCCTACGCCGAGCACCACCGCCCCCAACCGCCACCGTCGTGTTCGCCGCGCTGAGCCGCCCCCAGCGCCACTGGAGCGCCGTGACGCCGACGCCTTCTCTCCGCCGTCCACGACCCCCGAAACCCACTTTGACGACCGGACACTAGGTATCAGAACTCATACGTGTCGTGCGTATCTCTGTTGAGTCCATATTGTTCGCCGTGTCCTGGCGAGCACGAGCGTGGACCTGGACACGTAAAATTCGTGTCGTGCGTGTCGAATCGACCCAGACACGTTAATACCTGTGTCCCTAACTGTCAGGACACAGGACTGTGTATTATTTTTTTTTTTTCATTTAAATCATTTAAAACCTAATAAAACTAACCTAACTCTAACCCTAACACTGAGCTCGGGGCTGACCCCCTGGCCAGCCCGACCCGTTTAAACCCCCCCCCCCCCCGCTGGCTTGAGTTTGAGCCCCCCTTTCTGTTTCTGTTTGTTTTTCTTTTTCTTTTTCTTTTTTCTTTTCTTTTTTGTTTTATTTATATATTTATATATATATATATATGTATATGTATATCAGTATATATATGTATATATCAGTATATATATATGTATATTACTGTATATTAGCTATAATTTTGTATATGTATATATATATTTATAACTAGTAAATTTATGTATTATTAGTTAGTGTTTATATACATATGTGTATATAGGTATATTTTTAGATGTATATATATTATTATATATACAAATATATATGTATACAATATGTATATATATATATGCTTTATAAAAAGTATTTTCCTTACATATATTATATATATATATATATATATATATCTATAATATATATCTATCTATATATATATATATATTATATATATATGTACTTTTAGAACATATGTATGTATATTTTCACTATGCATAATTTTACCATATTAAAATAATAATATTTTATTTTGCACTATTACCAAATTGTATTTTTAGTGTATTTAAATTACTGCAACCATTTGATGTCCAAGCCTAGCATGGGTATTTGGGCTCAAATGTGTTTTCACACATTCAAGACCTGTTCAAGTCATATTGGACTTGATTCATGGCCTTGGGTCCTGTATTTGAACTTTGGTTCAAATTATGTACATGGACAAAATACGCAGATAAATAATTATTTAATTATAATTGTGTGCAATGTTGTTTTTGATTTTCTAAAAATACTTAGAATGTTGCTAAAATTATGGAAAAATAGTTTTTAAATACTTTGTTAAGTTGGCTAATTTAGTATAATTTTTGTAGTATTTACTGTTTTGCCACTAGTTTGGCATATGAGACCAAAACTCACTTTCTGTATACTTAGGAAAACTGATTTTTATAAAATACCTGTACTGGTTAATGAATTCCAGAAAAATTATAATAATTTTTATGATTAACAAGGATCACTTTGATACTTTACTTTAATAAAAACTAGGCTTTTGTCTATCTCTAAAATTGTTGGAACACAATGATCTTTTGATTTATTTTTGATTAATTACGACTTGTAGCTTTTGTTTATTTGGAGTTTTAGTCGTGTTGAACCCCATCCCTTACTAGTGTAAAGACCCTAGAAAGTTAGTTTAACATAGTGTGTCACCCCACATTGGTCTCCTATGCCAAGTCATCATTTTGGCTAGGCGTCCAGTCACAAGTCGTGTCGTACCAGTTAGTGTTCTAGTATTTTTAGCTTAGTGTAAAAGCTAAGTTATTGCATTTATTTCTACAGTGACGAGTTACTGGACATCCATAGCACTGTTATCGCAGCTTGTTTTGTTTTGCTTTGCTAGAGGTAAGTACTTTCTACGAACTTTACATGTTGTTACATAAATGAACTGCAAACCCCACCATGTTAAATGCTGATCCTTGGGGTAGCAAGTTAGATCTCTACATGTTGTACTTTTAGTTACTACCATGCTTAGAACAGTCTTGACGGATCTCTCACATGATTAGGATATGGGTTATGGGGAAACTGTTAGTAGTGTACGTGATTATGCCCCCTTCTCCCATACGTATGTACCGAGCAAGGTCGTATTTTTATGCATACCTTGTCGTAGGCTATATCTCAACGCAGATTTGTACGTATGTACATCTGTCGCCGTTTCACTTGTACGGAAGTACATTTCATTATGTGCCCCCAGCACATTGTACATCTATTGACCAATCACATACCTGCTACAGTTTTAAATATTACATATACATCTGTTGCTATGACATATGTATCCTTGCCATGATAGACTATATGATGCCATGCTTTCCAGTTATTCCTCTCATGTTCATTTCCATGTATCATATGCTAGTTTGCTAGATTTAGTACTTGCTCCCGTCCTGACAGGATAACGTTGTAGGTGTCCTTACTGAGGGGGAGTTACTCTGCGACTCATACTATGGAGTTACTGCCGAGGACCCGGCTCTGCTTTACGAGGATGTTCCTGCGGGAACCTCGCCTAGTTTGTCACGACCCGCTCCCCGCTTTTCGGGATACGAGTTCGTGGCCAAGTCCAGCCTACGCCGCAGTATCGGCGGTAGTACGCTGTCTATACTCCAATATAAGTCTTAAGTACAACAAATATATCTATTTTGCTCATTCACAATAATTATTTTAATTACAATTCCAATAATACACAAATTGCTTTTCGATACAAATTCGCTACATGTGACTATTCTAACTAGAATCTATGGTTGGCCTACAAGATAGCTCTAACTCCACCAGAAGGAACCCAAAGCAAGAGAGAAGTCATCGAGAATAGTCATCAAGAATCTGTCAACTGAAAAATGGTTATCCAGTCAGGATTGGAGCAAGATCACCATAACACTACATTACACAATATATTATACAAGCATGAAGGAACGATAAACGAATTTAACTAAGATAAGTATAGGCATGACATTGTATGACAATGGAAAACCACTAAACATGATAGTAATATGAAGGTTGACTTGAGATACCACAAAGATATGATAACAATAAAAAGTAGACTTGACGAAAGAAGAACAATAGACAATAGAGTAACAATACTTAAGTCATGTGTACTGTGTGTTTTAGAATACCAACTTTCAGCATGTAGACGGCTTGGGATATCCGTCAGTCATACGTGTGGTGCATGACTGATATTATGCAATCAATGTATAGGGAGTCTGTATTCAATTCGTTGACCACATGCTTACTTGTTATATTCCCCCGGCCGACTCACTCACATCATGTCCACTACGATAAACATTAGCAATACGATAAACTGTAAATAATAGGAAACAATAAGTAAGGCATGAACATGTATGTATATCCAACCGATTCTAACTCTCGTGCACAATAGTAATCATGAACAATGACAACCATGAACCATAAGGGAGTAATAGTAAAAAGACGACACGAAGATACATGCATATAAAATAAAGGAAACATAGGTCATAGTGATACTTGCCTTGAGTTGATTACAGTTGACGCGCGGTATGATTGTGTTAGCACAAATAGTCGTAGATGCCAAAAATACGCAAGATGATCTCAATTGATGAGACGGACTCTAAAATAAAAACAAAAAATAAAATTTTTGTAAAATTGTTGAGAAAATATATGATGTGTACTTTTTCATCAGCGTTCCGAAACTTCAAACGGATCGTGATTCCGATTCCTGGTTCTCCCGGAATCTCGAAAACACCGAAACATGTCAAATTTTGGACAACTGACACTCCACGAATTTTCTAGAAAATTAGGATAAAATTATTTAAAATAAATTTTATATTCAGAAATATACCTCGAGACGGTTTCAACAAAAAAAACTGGAGGTCAAACGGAGTCCGGAGTTGAAAGTTATGGCCCTTCGAAGTTGGTAAAATATTTGAAAAGGAAGGCTGAATTTATGACGAATTTGGGGTAATTATGACGAAAAAAGAGAAATTTTGGAAAAGAAGGTATGAGAGATGATTTTATTTTATAGGTTCAATATATATAGATAATGGAAGGCAATTAGTGAATTTGGATATGATTAGAACTCAATCAATAAAGATATGATTAGGATTACCAACTAATTTGGATAGGAATAGGATTAGTTAAAATAAGAAATAATCTATCTAATACTAGATATGATTCAAATAAGATTAGGATTTCTAACACAAGTCTCTCCATAAATTTAAATCAAATAAATTATTTAAATCCAAATCATATGAATTCAAATCCAAATCTAAATCCAAATCAAATTGAACATAATAACTTTAAGATAAATTTAATGTTTATCAAAGCAATTTAAATCATATAATAGATAGTGTTAAATCAATATATTTCAAATCTATATTAGATAATTCTTAATGCCATAATTAGTCACCATAAGTATTTTAAATATATTTGATGTTATCAAATAAGTAAATATATTTTATAAATCTAATCTTATTCAAAATAAGTTACTAAATCTTTTTATTGCTCCAAAAAAATCATGATTTTAAAACTATTTTCGAAACCGATATTTATTTTTTTGAAAATCCAAACATAATAAATAACTTTATAATTTCAATAATAAAATTTCAAGAACAAATATTTATTAAAACTAAATAGTACTTTCAAGCCGTTAATTACAAACTACATTTTGAAATGCAGAAAAAAATAGTAAATTTTTTACAAAGTTTCAAAAATAAATTACTTTCAAACACAATAAAATAAAATATAAAAAATTTGAGAACAGGGTTACAAATCTACCCACCTTAGAAAAATTTCGTCCTCGAAATTTAAGGATGACAAAAAAATAGGCTTGGTTGGTCAGGTGAAAAGATAGAAAAATATAAAAAGGAATAATGATCAATGAGATAAAATAATTTTTTTTTCTTAATAAGAAGATTAATCAAGAAGGATGGAAGAATGTAGTCAAAGGATATAGTTCGGAGGAGTATTACCTACATGACATCTAAGTTATCACTCATCAATCTTATAAATTCGTATCCTCAAGAAATTTAAAAAATTCCTCAAATTCAATCATTTTTTTTAAAATCACTAACTCAATTTAATACCGTGATGTAGCAATCATGAATATCATCTTATCAAATTTACAACCCTTAATCAAACTTGATAAATATCTTCAAAATCTAACTTCACAAAATTTAAATTTCTCAATTTTATTTTAAATTCAAAATCAACATTTTTATAATCTTCTCAAAAATTTAAATTCCATAAAATTTCAAATCATACCTCAATTTTATTGATCAAATCAAAATTACCTCCTTTAAAAATTAAATATTCAACCTTATCAATAATTCATCGATCAATAAAAATTTAAACCTCAGAATACCAAAAGCTAGAAATTTCATCTTCAACAGTAACCAAATATTCAATTTATCAATCGAGAATTCTATCCATCTTTAATTAGAGCCATTTATCAAATCACAATTTCAACTTCATCAAATAGGACATCTCAAAATTCAACGAATATTACCACCTTAATCATGTAGCCCATGTAAACCTTAACTACCCATACAATCAATTCAAAATAATTCTATGGGTTACCCACGGTATACCTAGTCCTAGGCTTAGTCATTTTTTAAAAATCAAATCAACCTAATTGTGAATGAGCATCCTAATCGCAGGCTTGCAGTAGTACGACTAATATAGGTACTACCACAAGTTCATATAATTTTGCGAAAACGGACCTGCATGGGCCACCATAAAAACTTGTCACGACCCGCTCCCGCTTTTCGGATACGAGTTCGTGGCCAAGTTCAGCCTACGCCGCAGTATCGGCGGTAGTACGCTGTCTATACTCCAATATGTCTCAAGTACAACAATATATCTATTTTGCTCATTCACAATAATTATTTTAATTACAATTCCAATAATACATACAAATTGCTTTTCGATACAAATCCGCTACATGTGACTATTCTAACTAGAATCTATGGTTGGCCTACAAGATAGCTCTAACTCCACCAGAAGGAACCCAAAGCAGAGAGAAGTCATCGAGAATAGTCATCAAGAATCTGTCAACTGAAAAATGGTTATCCAGTCAGGATTGGAGCAAGATCACCATAACACTACATTACACAATATATTATACAAGCATGAAGGAACGATAAACGGAATTTAACTGAAGATAAGTATAGGCATGACATTGTATGACAATAAAAAACCACTAAAACATGATAGTAATATGAAGGTTGACTTGAGATACCACAAAGATATGATAACAATAAAAAAGTAGACTTGACGAAAGAAAACAATAGACAATAGAGTAACAATACTTAAGTCACGTGTACTGTGTGTTTTAGAATACCAACTTTCAGCATGTAGACGGCTTGGGATATCCGTCAGTCATACGTGTGGTGCATGACTGATATTATGCAATCAATGTATAGGGAGTCTGTATTCAATTCGTTGACCACATGCTTACTTGTTGTATTCTCCCGGCCGACTCACTCACAATACATGACCACTATGATAAACATTAGCAATACGATAAACTGTAAATAATAGGAAACAATAAGTAAGGCATGAACATGTATGTATATCCAACCGATTCTAACTCTCGTGCACAATAGTAATCATGAACAATGACAACCATGAACATAAGGGAGTAATAGTGAAAAGACGACACGAAGATACATGCAGTATAAAATAAAGGAAACATAGGTCATAGTGATACTTGCCTTGAGTTGATTACAGTTGACGCGCGGTATGATTGTGTTAGCACAAATAGTCGTAGATGCCAAAAATACGCAAGATGATCTCAATTGATGAGACGGGACTCTAAATAAAAACAAAAAATAAAATATTTGTAAAATGTTGAGAAAAATATGATGTACTTTTTCATCAGCGTTCCGAAACTTCAAACGGATCGTGATTCCGATTCCTGGTTCTCCCGGAATCTCGAAAACACCGAAACGTGTCAAATTTCGGACAACTGACACTCCACCAATTTTCTAGAAAATTAGGATAAATTATTTAAAAATAAATTTTATATTCAGAAAATATACCTCGAGACGGTTTCAACAAAAAAAACTGGAGGTCAAACGGAGTCCGGAGTTGAAAGTTATGGCCCTTCAAAGTTGGTAAATATTTGAAAAAGAAGGCTGAATTTATGACGAATTTTGGGGTAATTATGACGAAAAAAGAGAAATTTTGGAAAAGAAGGTATGAGAGATGATTTTATTTTATAGGTTCAATTATATAGATAATGGAAGGCAATTAGTGAATTAGGATATGATTAGAACTCAATCAATAAAGATATGATTAGGATTACCAACTAATTTGGATATGAATAGGATTAGTTAAAATAAGAAATAATCTATCTAATACTAGATATGATTCAAATAGGATTAGAATTTCTAACACAAGTCTCTCCATAAATTTAAATCAAATAATTATTTAAATCCAAATCATATGAATTCAAATCCAAATCTAAATCCAAATCAAATTGAACATAATAACTTTAAGATAAATTTAATGTTTATCAAAGCAATTTAAATCATATAATAGATAAATAGTTAAATCAAATAATATTTCAAATCTATATTAGATAATTCTTAATGCCATAATTAGTCACCATAAGTATTTTAAATAATATTTGATGTTATCAAATAAGGTAAATATATTTTATAAATCTAATCTTATTCAAAATAAGTTACTAAATCTTTTTATTGCTCCAAAAATAATCATGATTTTAAAACTATTTTCGAAACCGATATTTATTTTTTTGAAAATCCAAACATAATAATAACTTTATAATTTCTAATAAAATTTCAAGAACAAATATTTATTAAACTAAATAGTACTTTCAAGCCGTTAATTACAAACTACATTTTGAAATGCAGAAAAAAATAGTAAATATTTTTTACAAAGTTTCAAAAATAAATTACTTTCAACACATAAAAAAAAATATAAAAAATTTTGAGAACAGGGGTTACATAGTTGTCTTTTGTTTACTTAGACTTTTGAGAGTAGACATGTATTAGACTATATCATTTTGTAATTGGACATGTATCCAGTTTTACATTTCAGTTTACTTGTACTTGGACATCTTTCTATATACGACGACTTTTGTGTTTGGAGCATTTATGATTCTTCTTCACTTATAGAACTGTTAGCACATTTAGTCTTATCATGTTGTCTTTAGAACAGCTTACTACGTTTTATCTCAGCGTAGGCTGGGCATGCCCCGGCCTGGCCCAACAATTTGGGTAGCGGGTCGTGACACATGGATTGATATAGAATAAATTAGAATGAGTTATCGTATTGCGTACGAGATCGGGAAGATATCAGAACGAGACAAAGACATATGTACTTTGGTATTAATAAATCGGGAGTTTGAAATCGAGGATTTTATTCGGAGGACTTGTTGAGTAAAAAGAAGAAGGCTCTACGCCAAGGATAAAAATTGAACGTATGATTTCAAGGAGAAATATAGGAAAGGATTGACGATAATGATGCTAAGGAACTTTGGATTGATAGAATATGGATACTTAGGATACGATAAGGAAGTCCAGTATTTACAATTGAGGTTGGAAATATGATTGATGATTAAGCATTTTTGGCTTATAGACATACCTAGAGAATGACCTATGGTTTAGGGTATACATGAAGGTTTCATGTTAGTATGGAAGATTCTAAAGGATATATGACGTAGTTTATGATAGAAGGACTTTGTTGAACCTGAACCAAAAAGATTGTAGGAGAAACATAAGAGATGATTACAAGGATAGCAGATTGAGTATCGTAGCCAGAGCAGCTACATGTTATAGTTTGACCCGTTGGATGATTTTTAATTTCGAGGACGAAATTTTTGTAAGGTGGGTAGGATGTAAGCCCCCTGAATTTCAGAGCCATTTTAAATTTTTCTGAATAAATTGTTTTCGAAATATTATTATTTAATTGTTTAGATCATTAATGTGCCCTTCCATGACTTTGACTTCTGGAGCGTCAGGGATACCAATCTCTGTAAACTCTCTTCATAGGTTTTGAAGTAGACAAGATTATCTTCGTTTTGATATATCATGTCCCACTTGAATTCGTTCCCTTATGCTTTTTTTGTATCGCGCAAGTTCGGGTCAACTTAGACCAATTAATCGTTGAATAATTATTCCCACTTTTATTTTTGATCGTCGTTTGCACGTTACCGTGGCTTTTAATTTAGGAGCACCAGACCAATCGTTTTCTCAGAACCAACTTCTCATGAATGATCTACTCGAGACGCTCTTCACCCATGACCTTCGTGTCCCACTCAGACACTCCATTTTGTGCTCCATTTTCTTCGCACAACTTTCGGGTCAATTTAGGCCGATTTATTTTCTGCCGTGAAACCTGATTTATTTTCCAATTTAATTTTAGGACCCGACATCGACCCAACCTAGTCGACCCAAAGTATGGACGTGTCCCATATGAAGCCTACTACCCACATAAAACTTGTGTCCCATTTATTGGAGTCCCCGCATATTATTTATTTTCCCATGATTATAAATACCCTATTTAATTCATTATTGCACCCGGTTCGATTTTGACCCGACCCGGCTCGACCGAACTCGAACCCAAGCTCCACGTTGCCCTTCCATGACTGCCCAAAACTCCCGCATAATTTCTCCTATTTTTTCCCTATTTTAAATATCCACTTTTCTCTCTCCTCTCTCTCTAAATATTTCTCTATCTCTCTCTCTATATATATACCTACATATATATATATATATTATATATGGATAACTCCCTCTCTCTCATCCTCACCACACTCTCTCTCACAATCCCCCCATCCGACCTCTCTCTCTCCCCCTTTCAAATAATATTCCCTCTCTCTATACTTTTCTCTCTCTATATTCTTTATATATATACCTATGTATATATATATTATATATATAACACTCTTTCTCTCTCCCCCTTTACACCTACACCCCCTCACTCCCCACACCAGCTCACACCCCCCAAACAGTGGCCGACTTCCCACTCTCTCTCTCCCTCTCTCTAATAATAATATCTCACTCTCTCTCTTATATTTACACTTACACACACACACACCATAATAACTATCACTCTTTCTCTTTCTCTCAAAACAACCACACACACCACCCCACCTCTACAGCCGAACTCCCCATCGCCCCCATGGCCGACCCCATGCCGCACCACCACCCGCACCATGCCGAGGCCACCGCCGCCCTGGCCGCGCGAGGCAGCGCGCCACCAGCAGCAGCCTGCAGCAGCTTCGACAGCAGGCGGCAGCGGCACAGCGCGCCACCCCGCGCGCGCGGATGCGGCATGGCCGTGCGCCACTTCGTGGCCGGCCCGCCCTCGCAAGCTCCACATGCCTCCGGCGAACCCGGGCGACCACCCCGGGTGTGCCCCGGCCTCCCCGACGTGTGAAACACACGATTCGTGCGTTTACGTCGAAATCCCGTCGACGCGCGCGATTTCAAGTTTCAGAAATTGTGTTTCGGGACAGCAAGTTCGTGCACATTTTCTGGGAGATTCGACCGTTGGATCGGCGATCTCTTTGCTCCGTCGCAATCTCGGTATATCCATCTTCACTCCTGTCAATTTTCGTCCGTTAATTTTGTCGTTTGATACCTCAAAACTGGTCACCAAGTTGACGTTTTAAATTGAACTGTTTTTGGACAGTTTCGTGGAGCCGACTTCGTCAGCTCGTAACTTTGCCGTCGCAGCTCCGTTTTGTGCACCGTTAGTTCCGGTGCAAACTGGTATAACCATCTTCCTGTCTCCTTTAGATTTTGTTTCATTTTAAGCACGTTTGGTTGGTCGAATTCGACGCCAAAGTTGGCCGTCCGAATTCTTTAAATCGCACTTGTTAAATTCCATTTTTGAACCCGGGACTCCGGATTCAATTTCTGACACCACCAGTAGACTCGTGGCGTCGTTCTGGCATATTTTCATATAAAGTTTGCTTAATTTGGAGAACGTGGCCCTGACACGCATTTCGGTGCAAAGCGGGTCCCACTTTTCGAGTCAACAGGTCACTTTGAGTTCGGCTCATCGGAATCTAATTCCGGATATACCGTTGAGTTCGTATCGTCATTCTGGACTCATTGACATATAATTTGCTGAGTTTTGAAGACATTTGCTCCGGCACGCATTTCCGTGCATACTGGATACCAAGTGTCGCGTCAACGTATCATTTTGAGATCGGCACATCGGAATCCTATTTCGGATATACCGTTGGGTTCGTATTATCATTCTGGATTCGTGGACATATAATTTGTTAGATTTTGTAGACTTCTTTTCCGACACGCTTTTCGGTGCAAAGTGTGTCCAACGGCGGACATCATTTTGACCCAAAATTACCGTTTTGCCCCTGTGTCTAAATTGGACTTATGGGTAGGCTATCCTAGCTGATTTGACCATTCTGGACAAGTTGGTGATATTTATTTTATCATCCGACAACATCTGTAGATTTTGATTATGTATTATCCTTAATTTATAATTAATTATTTTTCTAGATATTGTTACTTTCTGGTTTTGAATTTTTATATATATTTTAATTGCTGTAAAAATCTTGGAAAAATAGTATTTAAATATTATGTTAATTTAGCTAATTTATTATAATTTTTCTAGAAATTTAATAAGTACTTTTGGTATTTTATAAAAATAGGAAAACATAACTCATCATTTTCAGTATATTTATGTTTGCTGATTTTTAATAATATTTATGAGGGTTTATAAATCCCAGAAAAATTAGTATAAATTTCTATAATTAACAAGGATTATTTTGGTACTTTATTTTAAATATATTTAAGCTTTTTGTCTATCTCTAAAATTGTTGGAACTTAGTGTACCGTTTGATTTATTTATTGAGTAGTTACAACTTGCAAGTTTTGTGTTGATTTGAGTTGTTATAGTATTGGACCTCACCCCGCACTAGTGTAAAGACCCTAGAGAGTTAGTTTGTGTATAGTGGCACTTCACATTAGACTTTTATGCTAGGTCCCCACTTGGCTAGTATCCAGTTAAGAGTCGTGTCACAGCACTAGTATATTGTTGATCATAGCTTAGAACTGAGTTTGTATGTCATTATTGACAGGAACCGGACATCTATATCTTCGTACTAGTATTCTTGCTTTGCTCGAGGCAAGTACATCTACACACTCATTTACTGTCTTTTAATGCTAGAACATGTATTAACCCTGTTAAAATACTGCTTTCTGAATAACTGCAAGTTAAATCTTCACATGTTACATTAAATTGGTCCCTACCATGCTTAGGACAGTTATCATATCTTCACATGTTCCTTACTGGTTCTCAACACATGTTTTACTATGCTTTATACTACTCGGAGTATTCATATGTTTCATACTGTTCCTAGTACCGGCTATGCTTATATTACTCCCAGTGTCTCTCACATGTTTTTACTGTTCTCGTATCTCTCACATAACAGAATATGGGTTATGGGGAAACTGATAGTAGTGTACGTGATCACGACCCCCTACAGTAGCGAGCTCGGTCGCATTCTATATGCATACCTTGCCGCAGGCCATTACCCCGCATGTTTGTACGGATGTACACTTATGCTTGTTAACTTGTACGTATGTACATTTCATTATGTGCCCCAGCACATTATACATCTATTGACCGATCACGTACCTGCTACAGTTTTAAACATTACATGTACATCTGTCTCTATGACATTTGTATCCTTGCCATGATAGATTATGATATAACATTATTGTGATACGGCATGAGATAGATGCCATGATTCCTGTGTTACCATGATACTGTGATCCCAGTTGTACCATGAGGCCATGTTTTCCAGCATTTCCTGTTTTATAGATTTATCACACCATGTTTCTTGTTGTACATCTCTTTCATTATATGTTCAGTACTTTAGTTGTAGAGGTTGTACTTGCTCCCGTCCTGACAGGATAACGTTGTAGGTATACTTTTCGAGGAGGAAATGCTATGTGTTACATATTATGGTACTGCTTTGAGGACCTGGCCTTAGCTCCAGTAGAGGCCCCAGCGGGGAACCTTGCTTAGTTATTTTCATATGTTTTGAGACTGAGACTTTGGTTCTTATATTTGGATACTGGACTTTGTCTCCAGTTAGATACTTTGGTTATGTATTATTAAGCCTGTGCTTATGTTACCTTCGCTTATAGATGCTGTGTTGTGATGAACATTTAAATGTGATTTTAGAACTGTTAGCTGCTTAGATCTTTTATTGTTTATTCTAGAACAGCTTACTGCACTTTTACCAAGCGTAGGCTGGACATGGCTCGGCCCGGCCCAACAATTTGGGTATCGGGTCGTGACATATAGACAAGCAGACACTCAAAATTTAATATAAATTCAACTAATTTAAATAAATTCAATAATTTATAGACAAAGATAGGGATAACAGACAACTAATTTAATCCTACGTTCATACAAGGATTATAACTACTAATAACAAACAACCCATATACTACAAACAGCCCCTATATAGACAAAGACGACAAACAACACCAACAACAACAATATACAAACATCATTCCTGCATTTTTCTCAAAAAATTACAAAATTTAACAAATATATGCATGAAACAGACATTTTCCACTCGTACAAACATCATTCATGCATTTTTCTCAAAATATTCATAAATTTCCGCTCCTACTGACATCATTCATGCACTATGTTCGAAAGTGTAGGAAATTTCAGAGAACTAGGATTTTCGAATGTACCAGTTCGAGAATTCCTTAATAAGCCAAAAATATTTAGAATCTTCACTCCGATCTCCACTCCGATCGACCAACAGCAGCGAGAGAGTTGATAATAGAAATGAAACGTCGGGTTCTATGCTTCGATTTAGGGTTTGCAGCTTCGATTTAGGGTTTGCAAATAGATTTAGTGTTTGCAAAGAGATTTTGGAACGGGGGAGAGAGAGTTGAGAACGGAGAGAGAGAGAGAGTTGAGAACGGGAGAGAGAGAGAGAGAGAGGTGAGAATAGAAATGAAACGTCGGTTCTATGCTTCGATTATCACAGGGGTAATTTAGTCATTTCACCCAAGAGTTAACACCGGTTAACAGAAAAGTTAGATTATGGGGTGATTTAAACATTTTCGTAACTTTTTGGATTTTTCAAATCAGAAAGTCTTTAAATTCACTTTACCCCCTCAAAACATTGTGCTCATTCGGGATTAGTCCAAAGCCAACCATATGCAATATCTACGGGTAAATTATAAGGGCACAGCACATTTTACTCAGGGCTGTCCAAGTGTTAGTTTTTCATTATTTACAAGTTTGCCACTGAAAAAATTACTCAGGGCTATCCAAGTGGTAGGTATAAAAGATAATGAGGACTGTCAGGAATAGTGGCAGTCCTGAAAGTAATGAGGACTGCCACAATTCCTGGCAGTCCTAGAAGTAATGAGGACTGCCAGGAATTGTGGCAGTCCTGAAAGGGACATGCTCTACAACAGGACTGCCACAATTTCGGGCAGTCCTAGACATATTGAGGACTGCCAGAAATTGAGGCAGTCCTGAAAGATACTTGCTGTACAGCAAGTTCCTTTCAGGACTGCCACAATTTCTGGCAGTCCTAAAGTCGACATTTCCGAATGAAAAATTATTAGGGTTTATTTCAATCTTGATAATAGAGTGAAATATGTATTTTAGGATTTATTTTCATGCATTCTTTGTGAGGAAAGAAGTATTTAACCTTTATTTGCATACATTTTAGGGTTTATTTAATTTTTTGGGTGCCATCCAAATTGGAAAAAAGAGGAACTAGGGTTTTGATGGAGATGGTGATGATGGAAACGGTGGAGAAGAAGAAGATGATGATGATGAAAAAATGTCACGACCCGATCCCAACTATTTGGGTCTAGTCGGATCATGCCCAGCCTGCGCCGTTGATGAGACGGCGGCAGTAAGCTGTTCAGTAGCAGGCAACCACACAACAACACAGATATATTTGTCACAACTTTTATTCGGAATTGAAATTCAGTTTAATGAAATACTCATAATACATCAGGAAATGAAAGTGCAGAAAATACTACAACTCCAAATAAGAAAAGAAATGCTGAAAAGGAAATCTAGCAATCTGGTTCCGTCGCCTCAGGATCAGCGTCCTCCGGAGACGACTCCGGTACGGTCACAGGTAAAGGACCGGATCATAGTAGCTATTAAAGAACAGCTCGTCATCCTCAGTGTTACCTAAAATTGTGTCTCCAGTCAGGAGGGAGCAAAGTATAATCCATGATAAATTTAAGACAGTTAATTAAAGAATTGAATCATGCAGTTCTAAACAAAATTTAAAACATGTTTGTTACAGTAGAAAATCAGTGATTTGAATAGGTAACGACATATGACCGGCTTGGGTTTGTTACAGTAATGGATATGGGGGTTTTGTTACAGTATGGTCATAATCGTTACGCTATTCCCCAGTCCCCGATAGTTACAGTACCCAATGTGAGACTCGTGTTTAAATCGTGGTTTAGACATGCATTGAGACGATTAAATAAATAACTGGAAAATTCACACAAACTATACTTGCCTTGAATTTAAGTTGACTGGAAAGACAGTTCGGTACCGAGGGGGACGTCAGGTACGACTTCGAGTTCCTACAGTTGAGAACTCGATTTAGAATCCTGAATAACCAGACTAAGTGTGCTAGTTGCAATCTCTAGTAGACATGTCCTAGTCAGGTTTTATGTTGTATTAATTTACAGCTAATGATTACGTCGCAACTACGTGCGTTAATTAAACCGGTAAATTGAATTATTTGAAAAATCACGAGAATCAAATAATTTGGAAAACTTTGTGTTTTGTAATATATTTATAAAAATACAATTTCTTTTAGTGATAAACCGTAAATTAATATTATTTTATTCATTTTAGCTAACTTCGTGATTAACCAGCAAATTACGTTCTAAACTACGAATATGCAACTAATCCAAAAACCACCCAAATCACATCCACCAGAAATAAAAATAAATCTATGCTACACAAATACATTGGCACAGCTAATGGTCCTAGGGTGGGCTTATGCCCGGTACAAATTTTCCTTTACATTAATAAGAGCAAATGACTGAAATTAAATAATTAAAGTGCAGAAATTAAATATCTATATAAATAGCCTAAAATAAAATAATTAAAAAGAAAGCTAGGAGTCTCAGACTCGGTTCATTTCCTCAAATTTGGCTTATGCCTCAACGTCCGGTCGGACCGGTGCATTTGCATTTCGCCGGGGCCCACAGACCGGTACGGTCGTCGCCCGAAAATCGATTTTTGAAATTCATTTTCGAAAGCCAGTTTTGAAATTAATAAATTTTAGTTTTGTAAAAATTTGGGCAGCACTTCCTCTATTTCGGGACAAACCCAAAACTGGGAAGTACGCCAACAAACTCCTGCAAATATTTCTAACCCAAAATAGTCCACAGAATATCCACCAAAAATAATCCCAAGCCATAGAAAAATAATTCCAACTCCACCGAATAATTCCCGAAATATCCGGGAATCCCAATCCAACCAATTCACACCAAACCAGCAGGTAAAACACAGGAAAATAAACTAACGCGGCTAAACGAAAATATAACGCAGCTATCCGGATTTCCCGAAGGAAATCCGGGGGACCGATCTATCATCATCGACTCTACGGGGACGAACTACTGTGATTATCCAGAAATTACCAGATTCCGTTGGCGGGGAGCCGCGGGAAAAATCTCGGGAAAGAAATCCGAAACTAAGTCGGCAGCAGGTCGAAGTTCCCGAACAGCGGGAGAGTTCGCGGACAGCGGCTCGGGTCACGGCTGCGACGGCGGACAGCGACGTGGAGGAGTCGCTGGACAGCAGCGAGGTAGCGAAGATCCGCGGAGGGATTCACGCTAGAGCAGCGGACGACAGCGGCGGGGGAGATCCGCCGGGCTCGCTGACGCGGCGGGGAGGCGGCGCTCGCGGGAGGAGCTCGCCGGACGCGCGGGGCTCTGGCCGCAGGGCGGCGGAGGTCGGCCGCGGAGGGGGTCGCGCGAGCTCGGGAAGAGGGGCGCGCTCCGCTAGGGCGGGCGCGGCGGTCGGCCGGACAGGGGGTCGCCGGACGAGGCGCGAGAGGGGCTCGGGTTAGGGCTCGGGAGAAGATGGGTTTGGGGAGAAACTTCTCCAGAGAGAGAGAGACTGTGAGATGAGGTTGTGAGAATGGGTTTCTGGAGTTGGTTTTTGTGAGGGAAAACTTTGTGAGTAGTTGAGAGTTGTGAGAGGTTGAGTGTAAAGAGAGTGCTGGTGAGAGCTTTTCTCCAACAGAATATAAGTGGGAACGTGAGAGAGAGAAGAGTGGTTGGTGAATATGGGATCGTGGGAAGAGAGGAGAGTTATAGGGGAGGTGGAGTGGTTCTGAGTAGTGGAGGAGAGAAAAGTTCGGGAATGAAGAAAATACCAATTCCCACAAAATGAGCACTGGTCCTTCGGGACCAGTTCACAACGTATACTTTTTTTTTTATTATATTATTATTGTTATTTTAACCAAGTCAAACATTTGATTAGAAATGAAAAGAAAAGAATGGGCTCAGGCCTGGGTCTGGGCTCGGACTCGGGTCTGGGTCCAAAATCCAAAAGTCCATGTTGATTATAATTTTTGAAATCATTTCATCCAAAAATAAATAATAATAATAATAATAATGATAATAAAAAAAATGTTATATGAAAATTCTATTTAATTAGCAAGCTACAGAAACTGGGTTTCACAATCTTCCCTCCTTAGAAAATTTTGTCCTCAAAATTAAAGTAAGGTTAGGGATTACCTCAAGTCTCGAACAGGTACGGGTACTGCTCCCACATCTAGTCTTCTCGCTCCCAGGTCGACTCGCCTGGGGAGTTGTGACGCCACATCACTCTGACTATTGGCGTCACGGTGTTCCTGGTCCTCTTTTCGCCTCGGTCCAAAATTGCCACTGGTTTCTCCGGCACTGTGAGGCTTGGTCCAATCTCCAGCTCTGAATGGTCCAGGATATGGCTCGGGTCTGGAATGTAGCGTCTCAGCTGCGAGACGTGGAAGACGTTGTGGACGCCTTCGAGACTTGGGGGTAGAGCTACCGATAAGCCACTTCTCCAATCCTGCTAAGTATCTCAAATGGACCAATATACCTGGGGCTCAATTTTCCTGCTCTGCCGAAGCGAATTGTTCCTCTGGTAGGCGAGATCTTCACAAAACTCTGTCGCCTTCTTCAAACTCCAAGGGTCGTCTGCTGCAATCATCCCAATGCTTCTGCATGTCTTGTGCTATCCGAAGCTTGTCCCTGATCATTCTCACTTTCTCTGCTGCTTCGGTCACCATCTCGGGTCCAAGCATCACTCGTTCTCCGACGTCGTCCCAGGCAAGAGGGGTGCGGCAACGACGTCCATAGAGTGCCTCGAATGGTGTCATCCTGATGCTAGCTTGGTAGCTGTTGTTGTAAGAAAACTCTACCAAGTGCAAGTGGTCTTCCCAAGACCCTCCAAATTCCAGGACGCAAGATCTCAGCATATCTTCCAGCGTCTGGATGGTTCTCTCCGATTGCCCGTCAGTCTGAGGGTGGTAGGCGGTGCTGAACTTCAGTTGAGTCCCCAAGCTGTCATGCAAACTCTTCCAAAAATGTGAGGTAAATCTCGTATCTCTGTCAGATACAATACTTACCGGAACTCCATGAATCCGGTAGATGTGCCGCATGTACAATGCTGCCAACTTCTCGGTGGATAAACCAACCTTGAAGGGGATAAAGTGAGCTGACTTCGTCAGTCGGTCCACTATAACCCAGATGGCATCCTTCCCTCCTTGGGATCGAGGCAGTCCCGATACGAAATCCATCGTGATGTGCTCCCATTTCCACTCCGGAATGTCGAACGGCTGCAATAATCTTGCTGGTCTCTGCCTGCTGGCTTTAACTTGCTAACAAATTAAACATCTTGCTACGTACCTGGATACGTCCTTCTTCATTCCGTACCACCATACTACAGTTCGCATATCCCGGTACATCTTGTTGGCTCCAGGGTGTATGGAATACTGCGACTGGTGCGCTTCTTGCATCAGCTCGCTCCTCAGTTCGCCAGTAGGTACGCACAACCTCGTACCATTCTTCAATGCTCCATCGCTGGCGATGGAGAATCCTTCCAATGTTCCTGCCAGCACTTGGTCTCTGAGCTTGCAAAGCGTCTCGTCTTGAAATTGTGTCTCCTTGATCTTGTCCATAAGACTCGAGCGCACTTGCAACTGCATCAATGATGGTTCAGCTCCTGGTACGATGGCTTCTCTTCCAAGCTTCTTCATTTCCGCCTCGGGCAGTACAACTTCCAATCCAAGCTTCTTCATATCTTCCAGCAAATGGCGCTCCTTGGTCAAGAACATCGCCATTGGGTAACGGCTAAGTGCATCTGCAACAACATTAGCCTTACCCGGGTGGTACTGCAAGTTGATATCAAAGTCCTTCATTAGCTCCAGCCATCATCTTTGTCTCATGTTCAGCTCCTTCTGAGTGAAAACATATTTCAGACTTTTGTGGTCTGTAAATATTTCCACTCGCTCTCCGTACAGGTAGTGCTTCCAAAGCTTCAAGGCAAAAATCACCGCTGCAAGCTCCAGGTCATGTGTGGGGTAGTTCTTCTCATGAGTCCGCAATTGTCTAGATGCATAGGCAATCACTTCCCCGTGTTGTTGAAGAACGCAGCCCAGTCCTTTTCCGGAAGCATCACTATAGATTGAGAATCCTCCGATACCTGTGGGTAGCGCAAGTATCGGTGCAGTAGTGAGCCTCTTCTTCAGTTCCTCAAAAGCTGACTGGCACGCTTCAGACCATATGAACTCTTCATTCTTCCTGGTAAGCTTCGTCATTGGCTCCGCAATCTTGGAAAAATCTTTCACGAACTTCCGGTAGTAGCCAGCTAGTCCCAAAAAGCTCCTGATCTCTGCAACCGAGCTTGGTGCAGTCCACTTCTCGATGGCAGCTATCTTCTTTGGATCCACCTAAATTCCTTTTCCTGTGACAACATGGCCCAAAAATTCTACCTTGTCTAAAAAGAATTCACATTTGGATAGCTTACCATAGAGCTTCTCCTTCCTCAAGGTACTCAGCACTTTCCTCAAGTGCTCTTCATGCTCTTCCTCCGTCTTCGAGTAGATCAGTATGTCGTCGATAAAGACAACGACAAACTGGTCCAGATATTCATGGAAAACCTTGTTCATAAGGTTCATGAATACCGCAGGAGCATTCGTCAGTCCAAACGGCATGACCAAGAATTCAAACTGTCCATACTTGGTGTTGAATGCCGTCTTGGGAATATCTTCCTTCCTGACCTTGACTTGATGGTAGCCTGATCTGAGATCAATCTTTGAAAATACCTTGGCTCCACTCAGTTGATCAAACAGGTCGTCGATCCGGGGCAGGGGGGTACTTGTTCTTGATGGTGATATTGTTCAGCGCCCGGTAGTCAATGCACATCCTCACAGTTCCATCCTTCTTGAGCACGAACAATACTGGTGCTCCCCAGGGTGAAGCTCCGTCTCTGATGAATCCTTGCGACTTCAGCTCGTCGATCTGATCTTTCATCTCCTTAGCCTCCTTAGGGTTGACTCTGTAGCATCCCCGAGAAATAGGGGAAGAGCCGGGTACTAGATCGATGGTGAACTCCACACCTCGATCCGGCGGCAAACCAGGAAGACTATCTGGGAAGACGTCCATAAATTTCGTAATAATAGGGTGAGGAGGCCCGGGTTCTTCGGTGATAGATGAGTAGAAAACACTCGTCATATCTTCCGGAGCCCGAGAGACTACAAACTCTGGTTCTCCTGGTGGGCTGAAGATTACACAACCTCGGTGACAATCTATCAGCGCATGCTGTTCACTTAACCAGTCCATTCCTAGGACTACATCATAGTTGGGTAGGGGCATCACTAGTAAAGATGTTGTAAACTGATGGCCAGATATGGTTATGGGACAATCACAAGCCTCAGTGATGGGTATAGGTCCACCACCGGTTATAACCCTATTAATCACTTTGCTAAGTCCCGAATCTATGTGGTGTGCAGTTATAAACTTGGATGAAATGAAACTATATGATGCACCCGAATCAAATAAAGCGAGAGCAGGATGTGAAAACACGAAAATGGAACCTGTGATAACATCTGCAGTTGGTTCCTGCTCTGGCTCTTGCTCGTCAGCTGCTAGGGCGTAAGCTCGTCCAGTCTTCTATTGGTGCTGTCCAAATTGTTGTTGCTGAGTAGGCAGGGGAGCTCTCTGCTGGTTGGTTCCGGGCCGGTGGCCTGACTTGGGACAGTCCTTCACTTGGTGGGTGGCAGACCCACAAACTAGGCAGTGACCTAGCCTCTTCCTGCAGATATCCGACTGGTGGCCCGGCCTCTTGCAATAGTCGCAGATAGGGATCTGCTTCTGGTGTGCCCTGTCATTGGTCCTCGTCTGTTGATGATGCTGCTGGTGCGAGGGCCTGTTGTTGTTGTTGTTGGGCCTCTTCTGATTGTCCTGGAAGTTGCTAGTTCAAGGGTACTCCCGCTTGGATCGGGAAGGCTGGCTCTTCTCTACATCTTGGGCTCGGATCAGGATCTTCTCATAAGTCTTCGCGCCACCTGCGATTACATGGGTACGAATCTCTTCTCGTAAACCATACCTGAATCGCTCGGCACGATCCTTCGGGTCAGCTACCAGGTTCTGGGCAAAGCGGCTTAGTCGGCCGAACTCTGCCGCATACTCACTGACCGTCATGCTTCCCTGCTTCAGGTTTTGAAATTGTCTCTCCATGTCCCGTATCTCCGATGTCGGGAAGAACTTCCTTCGGAACAGCTTCTTGAAAGTGTCCCAGTCGAGCTGCTTGTCCTGGAGTCGGGGTTCATTCCGATACCAGATGCTCGCCACGTCTTATAGTAGGAGTCCTACAGCTTCCGCCTTGAGGTCCTCTGGAAGTCGAGCGACGCTCAAGAGACGCTCCATATGATCTAGCCATTCATCGGCGTAGACGATACCCTCGGTTCCTTTGAAAGGTCGAGGATTCTGCTTCTTAAAGGTCTCAATGTCACCGACCTTCAAACATCATTATATCTCCCATCAGATTAAATGGCTCTTAAAGTTGCATAAACTAACTCTAGAATTATGCTTACCTTAGCCGGTCTTGGTTCCGATTGAGACGCTTCTCTGCTCTCTAAAGCAGCCATCGCCAGTTTATGGACATTCTCCATGCCTTCTCTCATTATCGCGTTCTGCTCGCGATGGGCTTCTGCTTGGGCTTTCTGACTTTCAAGTATGCCTCGCAACAGGCTTGCGAGGTCGGAGGAGTTATCGGGCACTGAGGCCACAGCTTGAGCAGCTACCGCTGCAGTGACCTGCACCTCAGCCCGAGAAGAGGTAGGGTTCGCCGCTTGATCTGCAGTTCCAGGAGCGGCGCCAGGTGCTGGTGATTCATGGGGCTGGTCGGTCAATTGCAGGGATGAAGTGCGATCGGGAGATGGCACCGCATCACCAGCAGGGGTGGTCGTTCCCTTGGTCATGATATGGAAGGGTATAGGTGACAATACATAAGCAAGGTAGCCTACCAGTCTATAATCAATCAAAAATATTTAATAATAAAATATTTCGGTCCTATGTCGTGACAAATTGATGTTCTAGTGTTCTAATTGTTTCTAGATAGGTTTTCCTAAGTTGTTGTTGTGCGACCTGCATGGGCCACCACTGAAAACATGTCACGACCCGATCCCAACTATTTGGGTCTAGTCGGATCATGCCCAGCCTGCGCCGTTGATGAGACGGCGGTAGTAAGCTGTTCAGTAGCAGACAACCACACAACAACACAGATATATTTGTCACAACTTTTATTCGGAATTGAAATTCAGTTTAATGAAATACTCATAATACATCAGGAAATGAAAGTGCAGAAAATACTACAACTCCAAATAAAGAAAAGAAATGCTGAAAATGAAATCTAGCAATCTGGTTCCGTCGCCTCAGGATCAGCGTCCTCCGGAGACGGCTCCGGTAGGTCACAGGGTAAAGGACCGGATCATAGTAGCTATTAAAGAACAGCTTGTCATCCTCAGTATTACCTAAAATTGTGTCTCCAGTCAGGAGGGAGCAAAGTATAATCCATGATAAATTTAAGACAGTTAATTAAAGAATTGAATCATGCAGTTCTAAACAAAATTTAAAACATGTTTGTTACAGTAGGAAACCAGTGATTTGAATAGGTAACGACATATGACCGGCTTGGGTTTGTTATAGTAATGGATATGGGGGTTTTGTTACAGTATGGTCATAATCGTTACGCTACTCCCCAGTCCCCGATAGTTACAGTACCCAATGTGAGACTCGTATTTAAATCGTGGTTTAGACATGCATTGAGACGCTTAAATAAATAACTGGAAAATTCACACAAACTATACTTGCCTTGAATTTAAGTTGACTGGAAAGACAGTTCGGTACCGAGGGGGACGTCAGGTACGACTTCGAGTTCCTACAGTTGAGAACTCGATTTAGAATCCTGAATAACCAGACTAAGTGTGCTAGTTGCAATCTCTAGTAGACATGTCCTAGTCAGGTTTTATGTTGTATTAATTTACAGCTAATGATTACGTCGCAACTACGTGCGTTAATTAAACCGGTAAATTGAATTATTTGGAAAATCACGAGAATCAAATATAATTTGGAAAACTTTGTGTTTTGTAATATATTTATAAAAATACAATTTCTTTTAGTGATAAACCGTGAATTAATATTATTTTATTTATTTTAGCTAACTTCGTGATTAACCAGCAAATTACGTTCTAAACTACGAATATGCAACTAATCCAAAAACCACCCAAATCACATCCACCAGAAATAAAAATAAATCTATGCTACACAAATACATTGGCACAGCTAATGGTCCTAGGGTGGGCTTATGCCCGGTACAAATTTTCCTTTTACATTAAATAAGAGAAAATGACTGAAATTAAATAATTAAAGTGCAGGAATTAAATATCTAATATAAATAGCCTAAAATAAAATAATTAAAAAGAAAGCTAGGAGTCTCAGACTCGGTCCATTTCCTCAAAATTCGGCTTATGCCTCAACGTCCGGTCGGACCGGTGCGTTTGTATTTCGCCGGGGCCCACAGACCGGTACGGTCGTCGCCCGAAAATCGGTTTTTTGAAATTCATTTTCGAAAGCCAGTTTTGAAATTAATAAAATTTTAGTTTTGTAAAAATTTGGGCAGCACTTCCTCTATTTCGGGACAAACCCAAAACTGGGAAGTACGCCAACAAACTCCTGCAAATATTTTCCAACCCAAATAGTCCACAGAATATCCACCAAAAATAATCCCAAGCCATAGAAAAATAATTCCAACTCCACCGAATAATTTCCGAAATATCCGGGAATCCCAATCCAACCAATTCACACCAAACTAGCAGGTAAAACACAGGAAAATAAACTAACGCGGCCTAAACGAAAATATAACGCAGCTATCCGGATTTCCCGAAGGGAATCCGGGGGACCGATCTATCATCATCGACTCTACGGGACGAACTACTGTGATTATCCAGAAATTACCAGATTCCGTTGGCGGGGAGCCGCGGGAAAAATCTCGGGAAAGAAATCCGAAACTAAGTCGGCAGCAGGTCAAGTTCCCGAACAGCGGGAGAGTTCGCGGACAGCGGCTCGGGTCACGGCTGCGGCGGCGGACAGCGACGGGGAGGAGTCGCTGGACAGCAGCGAGGTAGCGAAGATCCGCGGAGGGATTCGCGCTAGAGCAGCGGACGACAGCGGCGGGGGAGATCCGCCGGGCTCGCTGACGCGGCGGGGAGCCGGCGCTCGCGGGAGGAGCTCGCCGGACGCGCGGGGCTCTGGCCGCAGGGCGGCGGAGGTCGGCCGCGGAGGGGGTCGCGCGAGCTCGGGAAGAGGGGCGCGCTCCGCTAGGGCGGGCGCGGCGGTCGGCCGGACAGGGGGTCGCCGGACGAGGCGCGAGAGGGGCTCGGGTTAGGGCTCGGGAGGAGATGGGTTTGGGGAGAAACTTCTCCAGAGAGAGAGAGACTGTGAGATGAGGTTGTGAGAATGGGTTTCTGGAGTTGGTTTTTGTGAGGGAAAACTTTGTGAGTAGTTGAGAGTTGTGAGAGGTTGAGTGTAAAGAGAGTGCTGGTGAGAGCTTTTCTCCAACAGAATATAAGTGGGAACGTGAGAGAGAGAAGAGTGGTTGGTGAATATGGGATCGGGGGAAGAGAGGAGAGTTATAGGGGAGGTGGAGTGGTTCTGAGTAGTGGAGGAGAGAAAAGTTCGGGAAGGGAGAAAATACCAATTCCCACAAAATGAGCACTGGTCCTTCGGGACCAGTTCACAACGTATACTTTTATTTTTTATTTTTTATTATTATTGTTATTTTAACCAAGTCAAACATTTGATAGAAATGAAAGAAAGAATGGGCTCAGGCCTGGGTCTGGGCTCGGACTCGGGTCTGGGTCCAAAATCCAAAAGTCCATGTTGATTATAATTTTCGAAATCATTTCATCCAAAAATAAATAATAATAATATTAATAATGATAATAAAAAAAAATGTTATATGAAAATTCTATTTAATTAGCAAGCTACAGAAACTGGGTTTCACAGAAAAAAACTAGGGTTTCGATGAAGATGTGAGAATGGAAATGGTGGAGAAGAAGAAGATGGATAGAAGAAGAAGAAGAAGAAAGCTAGGGTTTGTGAAGAGAGAGAGAGTGGAGAAGAAGAAAATGGACAGCCCCTGAATAGAAAATTTGGACAGGCCGAGTAAAAGTTCCTCAAAGCCTAGCTAGCCCTAATCCTGACTAGCCCCGAGTAAAAAAGGCTGTGCGCTTATAAATAGCCTATCTACGGAGTGCTTAATTAATTTCATATAAACCCACCTTCCACTCAAAGCGAGGATAGCGATCCGCGTCCTCACGCCAAATCACATCCTGTCCGTCCATTCAAACACAAATCGAACGATCGGTAGTAATCACCCTTCTCCTCGTAAAAATTTCAGAAGCCCGCCTCTTCCTTCATTATAAAACGCCACACTCCTGCGCTCCCAACTCCATCATCAATCCCACTAGAAAACCCTAATCTCTCGACAAAAGCCTAGCCCTAACCCTAAATTTTCATCAATGGCGCGAACCAAGCAAACTGCCCGCAAGTCCACCGGCGGCAAGGCCCCGCGCAAGCAACTGGCCACCAAGGCCGCCCGGAAGTCCGCTCCGGCGACCGGCGGCGTGAAGAAGCCCCACCGCTTCCGTCCCGGCACCGTCGCCCTCCGCGAGATCCGCAAGTACCAGAAGAGCACCGAGCTCCTCATCCGGAAGCTCCCGTTCCAGCGCCTGGTCCGCGAGATCGCCCAGGACTTCAAGACCGATCTCCGCTTCCAGAGCTCCGCCGTAGCCGCTCTCCAGGAGGCGGCGGAGGCGTACCTGGTCGGCCTCTTTGAGGACACGAACCTCTGCGCCATCCATGCCAAGAGGGTTACTATAATGCCCAAGGACATTCAGCTTGCTCGCCGGATCCGCGGAGAGAGGGCTTGAGATGAGTGATCCCGTCATTATTCTAAGCTCTTTTAGTTGATCTTTATTTTGGTTCAGTGATGATGTGTGGATTGGTAGATTTTGTGGTTTGTAAAAGAGAATGTTAGCCTAATGGAAAATTGGACGTTTCCTATCAAAATTGCCTTTTTTTTCCGTCTCTCTACGTGCTACTGCTGAGTTGTTGATTGATTGTTTTTCTCTTTCTGGTGCTATTCTTTGCCAAATCTTATATATTTGAAAAAATAAATAAATTGAGAGGAATTGTAGAGTGCTCCAATTTTACCATTTAAATACGAATTCCTTCTTTGGAATGCTGCTTGCTCTTTGACAAAAGAATAAATGTCGTGATATTTGCACAGAATGTTTAAAATTGACAGCACAGTTGACATCCTGAATTCATCTATTATCATAATAGCTTTGTTACTGGAGAATTTTATAAAAAATGTATTTGGAACTTTGAAATCAAAATATGTATACAAAATCACCGACTAAAAGTGTAAAATCTCTGTTTTATTTGAGGGTCTAAGACCATCTCCAATGGTGATTTCTAAAATTGAGTTCTTATCCTACTTGGCATTGTACTTTAAGGAGATTTCTATCTTAGTTGGAAGAGTTTCTACATAGAAATTGTACATATACAAAAAAAATGTTCTTCAATGGTTTTATATTTCTATCCTGTGTCACATAGTAAAATTACCAATTTAATGGTGTGGGACCCAATAATAATTGTTATGAGAGATAGGAGAATTTTTATGAGAGTTTTTACATGTAGAAACCCTCGTAGAAAGTTTTTATCCTACATCATTGCCCACCTAGGATAGAAATGGTGATAGAAATCACCATTGGGAGAATTTTTTTCTAAAATGGATTTCTTTCATAGAAATAGGGAAGATAGAAACCCCCATTGGAGATAGTCTAATACTGAAAGTTGTCTCTTTTTGGATCCAAAGGTGGTTCAAGGTAAAAGTTGTCGCACACAACCAAATATTCTTAAATGTGCATATACATGGTAGCCAAATATTCTTAAATTTGAATAATCACAACATGGTTGAATTGGTTAGCTAATTAATTAAAATGAAGCTGCTAGATCATTGTTTGAACATGGTTGCAAATCTTCACTTGACAGCTGCAAATGAGAATTGAAATGGGCATGCCTTGTCAATTTGGAACTTTAGCAGTAGGTCTCCTATGCTGTCGAAGCATCAAAATGACATCAAGCAATAGCTACAGAAAATGTTACTATTCTGGAGCCAAAGGATTGAAATTTTCATTCAACCTTCCAGAGAATCAAGCATTAGTAATGTTGATACCGAGTGTGTCCGAGTGCTCAGTAGAGAGGGGAGAGAGAATGTACAATCCAACCTTTCTAAATTAATACCCCAAATATATGACATTTAATAAAATTTGTTGAAACCGATTGTGTTCTACGGACATAATTTAATATTTTTACTATTTAACAATTAATACAAAATATACAAAAAAATAATAGTTACTATAATCACATTTCTTAGAGAACCATCTATCTAGAATAACTTTTCTTTTTTCCAGTTGTCATGATCTCAAGCTGTATACCTCGGAGTACCTTATGAGCTAAAACATGGATGTGAATTGAAAGGTTAAGATGAGAAATACATGATGTGAATGACATCTAATTCATGTGTTAGACAAATGAGGTCATCGACTTCCTTTCTATGATGGTCTTGTGACGATGCAATTGTTACGAGATCTTCATCCGTTATTTCTTCATGGACAAGTGGTTGCTCATCCTCTGGATTTAATAGGGGACATTAACAGATATTGGGTGATTAATTAAAAGTTGATCAATGTTTTTTTTTTGCAAGTTCTTTGTTCTATTGCTTGTTCCTTTAGGCTCTTTAATTTATTGGATACCAATCTTATATTTAATTTTTTATGAAGATGTATACCAAGCTCATTGGTAATTTACAAAATAATAAATAATTAAGACTAAATTAGCATGATGATGACTTTCTAACTACCTAAAAGTTATGTATTGGCATCATCAAATATACATAAAATAGATTTTTTAAGTAGATGTTCTACCAATTAATAACCTTCGCTAACTAGTAAATTACTATGCAACTGATGCTATTAATTTAGAGAGGTCATGCTGCCTGTGTTAAATTAAAAAATATATAAACAATATAGTAATATATTCTCTATTGTTTATAATACAGTTTCTGGAAATGAATCCTCTAGACCTTCGAGTTTGGACTCGATACACTTAAAAAGATCCATTCCAGAAACCACAGAATAACAGAAACATGGAGCCTAAGGCTAAGGGAAGGCCTCATTATAGAATAGATTGTTGCGTCAAATTAGTAGAAAAGTTGTATTTTCAATTTGCATGCGTAAGAGTGTAATACAGTGTATATAGTTTTTTTAATACAGTTTCTGGAAATGTATTCCTCCAGACCTTTGGGTTTGGACTCGATACACTTTAAAAAAGTCCATTCTAGGAACCACGAAATTTCAGGAACATGGAGCCTAAGAAGGAGAGACCTCGTTCTAGATGAATTTTGAGTCTCCAACTAATTCATCAGCTTGCTAGAACTGGCTACAAAAACTATGGAAGGAAAATTCATACTAATTTGACATCATCAGAAGAGTGTAACTAGAACCAAAATACATTGAAGACAATCTAGCTTCATGACCTTGCTCCTCAACCTTCCGTACATTTTGTATAACCTATTTTATTTAGAGAAATTTTGAGTGGCACCCCACTTTATTTTACCATTTTTAAGGTGCACCCCACTGTTTTACCATAATGCAAGACACCCCCCACTTTTGACGGAAAACGTCCAAAACTTACGGTCAAAGGGTTTGACCAATATTTTTTGACGAAAATGCCCTCGTCTCTCCCAAACTCACTACTGCTGTTGCTGGGTTGGGTGGGGGGGGGGGGGCTGCGGTCTGGGAGGGAGGGGGTGGGGCGAGTTCGAGGAGGGGGGGGGGGGGAGGGGGGGGGCGAGGTCGGGGAGGGGAGGGCGGCAGCCGCAGCCGCGTTCATCACCACCACCACCACTACCATCACCACCTTCACTATCACCACCACCACCATCACTATCACCATCACCACCGCCCCCCCTACCCCCCACCGCCGCAGCCGTCCTCCCCTCCCCGACCTCGCCCCCCTCCTCGACCTTGCCCCCCTCCCCGACGGCAGTGGCCCTCCCCTCTCCGACCTCGCCCCCATCCTCGACCTCGCACCCCTCCCCCGACCTCGCCGCCCCCCTTACCCCCCACCGCCGCAGCTGCCCTCCCCTCCCCGACCTCCCCCCCCCCCTCTTCGACCTCGCCCCCCCTCCGACCGCAGCCGCCCTCCCCTCCCCGACCTCGCCCCCCCCCTCCGACCGCAGCCGCCCTCCCCTCCCCGACCTCGCCCCCCCTCCTCGACCTCGTCCCCCCCCCCCTCCCCCGACCTCGCCGCCCCACCCTACCCCCCACCGTCGCCGCCGCCATCCCCTCCCCGACCTCGCCCCCCCTCCTCGACCTCGCCGCCCCCCTCCCCGACCGCACCCCCCCCGCCCCCCCCCCCCCCCCCCCCCACAGCAGCAGCAGCAGCAACAACAATGAGTTTGGGTTTGAGAGAGACGAGGGCATTTTCGTCAAAAAATGTTGGTCAAACCCTTTGATCGTCAGTTTTGGACGTTTTCCGTCAAAAGTGAGGGGTGTCTTGCATTATGGTATAATAGTGGGGTGCACCTTAAAAATGGTAAAATAAAGTGGGGTGCCACTCAAAATTTCTCTTTTATTTAACAAGGGGTTACAACCAGACCATAGTAGTAGTGGCTACCTCAGCTAAAGCTCAACATTTTAGAACTGTCAACATTTTGCAACACATCCATACCACAAGTTGACAACTTAGAGAACACAACAAAAAGAAAATACACATCCCAACTAAAGTGTATAATCACTGGAATGAGAACATTGAGTGTGCAAGAGTGACAATGTCCTATTCACACTCAATTAGTCCTGTGTTATATATCAGCACAATCAATATCAAGATACGACTAAGGATGACCACAAACATCCATACTGAAATTTTAGCCATATTTCATAAACCCTGCCCAAGAATCCAGATTTATGTGAGCGCACCTTTTCAACTGTCTGGAGAAGAGAACTAGCATATTGCCACTGAGTGTAAAGAACTTGTAACCATTGCATACCAGTAAGTCACAAATGATGTCATCACTGAACAGAAGTTGACTGTTTCTCCAGAATTTAAATTGAAAAAAAAACTAGTATCAACTGCTTTGATAGAATTCAAAGGAGAAACTACCATCGAATAGCATCATCCTCTTGGCATAGTTTGAGAATCCGATAGAAATTAGAAATAGAATTGAAGAAAGTCTTAGGGGTATTGGAACCCGAACACACTTTTAGCACTTGTATAATCATAAGTGAAATTTTGAGGAATGAAAGAGTGTATCAACTATCTTAGGTGATGTTCACCATCAAAGATAAGAAATTATTCCATGAAATAGGATATGCTAAAATCATAAGCCTATGATGAGAAAGAACATCCATGCATTGGATGGGTTCTCTAAAAATAAATGTATGGCCACCCTCTTTTTGTTGTCTTCCATTTTCTCAAAATATGACTTTTCTTCTTCTCTTTTTTATGGGTACAATCTCTTTTAGGGGTAAAAAGTCATAAATAGTATGTGTGCTTTGCACATGATTGTTAAGTGTAGAGCTGACAAACAAAGTGTTTTAACTTGAAATAAATTAAATAGTTCAAGGTATTTACTTGAGTAAAAACAAAGTCCAGGGTATTAAGCGAAATCGCATGATTCAGAGTATTTAACTGATAGTTAGCCTATATTAGATCACATGACACTGATTTGATTTCTATCTACTATACGCATCTAATTGTGGCTGGTTGGTTACTTGAACATAACTTTGCAACTTCTCCATATATAGAAAAATGCATTTCTGGAAGGTTGATAAAGATCTAATTAGAATACCAACTCTTATATACATTTGGGAAAATTTTCTTATTACTAAAACAGCTTTTACCCTTTCAAACAGTGTACGCCATGAGTATAGTGATTGGGATGATAATAACCCAAAATTAGTAACCTGCAACCGTAATACCAAATAGCTCCAGGTTCTCAAGCGCCTCAGGAAGTAGCAGCAGAGGCTTATGTAGTGTTCACTTATGATGTAACCTTTCAGGTGTGGTCACATTTACTGGAGTGTATTCAGTTATGATGTTTGCTTCCAGATTTAATGAACAGTTAGTTATTTGTTAAAAAACTTCTGACATCTTTGGCTTTCCCACTGGCAGGCCAGTGACATCAAATGGGCATCTCGTTGCGACACTTATCTTCTAATGAATGATGACCAGATTCATTGGTTTTCCATTATCAATTCCTTGATGATTGTTCTCTTTCTTTCTGGTATGGTTGCATGATCATGATGAGAACTCTATACAGAGATATAGCGAACTACAATCAATTGGAGACTCAGGAAGAAGCTCAGGAAGAGACCGGATGGAAGTTAGTTCACAGTGATGTCTTCAGGCCACCTATTAACTCAGGTCTGCTCTGTGTTTATGTGGGAACAGGAGTTCAATTCTTTGGGATGGCTTTGGTCACTATGATCTTTGCACTACTTGGCTTTCTCTCGCCTTCAAACCGCGGGGGGCTTATGACAGCCATGATTCTTTTGTGGGTTTCCGTGGGACTGTTTGCCGGCTACTTATCAGCTCGATCGTCTCTATAAGACGTTCAAAGGCACATAGTGGAAGAAAATCACGTTGAAGACTGCATTCATGTTCCCAGCTATAGTCTTCCTGATCTTCTTTTATACTGAATCTGGGGTGAGAAGCCCTCTGGTGCAGTTCCTTTGGGACAATGTTTGCTTTGGTACTCCTCTGGTTTGGCATATCGGTGCCTTTGGTCTTTTGCTGGTAGCTACCTGGGCTTCGAACAGCCAGCTAATGAGGATCCTGTGAAGACTAACAAAATCCCCAGGCAGATACCTGAGCATGCATGGTACATGCAGCCTGCATTCTCCATCCTAATCGGAGGCATACTTCCATTTGGGGACGTGTTCATTGAGATCTTCTTTATCTTAACATCCATATGGTTAAACCAGTTCTACTACATCTTCGGCTTCCTCTTCATTGTCTTCGTCATTCTCCTGGTAACATGTGCAGAGATAACAATTGTCCTCTGTTACTTCCAATTGTGCAGTGAGGATTACCACTGGTGGTGGAGGGCTCATCTCACTGGAGGTTCTTCTGCGCTATACCTTTTCTTATATGCAGCGTTCTATTTCTTCACAAAACTGGAGATAACCAAGCTCGTGTCTGGGATTCTTTACTTTGGGTATATGTTGATCGGGTCCTTTGCTTTTTTTTTTGTCCTGACGGGGACAATTGGCTTCTATGCCTGTTTCTGGTTTGTCTGGAAGACATATTCCTCTGTGAAGATAGACTAATAAGTTTGACTGGTCGGAAATAATTTCTCTTCCTATGAGTATTTGGATATGAAAGAGGGGGGCAGAATATGGTGTGATAGGAGTTCCAAGGAGACTTGGACCTGAAAAAGCATCTGGTGCATTCAGGATCAATGAAAGAGGATTTTAGTTGTAGGATGTTAGAGAGCTAGGATGAAGTTGATTTTCATATTCATTTCTGTCAATTTAGAAGTCTCCTCCTTGTACAAGGTTTCATGCAGGGCATATTGCTGAGATTTTGGTTATGTGAAGTTTGCAAGCGAAAGCAGAATTCATTCTAGAAGGAAGTCTTTCCTTTTGATCCTGGAAAGTGAGTGCTATTTCTCTCCTAGGGGGTTTGTTTGAACGAACTATGGTGAAATAGAAGATACAAAAATTGACATTTTGTGTACGTACTGCCTAAGCACGTCATGTGTATGCATGGTTTTTCAATTCCTTTATTTGGGTGCTTTGGAGAAGTGGATGTTAGTAGTGGAAAATTCTAAAATTTTGTGTTTTGGATGGTTGTTGAAGTGAGTTGAAAATTGTAAGATTTTGTCATTCTTTTATGATTTCGAAAGTGTTAAAGTCTCCTCTAACCAAACTTGTGATGTCAAAATGAGGATTTCACACTTTACAGATACGACTCGAAAAAAAAAACTTCGATGTTAAAATGCGAAAGTAGTGACAAACAAGATTTAATGTTCATGTTAGTTCACAGTAAATTTTGTTTGCCAACCACATGAAGTGAAGTGGAAGGAAATGGTTCAAAATCCGAATTTGAGTCCAAATCACTCATAAATCCTTAATCGGCCAACCAAATAGATCCTTACCACTCGTCTCTTTCTCTATAACCATTTTTATTTCCAAACATTAATTTTATGAACCAATTCCTTTGTCTTGTTTGCCTCTTCTCCCCCATTTTCTTAGAAACCAAATATACGCTATCTATCAATAAACCCTGGGAAACCAAGTTGTTTACTTGAACATTAGAAGCTTCATGATTTAGGTGACATCTAATGTGTTGATTTAGGTGACATCTAGGTGTTCTTTAGCTTTTTAAGCACGAGCTCCAAAACCCCTCACCTCCCTGCTCCTAAAATTGCTGTTCTATAAAATAATCTCAAATTTGAACTCCTGTAATATAACTTTATAAAATGAGCTTTGCTATGCCTACAACAAAAATTTACAACTTCCCTACAACCGGACACGTGTCGGACTTCGATTGGAGGAGAGGAAAAAATGATGGGCCGGGTGGAGCCCATGTAGCAGAGGAGTGAGAGTGGTGGTGGGACCTGGTGGGACCCATGTGTAGGGTGGAAGAGAGTAGTTGTAAGAAGGTTGTAAAAATTTGGTAGTAAACTTAGCATTTTCCTTATAATATAGGTGCTTTAGTTGGTAGTGATTTGTTAGGACTTAGGAGGGGTATTTTTGTCAAAATAGCCCGGATTGGGATTCGAGTGGGCCGGGTCGAATCCTACCTATATCGAACCCAAAGGCAAGACGCCTATATCAATGAGAGGATTTTGTGTGCGAGAGAGAGAGAGAGAGAGAGGAGTAGCAGCAGCGGAGGAGGAGGAGGAGGGGAGGAAGGAGGAATAATCAATCAATGGCGGACGAGCAGCAGATCAGCCGGCTGTACCGGATCCGGCGGACGGTGATGGAGATGCTACGGGACCGGAACTATCTGGTGGTGGACCACGAGTTGAACATGACGAAGCTCGACTTCCTCCACAAGTTCGGCGAAGGGGTCAAGAGGGACGACCTCACCATCAACAAGTACAAGAAGGGTGACCCCTCCGACCAAGTACGTCACTCAACACCACCCCACCTATTCCCAATTCGCAAAAAAAACCCTAATTTCTACTTTCTTCTTCCAATAACAAACAAAACCCTAATTCCACATGGGAACACCAAGACTATACATGCACGGGTACAGACACGGACACGGACGCCTGTTCTCCACCGTCCTAGGATATTTTGGGGGCCTCCTTGTCTCCTCCGATGCGTGTCGGACACGCACTACACGGACACAACGGCGATTTTCCCTTGGCAAGCATGTGTTCGTTTGATTCATCCTTTTGTATGCAGTTTGTGAATACTCATTAAGTAAGACGTGCTCCATGGCTGCATGTTCCATAGATTTGTTTTTATTCCAATTTTAGAATTTGATATTGAATCTTGATGCTAAACAACCATATAGTTTGATTGTTCCACCTATACATTACTTTTGCTTAATCCATACTTTTTCATAGGTTCGTAGGTGATTAGCTTTGAAAGCAAGTTAGGCACTTATGTATCGAAAGTTCTCAATTTTATCCACTTCATTGCCCCTTAACTAATTCCCCTCACGGTTATCCATTGTTTATGGGAACAGATCTATGTCTTCTTCCCGAATGACGACAAGGTCGGAATGAAGCACATCAAGAAGTATGTCGAGCTGATGAAAACGGAAAACGTCACCAGATCCATATTAGTAGTTCAGCAGAATCTGACCCCGTTTGCAAAAGCATATCTTCTGGAGCTAACCCCAAAGTTTATTCTGGAGGTTTTCTTGGTAAGCGGAAATGTATTACTTGGCCTAATTGTTGGAGTGGAAGAGAATGGAAATTGCATATTTTTATAACCTGGTGGGGTTTTAGTTTTTCTCCCTCACCGGAATTATTAACAAGTGGATGATGTGTTCCTTCATGTACGACCTAATCGCAGGAGGCAGAGCTGGTCAATATTAAGAAACATGTTCTCATTCCAGAGCATCAGGTGCTTACCAATGAGGAAAAGAAAACTTTGTTGGAGCGGTATACTTTGAAAGAAACTCAGGTATGAAGTTATTTTTCATACATTTACATATGCACCTTGTTATATTTCAATTTTTTTAATCTCTATGACCTTCATGATTGTACCATTTGTGAGCGTCATTCTTATCATGTATCCAATATATGAAGTCTTATGGCTAAGAAGCTATCCAATCATTGTTGGAGAAAATATCAAGTAATATGTTTGGATTTTTACACATCTGGTTGTCTTTATGATGGTGGGGATCAAATATATGAATTTATTTACTTATAGAGGGGAAGTACGATAGGCAGGAGGCCACTGGCCATATTGTGTGCTCATTTCTTATTTTCTGAGCCGCTAAGGCAAACTTAATTGCTTCCCAATGGTTTTGCTTTGGCCTATTATGATTTGACTTTGCTTTGGCATATTATGATTTGGCTTCCTTGTAGGAGTATAATTTGTTTTGCCTGTGATGTATCATGTATAGAGACATACTTCTGATACCACACTGAGATTATGACCCATGTAACAACATTTATTCGGTCTATTGATCCTGTATTCTCTTCTAGGCAATACCTCCATGGTTCTTTATTCATTCAGTTGTTACTGGATTCTGCATTTTCTTCCACATCATCTCTCTAAAAGTTCATTTATTCACAATTAATCTTAATTTTTTTTAATCTTAAAAACTATGAAGGCGAGGATTATGCCCTCAAAGTTGTGTAACCATAGTCGTGTTAACCTGCAATTGCTGTAGCTAGGAATTGGCTCTAAGAAAGAAGGCATCATGCCAGCTTATCATGCTCAGTGATATGTGGTGACATTGTTGGAATCAATACCATGAGCTTTGGAAAAAAAGAGGGATAAAATAGAGCAGGCAGGGTTGTGTTCACGCATGCACATGTACATATTTGTGTGCATATATGTAGAATATAACACCAAATTCTTATACAAAGCAATTAATTTGGAAAGGTGTATCTGACATGTATCAGCTGATCATTAGAGTATCATGTATTTGATATGGTAGGTTCCCTCCATTGACGTATCCCTGATTGGTGGATGATGACAGTGGTGCATAATGGATGATACAAATATTGGTAGTAGCTTTATGGTTTTGCTAAATGAAGTATTGTTGGGGGTCTGGAGACAAGATGCTACGAATGTAGAGGGGTTAATGATGTATCCTCGCAGTGACATTCATAGAAAACTGTTAGGTACTGCTTGATTGATTAGGTAGTACGTGAAAGTTTTGGTGGCAGTTAGGACTTGGGAGCCAACAAACTTAACCAAACTTGTAAACTTTGTGAGTTTTCCTGATCAGACCAAAACTTGGCCATTTAGGTTTTGACTCTAAAAAACCTTGTAGTCTCAGTTGGCAAGAGGACCCTACTATGCGCATCTATGTATTGCATAAAAAAAATGTAGTGTTGTACAATTTATATGATATCTAGGAAATGCTCTTGCTTCGTACCTCTATGGTGGTGGTTACGCTTGTTTAATTATTAGTGGTATCAATGGACAACCATGCTAAAGTAATGTTCACAATATTGGTTTCGGACTCTTGTAATATGAGTATTGCTCTCAGCATTTAGGATAACCAAGAAGAGGAAGAAGTCCATGAGGATTATTAGACTTCTGAACAAAATGACAAGTTAAGCACTGTTCTAAAAATTGGCATTGGCGGCGCCTAGGTGCTAGGTGCCCGGTGGCCATCCAATTCCCGCCTAGTGCCCCCAACCCCTGACTATGCTTGTTTTTGGATTTTATGGACAATTGTTGCAATTTTCAGCAGGTTTTTTTTTTGAAACACCTAGAACTAGGCGGTGGGCTAGATGCCTGGTGCCCATCGACTAGCGCCTAGCGACTTTTACAACCGTTAAGTAAAGAAAGTTGTTATAAATATTGAAAAACGTGGTTTAGTTTGCTGGTTAGTAGGAGGCTCTTGCTTCATACCACTATGGTGGTGGTTTCACTTGTTTAATTACTAGTGTACCAATGGACAACCGTGAGGAGTGCTTCTAAAGCAATGTTCATAGTATCAGTTTCTGACCTTCGTAAATTGAGTAGCGCTTTTGGCATTTAAACATTTTAAGGTTGGTTGAGCTCTGATACTACATGTATTTAGTATTAGCTGTCGAAGTGCATGCATTTTAGATCTCGATAGACACTAATGTGATATTTCAAAATAGATGTAGAAAAATATATGTTCGTGCATGTAAAGACTATAATTTACAGGTCAAGACTCGGATTAAATTTGTTTGTCATCAGAAAGCTTGTCTCCTAGTGGAGAGAGGGTGGCATCCTGCATGAATACCCAGACTTGCCTCTTAAATTAATGTGATAAGCCGCTCACAATTCTCCCATCAATTCGTGCTGTAAACTTTACTATGTGTTTGGATGCACTGTTGAAATACAATTATTAGTGATATCTCATGGTTTTTTCAGCATAAATGGTTGAGTAACAGACTTTTAAAAGGTGCCGCCTTAGGCAGCTGCCTAGGCATTTCGTAATAATTGGACGACAAGCAATGTTGTTTTCATTTTCGTTCTTTCTTTGTTGAGATTGATCGACGTTCATTTGAAAATGGTTAGGTAGGTTGCATGCAGACAATATTCATTCAGGAAAGGCGAAGTAATCTCTTTCGGTTTCTTATTGACTAGTCATTCATGCTAGCACCCTTAAGAAACCGACAATTTTTTTACGAATGAATTTCGAGAATAAACCACCTACAAATTCATAGTTGATAACTAGGCAAGTAGTACGTAGAATGCGAGGTGATGAGGTAGTCTTGACTTAAACATGATGGGGTCCAAGTCATTTTTTAAATTTGAAATATGGCCCATTACCAGTAAGTTACAGTTATATATATATATATATATATATATATATATATATATATATATATATATTAGAGAATATGAACGAAACAATGACCTCTCTCCTCCCGACTCCCTTCTCTTGTGTGTTTGTCCTAGCCCACCGTATCTTGTCTCCATTTCCAACTGTGACATTTAGTGCTAGATCATCTTGTATATCCCCCCTCCTCCTCCTCTCTCTCTCTCTATGTATATATTTCTCTTGGTCTTCCTTTCCCACCACACTCTATCTTCTTATTCTCTCATCTGCAAAGGCCCAAGGATCCTGGCGTTGGCAATTGACTTTCAAACTATTCGTGATTTTTTTATAAAATCACGTATAATAGTTGAACCATATTCATGAATAAATATTTGTTTGCGAATTATTTGTACATTCACGAATTATTCGTATTACTCGCGAATAGTACGTTAATAATTCGACTAATTCGATTTGCAAATTCATCCAAAACACAAAAAAATGGAGGTGGAGTCTGAAGTGAAGATCCAGGGAGGAAACTAAGTTGTTTCTTCAACCAGCCGTCGAAAGAACTTCTTGCTGCCCTCCCTACTGGTGTTGTATCATGGGTGGAGATTGTAGACGAGGAGAAAGAACTTACAAGAAAATGAGACTAGGGTTGGGAAAGTTGAAAATAATTTGAGAAATTTTGAGTTGTCCTCCATTTGTTTTATCATAATTCAACGTGCACCCCACCGAATTACCATAATGCATGAAACCCACCCACTTTTAACGAATACCGCCAATGACTAACAATGATCGTACTTGCTCGATATAAATTTGGTTGAACTTTTGAGGCAATTCAATAATTATAGTTTCCCTAAAAGTATTCAAATTTAAAATGCTGAGTGATGTTTCCATATTAGCTCCCTCTAATTATTGTCCCCGAGTTATTTGCTTTAAGGTCCTTTTTGTTGTAAATTTCACCAACTAGAAATTGAAGGGAACTCTTAAGATCTATTAGTACCTAGAATAACATCATAAATTAACAATTATGTCTATTTTATTTATGTTTTTTACATTTTGTCTAAGCCGAACTTTTGCCGATCACCCCCCCCCCCCCCCCCCCCCCTCTTGAATTTTTGAATTTTGTCGAATACTGAACCTTCTTTTAGCCTTGCTGAATTATTCCCGATTACAAGGGCTGGCAATGGTAACTGGTAACCTATTACCAGTTAACCTGAGTTTTAGCTACAAAATCTGGTTTGGATGCAAAAAACAAAACCTGAACAAATTTAAGGGCGGGTGTGGCTACAACATATCATAACCAGAAAGCATTTCGGGTTGGTTCAGATTTTAATTAAAAATACATATGTTCTTTGGCAAGCATATTGATGTGTTGTTCCGTTGTTTAAGACTGGAAGCTCTCTTTTAAGAGGTTTTGGGTTAGGGCCACTCATTCAACATTAGAATTTTCTTTTGTTTTAATATATAACAATAATCATGTTGGGTTTGGTTACTAAAAGATAACCTGAACTGAAATCGGGTTAGGAATCAGATACAAATTTGAAACCCGTATCTTTTCAGGTCGCGTTCGGATTCTACATAAAATCGACCAGAACCCGACCCATTCACAGACTTGCATATTTTCGAACTTGTGACTGCCCCAAACCACAATACAAGTCTCGGTCATAAACCACAAACTTGTTAACTTAACCACCACTATACACCCCTAATTTTAAGCTTAAGGTGCCTTAACAAGCTTTGAGTAAATTCCAAATTTCAAGATTTACAACAATTTGTATTACCTCGTTTTTAACTCTAATGATCTTTCCGATCAATTCTAAGATGCGGGTTTGAGTTATAGAAACAATCCCTCCATATATTGGAGGCAAGACTGCATAGTGCATACATCTCGACTCTATCTAAACATTCCGTTAAAGGGAGCCTTGTGATGCCGGTACACCTTTACATTGAGGGTAGAGTCAGCTGGAATAAGATGAGGTTGGAATTCTCCAAAAAAGTGAGGTTGAGATAATTCAATAGCTGTATGCTTGTTTCACTATGAAACTATATTTGATCTTCTTATGGTTATCATAAGTTAAAACAATATTTTGTTAGTATATTTCAATATACCTTAATTTATCATGTTCCTTTGTTGTATGGTTCCAGTTACCACGAATTCAAATTACAGACCCGATCGCAAGATATTACGGTCTGAAGCGTGGGCAGGTTGTGAAGATTATCCGACCCAGTGAGACAGCAGGGAGATATGTTACTTACAGATATGTCGTATGAGTTCACATCAACACCAAAGGCAATTCAACCATCATCCTGAGAACTGATATATGATTTCACTCGTGTGCCTTCAGTAATTGCTTTTAAGATGGATAATACACAGTCAGACTCTAGCTATTCTGTGACCTTGTGTAATGGGAAAAATATGACTTGTGCTTAGAAATTATATTTTTTGTGGAACCCCAGTATAGAATTTGCTCTTTTTGTTGTGGATGTTTCCCTTTGAATGCTATGTATTTGGCTGTTACTATGTTATTCTGAACGTGCTGACAGCTAGTAACTGTCCTAACGGATTCTTCTGCATTTTCTTCCGCAATCATCTCTCTAGAAGTTCATTTATTCACAATTAATCTTTAATTATTTTCTCTTAAAAACTATGAAGGCAAGGATTATGCCCTCAAAATTGTGTTAACCTGCAATTACTTGATTGATTAGGTCGCTGGAAATTGCTGAGAAACCCAATTTCGGGGTTGGGTTGTATGAAAAATCTACCCGCAGGATGGGTTTTATGAAATGTCCAGAATTATATAATTCCACGTCAAATATTCAAAGATTCCTTTTAGATGTTCTGTATTTACAAAATTAATACCATAACTACCCTTCCGCACAAACTCAGATCTGATTGCGATTCTCTTCTTCTTCTTCTTCTTCACGAGAGATCTAAATTCCATTGCTCTCATTGTCAGCAGAGATCGCAAAGATCGTTCGTAGTTCACCATGTTTTTTTTTCCAGTCGAACTCCGATCATCGCTCTTCTTCTTCTTCTTCTTCTCCGACAATTAGGTCAATTATGGAGAGAAGATCTTCTTCTTCTTTTCCATAAGAGTTAACATCGTTTTGAAAGAAGAACGAAAACTCTTGAATCTTTATTCATGTCAAATTTCTTTCCACAAAACAAAAAAACAAAAAAATTAGGTTTCTGTCAACTGTTCTCCGTCGATATCACACGAAGAATAGTCATTCTCCTGCATTTTTAACAAGGAGAATGCCATTCTCCGTGTTGAATGACATTCTCTGTGTTTCTAACACGGAGAATGGCCATTCTCCTATGTTTTAACATTTGAATGACCATTCTCCGTGTCATTTAACACGGAGAATGTCATTCTCCGTGTTATTAGCACGGAGAATGGTCATTCTTCGTGTAATTTAGAAACGGAGAATGCCATTCACCGTACTAAATTACACGGAGAATGGTCATTCTCCTACGTTTTAACACTGGGAATAACCATTCTCCGTTTTAATTAAGACGGAGAATGCCATTCTCCGTTTTATTTAACACGGAGAATGACATTCTCCGTGTTTCTAACACGGAGAATGACCATTCTCCTGCGTTTTAACACTGTAATGACCATTCTTTGTGCTAAATTACACGGATAATTACCATTCTCCGTTTTATTTAACACGGAGAATGGCATTCTCCGTTTTATTTAACACGGAGAATGGCATTCTCCGTGTTTCTAATTCGGAGAATGTCCATTCTCCTGCATTTTAACACTATAATGTCCATTCTCCGTGTAAATTAAGACGGAGAATGACCATTCTCCGTGTAATTTAGCACGGAGAATGGCCATTCTTCGCGTAAATTAAGACGGAGAATGCCATTCTCCGTGTTAATGCATTCTCCGTGTTACTAACACAGAGAATGACTATTCTCCGTGTAAATTAAGACGGAGAATGACATTTCCGTGTTACTACACGGAGAATGGCCACCCTCATGCGAAATTAATATTTTCGTGTTCTAAATGGTCATTCTCCTGCATTTTATGGTCAGTTGAAACTTTGAAGGGCCATAACTTTTGACTGGGAGGTCGAAACGAGGCCCGGTTTGTCCCAAAATGAACGTATCTTCGAGGAGCCTGAAAGTAACAGCTTCTTCGTTAGACGGCTGTCAGATCCCTATTTTGGAAATAGGTATATGACCGTAGTTCGTATTTGGGTGTTTTTCGAATTTCGTATTGGTTTAAAATTTTATTTATTTTCTGGATTTAGATTTGTCTTCGTCGTAGGGTCTAGACTCTTGGTTATCATTACCGTATTAATTTACGGTTTGTGTTATATTGGAGTTGGTATTTTAGTTCCATTGTTATAATTACTCATATTGTTATTGTCATTGTTATTATTATTATTTTATTCCTATACCCCCCCCCCCCCCCAAAAAAAAAGAAAACCCAAACCCTAACCTAACTCTCTCACTCCACACTCTCAGCCGCCCCCCCAATTCTCTCTCTTCACTCTCTCTCTCTCCCGATCCCTCTTCCCCCCACTGGACCGGAGATCCCCCTCTCTCCTCCCTCACTCTGATCTCTCCCCAAACTCCCCTCCCGGGCTCACCTCCCCCTTCCCCCTCGTTCTCCTCCCAGCCACCACTACTCCAGCCATCGCCGCCATCGCCTCCCTCATCACCACCGCCTCCATCTCTGGCCTCCACCGCCGCCATCACCCTCCAGCACCGCCACCGCCACTGCCATCAGTCGCCACCACCACTGCCCCCCTTTCTCCTCCGGCCCCCTTCAACCACCATCATCGTCGCCATCTCCCCCTCGTTCTTCTCCTCTCCGGCCGATCTCTGGCGACCAGCCCCCGTGGCCGTCATCCGCCGCCACCAGCTCCTCCTGTTGCTGCTGTCCTCCCTCCGCCGGAGCCGCCGCGAGCCAGCCCCGGTGAGCCTCCTCCGACTTTCTCTCTCTTCCCCCGTGGACTTCCTTCTCCGGTCCGGCGGACCGACCTGGCCGAGCCGCCTCGCGTACGCCGGTGAGGTTCCCGAGCTCCCCTCTTTCTCTCTTTCTCGTTTTTGTGCGCTGCCTCGTCGAGCGTGCCGTCTCGAGTAGCGCACTCTCGTGCAGCGAGCCCCTCGATCGGCGCGCCTCGGGCAGCGTGCTGCCTCGAGCAGTGTGCTGCCTTGTGCAACGTGTCACCTCGGGCAGCGCACCTCGGTTGGTGCGCTTCCTCGTTCCTCGTGTTTTCGGGTCATGTGCACCTCCGTGTATGTGTCGCCTCGTTTTGCGTGTACCTCGGTCTACGTGCTGCCTAAGGCAGCGGGATGCCTCGAGCCCCACGCTGCCTCGGGCACCGTGCCATCTTGATTTGAGCGTTGTCTCGGTTTTCGTGCCCCGGCCTTTGTGCCCACCTTGGTTGCGTGCACACCTCGATTTGCGTGCCGCATTGGACTCCGCACCGCATCGATTTGCGTGCACACCTCGATTTGTGTGCCGCATCGATTTACGTGCTCCTTGGACTCTGGGTCGTCTCGATTTGCGTGCACGTCTCCATTTGCGTGTCGCATGATTCGTGGACCATTCTGATATTCGTGATTTTCTCGATCTACGTGCACGTCTCGATTTACGTGCACGTTATGTCTCATGTTCATCTCGATCTTCGAGTCATCTCGATTCTCGTGCGCGTCTCGATATGCGTGCACGTCTCGGTTTGCGTATCCGTATCGATCTGCGTACCTCAGTTTTCGTGCCCGATCCCTGTACTGCTTGCGGGACCTACACGGTATAGCCTTCTGCCATCTCTTGTGATTATTCTATTATTTTATTATTTAATTCTAATAATTGTTTATTGTGTGTTCTGAGGATCTCGATTGGCGTGCTAGCTTGGATCGCGACTGCCGAAGACTTGCTTACCTAGCCGAGCCCTCTAGGCAAGTATCCCTTGCTCATCGGCGGCTCTTGCCCTCTCTTCTGGATTTTATTTCATTTAATTAATTTGTACTTGTATATTTTATAACCATGATTAGTGTAGCCTAGTAGTAGATCTGCCATGATGATAACTTAGGATAGCTTGGTCCGATACCGGGATAGACCGTATCGGACAACTCGGATGGGTCATCCACACCTCCGAGGACACGAGCACGACTCACTAGTATGGATTGTCCCCATATGCCCCGTGTCCGACTCGCGGTCGGGTGACGACTTGGCTAACTGTTTTTATGACTCTGCTTGCGGCTTAGATTGTGACTGTGGGTCTTGGTGCGCCCTGCGTGGCAATTCTTGTTGCATGTATTGGCTTGGCGCCCAGTACGCATCGTAGTGCTGCTGGAGGCCGAGACTTAGTGTTCTCGGCTATGGTTTGGTTTCCAGTACGCATGGTAGCGCTGCTGGAAGCTGAGACTTAGAGTTCTCAGCCTGCGATTCTGCGGCGGGTTGCACCGAGTGAATTTAGCCCCAATTCGCTGGGAGCTCCCGTCCAGATTACAAAGGAGACTCTGCCGGATTTTTTCCAGAATTTCCGGTCGAAAATTTGGTTCGAAGAATTAGGCAGAACCCTTCCTTTGGTTTGCTAATCTAGACTCGTGCTTACTTGTTTTGGATATGGTGGCCTGATCCCATTGCCTGCTAGGTAGACTCCATATTAGATTAGTCGCCTAGCTCCTGACCTGTCCTGTCCGTCGGATAGCGTAAGGAGAGCGGTTCCACTCGGGAGACGGTCTGCAACCCTGGTCCTTGTTTGGTTTAAGGGTTGTGGATTTGCTCCAGAGCGGTCCATGTAATCCTTGCCACTTCCGGCGGCATTTATTACCGGACTCTGGTTCCCGGACCCTCCATCCTAGGAGTTATCCTAGTCCAGCTAGATAGGGCTGACAGTTGTCCTATGTATCGGGATTGTGACCTTGGATATATGCGGATTGAGTATTATATGGAGTATGATCTCGGGATGTTCAGTTGGTAGACTCACGTGGACTCTTGGATAGTATTGCTATTCCTTTTGAGGATGTTCTAATTCGACCGGGCCTGACTGTGAATTCTTGGATTTTGGTGATTTCGAATATTTCGTGGAACGAAGAGAATATCGAGGGTATTATTATATGATTTTTACTCGACTTCCCAAACGCCCAAAACCTGGTACCTTTGTGTACTCCGGTAGTTGGAAAACCTGGTTTGATTGCTATGTCTTGGTAGTTGAGGGGCTTGTTTTCTAGGGGCTTGTGATCATTGACTTGGAGGATTCTTGTGAGCCAGAGGGCCTAGCATTGTTATGGTGATGAGCTTGGTATTTGGTGGTGGTCTTTATTGACGTGATATTCACTCCATCATGGATGGGAGACTCTTGATAGATTGATCTGGTGGATGGAACAACTTGAGGATTTGAGCTGTAGGCTCCCATGTATGCTTGACATGTTATTGTAGTAGAGATCTCGACATTGTACTTGACCTGATATCCATGCCACGATGTGGGCAGATGACTCCATGTGATTGATAGAATTGACCCCGACTTGACTTGACTACTTATATCCGATCCATGATTCCAGTTTACCCTTGAGGTACTGGTCTTGACCTTGCACTGTTGTGCTCCTTGTCTGCTGGCATCTTGAGGTTCTACCTGATTTTATGGCACTGTAGTGCCATCTTGATATCCCAGCCATATCACACGATAACCTGGACCTGTCTTGATTCCTGATAGTGGCCCGTCGAGGCGCACTCCTGACTAGCACTCTGGACATGACGAGTAAACCTGACATGTATATCTTGATTCCTGATAGTGGCCCGTCGAGGCGCACTCCTGACTAGTACTCTCGACATGACATGTTTACTCTTGATCGCTGTTGCGACAGCCCGTTCTGACTTGCTAAGTATAACCTTGTCTTGACACCATGGTTGACTTTCCTGATTGTGCTCGTACAAACTACCTGTCTCGTCTTGCATCATGTCTAGGACATGAATTCCTGGTTACCACGGTCATGAATTCGTAATGAATCTGACTAGGCTAACAACTAGATGGATCAAGTAGCTCATATAGATCGAGCTATTTCGGCTACAGGCAATCCCGTTATCTGGGCGCTCATGTGGACTTGTAGCCTACCGTCGAGTAGGGCACATTTCCAGCCCGCTGTCATGTGGGGCACCCCTCCAGCTTGCTATTAGGGTACATTTGTCTTCCGGACGATGTACCCACTATATGTATTCGTCCTGGATAACCTGGATAGTCTGCAGGGCTTGTGGTTATAGGAATACTTCAACTGCATCTTGTTAGTAATTAGGCCTGTGATAACCCTAGTTAGTTAATAATAGCAAGCCGTAGGCATTGTGTGGCCGCTTGTCCTTCTGTGTTGTTTGGCTTGTTGCCTGCTAGCCAGCTGATATTGATTTCCAGCTGGCAATGCAGGTGTTAGTGGATGCTAGGGAGACTGTGATTGTGTTAGCTTCACTATACTTGTGGATCGTTATCGTGCGTTGGTACCGCACGATCCCTTACCTTTATTTACTGTTTTTAGATGTTATTCTTGTCATATTTTATCCTGCTGGTTTTCTTCGCCCGTCCTTGAGCCTTCCTTTCTGGTACTTGCTGCGGTTGGCCTGACCAACCCTGGATTGTTCCCAGATTGTCTGAGATCGACCCGGTGGATCTTCCAGACTTGACTTGGAGGGTGTGCTTCAGTTCCAGACCATGCTAGGAACTGTGAGAAGGTATACTTGTCTACATTATTATCCTGTACTGTAGATTCCAGATTTTCATGAGTATTTCCTGTTTTTCATATGATTATCTCTTTTGATATTGTTTCATTGTGATTTACCTGTGGATATGAGATCGAATTTAGGCCATAGATTGATTGCATGCTAGGATACCCAACCAGACTGGACAGCCGTCATCACCGTATAGCGTATTCGTACCTTATATGGTGTAGCTGGCCGTGCACGTCCCCGTATTCCGGTACTGGGGCGTGACAACGGCCTTCCGAAATTTTAGAATCGCAAAAAAATGATGTTTGGACCTCCGTTTTAGCACTTTTACCGTTTGTCTCGGTCTTTCCGAAATTTTTCGACGAGTTTTTGAAGATTTTCGAGGAGAAAATGTAGATTCGAAAGTGAGCAGCGTATGGAAGAAGATGAAGTATCGAAACGTTTTTTTTAAGAGTAGTTTCGTGGGTGTTTTCAATAAATTAGAAGGAAGGACAAAAAGGTCATTCGGAACCCTCTTTATATATTTTTTGCTAATTCTGGACACGCGATGAAATGTTTTTGTGCGGTGGATTTTTCATAAAACTTTTTCGTTTATTGGGCATTTCATAAATTTCCCCATTAGGTAGTACATGAAAGTTTTGGTGGCAGGTTAGGAGCTAACAAACTTAACCAAACTTGTTAAGTTCGTGTTTGAGAGTGCAGTTCTCCCGATCAGACCAAAACTAGGCTATTTAGGTTTCGACTCTAAAAATTGTAGGCTCAGTTGGCAAGAGGATCCTACTTAAAATGTAGTGTTGTACAAATTATATGATATCTAAGAAACGGAAGGATTTATATGATGATGCAAAGTGTATGATCTAGATCATCGCCATTATTGTCATCCAAGTCTTCGGATAGGTATGCAGTATAAGAATGCTACATAAAACAAGACATTTTTTGTGATCGTCTATGGACATGATGTCAATCCTATATTTTGGTGGCAGATTTCTAGTAAAGTAGTAATGTACTTGAGAGAGCTGTCGTAAAACTTAGATGACAAGTTGTAAGTAGGCGTTTACATTTTGGCTATGTAGTTTAATATCGTGCAACCAATGAGTGATCTTCAAGATCTTCTAGATTATAAGAAGTCTATAGTCTATACAAAAGTGGTAATATGATGTAATTAACTAAAGGGAATTATATTAATATCCATCACAATTTGAGCCAGAGTGAAAAACAATGGTGTTCCCATATGCTTATAGATCATTACATGGTACACAATTAGCAAAAATGAACATCGGTAATAGATATGGCCAGAAATTGATAATTCAATGGCATTTGAGGATAATTATAAGATCGAAAAAGGGTCATCTCTGTTGGTTGTTAAGTAGGAGGGGCTATTGCTTCATCCCTGTTCAGCTCAAAGAAATTAAGAAAATGAATCCTCCCCATCATCAAAAAGAAAGAATGAAGCTTAAATATTGGTTTGGTTAGTTTCTTTCCTCGATCCCACTTATGCCAGCAAATCAATGGAAGCAGAAGCCTTCAATTGTTCCATCAGTTGTGTTGCAGGTGGAATGACTGCCACAGTGCTGAATTGCTGGCTCGAATACTTCTCGTACACAGACTTGAGCTTATTATCCAGAGGAGCCGCACAATGAGACTTCACCAGAGCCTGAGCACAAAAAAATCACTGCATGAAATGAAGAATCATGATGCGACACATGCAGTTTATATAATATTGACAAAAACCAAAAACACAAAATACTAGTACGTACGTACATACGTACGTATTCAAAGGATCGAAGGAATAATTAATTAAGGAAAACATATAATACATACAACAACTGTGTCTCGGAGAAAGCAGTGTGTCGCTTGAGTGTGTCGGTCCAGAGCGGAGTCTTCTTCAGAGTGCAGCGGGCTGCATAGACGGCAGAGGCAGCAAGCATACGCGGGCAGTACGTGATCATCGAGTAGTAGTACTGCACCACGCCCAGCTCTGCCAAGAACAACACCATGTGCTCCATCTGAGAATTTTGCATCACTAATTAATATTACTTGCATTGTTACGTATGTACTACTACTACTGACACATAATTAAGAAAGAAGCAACTAAACTATATATATATATATATATATATATATATATATATATATATATATATATATATATATATATATATATGGAAAATTTATGAAATGTCCAAAAAACGAAAAAGTTTTATGAAAAATCCACTGCACAATAACATTTCATCGCGTGCCTAGAATTAGCAAAAAATATATAAAGGGAGTTCCGAATGACCTTTTTGTCCTTCCTTCTAATTTATTGAAAACACCCAAGAAACTACTCTTAAAAAACGTTTCAATACTTCCTCTTCTTCCTCACTTTCGAATCTAGGTTTTCTCCTCAAAAATCTTCAAATCTTACTTCAAAAACTCGTCGAAAAATTTCGAAAAGGTCAACAAACGGTAAAATTGTTAAAACGGAGGTCAAAACATTATTTTTTTGCGATTCTAAAATTTCGGAAGGCCGACTAACGGAGAAGTGGTTAATCTCCGGCTCCTCGAAACTACGCTCCTTTTGCGACAAACCGGACCTCGTTTCGACCTCCCAGTTAAAAGTTATGGCCCTTCAAAGTTTCAACTAGCCATAAAATGCAGGAGAATGATCATTCCCCGTGGTAATATCACAGAGGATGACCATTTTCCGTGCTAAAACCACGGAGAATGGTCAATTCTTCGTGCTAAAACCACGGAGAATGGCCATTCTCCTTGTTAAATTGATAAAGAATAGCCATTCTCCGTGTTAGAATAACGGAGGTCAATTTAACAAGGAGAATGGCAATTTTTTGTGCTAAAACCACGGAGAATGGCCATTCTCTTTGTTAAAACCACGGATAATGGTCATTCTCCTTGTTAAATTGACCAATAATAGCCATTTTTCGTGTTAAAATGACGGAGAATGACCATTCTGTGTCAATTTAACAAGGAGAATGGTCATTCTCCGTCATTTTAACACGGAGAATGGCTATTCTCCGTGTTAAAATGACGGAGAATGGCCATTCTCAGTCATTTTATCACGGAGCCATTCTCCGTCATTTTAATACGGAAAATGGTCATTCTTCGTCATTTTAACACGGAGAATGACCATTCTCTGTAATTTTAACACGGAGAATGACCATTCTCCGTCATTTTGACATGAAAAATGGCCATTCTCTATCATGTTGACATGGATAAGGCCAATTCTTCTTGTTAAATTGACCAAGAATAGTCATTCTTTGTGTTAAAATGACGGAGAATGGTCATTCTCCGTCAATTTAACAAGGAGAATGACCATTCTCCGTCATTTTAACACGGAGAATGGCCATTCTCCGTGGTTTTAACACGGAAAATGATCATTCTCCGTCATTTTGACACGGAGAATGGCCATTCTCTGTCATTTTGACATGGATAAGGCATTTCTCCGTGGTTTTAGCACGGAGAATGGTCATTCTTCGTGATTTCAACACGGAGAATGATGGAGAACAGTCGACAGAAACCTAAAACCTATTTTTTGTTTTTTTTTTTGAAAAAAAATTGTCAGGAACAAAAATTCAAGAGTTTTCGTTCTTCTTTCAAAACGATGCTAACTCATATGAAAAAGAAGAAGAAGATATTCTCTCCACAATTGACCTAATCGCCGAAAAACTTCAAATTTCTCCACGATGATGATGATGTTGATAATGATAATGAGCGATGATCGGAGTTCGACTGAAGAAAAGTACAGTGAACTACGAACGATCTTTGCGATCTCTGCTGAAGATGAGAGCAATGGAATTCAGATATCTCGTGAAGAAGAAGAAGACAAAAATCGCAATCCAAATCTGAGTTTGTGCGAAGGGTAGTTATGGTATTATAAAGATGTCAATTTTGTAAATACAGAACATCTAAATGAAATCTTGGAATATTTAACGTGCAAATATATAATTCTGGACATTTCATAAAATCCATCATGCGGGTGATTTTTCATACAAAAACACACCGAAATTGAATTTTTCAGCAATTTCCATATATATATATATATATATATATATATATATATATATATATATATATATATATATATATATATTGCTTGTACCTATTTATTATTATCGCACATTGCAGGCTCAAGAAAGTGGTCGAGGAATAGGTAGGGTGTCGGAACAGTTAAGCTCCATTCGAGCTTGTTAAGAATTCCCTTCTCCATTGCTAGTATCTCTTCTCGGCCGTAGCCCTGCTTCGAAACAGTTATCAATTCATTTACCTGGAAAAAAAATACATTATTGTATTTATCATAAATAAAACGGAACTGCTACGTTGTCCACGGTTTGTAATCGCGGATGTGACCACCGACCGAGACGTAACGGTCGGCCATTGGCCCCCTGATTCGAGTGGGGCCCGAAGATAGCATGAGGGCTAATGGCCGACCGGCAGTTACGCTCGCGATTACAAAATTATTCATAGAGTTAACTGTACTATATGGTTGGAAGTTGATATATATATATATATATATATATATATATATATATATATATATATATATATATATATATATATATATATATATATATATATATATATATATATGGTCGTTCTACAATACATCCCCTGGAAAAGGATGTATCGATACATCCGAAATTTGGACCGTTGGATGTTGATCCAATGGTTCGGATTGAATAATAGAGTAGAAACATCATTTAATGCTGATTTAGACTTTTGACCTATTGGTAACTTGCTTTAGCAGGTCATTCTTCACTTTAATTTTTTCAATAAACACCCTAAATTAACTCATATTTACTCTCTCTTTCGTCCATCCAATTTAATATTTCGTAATTTTTTTTTTGGTTACAGGCCGTGGTGGTGGTGGTGGTGGAAAGAGAAACAGAGATGAAGAAGGAAATAAGAATCGGTCCGGATCGCGTCGAACGTCGTCGAGCCCTCCTAGAACAACAAGGAGTACCAGCTGCGCCGAGAAGAATCGGTCCGGTTTGCGTCGGACGTCGTCGAAACATCCTCGAACAAGAAGAAGTACCAGCGACGTCGCTCTAATTTTACTGTCTATGCTATTGTCAGAAATCTTATTTTTCATCTAATAATTTAATATTTTGTTAATAAAGCTACATGTCAAGGTGGTGGTGGTGAACTGAGGAAACCTGCTTCTGAGGTCGGGCGAATCATCTGCTCACATATTTAAAAAAAATCTGTATTGATCGGACGAAATATTTTTTTACTTTTCTAATGATAATATTTTCGAAGAGAATATTTTTTTTGGACGGTGAATGACCATTCTCTTTGCTTTTAACACGGAGAATGGCCATTCTCTTTGCTTTTAACACGGCGAATGGATGGAGAATGGCCGTTCTCTTTGCTTTTAACACGGCGAATGGACGGAGAATGACCATTCTCTTTGCTTTTAACACGGAGAATGGCCATTCTCAAGGAGAATGGCCATTCTTCGTTCCTTTAACATGGAGAATGGCCATTCTCCGTTCTTTGAAAACGGAGAATGGACACTCTCTGTGCTTTTAACAAAGTATGGTACATTTATGACTGGAAATGTTCAAGTATCTCATTTTTTTTCACCAAATATTTACAGTATTTTTAATATCATTTACCAAAGTATATTCATTTAATATTAAATCATGTTCAAGAAAATTCGAATATCATTTTATTAGGCTTCTACTGTATGGCTGCACAAAATTTCTTGCGAGTGTTTGAATATAATTAACCTACTATCAAAGAGAATTTTTCTTACATTACATTATGCATTACACTGACATCGACTTCATACTGATGGCATCGATGTACTGATGGCAATAACAAAGGATGAACAGGCAGGATTACAATTATGCTTCAGCAATAACAAGGGATGAACATGCAGGATTACAATTTTGCTTCAGCAATAACAAGGGATGAACAAGCACTGGCATCGAATTCATATTGATGGCATCGATGTAATATTTTTTTACAGAAAGCAAAACACATTGCAATCAAATAAAGTTTTAGTGATCCCAGGAATGCATCCGTAATGAGGCCATATGTAAACCCTAGGAATGCACCCAGGACTCATGAAATCTGTGATGGGCATCTGTAAATCAAAGGAATACACCAAAATATCAATATCATCTGAAGGCCAACTGCCAATCAAATAAACGCTTCAACCAAAAAATCATAATCAAATTAAGTATACTCAATGTTATAGATTCGCTAGGTGGAATCGGTGCGCCGAGGGCCCGACTAGCGCCTAGGCCGCCTAGGCGGCGGCCGATTTGTTTTTTTTCAATTTTTATTTTTCACATGTATATATGTATAAAATACCATATAGATAACATGTTGACACAAAAGCTTGCTAGCTCTTATGGCTAACAGAGCTCTACATAAGTTTGTAATTTAGGGGGGGTTAGGTTCGAATCCTTGGTTGTGTACTTTTACATAAAATAAAAGGGGAGGAGAGAGAGTCTTCTGACTCTTCTTTCCCCTCTCCTTCCCTCCCCTTCCGTTCCCTCCCCTCTCCTCATCCCCTTCCCTCTTCCTCCCTCTCCTCCCTTCTCCTCATCCCCTCCCTTCCCCTCTCCTCTCCTCCCCTCATCGGGGACAGCAGTGATCGACGGCGGCGACGACGACGACGGCGGCTGCGACGACAACGGCGACGGCGTCCAGGTAAGTACAGTTTATTTTTTATTTTATTTTTAATGATCATTTCAGAGTTTTTTTGAAAAATTTTCAAAAAAAATCGGCCGATTTGCCCGCGTAGGTGCCACCTAGGGCCGCCTAGACCGAAACCCGCCTAGGACCACCGCCTAGGGGGTTTTCGGTACGGCCGACGGCCGCCTAGGGCCTAGGCGCCGCCTAGGCGGCCGCCTTGGCCGACTTTTAGAACACTGAGTATACTTCACTCCAAGTCCAATAAACTGCATTATTTACGTTACAGTAATCTGCCCAATCCACGTTAGTAATTCAACATAGAACCTGCATAATTCACAATACAATAATCCAAATAAATATCAGACCTACTCTAAATTCGAGACCATATTACATTTTGCAAACAAATTACGAACTATGCACTTAGTACAAGCGAAAAGTTTAGTCTTACAATATTTCAAACACAAAATTTAGTTTGACCGCCATGACCAACAAATATTCAGAACCATATTACAAGTCAAATATTACTTCCAAATTGAAATAAAAGATTCAAAACTCAAAAGATGAATCTTCATAGCCATCTCCATCTTCTTCTTCTTGTTTTTTTTTTTCTTCTTCTTCTTCTTTCTTAAAATATTCTTCACCTACACCTTGAGGGACGGATTAAGAAAAATTATAGTCAGTATGGACTCACTGTATATGTAGAAATGACATCCCGAAACATAAATAGAAGTATCAAAGTGATGACTAGCATTAAAGTGTCAATGTGCACAGTGTATATTTTTACATAAGAGTTTGGGCTAGCCCCATTTACCTTCTTCACGAGGGAAGAAAAATCTTATTCTTGGTCAGCAAATTCAACCTCTATCTGGTTAATCTTATCCAGAATCAATTTCTGGTTGTCGGATATAGTCTTCATCTTTTTGAAGACATTCTCAAAGTTTGCAGCAACAAAATTGTATAGATCATCAAACCTGTCCTTAGTATTTTTGATTCCATAAGTTGATGGTTTTCCAGATGTTGATGGTTTGCTTGTAGCTGCTGCCCGTTTTTCAAACATTCGAGTGAAGGTTAGTTTTCTCATGGGGCCTTTGTTTTTAATATAAACCTCCCCTGCTAAGCTTGGGACAGAATGTTTACTAGCCATCGAGCATACAAATCCTCCGAAAGGGAGAGCTGTCCTTGCAGTTGGTTTTCCCACGAGATGCATCATTATACTGAACATGTAGGAACCTATATCCATCCTTTTTTCTTCCCCATATAATAAAAAAAATTTACTCTCTCGGGATGGATGGAAAATTCATGTCCAGTAGGGTTGAGTGTTTGAGATACGTAGGCATGCAATAATTTATACAAAGTTTTTAATTGATCTTTGTATACATTTTGAGGGGTCTTGGCACCCATTGATACACTTGTAATCTCATGAATTGCATCCGTCATGGAAACATTATCAATATCTTTCATATCAAACTCAGGAACTGGATCAAATCCATAAAGTTCGTTGATGATAGCAGCATTTATCCTAATCAGTTTTTCTCTCAGAAACACCAGTTGTTGATCCTCTTCTTTTTCTTTAATTTCAGCCGGAAGATTTGAGTAAAATTCTTTTACTATTGTTTGGGAGATTTTCTCAAGACAGGATTTGTTCAGTTTCTCCAATTGATAGAATTTTAATATATCCAGGAAAGCTTCATCTTCGACATCATCCATCTTAATTGATCTTTCAGGCATAACAGTCTTTTTCTTAAAATATTTAATATAAATCTTCTTAGTTTTAGAGTCTTTAAATTTTTTTACCTCCTCTCCAGCCTGGGACTTATTTGATGATTGCTCTTTCTCTTCATTTTCCTCTTCTGATGAGGATTCAAAATCCTCAGAGTACGCTGATGACTCTGTATCCGTTGTCACCTTAGCCTTCGCTTGAGTACGCCTTCGATCTTCATAAGTTGAGTCTTCCGACGACTCTGTATCGAAGATAGATTTTTCGGTCTTTGTCGAGCAATGAATTTTTTTTAGCCTTTTTTGCAGATGGCTTGGCTGCCGCCTCCGCTTTCATCGTCGCTGCCGCCGCCGCTGCCCTTTCGGCCTCTGCCCTAGCGACCATAATCTTGGTTTTCGCCGCCCTTGCAAGTTCTGCCCTTCGGGCCTGTATCGTATCCCTTTGTGGATTCTTTCCCTTCGGCGACGGTCGTTGTTTCTTCGGCGGCATTTCAATTAGAAGAACGTTTGGGAGAGGGTTTAGGAGAAGGAAGAGGGTTTGAGAGACCGTCTTATATGACATTGGAAAGTGGAAAAAATTAGAATAGTTTTGAGTCTTAAATTAAATTTATTACTATTATTACTAGTATAAGACGGTCGAATTTATTACTATTAAATTTAAAAAACTACTTTCCAAAATTAAATTTATTATTATTATTACTAGTATATATCCATGTGAAATTACTACATAAACCTTTAGGATTTTGAGACCCTAATTTTAAAAACTACTTTCCAAAATTAAATTTATTACTATTATTACTAGTATATATCCACGTGTTTCGTATAAATTATTGAAAAATTTGGCAGAAAAAACGTGGTGGAAACATGTTTAATTAAAAAAATTTGACAACATATTTAAGAATGTGAAGTTTAATCTCAATATTTCTATTTTTCGAATATTTGATTAAATTTTTGAACGTTTGACGACTTGGTAAGAAGACTATGTACTTGAAAAGAGTAAAATTCAAACACTCAAAGTTGTCCTCTATTTTACTTTGTAATCATATTTAAGATGGATTCGACGGCAAGATTGACGCTGGCAGCATAATCAATTCTATGACGTAACAAGTCATTGATGGGGATATCGTCGCTGATATATGGATTTGACGTAGCAAGATTTGCTAATTAAAAATAGATAAAATAGTTAGTCTCTTGTAGCCGAAACCAAATTGAGTTAACAAAATATTATATTGCATTAAATTCCAGCTTCATCGCCGGAATATTCTCCGGCGAAGTATACAAGAGGAGGACAAAAAACTGTAAAAAACGAAAAAAATAGAAAAATAAGAGGTCTACCCCTCACTGGCCTCGCGGAGGATCTCCGCAAAGTCCTGCAGGGTGCGCACACCCGCCCTTTGGCACAGGCGACGAAACGCCCATCTTCTCCAGAGAATTCCATTCCTCCGGAGTGATCGGCAACAGGTCAAAGTTGGGCGCCGGATGAAGAGGTCGAGCGATGACCTCCAGTGACAACCCGCAGGAGGTCAGGAAATCCGCAGCCGCTGCCAACCAGTCATGGGCCAGAGGCGGTGTGACGCCCCAGAACCAGAATACTAGAGAGCGGGGGCGTACATAGCCAGCTACGTATATTGAAATGGAATCCACCTCGCTATACGGTCACGGCTGTCTAGATATATGAGGGTTTAACTACAAGCCAACAGTCTCTTATGGTCATGAACAAGCCTATTGTCTCAACCTCAAGCAAGCAATAATAGTTACAAGATGTTAGGCCACCAATTATACAATAAAATGCGTCCCAAATATTATATATTGGATGATCATGAAGCTAGTCGTACAAAATGTCAAGACTAGCAAGAGTTTAGTCATACATGATCAACCCTAGGATTTGTTAATCATGTTACAGTCCGTAGGCAGACAGTAAGTAAATATGCATCGAGCTAACAGGTGCTCGTCGGCTAAACACCTCAAAAAAATAATTTTATAATGTAGTGAGCGAAACAAAATAGAAAACCCACTCATAGCACGGGTTTCGTCTAGTCGCCACCATCGGGCTGGAGGTTCGGTAGATCCTCGGGTGCTGCTCCAAAATTTGGTCACACAAAACCAGCTGGGTCAAACCCCAGAAAGAGCAAGTGCCACAAGGAGGCCACGAAATAAGAACAAAAGCCAGCATATCAGAACATAAGAAAATGAAAGAAAAGTACAAGTAATAAAGAGTACAGTAGGACAATGAACGACTAGGGACGTGGAACCGTTTCGGGAGCCAGGTTACAACCCGTAAACCAAACAAGGACCGGGGTTGTAACCCTTCGCCTGAATAGCGCCTTGTCTCTACCCATTTATTGTTAAAGATAAGTAAAACAATCATGTACAGGAGTACCAGGTACAGGGACTTAGACGAGACTTAGACTAGGCTGGACACCATCCATTCACAAGCGACCAAGCAAATACTACGGCTTACTACTTAACTAACTAGGGTTATCACAAGCCTAATTACTAACAAGATGCAAATGAAAAATTTCCAGTCCCAAGCCCTGCAGACTATCCAGTTATCCTTCCGCGGGTTGAGAGTATGGTTGGGTACATCGTCCAGGAGACGATATACCCTTATGTGACTTAGAGGGTGCAACACATGACAGTGTGCTGGAAATGTGCCCTACTCGTCGGCAGGCTACAAGTCCATTTAAAGCGCCCAGATAACGAGATCGCATGTGACTGGAAATTCTCCATGAACTATAGTTTGATCTAGTCATTAGCCTAACCCATATTCAGTGTGAATCCCTGACCGTGGTAACCAGGGAGTCACGTCCTAGACATGATGCGAGACAATACAAGTGGATTGCACAAGGCAGCAATAATAAACACCCACGACCGCAGAGTTGATTATACGAGTCAAGTTAGCCATCGCAACAGCATCAAGTCAAGTTACAAGTTACAGGTTTACAAGTTACAAGTCAGGAGTGCGCCGCCACGGGCCACTATCAAGTTATCCAGTATCAAGATTAATCATGAATTACAGGTTAAAAGTTAAGGGCGTACCCCATCGGGTCACTATCAAGAAGATCAGAAAGTACTAGAATCATACTTCACAGAATTCACGAAAACCGTACTAGTCATAAGCAAAACACCAAAAACTGTGCCAGGTCGTGTTGGGTCGAGACAGTCGTGTTGTGTGGAACAAAATCTCAAAACTTCAATCCACAAAAGAGAAGCCAAGTTCGAGGAAATAAAACCAAACCATCATAGGCAAGTGGGTTGCGCAGGGGGTCAGACTGCGCAGGGGATGGACTGCGCAGGGGATGGACTGCGTCGGGTCGGGTTGTGCTGAGAGCAGGTTGCGCTGGGAGCAGGTTGTGCTGGGTCAAGCCGCGCAGGGGGTGAGCTACGCCGGAATTGGATTACGCAGGAGCGAGCTGAGCTAGGGACGGGTTACGCTGAGGACAAGCACGCAGGGTTGAGTTGCGCTGAGAGCAGGTTGCGCTAGGGAGCGAGCGGTGCAGCAGTCAAGTGCGCCAATGGGAGGAAGGCGCTGGAGCTAAGAAGGGCCAGCGCAAGTCAGCCCAGCGCAAGGCGCTGGCCGAAGAGTTGCGCAGCCCGACTTTGCGCTAAAGAGCGCAGGCCGAGGGTCATCTTCTCCATCAGGCCGAGAAAAAGACCCCAAGAACCCTAAATTTCAAATCTTCATAACTTAGCCAAAACAAAACCAAATTTAGATTTTCAAAGTTCTAACTTGTGTAAAATTGAATTCTCTTCCACATGGAAGCCTCAAAACAAGGAAACATCTAAGTTTAATAGATCAAAACCAAGAAAATCCAAAAATGGTAAAAACTTGTATCTAGAAAAATGGAAGCTCCAAATCACAAACTACCAAGTTCTAATGTTGTTCACCATGGCCTAACCTAGCTAATGGACAAATAAAATTGGGTCCTTATGTGGTGGCAAGTTGCACTTGCCTATGGTGTTGGTGTTGTATGGAGGAAGGAAGAAGAAGATGAAGAATTAATAGAAGTTATGAGGAGAGAGAAAGTCAGGTGGGGTTTTAATGAGGGAGGGGTATGTTGTGTTGAGGGTGGAGATTAACTAGGGTGTTCCAATGCATACTAAACCAAACCAAACCAATTCTTTCTCCGCAAAATAAAACCAAGCCAGGTCCAAAACTCGTTTTACGAGAAAACCAAAATCCGCAAGTTAAGCCAAAACACAATTACAGGCCATAATCTGAGAAATAAAATACAGGTCCAAAATACATATATGCCTAGTTAAAATACGTATTCCGAAATACGGACGTTACAACTCTACCCACCTTAAAAGAATTCCGTCCTCGAAATTTAAATCAAGATGCTTAGAGATGTAAGAGCCAGCTATACTATCCACAATTAAGCTACACTAAGCAAACAATCAAACAATCATACATGCAAGCAAGGGATGGAGAGCATAAGGCATAAGGAAGACATTATACCTTATGAGTTAAACAAGTCGGGATATCGCGATCGGATGTCGTCCTCACGCTCCCACGTTGACTCACCTAAAGAGTGATAACCCCAAGCAACACGGACTAAGCTAATAGTCTTGTTCTTGAGTATCTTTTCTCTCCGGTCCAATATAGACACGGGCCTCTCCTCATACGAAAGGTTGGTACCAACAACCAATTTCGAATGGTCCAGAATATTGCTCGGGTCCGGAATGTACCGCCGTAATTGGGACACATGGAATACATCATGCACCTCACTTAGCGACGGCGGAAGAGCGAGACGATAGGATACATCTCCTACTCGCTCCAGGATATCGAACGACCCTATATACCTAGGACTAAGCTTTCCCCGTACGCCAAAGCGAATGACGCCACGGTTAGGCGAGATCCTAAGGAATACATGGTCGCCGATAGCAAACTCTAAGGGACATCGATGAGCATCGGCCCAATGCCGCTGACGATCTTGGGCCACTCGAAGACGATCTCTGATTCTTCTGACCACTTCAACTATCTGGGCAATCATTTCTGGACCGAGCATCCGCCTCTCTCCAACATCATCCCAGGCTAACGGGGATCTGCACTTCCTACCATACAGTACCTCGAACGGAGCCATCTGAATACTGGCCTGGAAACTATTATTGTACGAGAATTCTACCAGGTGCAGGTGATCCTCCCATGAACCATCGAAGTTAAGGGTACAAGATCTCAACATATCTTCAAGAGTTTGGATTGTGCGTTTCGACTGGCCATCTGTCTGCGGGTGATAAGCTGAGCTAAACTGAAGGTGAGTTCCCAAACTCTCTTGCAAGCTGTGCCAAAAGTGTGATGTAAACCTTGAATCTCGGTCCGTGGTGATACTGACGGGCACACCGTGAAGCCTGACAATCTGCCTGAGGTACATCTCTGCCAACTGGGCCGTAGACTGTCCAACTCTGAATGGGATAAAATGAGCCACCTTTGTGAGCCTGTCAACTATAACCCAAATAGCATCTCTACCAGCTGGGGATCTACGCAATCCAGTCACAAAATCCATGGTCACATGCTCCCACTTCCATTCTTGAATCGGCAAGGGCTGAAGAAGTCCAGCGGGCCTCTGATGTTCAGCTTTAACCTGCTGGCAAACCAAACACCGAGAGACAAACCGGGCTATCTCCCTCTTCATGCCATTCCACCAAAAATACTGACGTATATCTCTATACATCTTTGTACCACCGGGATGAATAGAATACTGTGAACTGTGAGCTTCTTCCATGACCTCCTGTCTGATATCTCCACTGGGTACACAAAGACGAGTGCCGTGCCGAAGTGTACCATCTTCATGAATGCACAACTCTGGCCTTCTCCCTGTCTCACACTCTGCTCTGAGTCGCTGAATCTTGGAATATGTAGATTGCGCCATCCAGATCCTCTCAACTATGCTGGACTGAACCTGTAGACTGGCCATCAACGCCACGTTGGTAGAAAGAACCACTTCAATTCCCATATTCTGAAGATCTGCCAATAATTCTGGTTGCGCTGTTAGGAAATAAACTCCGGCTCTCCGGCTCAACGCATCTGCTACAACGTTGGTCTTCCCTGGGTGATACTGCAAATCCATATCGTAGTCCACCAGTAGCTCAAGCCATCTTCTCTGCCGCATATTAAGGTCCTTCTGGGTGAAAACATACTTCAGGCTCTTGTGATCAGTAAATATCTCCACTCTGTCTCCGTACAAGTAGTGCCGCCAAAGCTTAAGTGCAAACACTACTGCTGCAAGTTCCAAGTCGTAGGTCGGGTAATTCTTTTCATGATCACAAAGTTGATGTGATGCATAAGATATTACCTTCCCATGCTGCATCAAGACACACCCCAATCCTCTGCCTGAAGCGTCGCAATAAACTGTGAATCCTCCGGCCCCATCTGGAAGTGCGAAAATGGGAGCCGTTATCAAACCTTGCTTCAACTTCTCAAATGATTCCTGGCACTCTGCTGTCCAAGCAAACTGCACATCCTTGCGGGTCAACTGGGTCATCGGCGCTGAAATCCTCGTAAAATCTGAAACGAATTGCTGGTAGTAGCCGGCTAATCCAAGGAAGCTGCGAACCTCTGCCACTGAGCTAGGTACTAGCCATGTCTCGATAGACATAATCTTCTGGGGATCTACTTCCACTCCTCCTCGGGTAATGATGTGACCCAAGTACAAAATACGATCGAGCCAGAACTCGCATTTACTGAACTTGGCGTACAACTGATGCTCCATAAGCGTCTGAAGGACGATTCTGAGATGCTGCTCATGCTCTGCTTCGCTCTTGCTGTAGACCAGGATATCATCTAGGAACACGACCACGAACTGATCCAAGTAAGGCATGAAAATGCGATTCATGAGTTCCATGAATACGGCTGGCGCATTGGTTGCTCCGAATGGCATAACAAGGAACTTCCAATGCCCATACCTCGATCTAAACGCTGTCTTCGGGATGTCCTGCTCTCTGACTCTGATCTGGTGGTATCCTGACCGCAAGTCTATCTTCGAAAATACTGAAGCCCCCTTGAGTTGATCAAACAAGTCATCTATCCTCGGGAGAGGGTATCTGTTCTTGATTGTCATCGAGTTCAAGGTATGATAATCTACACATAATCTGGACGTACCATCCTTCTTTTTCACAAGAAGCATCGGGGCTCCCCAAGGCGATCCACTTGCACGAAGGAATCCCTTGGTCCTGAGTTCTTCAATCATCTTATATAAAATCTCTAACTCTGAAGGCGCCATCCTGTAGACTCGCTCTGATACAGGTGCTGTCCCGGGGATCAAGTCTATAGTGAACTCAATCTCCCGCTCTGGCGGCATCCCTGGAAGTTCTTCTGGGAAGACATCTGGAAACTCTTTAACTATTCGGGGTAACTGCACTGCTGCTACTGCCATCCGTAATACTGGGGAAGATGGTTCCACTGCGCCTCTGGAAAATGAGAACTCTGGCTCGCCTGGAATGCTGAAAACAACCCTGCCAATGTGGCAGTCTATCCTAGCATACTGGTTCCTCAACCAATCCATGCCTAAGACTACATCATAGTCTGCCATAGGGAATTCTATAAATCTAGCGGAGAACTCTCTACCGCTAACTACGATCCGACACGAGAAAAACACTCGATCTACTCGCACAAGACCATTACCAGTAAGTATATTGAGCCTCACTGATAATGACTCGGGCTCCAATCCTATCCGTGTCGCGAATCGTGCAGACATGAATGAATGCGATGCACCAGAATCAAATAATACCAATGCTGGAGAGGAGTTGACGAGAATAGTACCTGCCACTACCTCACCTGGTGTAACTTCTTCTTCCATAGCCATCATTATTGTCTGACCTTGTCCTCTAGCTGCGGGTCCCCTCTGCTGGAAACCTCTCTGCCTGTTCTACACTTAGGCTTGGGTATACTGCTGCTGGTTCTGCTGATGAAATGCCTGGGCCTGAGGCAACAATGGCCTCGGGTTGGGTTGAGGCACGATGCCATTGAATCATTGAAACGAAGTATGAAATGTAAGAACACAGAAAGTTAACGAAAGAGACACGAGATTATAAAGTCTGAGTCTTGGACTCAAGGCTATGCTTGGTTGTTTGAATGATAGTGCGTTGCACGGTTGAATGGAATGGACTTGAGATAATTGCGATGATATCTTCCGTGCACGGAACGTTCCCTCCGAACGGGCGCACCGGGGCACCGGGACCGTTCGGCCTAGGAGGGATGATAATCTTTGATAGGCGCATATCTGCGAAGTTCGATTAGCACTCGGTCGTAAATGTGAGAAGCCGCAAATGATGGTAGGCACGCGGTAAGTTTCGGTTGTTGGGATAGCAACCCAACCCGTGAAACGCCGGGCTACCCAAACATGAGAGAGAAAAGAAGGAGAGAAAAGAAAGTAAGGAAAAAAAATAAAAGAGAAACTCCTTTAGTCTATTCCGGCGCGGATACGCCCACGACCTTCATATAGTTAAGGAACGATGGGTTGAAAGTATAGACGCGTATGCGTCCCGCATAGAGATCCTGCTTAGAGATGCACATATAACATGACAGGGAAGGAATGCGGCGTATTCACCTTGCGTCGGTGCAAGGGTGAGTGCGTCGACTTGGTAAGTCGTGCCACGAATCAAACACGAGATTGTTTGTTTGCTTGCTTATTCAATTGGATAACATGCTGCTATGATAACATGCTTTACGCTTTCGAAGATGCCATGAAATTGACCCTAAGGAGAACATAGCAAGATCATAAGCTAAGTTGCATGATTCAACATAAATATTAAAATGTCGGTTTGGAAAGATGATCTTTGCTTCAGTACATACGAGGACGAACGTACTGATCCCCCACCAGCTTCATGCAGGGTGCAGGGAATGGATTGCTCGCGACGAAGCGTTACTTGAACGTGTTAAGGCTTGGAATGCCGAAGCGCATTGAAGCGTGCTATCGCATTGACGCTCGGACTACGCAGCTGGATTGATGCAGCCGAGATATAGAAGGCATGATGTTTGGAACGGTGAAATCCTTTGTGGGCAAGAGAGAACCTGAGTGTTGTAGCCAATCTGGCATGTATTGTTAGGCTATCGAAAGCCATTGTAATCTCAGTTTTGAATATCAATAAAGAGAATTGTTTCGTATACTCTATTTCCTTTCATTGTTATTATAGAATCAAAAGATAACCATTTGAGAACTTGTCATCTTGCCTTGCACGAGCGCAACTTCAGGCTCGTGCGGCATCACGCCCCCTGCGAGGACGATGATTCGGGTGATTCCGGGTCGGGGCGTGACAAATTGGTATCAGAGCTCTAGGCTCAATTACCTCTGGACGCTCGCTTTATTACAATTCTAAAAGTTGCCCACCACCACTTGATACCACTCTTGACTCTACTCGATGCCGCACTGGATGGTCCATACAATAAGTCTAATACAATCGTGTAATTTTGCCGCATGTGTTTTGGAAATTACATGATGTTTGCTAAGAAAATCGCGAAGGGTATATTGTATTGAATGCAACGAGCCGTAAAAATGTTAGTTGCTGTAAGTGTAACAAATTGTGAGATACGATTTGAGATACTGTTGCAATGTAACATGTTGAATGAGAAATAAAATGATGCACGAAGTGCAGCGAGTTAATGTGAATATGCGTTAAAATAAAAGTGAGAAGTGATAAGCCAATAGCGAATGTGTTAAAACGGATTGTGCATTGACTTGGAAAGTCGAGAGTAATTCGTTGCACGAGGTACGGTAAATGTCGGAAATGATCGTTGCACGATGTGTAACGCATATTGGAAAGTAAAATCATTGCACGTGGTGCAACGCATATCAAATTAATCGTTGCACGAAGTGCAAAGGAAATTGGAAATGAATCGTTGTACAAAGTGAAATAAAAGTGTCAGAAATAAATCGTAGCACGATGTGCAACGCGTGTCGAAAGTAAAATTTGTTGCACGGAGTGCAACGCATATCAAATAAACTGTTGCACGAGATGCAACGTAAGGAAAGAATTGAAATCGTAAATTGATAGAACGAATCGTTCGGTTGCACACCAAACTTATGTTGGCAAACGAGAACATTGACCGAGTTGCATCGGATTTGATAGAATCAAAGTTACGGTTGTGATCAAGCACGATCACTGCAGAAATCGTGAGTCGGAAGAGATCCTTGGTTTACACTAAGTATAGCGCGAGGGAAATGGCTTGAATTCCGAGTGGTATATGCCATACCACGTAGGCGATGAATGACTCGATTTCGAGTGGTATATGGTATATCACTTGTGCGATGAATTGTGTCGACGCGTTGTGAGAATTGCGGAAGAATTGTCCGCAACGGACGGAAGAGTACCGAGACTCGATTGAAAATTTGTATGGCGACATGTTGATGCAAGTGTTCTTCAAAAATCGGTTGAGACGATAAGACGAGACTTGTATCGATGAACGATACGTCGGACGAAAGTTATAAGTTGGTGGGATGACCGAGACTAGCAAAACGATTATGCCTTGACGCAATAATCGGATCGACGGGAAAGGGATACTCGAGCTTACAAATGAGTCGCACGACTTGCGATCTCGGTAGAAATGTTGGGCAAGACGAATCGAATCGCACGACTTACGATTTCGATAAAAATGTTAGGCGATGCGAATTATATTCGAATCACACGAATTGCGACTTCGGTGAAGAGTTGGTTGACGTGAGTAATCGTGCCTAAGAAATAGTTAGTTACGCTACGGCGACACTCATTTGAGTATGACTGGAAAACACGCAAAACTTAGAGGGCGTGATCGTATAACTCGAGGGTTCGATGTTGGATAATCAGTAACTCAGTTACGCGATCAAAGTATAGCGGGATGCGGCGAATCAGAGAACGAGTGGATGCATATGAAAACGTTTGTTGCAAACTTGGATGTATGCGATACGAGTTAAGTTAACGTTGAAACGGATTCGAAGTCGACCCTCTTGCTATCGAAATTGATATGAACTATCAAGATCGATATGCAAGAAAACGTAAGCACGATGTGAGAATACAAATGGAGTGCGCTTTGCGCTATCAAAATTTTTGTAAGTAAGGATACGAGAAAGAACGGACTGGTTGATCGTGAACTTTGTGATTGATCAAAGACGAGACTATAAATCATCGACGATTGTTCGATGCGTATAGCATCTCGTGTGTCGACCCACGAATAAGATAGACTCAAATTCGATACGAGTAGATGTTTCGTAAATTGCAAAATCATCGACGGTAGTGCATGACTTGACTCAGAGGATAGTTGCGCCGATAGAAACAGTTTTGTCCGAAATTTGGGTAGTCGCATAGAATCGTCGGAATATGATTTGGCTCCGAAATAAGATATAGCATGGTTCGTAGTAAACTGTCCTTCGGTGATGATCCACAATTATCGAGCGTAGCTTCGGGGCAGCTGACCCTAGAAGACTTGACCGCCAAATCAAATTGAATGCTGCAGACCGTAAGATGACCCATGCGATATCGCATATGAGATTGCACCGATAACAAATATAATACGGTGCATGTTGACGATAAGTATATGTGATCGAGAATTGTTGGAACAACTTTCGATTGAGAATGATATAGTTAGATTTTGAGTATTCGTCGGATGAATACTTGAATGGTTATGTTGGTCGACGGTCGAACTAGAATTCACCAACGGACTTGGTGATTCGGATAGGCGATTGCGAGAAACGTGCTATGCTCGAGAGGGAATGATAAGGTAATGGCTTACGAGTCATGTCGTTAGATTCGGATTCACCTTGCAATTGAGCTTACGTGAATCGAAATTATGTTCGATGTTGCGAGACGGATAAGTTGGGAATTTGGCTAGTGAATTCCTACTCGTTAGGAAATTGGATGTAAGATGCATCGTAGAGACTTCGTGTTAAGGCGATCGTTGTCTTGGGCACCGTCGCCTTGATGTAAACTTTCGTGTCGAATAGATTGTGGCCTTTGTGCAATGTCAATTTAAAGTTGCGTCGGGAGAAGTTAAGCACGGTGCTATGTAAGTAACCTAGCGGGCGTAGCCCTGAATGTTGATGCATTTGCAAGTCAACAAAGGAAGTCGTATCGAGATAAGTTGCATAGCAAGACTTCGAAAATAGTTGAGTGGCGACTTCGAACGCAAGGCGTTGCGAAGGATCGTTGCGATCGGATGCGCGACAGCTTGACGCGACGTGTAGAGTTGGTAGTCCATATGAAACATACGAAATGAGAAAGGCGATTTTGAATCGCGTCGCGTGCAGTGACTTTATTGAATGAATCACGTATGTATCGAATATACATATACGAGAAAATTTCGAGAACAGTTACTAAGGATAAGTCCGATCGAGAGTACGAGATGGCAAGCATAGGATTGAAATTTACCTGTTAGCTTTGTTCCAATTTGCTACCACTAGAATTGGTCAAAATACATATATCTTCGGGACGCCTTGAATATAAGTATGAATCCAAATCGAGTTGTATACAAAATTCAAATCGAGCTGCTGGGATGACCTTGAAATGTTAATGAAAAGCTTGCGAGATATTATGACATCGAACAACATTGGTGGGACGAGATCGTGAAACGATCTACAAAACACTTAGTCGGAGTGTTGGTTTTGGTTCGAGGATGAACCTTGTTTTGAGTGGTATATTCTGTAATGCCCCGCTCCGCACGGTGCATTACGCTGAAGCGTTGACTCAACGAGTCGCGTCGAGGGAATAAAATGTATCGGTACGAATCGATACGAGAGTTACGTTGTCCCGAGCAACGCATCGAACTAAGTCGATGCGAAGAGTTGCCTTGCCCCGAAAGAATGTATTGAGTTGAATCGATACGAAGCGCCGCGTTGCCCCGAAGGATGAGTGCGTTGAATCGGCTCGAAGATTCTAAGAAATTGAATCGACCAAGGCGCAAGTCCAAATCGATGCAAGTATTGATTTTAGTTGGTTTCATGTGCAGGTTATACTTTGACGGGAAAATATTAGAGGTCGATCTTTTGCAATATTTAGTAAGGGGTCCGCAAAATCAAATCGTCGCCTTGCGACGGGCTAAGACTTGGGCATGCTAAGGCGAATTGGGCGTATAACTCAACGAAGCACGAAGTGCTCGAATGGCTAAGTCAGGAGAGTGGCCGTGCAACAAAGTTAGGGAATCGAGCCACATCGGCTCTGCGAAACGACGAAGGCGTATCAACTCAAGGTAGGAGGATTGACTTCTTTTTACTCCTTCATTCGATAAGTCAAATATATCATTGTATGCTAAGTTAACCTATCGATGCCACGGGCGTGGTCCGATCGGAGATAAATCATAGTGTGAGTCGAACACTAAGTTAGAACAATTGAAATGAAACGTGCATCAATATGCACGAGTCGCTATGGGACATTGGATATCGCTAAGGCGAGCGCCTCGGTGCGCAAGCCACAAGAACATGGGATAACTGTAATCGGCAAGTGCCTTAGTGCACGAACCATACCGTGCCTTGCGCATGAGTTAGACGGCTAGAACATTGGAAGACAATAGGCGAGCGCCCTAGCGCGCAAGCCCCGAACATTGAATGCTAAGTTATAGAACAGGGAAATATGGTCGAAACGTGCCTACATGCACGGGATAATAAAAGATGGCTTCGTTGCGAGAAAAATACAGTTGTGGCATGAATGTGGCGGAACTGTCGGATATGACATGGTGCCTCGAAAGGTGTTCAAGACCTTCGGGTCATTCGGTTGACGAGCATTGAGTTGAGGCACGATGCCATTGAATCATTGAAACGAAGTATGAAATGTAAGAACACAGAAAGTTAACGAAAGAGATGCGAGATGATAAAGTCTGAGTCTTGGACTCAAGGCTATGCTTGGTTGTTTGAATGATAGTGCGTTGCATGGTCGAATGGAATGGACTTGAGATAATTGCGATGATATCTTCCGTGCACGGAACGTTCCCTCCGAACGGGCGCACCGAGGCACCGGGACCGTTCGGCCTAGGTGGGATGATAATCTTTGATAGGCGCACATCTGCGAAGTCCGATTAGCACTCGGTCGTAAATGTGAGAAGCCGCAAATGATGGTAGGCACGCGGTAAGTTTCGGTTGTTGGAATAGCAACCCAACCCGTGAAACGCCGGGCTACCCAAACACGAAAGAGAAAAGAAGGAGAGAAAAGAAAGTAAGAAAAAAAATAAAAGAGAAACTCCTTTAGTCCATTCCGGCGCGGATACGCCCACGACCTTCATATAGTTAAGGAACGATGGGTTGAAAGTGTAGGTGCGTATGCGTCCCGCATAGAGATCCTGCTTAGAGATGCACATATAACATGACAGGGAAGGAATGCGACGTATTCACCTTGCGTCGGTGCAAGGGCGAGTGCGTCGACTTGGTAAGTCGTGCCACGAATCAAACACGAGATTGTTTGTTTGCTTGCTTATTCAATTCGATAACATGCTGCTATGATAACATGCTTTACGCTTTCGAAGATGCCATGAAATTGACCCTAAGGAGAATATAGCAAGATCATAAGCTAAGTTGCATGATTCAACATAAATATTAAAATGTCGGTTTGGAAAGATGATCTTTTCTTCAGTACATGCGAGGACGAACGTACTGATCCCCCACCAGCTTCATACAGGGTGCAGGAAATGGATTGCTCACGACGAAGCGTTGCTTGAACGTGTTAAGGCTTGGAATGCCGAAGCGCATTGAAGCGTGCTATCGCATTGACGCTCGGACTACGCAGCTGGATTGATGCGGCCGAGATTTAGAAGGCATGATGTATAGAACGGCGAAATCCTTTGTGGGCAAGAGAGAACCTGAGGGTTGTAGCCAATCTGGCATGTATTGTTAGGCTATCGAAAGCCATTGTAATCTCAGTTTCGAATATCAATAAAGGGAATTGTTTCGTATACTCTATTTACTTTCGTTGTTATTATCGAATCAAAAGATAACCATTTGAGAACTTGTCATCTTGCCTTGCACGAGCGCAACTTCAGGCTCGTACGACAACACGCCCCCTGCGAGGACGATGATTCGGGTGATTTCGGGTCGGGGCGTGACAACAAGGAGGCCACAAAATAGGAACAAAAGCCAGCATATAGAACATAAGAAAATGGAAGAAAAGTACAGGTAATAAAGAGTACAGCAGGACAATGAACGACTAGGGACGTGGAACCGTTCCGGGAGCCAGGTTACAACCCGTAAACCAAACAAGAACCGGGTTGTAACCCTGCGCCTGAATAGCGCCTTGTCTCTACCCATTTATTGTTAAAGATAAGTAAAACAATCATGTACAGGAGTACCAGGTACATGGACTTAGACGAGACTTAGACTTGGCTGGACACCATCCATTCACAAGCGGCCAAGCAAATACTACGGCTTACTACTTAACTAACTAGGGTTATCACAAGCCTAATTACTAACAAAATGCAAATGAGAAATTCCCAGTCCCAAGCCCTGCAGACTATCCAGTTATCCTTCCGCGGGTTGAGAGTATGGTTGGGTACATCGTCCAGGAGACGATATATCCTTAGGTGACTTAGAGGGTGCAATACATGACAGTGTGCTGGAAATGTGCCCTACTCGTCGGCAGGCTACAAGTCCATTTAAAGCGCCCAGATAACGATATCGCCTGTGACTAGAAATTCTCCATGAACTATTGTTTGATCTAGTCATTAGCCTAACCCATATTCAGTGTAAATCCCTGACCGTGGTAACCAGGGAGTCACGTCCTAGACATGATACGAGAAAAGACAAGTGTATTGCACAAGGCAGCAAGAATGAACACCCACGACGTCAGAGTTGATTATACGAGTCAAGTTAGCCATCGCAACAGCATCATGTCAAGTCAAGTTACAAGTTACAGGTTTACAAGTTACAAGTCAGGAGTGCGCCGCCACGGGCCACTATCAAGTTATCCAGTATAAAGATTAATCATGAATTACAGGTTAAAAGTTAAGGGTGCACCCCATCGTGTCACTATCAAGAAGATCAGAAAGTACTAGAATCATACTTCACAGAATTCACGAAAACCGTACTAGTCATAAGCAAAACACCAAAAACCGTGCCAGGTCGTGTTGGGTCGAGACAGTCGTTTTGTGTAGAACAAAATCTCAAAACTCCAATCCACAAAAGAGAAGCCAAGTTCGAGGAAATAAAACCAAACCATCATAGGCAAGTGGGTTGCGCAGGGGGTCAGACTGCGCAGGGGATGGACTGCGCCGGGTCGGGTTGCGCTGAGAGCAGGTTGCGCTGGGAGCAGGTTGCGCTGGGTCAAGCCGTGCAGGGGGTGAGCTGTGCCGGAATTGGATTGCGCAGGAGCGAGCTGCGCTAGGGACGGGTTGCGCTGAGGTCAAGCGCGCAGGGTTGAGTTGCGCTGAGAGCAGGTTGCGCTAGGGAGCGAGCGGCGCAACAGTCAAGTGCGCCAATGGGAGGAAGGCGCTGGAGCTAAGAAGCGCCAGCGCAAGGCGCTGGCCGAAGAGTTGTGCAGCCCGGCTTTGCGCTAAAGAGCGCTGGCCAAGGGTCATCTTCTCCATCAGGCCAAGAGGAAGACCCCAAGAACCCTAAATTTCAAATCTTCATAACTTAGCCAAAACAAAACCAAATTTGAATTTTCAAAGTTCTAACTTGTATAAAATTGAATTCTCTTCCACATGGAAGCCTCAAAACAAGGAAAAATCTAAGTTTAATAGATCAAAACCAAGAAAATCCGAAAATGGTAAAAACTTAGATCTAGAAAAATGGAAGCTCCAAATCACAAAATACCAAGTTCTAATGTTGTTCACCAAGGCCTAATCTAGCTAATGGACAAATAAAATTGGGTCCTTATGTGGTGGCAAGGTGCACTTGCCTATGGTGTTGGTGTTGTGTGGAGGAAGGAAGAAGAAGATGAAGAATTAATGGAAGTTATGAGGAGAGAGAAAGTTAGGTGGGGTTTTAATGAGGGAGAGGTATGTTGTGTTGAGGGTGGCGATTAACTAGGGTGTTCCAATGCATACTAAACCAAACCAAACCAATTCCTTCTCCACAAAATAAAACCAAGCCAGGTCCAAAACCCGTTTTACGAGAAAACCAAAATCTGCAAGTTAAGCCAAAACACAATTACAGGCCATAATATGAGAAAATAAAATACAGGTCCAAAATACATATATACCTAATTAAAATACGTATTCCGAAATACGGATGTTACAGGCGGCGCAGAGGGTGCTCCATGCGGAGAGGCTCGACGACGACTGGAAGAAGACTCTGGCAATGGTTCCCAACCAGATGATCTTTTTGGAGCCATGTTAAATGTGCAACCTACTCATCTGAATGGAGACCCCTATGTATATATATACACGTTCCTAACCGACTCTTCTTATTCCTTATTGGAAGTTGGGGACATTCAATTTCTTATTCCTTATTGGAAGTTGGGGATATTTCTTATTCCAAGCTTAGTTGGTTGTGCTGTTTGGCTTTTACATGGAAGGCCTAGGTTCGAGCCTGGTGTTTGGGTTCTGTAGAATTTTTCTATTAATATTTTTTGGGTGCTATTATATGCTTTTAACTTAGTATGGAACAATTTTTGGGACTGTTAATGGCCATTCTCCGTTCCTCTAACACGGAGAATGGTACATTTAGGACGGAAAATGGTACATTTAGGACGAAGAATGGTAAATATAGGACGTAGAATGATACATGTAGGACGGAGAATGGTACATATAGGACGGAGAATGGTACATTTAGGACGGAGAATGGTACATTTAGGACGGAGATAGGATGGAGATTGATACATGTAGGACGAAGAATGGTACATTTAGGACGGAGAATGGTACATTTAGGACGGAGAATTATATATTTGAGACTGTTCTGTAGGGTTGTGAATTTTAAATAGTTTGGTTGTTTAGTTTTGTTTTGAATCTATTTAAATTGGTTTTGAAGGCTGGTGAAGATGAATAGTTTGGCTGTTTGGCTGTATAAATAGATTTTAAAGGATTGTGAAAAAGAAACCAATATTTTTGTATCGATCACCATTAATTATGGTGAATGGCACTGATACCACTAATATGAGTAGAATTTGCACCGCAAGAATTCATTTTGAATAAGGTAAAATCTGTGTTGGAAAATGTTGAAATCTCTTGGATATGATTACACTGAGATGTTGTATTAATGGTAAAATCTGTGTTGGGAAATGTCGAAATCTCAGAAGTGAGCCGTCTTAGGCGTCATTATATCACAGTCTATTTTATTTATAAAAAAATTAATCATATAAAAAATTATTGACAAAAGTTAAATTTTGTCAAAATGGAGAATCGAACTCAGAAAAAATATCTTGCATGCAAGTTTCATTTTTCCATATAACATTATGTTCCAATGGTAATAAATTTTATTTTTCATTACCATTTTCTAAAGGTTATTAGTCTCAATAGAAAATAAAAATTAAAAAAAATTGTACTTCGAATCTTTTGACATATAAATAGTCACCTGAAAAAGATGAAAAGATGACAACTGACTTTATAAAATTCTAATTAAAATACGTACAAAGTACGTATATGTAGACTAGTAAAAAATATAAAGAAATGCATGCATGCATGCATGCTAATATTTTCACCATTCACCCCAGGAATGATTGATGATATCTAAATCATTATACATCTCGTATCCAGGTTCCCCTGGGACTGGGATTACATCATCAAATGGTCGTTTAAACGTCTGTATTAAATAACAAATTTTTCAGAGGTCGTCGTCGAAGTGCACGTTGAAGCACCCACGTATGTCGAGCACGCGAAGACCCTTGTAGTTGCATATGATAGATCGTAGCGTGTCTCCATTGAACATACCGAATCCCATATATATGTGCTCGAAACGCGACATCGAATCAGCCACGGTCTTTTCCTCCGTCTCGTTATGCGTGTCCAGCATGAATCTGTTCCTGAGCATGAAATCTGGAGGGGACATATTCCTCCTCAGCTTGACCAGACGGTGGCAATACTTTCCGATAAAAAATATTCCAGTCGACGTGATATAGAGGCAGTAGCTAATGTCGAGTTCTTCCAGCACCGGAAGAAACTCCAAGTGTCTCACAAAAGTTTCATCACTCACGTCGCACTAAGGAATGCGCAGCACCCTTAAAAATTTTCCACTGTATTATAAAAATGAAAAAACATCAATAGAAATTAAGAAAAGTATACGTAAAATTTTGTAATAGAAAAAAATAAAGTATTAGAATAAGACCAAATAAAATTTTGTACTGGCCTTAAACATGCAAAACAGAAGGCTGCTTCGTCGAGCTTGTACGCGGAGAAGGACCCTAGATATCCCCCACTGCGAGCCACGAGCTTCTTTACGGTCAAACTAATCTCAGCGGTTTGCTGGGTCCTCCGGCACCACTGTTGTCACGCCCCGATCCTGGAGGATCGAAAACAAGCCACTGGGCGTGATGCCGTACAAGTCTAGATTGCACTTGTACAAGGCAAAACCATTACAGTTCCTGGTAATTCTCAGAAGACATCGATAACGCAGCAGAACCAAGCAGATAAATTGAAGTCACACAATTTATATAGAAATGTATCTCTTTATTGATAATCAAAATGGATTACAAGGCTTGCAACAGAATTCAGAGTTTACAATTGATTACAAGACTCACAGCGGAATATAGGGTTTACAACTGTTTACAAGGCTCTTAAATAGCCGACTGAATGTATACACTTGTCCTTTAGGCTACAACTGTATATGCCGACTTCTTTACAATGAACTTGCCAATATGGCTACAATCTCACTAGTACAACTGAGTTCCACTGTTCCATACATTATGTCCCGTATAGCAGAAGACATCATCTTGAAAGAAGAGCTTCTGCACACCCATCCGATTTATCGATGCCAAGCACTGATTCACAGGATTTCCCCCAAGCAAACACCTGTAATATTGCCCACAACGTGGGTCAGTACATCATCAATGTACTGGCGAGCGGTGCTGGCCCAACTCACCTAAGAAGACAGCACTAAGTAATCATGTTACAGAACATTATTATCAATGGTCTTTCTCGTTGCCTTAGGGTCAATTTCATGTTATAGCCGACAAGAAGTAAAGCATGCATATCTCATAGCCGACATAATTTAAAACATGCAGTTATCACCCTTTGGTGATTCTTACCCACGGTCGTGTAGCCATCCCTGTACATTTATAATACTTACTCTGCCTGCACAAGACATTGTTAGGAACAATATCATGATTCAATATGATTATCACCGTTCAGGTGAATTCTTACCAAGGCCGACATCCTTTCTTGTATTTGAGTAATAACTTACTCTGCCTGCATAAGACATCATTAGCACCTGACCTATCTATATGAAGGTCACTGGCGACACGCCATCCTGGACTGTCTTACAGATATACAGCGCCCTTGCCAGTGCAGGTAGCTAGCCCCACTGCAAGTCCTGTATACCGTGCTACTACTTCAGCACTGCCACTACTTCGGCATTGGTTTCCCCTAGGACGAACCGGGTTCCATGGCCCAGGAATACCGTTCGAAAAACCACCTTGTCGACAAGTTGTCCATGACCATGCAACTATATGCAACTTATCTAAGAAGAAAACATATAATGCATGATAAGGAAAACTAAGCAAAAACCATCATTCTCATCCATCTTGCCATCTAGCCATCTTGCCTTGAGCCAACGCTCACATTATCATCTGCCTATCCAGGGTCTTAGCGTAATCAACATTCTACATCGGCGACGGGATAATAGAATGTTGTTACCCAATGCCTTGCCACATCTTTCCAACCAACTCAATGTACTCACCGCCCAGTTCCTGGGACTTAGCATCTGTTAAGCAAACATTCATTCGAATGCAAAGCAAGCATACTCACTGCCCAGTTCTTGGGTCTTAACATCTGTTTTGCCAACTATTCATTGAGCCAAAGCTCGATATACTTACCTGCCCAATTATTTGGGACTTTGCCTTCACCTGTCATGCAATTCATCGCAACAGCGTACAAGCATACAATTCACTTAGCCACAACAGTTTATGTTCATGTGATTATTATCTTTCGTTATCTTTCCAAATTCCATGCAAGGTGTTATTGAGCAACACAATAAGAAACATAGCAAACTCATCCTTATTTTAAGCGTGAAGCTAAAGGATCTTTGAAGGGTTCAACACTACTCACATTCATAGGACGATTCCCGCCACGATCGCATAGACTTCCAAGCGATCCTTCATAAAATCCCAAGTCCAACAAGGCTTCATCGAACCAACCATCCATCATAAGGCATCTTGCGGGTCGGGGCACTACAATATATACCACCCAGAAAAAGTTTCGTCCTCGAAACTTAAAACAAAACTCATCCCCAAATTTCAACCAACTTTTCATGAAACTTCTCAACGAACAACTTGCACCATTTAAATATTTCCCCGCAATCTCTCGATTGATTTCAAGTAATGTTCCGTCTCGTTACAGCATCCCAATTAATTCAACATAGTTTACCATCTTTGATCTTTCCTCCAACACTCGTACAATTCTTTAGCACACAATAATCCTTTCCGTGGCTTCGTTTGAATTCAGCATATCACTTAGTTGGAATCATACACATATTTTAGGCGTCTCCGAAATACATGCACTTCAGCCAAGTTCAGTGATAGAGAAAACGAACGAGCTACGGTGTACCTCCCTTCCGAACATCAGTAATTCTCTTTGAGCATCTCGTATAATCCCACTTGTTCATTCAATATCCAACCAACTTATAACAAGACAATAGATATCGCCAACTCCAACTCGATAAATATTCCTCAATCGATACCAACGTTTTCCAAAGTATTCAGACTTAGATGTATCAAGTATTCCTTTCAAGTTCATTGCTATCCATGCCACCAAAGTTGATAAATCCTATTGTCACATTTCATTTTGATATCCCGATTCTCATTGATCAAATCTTGTACTCATCATCGTTCGCATCCATACACTTTGTTTGCAACTTGTAAATTTTCTCGATCACGATCCATCCATCAAATTGTACCATCATTTCAAATTGTATCACCATTCCACTCTAGCAATATTTTTTGCTGTACTCCAACATTCTCTCGTATTGATCAAGCCAACATATTTATCCTCTCGCATAGGCAACTATCATATTCCAGCAACATTAATTCCTGAGGGTCGTTCTTATTCACATTCGCATCTCGCCGATCTCGGCTACATGCACTATCTAATTCCGTCATTACACTTATATCCTCAACTCTGATTCGATCAATGAAATTATCCCAACTATCCCAAAGCACTACCAACAATTTTCGTACCTCAATATCAATCAATCAAATCCAACTAGTCCCAACAATTTCCAGCAATCCAACAAAGGCAACCAAATTTCTGAAACCAACAAGATCCGTCATCCCATCCAACATTATAACATCAAATTTCCCAAATATTCATTCCATCCCAAAGCCTACCTTCCAACACCTCTTACTCATTCCAACCATACTCATGCAACATCAATAGGGACATCCTACGATTTTCCAACAGTCAACTTAGCATACAGTCGAGTCTCTACGGTCAGCTAATCTAAGCTAAACTAGACATTCAGCTAACCCATATGAGATGAGTAGCTATCAGGGACATACTTATCTCTTATCTTAGAGGCAACCAATTCTCAACATAGGGCAACTCTATGGTCTGACCAACTTAGGGACATGGGACACCACCCCAATCTTATGAACTTATTCCCAACACGGACAACTGAAGAACATAGCCAACCAAATCTGAAACTTAAGCAACCAACAGACATTCTAAGCAACCAACCGACACTCTAGGCAACCAACCGACATCCTAGGCAACCAGCCGACAAACTAGGCAACCAGCCGACATTCTAGGGTCAAGTCTTTCTACCCGTACTCATACTCGAGTTATACCCAATGAAGTCTCATTCTAGACTTACCCGCAACCGACAAAATCTATCTGACAATTCTATCCAACAATTCTAACCCACAACTCTATGGGTCAATCTCGAAGCTATCATATAAAACTCATCAATCGAATATCCAACTTTCAATTTCCACTTGCATAGACATAGCATCACTTGTTCAATCCGACTTGCATCCTTATATCGTACTCAAATTGTCTATTCAATCGGGTCAACTATTCTGAGTCATCATCCGACATTGCTATCTCAATAGTTTATCACTTACGATCTCCTCCTACGATCTCTTCGCGACATATTCGTTTCCCACATTCTTACATCATCGATACGGTATGTACCCTTAACCAACAACACAAGGCAACTACACAATCATATTTCCTCCGAGGCATCCTTTATAAATTTTCGAGCACCAACACGGTCATCTCTTAGCAATTCACGTTAACCATCAATATTCGTTTTGCATCATCTCCTTATGATTCCATAAGAAGATTTACTATTCAAGCACCGATCCAATTTCTATAGCACCAATCATCTAGCATTCATATATCGATCATCTTAGCGAACATAACATAACTTATCAGCTAAGTCATAATCCAACAATTCTATATTCAACCAAACTTGTTATTCATGCGACCACATCATCTATCGATATGGTCTCTTACATATCGCTGCACCTCGATACTTATTTGTATTCCAGCCATTCGACTCTCATAAGGAACATCTACTCTTTCATGCATCAAGGGACAAGTACTCATTCTCTATGCCTCAAAATAGTTAAGGGTCATAACTTGTTAATTCGGGACACATCAAATTCTCTCAAGCACAACTGCACCACGTGCTAAGATCATCTATTTCTCAAGCCCATTCTCAATTTTTCAATCGTTGATACAACTCTCGGCATCTTCTAAATCATTTGCAACATCCCGATAAGCGTCTAACATCGCCAACAATTCTGTCGATATCCAACATGCAATTTCTTTTACTCAATTCCAACATCGTTCAAAATTTGGTCCATAGCTATTCCCGTAAAATCATTCGATAGCAACATCACACTATCGTTATCAAGCCTACAATCCTTTTACCCAACTGATTCAAGTACTCGCCTGAATCTGAGATTCGTTTTCTTCCCAACCAAGGCATTCATTTCATATTCTCAATTCTCTTATTACCCAACATAATGCTAACCGACATGGTCTAGCGATGGTTCATCCGAACACATCAAAATCTCACAATGGGTCATCCAACTTAATCATCAAGGGACATTCCTAGCCAACATGTATCAATCGTAAGCTCAGCTACGATTCAATACCACCCAATACCTTATAGGTAAAGCAATCACAAAATCATAAACACATCAAGGGTTAAGGGACATCTTATCACGATAAGGGTATATGCAATATACCACCCAGAACTCAAGCCATTCCAACACAATATTCCTTCACATCAAACCAACGTCCAACATGGACAATCCATCCTGCAGTGGTTATGCTGACCACAAATACCGACTCAAAATTCTGTCGATTCCCATTCACTGAAATCCATGCACATTCTGTTCCAACATACCAAGCCATCACCCACGGTCGATTGCTGCATAACAATCGACTCAAAGAAGCCCACACATAAGACATCCAGCATACATCACAAACTTATCATCGCATCGCATCATTGTTATTCTTTTTGGTAACTTTTAGAAATTCAACAAAACACACATATCACAGCCGACATATTTAGACTTATTGTATGGAACACCCCGTGAGAGGTTAGAATGATCAACGGACTTTCAGTCAAGGGAACAACATAGAATAGTTTGGAAGCAACACAGAGTAATCGTAGAAGCACTATGAGTCATCATAGAGGCAACTTTGATTTCATCGCGGAAGCAACTTTGAGTATTCGCGGAAGCAACTTTGATTCACCGCGGAAGCAACTTTGAATAATCGCGGAAGCAATCTTTGAATCATCGCGGAAGCAGCTTAGAATCATCTTAGTAGCAACATAGATTCGAAACAAATCGAATAGGAATCCAAGGACGTAAAGCCGTGCTCTGATACCATTATGTCACGCCCCGATCCCGGAGGATCGAAAACAAGCCACTGGGCGTGATGCCGTACAAGTCTAGATTGCACTTGTACAAGGCAAAACCATTACAGTTCCTGTTAATTCTCAGAAGACATCGATAACGCAGCGGAACCAAGCAGATAAATTGAAGTCACACAATTTATATAGAAATGTATCTCTTTATTGATAATCAAAATGGATTACAAGGCTTGCAACAGAATTCAGAGTTTACAATTGATTACAAGACTCACAGCGGAATATAGGGTTTACAACTGTTTACAAGGCTCTTAAATAGCCGACTGAATGTATACACTTGCCCTTTAGGCTACAACTGTATATGCCGACTTCTTTACAATGAACTTGCCAATATGGCTACAATCTCACTAGTACAACTGAGTTCCACTGTTCCATACATTATGTCCCGTATAGAGAAGACATCATCTTGAAAGAAGAGCTTCTGCACACCCATCCGATTTATCGATGCCAAGCACTGATTCACAGGATTTCCCCCAAGCAAACACCTGTAATATTGCCCACAACGTGGGTCAGTACATCATCAATGTACTGACGAGCGGTGCTGGCCCAACTCACCTAAGAAGACAGCACTAAGTAATCATGTTACAGAACATTATTATCAATGGTCTTTCTCGTTGCCTTAGGGTCAATTTCATGTTATAGCCGACAAGAAGTAAAGCATGCATATCTCATAGCCGACATAATTTAAAACATGCAGTTATCACCCTTTGGTGATTCTTACCCACGGTCGTGTAGCCATCCCTGTACATTTATAATACTTACTCTGCCTGCACAAGACATTGTTAGGAACAATATCATGATTCAATATGATTATCACCGTTCAGGTAAATTCTTACCAAGGCCGACATCCTTCCCTGTATTTGAGTAATAACTTACTCTGCCTGCATAAGACATCATTAGCACCTGACCTATCTATATGAAGGTCACTGGCGACACGCCATCCTGGACCGTCTTACAGATATACAGCGCCCTTGCCAGTGCAGGTAGCTAGCCCCACTGCAAGTCCTGTATACCGTGCTACTACTTCAGCACTGCCACTACTTCGGCATTGGTTTCCCCTAGGACGAACCGGGTTCCATGGCCCAGGAATACCGTTCGAGAAACCACCTTGTCGACAAGTTGTCCATGACCATGCAACTATATGCAACTTATCTAAGAAGAAAACATATAATACATGATAAGGAAAACTAAGCAAAAACCATCATTCTCATCCATCTTGCCATCTAGCCATCTTGCCTTGAGCCAACGCTCACATTATCATCTGCCTATCCAGGGTCTTAGCGTAATCAACATTCTACATCGGCGACGGGATAATAGAATATTGTTACCCAATGCCTTGCCACATCTTTCCAACCAACTCAATGTACTCACCGCCCAGTTCCTGGGACTTAGCATCTGTTAAGCAAACATTCATTCGAATGCAAAGCAAGCATACTCACTGCCCAGTTCTTGGGTCTTAACATCTGTTTTGCCAACTATTCATTGAGCCAAAGCTCGATATACTTACCTGCCCAAGTATTTGGGACTTTGCCTTCACCTGTCATGCAATTCATCGTAACAGCGTACAAGCATACAATTCACTTAGCCACAACAGTTTACGTTCATGTGATTATTATCTTTCGTTATCTTTCCAAATTCCATGCAAGGTGTTATTGAGCAACACAATAAGAAACATAGCAAACTCATCCTTATTTTAAGCGTGAAGCTAAAGGATCTTTGAAGGGTTCAACACTACTCACATTCATAGGACGATTCCCGCCACGATCGCATAGACTTCCAAGCGATCCTTCATAAAATCCCAAGTCCAACAAGGCTTCATCGAACCAACCATCCATCATAAGGCATCTTGCGGGTCGGGGCACTACAACTGTACCAAGTCGACGTTAGACCAATAGTCTAAGGGACCGTTGAGCGCCTTCCACCACGAATGGCAAACTGGGGCCACATTGCACATTACCTCGTCCGTCGGCACCTCCGACAGTACCAGTATCATTGAGAGAATCTCGGTAGGAATGACGGCCCATCCGCTGCAGTTGATCTTGCTCTTGCTCCTCTCCATTGCGACTGTTCTTCTTCTTCTCTCCTTTGTTTCTCTCTAGTCGGATGGGTTCTCTTCTTTGGAAAAGCCTATTTAACCCCTCGTTTCGGGAGTGTAACCCGCTCATGGAGGGGTGTGACCGAACAAGGCACGAATCTATTAGGAAATAACGGTAATGCCACTGTATTAATATTAGCAATTAGTCGTTTGGGCTCCCAATATATTTGGGTGATGCTATCTCCCATTATGTGGTATCTGACATGGCAGATGACATAACAGCTGACATGGCAAATTTTAACCCCAAAAATTAATTACCTAAATTTTTTTAATGTTAATGTTAATGTCAATATTAATATTAATATTAATGTTAATGTTAATGCTAATGCTAATGCTAATGTTAATGTTAATATTAATATTAATGTTAATATTAATGTTAATATTAATATTAATTAATGTTAATTTAATATTAAATTATTTATTTACTATTAATGTTAATTTTAATATTAATTTTATTGTTAAATTTTGCCATGTCATCTGTTATGTTAGCAACCATGTCATATGCCACATAATGGAAGATGGTATCATCCAAAAATTTTGGGAGCCAAATAGCATTTTCGTAATATTAGTTTCAATTATATTGTAAATTTTAAATTAACAGAAAAGGTAATATAGATTTAATATTAATGCTACTGTTAAATTTTCTCGATCATACCTCGATACTTACGAATGTCGACCGAGATATCGTCTTCATCATTATCAAGTTTTATCGTTGTTGCCATAGGAGTCCCCATTGACTTGGATGAGTCAACTGTTGGGAACCCTTTGTCACGCTCCGATCCGAAAAATCGCTCGCCCTCGCTAGATTTTACCCGAATCATCGTCCTCGCTGGGGCGTGATGCCGCACGAGCCTGCAGTTGCGCTCGTGCAAGGCAAGATAACAGATTCACAATAGTGTTTGTAGCTCAAATTGATAACATAAGCAGCGGAAGGAAAACGTAGTATACAACAAGAATCCCTTTTATTGATAATGAACTGAAGGTTACAATGGCTCTGAATAGCCCAACTTAACATGTCAATTGGCTACAACGCTCATGATCTCTCTAGCTCACAAAGGATTACATTGTTCCATACATTATGCCTCTTTATAGCCAACAAGTAGTCTTCGGCTGAACATCTCCATGTCGCAAGTCTGAACGCCAATGCGGTAGCTCCTCTTGAACGCTAAGGACTCTATGCCTCGGCACGTCCAAGCCGAGCCCCGCATCGAGCCGAACATATCCTAAACTTGTCCACTACCGTGTCCCTGTGACAGATACAGTTAGACATAATCTTAACATAAACATAGTGATCGTGCTCATCTCTGTCCCATTTTGCCTAGCCTGCAAGGTTAGAACTTTACATAAGAAATCATATCATTTCACTCAACCAACCAACCGTAAACTTAAACATATGCATAAGGGTGGCAGGCTCTGCGCCTGCACCCAGCGCTAATCTCAGCCCACCGGCCCTATCTATATGAAGGTCACGATGTTTCGTACCGTAATGCATCTTTGGCATCCTTATGTGTAAGCCTATGATCGCTTCGATACGAGTTGCTAGCCCAATATCCGAAGGATCCCAAACTTACTAATATTATAGCTTATCACAATACTGGACGGTCGCAACCCGTCCTAATGATGTGCACCATAAATACCATATACAATTCCCTCCTTTGAACTACTCGGTTGATTTGGCCTACCGCGCCCATGCCACACTCCGTTGCAAGGCGACAATTTGGTTTTGCGGACACTTTACTGAATAAGGCAAAATGTCGACCTCTTATCGTCCAGCGTAAAAGCATAGCCTGCACACCAGATCAACTAAAACCAGTACTTGTTCAAACGAGACTTATCCTTTGCATCGATTCGATTCATAGATTCCAATCGACGCAAAGCTTACCTTTGGCCAACGTAACTCTTGCATCTTTGCCCCCAAATAGACTGGGAATACCATCATCTGCCAACCTCCCTACCGAAACCAAGTTGTAGCGCAAACTCGGTACATGGCGCAGTGTTTCCATCGCCCAAGTCATACTTTATATGACGAGCTTTAAGATTGTTGTAGTGCCCCGTCCCTACATCGACCCCCATTTTCGTCCACGGGGTGCGCGAGAAAGGAACAATGTCGCTACCGATTCGGTTGGGACCGATAGGTCGGAATCGGCCGGGTCGATCGAACGGGAATGGTTGAATTAAGATCCATTCCACGTTATGGAATGGCTTCTCTGGAACCAAGTCCCATATTCAGCGGATTGCAGGTGATCGCATAGGCGACGTCAGCGCAGCCAACCATTCGCTCGCTTGAAGCAAGTCTAAGGCGAGTGGCTGACCTCCTTCGCCTTGTCCCTCTACTTCAAAATCAATATGTGAAGTAAATGAATGCTTTTCATAATAGTGTAGAATCAAAGGAAACTTCGAACTTCTGCGACGGTGCTAGGTACTGGCCATTGACTCTATGGTCACTATCTTCTGGGGGTCCACTTCCACTCCACCTCTGGTGATGATGTGACCTAAGTACGAGATACGATCCAGCCAAAACTCGTACTTATTGAACTTCGCGTACAACTGGTGTTCCCTGAGTATCTAAAGAACTACACGAAGATGCTGCTACACTACCTCACTCTTGCTATAGACTAAGATATCGTCTATGAACACTATCACGAACTGATCCAAATAGGGCATGAAGATATGATTCATGAGGTCCATGAATACGGCTAGCACATTGGTCGCTCCAAATGGCATAACAAGGAACTCCCAATTTCCATACCTCGATCTGAATGTTGTCTTCGGGATGTCTTGCTCTCTGACTCTGATCTGATGGTACCCTCATGACCGCAAGTCAATATTCAAGAATACAGCCGCTCCCTTGAGCTGATCAAATAAGTCATCAATGTACGATAATCAACACATAATCTTGACGTACCATCCTTCTTCTTCACAAGAAGCATCGGTGCTCCCCGAGGTGATCCACTAGCACGAATGAATCCCTTGGTTCTGAGTTCTTCAATCATCTTATACAAGATTTCCAACTTTGAAGGTGCCATCCTGTAGACTCTCTCCGATACTGGTGTCGTCCCTGGAATCAAGTCGATGGTGAAAACTCTGCCCACCGGAAAATGAAAACTCTGCCTCACCGGGAATACCAAAAATAATTCTGCCAATATGGCAGTCTATTCTTGTGTATTGCTCCTTCAACCAATCCATTCCTAGGCCAAGGTACCGATTCGGCCCGCCGCAAAAGGGTCGCCGTCTAACCCAGCTATAGTCCGTGATGGCTTGACATTGCCAGTGGCCTTCACACCCTTTCACTGCTTAACAAATACATGTGACACGGGACGGTGCTTGCTATACTTCGATAGACCAACAAAACTTTTTTCTAATGTGTTCGTGCAACGACTTGACAAGCAAGGGCTACGTCAAGCCTTGCATCGAGGGAACGTGTTGTGCACGCGTTCGACTTGAACAATCAAGTTCTTTGGGTGCATAGACTTAAGCAAGAAGTAGTGAAATACGACTTAAACTACGGGACAAGCGAATGTTAATATTAATTATAGTTCCAATTACATTTTAAATAAAAAAGAATACAATTTTAACTTTAACTAGTTTGAAGTAAATGTTAAATCAAAAACTATTTTAAATTTTAGTATTAATATTAGTTTCAATAATATTGTAAATTTTAAATTAACAGGAATGCCACGGTATTAGAAACCTAGCTAGCTGATGTCACGTTGCTCGGGCTCGGTTAGTGTTCGTCTAAACTCGTACGTGCGAACTAGTTATTAGTAATAAAAACCAAAAATTGAATTTTAAGTTTAAAATCTAGTCGAGCTCGATCCTTTCTCTTTATCCCATTTCTCACATACTCTCTCTCGGGTTCTCTCTCACAGGTTGTGTTCACTAATACCATGTCATTAGAAATATTTACACAACAGATCCCGTAGCATTAAATGCTACTGCATGCGTTATCCTACACAATTTAATAATAAACACTGATACCATATCATTAGAAGAGTAAAAGTTGTCTTGAAAGTTGTAAAAAATTACTTTGTATTTGTCTTCTCAATACTTTTTTGCATTGGAGATGACTTTTTAAACTTATTGCCATTTGTGAATATAATCTTGTCGCATATGCAAGATATTGTCTTGTGCCTCATGCCACATAGGATACACAACACATAACAAGACAATAGGGTTGCGTAGCATTAAATGCCGCTGCATGCGTTATCCCACAGAAGAGAGCCACGTGGAGAATGCTGTTGCATGCTTCCTCATGCGTTATTAGCTACACAATTTAATAATATATGAACCCAGAAGACGAGAAAGTTGTGTTGTTGGAAGTTGTTTCCTTAAAATTATGCTTGCTCCTAGAATCACTCAAGATTTTCATGAGCCATCAAAAGAGGGCCACGTGGCGGAGGTAAGGAAGACGAAAAGGTTGTGTTGTTTGCTTGCTGGAAGTTGTTTCTTTCTGAATAATGCTTTTTGTACCTCCAAATTGTACTTTCAAACTATCCATCCTTACATGGCAGCTGACGTGATATGTTGATCTGGCAGCTGACGTGGCAAATTTTTAAAAAATAAAAATTAACATTAAAATTAATATTAACATTAACATTAAAATTAATGTTAACATTAACATTAACATTAACATTAATATTAAAATTAATATTATCGTTAACATTAACAATAATATTAATATTAATATTAATATTAACATAAATTAATATTAACATTAAACTAACATTAATATTAACGTTAAATTATTATGGAGAAAATTGGGTAGTTAACTTTTTGGATTAAAATTTGCCATGTCATCAGTCATGTCAGATGACACACACTATTATTTAACATGCCACATCAGATGGGAGGGCTATATATTAGAGGGACAATTTGGAGGTACGAATAGCATTACTCTTTCTTCTTGTATTGTTTCTTGTCCTTCGTTTCTTCTGCTGGTTTCTAACACACTCTATTTTCTTCAATGTCGACGTCACATGGAAAAACTGATCGTCGTGTGGAAGATTTAGTCGATGAAGAAAGCTTCCTTTCAAGAGGAGTGTCAGATAATTTGGATGATGAGCAAAGTTTGGAAGCTGTTAACTTAGGAGACAGTAAAGAACAAGATGAAGAAAATACCGGAAGAATGCATCATAACGATGACGACGACATCAATGCAAACAACGAAATATTATTTCGCATCGCCCTTTCTAATAGATTTAAGAAATGTATTATATTTTTACATTTAGTTCTCATATTTATTTTATTTTATTCTGTTCTTAGGGACGATGGTGAATCTCCATTGGATTTCGATGCAGCGACGATGAAAAAAATATTGCAGTCCGCCAACATTAACAAAGATCCAAAACAACTCTTAGAAGAAGATATTGTTGGCCTACAGTTCAACTCTATTGAAGAAGCAGAGATATTCTACCGGATATATTGAAAAGCATATGATTTCAGTATTAGAAAGAACGAGGTAAAGAAAAACAAGTCTGGGATGGTAATGGTCCGTAGTTGGTGTTGTTCGAATGCGGGATTCAGACACAAGAAATACAAGGAAGCTCCTAACAGAGTTCATGAGCCAAGAAGTGAAAGCAGAAGTGGCTGTAAAGCAATTTTCTGTATTGGGTACAAAGATTCTACAAAGATGTGGGTCGTCAAAAAATTCCATGTACTTCACAACCATAACCTGGCGAATGATTATGAATCAGTTTTTTTGAGATCCCATCGTAAGATATCACCCGCAGAGTTGGAAGAAGTTAAGATTATGAAGCAATTAGGGATGGGGACTGGAGCGATATGGAATTTAATTGTCCACAGGAAAGGTGGCTGGGATAAGGTTGGATGGACGAAAAAGGATTTATACAACGCTCTAGCTCAAGATAGTAGAGCACTAGACGATGTTGATGCTACGACAACACTTACATTTCTTCAATCTAAGGAGGGCATTGACCCAGATTTCTTCTACGCGTACAAGGTAGACGAAGATTCCAGATTGACCCATCTCTTTTGGGCTGACGGTGCATGTCGATTCGATTACGAATTATTTGGAGATTCACTAGCATTTGACTCTACATTTAAAACAAATAGAAGTCAAATGTCGTTGGTGGTTCTAGTGGGTACAAACAATCATGCAATGACTTGTGTGTTTGGGTTTGCAATGATCCATAATGAGACTACAGAGACATATTCTTGGGTTCTAAAAAATTCCAAGAGTGTATGAATGGCAAATTACCAGTGGCAGTTCTCACGGATGGTTGCAGATCCATGAATAAAGCAATTGAGGATTTAATGCCCAGCGTAGTTCATCGAACGTGCTCATGGCATATCCTAAACAATGCTGCTAAACATGTACACCGAGAGAGTTTTCAAAATAAATGAGTCTTCTGATTAAAAGGTACATCGCACACTTGCTACTTTACTTTGAAGTATGTTGTTGTTACAATATTATAACTTTAGTTACTGTCCATGTTTTCTAAACAGGTACTATTCAGTCGAAGAATTTGAAAATCGTTGGCAGCAGATGCTAACAGATTATAATGTAGAGAACAATGAGTGGACCACTGCATTGTACAGAACGAGGCAGCGATGGGCGGACACATTCCTACGTGGGTATTTCTTTGGCGGTTCTACTGCAACAAATAGATGTGAATCTATGAACGTATTTCTGAAAAGATTTTGAATGAGAAGTTGCCACTATGGAAGGCCCTTCAAAATTGTGACTTCGGTTTGGCGGCCTTACGTTACGGCCAGATGAGTAAGCATGTCACTGATAAACTCTCAACACCAGTTGTGAATCAAACTAGCATGGCCGTAATAGAAGATAAATTTGCCACAATTTACACTAAAATGGTGTTTATAGAGGTAAGAAAAGAAATCACACGTTCTGATGCATATACTGTTCTCCATCATCACATCATAAGAGAGGCAGAAGTTTGCACTATCCAAAAGTATATGTCGCCAAACAGTGTCAACCGGAAGATTATATTTGATCCGGTCGACAACATCATAAAATGTGAATGATTATGGATGGAGACCAATGAGATTCCTTGTAGGCATATTTTTTCAACAATAAAGAGATTGCAAATTGGAGATATTCCAAAGAACTTGATAAAATCTCGTTGGCTCAAGGATTGCAAAGAGAGTTATCTCTCCGGACCTGGCTCAGAAAGAAGATTCATCCACCCAGACAGTATTGAGAGCAGAAGGTATGGTGGTATTAATGAACAAGTTAATCTGTTTACATACTATTGTAAAAAATCAAGCAAAATTCAAGAGAGGGGAACGGAGTTGATGTCGTCTGTTCTGATGGAGTTGAAAGAAATGGTGACCGATATTGGTGAAGAAGAACAAATGGTAGCTGATGCAGTTCATGGAGTGCATGAAGCTTTAAAAGAGCCAAATTCGGTAGCAACAAAAGGAAGGCCTTCTCAAGGGAAATCAAGCCAGCCTACAGTAAGTCAGACTATCCCGAAGCCTAGAACTTGTAGAGTTTGTAAAAAATCGGGTCACGATTTTCGTAATTGTAAAGTACGAAAGCGAAATAGCGACAAAAAGCAAATGGAATCAAATAAAACGTCGTTGACTTAAGACAATGTCTTTCCTATGTGGCAAGATGTCATTCACACAAGACAACTTTTTCACTTCATCTTTTTTATATGTATAAAAGTCATTTTGAAGGGGCAGATGCTCACATTCTAAATCGTTTTAATACTCAATCGTTTTAATACTGGGAACGGCATTCTCCGTGTAATTCAAAACGGAGAATAGCATTCTCTATTTCAAATGACACGGAGAATATCATTCTCCGTTTAAATTAAAACGGAGAATGAACATTCTAATGTGTTTTTAACACTGTGAATGTTATTCTCCGTTTCAAGTTAGACAGAGAATGCCATTCTCCGTTCCAAATTAAACGGCGAATAGAATCCTCAATCGTTTTAACACTGGGAATGCTATTCTCCGTGTAATTGGAAACGGAGAATGTGAAGTTTCTAATCTCAATATTTCTATTTTTCGAATATTTGATTAAATTTTTGAACATTTTTTTTTGCAATGAGCCGTTCTATACTCGCAAAATTGAGAAAGGACAGTTTCATTGGTATTAATTTTTGAATATTTGATTAATATTTGAGTAAAATTGAAACCCTCAAAGTGGCAGAATTCGAAAGGAAAGATTCATTGGTATTAATGGCATATAAATGACAGTAGTTGGGAGAGTTTGTTCTCGTCTTACTTAGCTTTACTTGAGAAGGGGCAGATGCATTGGTATTGATGTAAATTAATTGAATTGAATTCGAAGTGGCTGCCACTTGGCGCATGAGTCCGAGTTGTTCCTTGCCTATAAATGACAGTAGTGTAGGGAGAGTTTGTTCTCGTCTCACTTAGCTTTTCTTGTGGAGATTGACTCCACCGATCCTCCGCCTTGGCAAGACGCTTTCCTCTTGGTTGTCGATCTTCTCGTTCGAAGAAGCTTTGGTGGTGAAGTCCTTCAGAAGACTGAGATGTGCCTAGTAGACTGTCTGTTTTCGTGTACTTCATCGACTGTGTGCCATGATGTCGGTTTCTGGAAGAACCCCTGGGTTTGGATTTATTGTCAACCCACACTCTGTCGAAGCGTCCGTACGTCGATTCGCTCGGACTATGCACGGTGTTCCTTTGCCGCAAGGAGTTCCTTTGTTTAAGGTGTTCTATTGCTCCGACGATGCACGACGAAGTGATTTGCCACAAGGAATTCCTTTTCCTCAGGGCGTTCCATTGCTCGAAAGAATGCAAGATGAAGTAAATTCCTTTGCAGGTCCTTTGCCTCAAGGAATTCCTTTGCAAGGACCTTTTGCTCTCAAGGAATTCCTTGGCACTCAAGGAGTTCCTTTGACTCCTTGAGGCAAAGGACCTGCAAAGAAATTCACTTCATCTTGCATTCTTCCGAGCAATGGAACGCCCTGAGGAAAGGAATTCCTTGTGGCAAATAACTTCATCGTGCATCGTCGGAGCAATAGAACACCTTGAACAAAGGAACTCCTTGCGGCAAAGGAACACCGTACATAGTCCGAGCGAATCGACGTGCGGGCGCTTCGATAGAGTGTGGGTTGGCAATAAATCTAAACCCAGGGGCTCTTTCAAAAATCGACATCATGGCACACAGTCGATGACTATGCACGGAGCGCTCGCACTTTGATTCGCTCTGACTATGCACGGAGTTCCTTTATTCAAGGAGTTCCATTACTCTGACTATGCACGGAGTTCCTTTGTTCAGGGAGTTCCATTGCTCTGACGTTGCACGATGAAGTGATTTGCATCAAGGAATTCCTTTGCCTTAAGGAGTTCCATTGCTCTGCGATGCCCGCACGCAGCTCACATTCAACTTTCTTCTTGATAGTAGGATTTTATGTAGTAGTTCAGACTTTCATATGTAAATAAAAGTCAAACTTTTCGTGGTTTTCACAATGTAAATGTAACTCATAAATGATTTTATTATAAAAGACAGAGCAGAGCAGACATTATAAAACACAGAAGTTCTCTTGAATGCAAATTCTTAGCCCATACCAACCTTATCATTGTAGTCTTCTTAGCCCATACCAACCTCGTCATATTCTCATCAAGCTCATCTTCATTCTCCTTTTCAAACTAAACGGAGAATAACATTCTCTGTTTCAAAAGACACGGAGAACGTCATTCTCCGTTTAAATAAAAACGAAGAATGAACATTTTAATGTGTTTTACCACTGGGAATGTTATTCTCCATTTCAAGACAGACAGAAAATGTTATTATTCGTTCCGAAATAAACGGTGAATAGAATCCTCAAACGATTTAATTTAAACGGAAAAGTTATTCTCCGTTTCAAGTAAACGGAGAATGCCATTCTCCGTTCCAAATAAAACGGAGAATATAATCCGAAGGGGCAGATTCATTGGTATTAATGGCATATAAATGGAAGAATTCATTGGTATTTATGGCATATAAATGGCAGATTCATTGGTATTAATGACATATTAATGGCATATGAATGGCATATAAATGCCATTCTCCGTTCCAATTGGGCACATCAGTACACGGAGAATGGTGTTCATTTGGCAGAATTCGAAGGGGCAAATTTATTGGTATTAATGGCATATAAATGGCAGTAGTTGGAAGAGTTTGTTCTCGTCTTACTTAGCTTTACTTGAGAAGGGGCAGATGCATTGGTATTAATGCAAATTAATTTAATAGAATTTGAAATGACTGCCACTTGGCGCATGAGTTCGAGTTGTTCCTTGCCAATAAATGGCAGAAGTTGGGAGAGTTTGTTCTAGTCTTACTTAGCTTTACTTGAGAAGTGGCAGATGCATTGGTATTGATACAAATTAATTGAATTGAATTCGAAGTGACTGCCACTTGGCGCATGAGTCCGAGTTGTTCCTTGCCTATAAATGGCAGTAGTGTAGGGAGAGTTTGTTCTCGTCTCACTTAGCTTTTCTTGTGGAGATGGACTATACCGATCTGCCGCCTTGGCAAGACGCTTTCCTCTTGGTTGTCGATCTCCTCGTTCGAAGAAGCTTTGGTGGTGAAGTCCTTCAGAAGACTGAAGCTTTTGGTTGATTGCCAACCCACACTCTGTCGAAGCGCCCGCACGTTGATTCGCTCGGACTATGTACGGTGTTCCTTTGCCTCAAGGAGTTCCTCCGTCTCAAGCTCCTCCTTGGCACGTTGACGATGAAGTGATTTGCTCTGACGATGCACAGAAGTCATCTTGCTCTTACTCTGACGATGCACGATGAAGTCATTTGCCTCAAGGAGTCATCCAACGATTTCTATGCTCTGACGATGCACGATGAAGTGATTTGGCTCAAGGAATTCCTTTGCCTCAAGGCGTTCCATTCCTTTGACGATGCACGATGAACTGAATTCACTTCATCGTGCATCGTCAAAGGAATGGAACTCCTTGAGGCAAATCACTTCATCGTGTTTCGTCAGAGCATAGTAACCTTTGGATGACTCCTTGAGACAAATCACTTCATCGTGCATCGTCAGAGCAAGAGCAAGATGAATTCCTTGAGGCACAGGAACAGAAGCAAAGGAATTCCTTGAGAGCAAAGGACCTTACAAAGAAATTCCTTGAGGCAGAGCACCTTGCAAAGGAATTCACTTCATCCTGGAGATGGACTCTACCGATCCCCCGCCTTGGCAAGACTCTTTCATGTTGGTTCACTTCAAATGACACAGAGAATAGAATTCTCTGTCTTATTCAACTTTTTTTTGGTTGTAGGATTTTATGTAGTAGTTCAGACTTTCATATGTAAATAAAAGTCAAACTTTTCGTGGTTTTGACAATGTGAATGTAATTCAAAAATAATTTTATTATAAAAGCAGAGCTTATAAAAGACAGAAGTTCCTTGCCCAATTACATAATTACATTGTTGTTTTACAATGTCATTGCTTGGTTCGTGTTACATATTTGCTTGAAAGAAACTTTTTAGCCCATACCAACCTCATTATTGTAATCTTCTGGTGAGTTTTATCGTCATTTCCTCCCGGTATTTCGAAGGGAGTAGTCGTCAACATATTCATATAATATGCCGTGTACAAGAGGCAGTTGGGTGTCCGTTGTTGTGGGCAATTTGGAGAACAATTCAGCACTTTGCTCTCATACTCCATCTTCGTCGGGCATCTCTCCCTCATCATATCAACTTTTCTCCTGACGATAGGCTCTAAGGTGTTCTTCATTAATTCTGCATCCACCTTGCACTTTTCATACGTGGTTTACCTCAAGGAGTTGTAGTGTGTCCAGTCGTAGGAGATAAAGTTGAATGTGAGCAGAGTATAGTGTCTGATGGATGAATTAAAGAGTGGGATGAATAGCAACTCTATGTCGTCCTCTAAACCCATGACGAAGTCTACTACATCTTTTTAGAAGTCTTCAAGGGCGCCGGATTTTGCGTCTGGTTCATTGGCACGTTCAACGATGGTCTGTTTCCCAAAAACAAAACACAATATCATGAGTAATTTTTTCTGTCATTTTTCATCGGTGTACACATGAATATGGATTTTTCTGTTTGAATTCTTACCAATATGTGGGCCATCATGAATGCAGACCACTTATGTGATTGGGGCGTCGGCTTTTGCTTCTGGATCAATGGCACGTCCTTTGAACTAGACGGGACACATCTTCTTTTAATGCCTTGAATTTCTCTCAGCTTCCTTATTATTAGGTTCAGTATGCCAGCCTCCATGTCTTCATAGTTGAGTATGTCTTGCAGGTCTATTGCCGACAGCTGGACTGAAACTCCCTTTTTACCCTCTTCCGACGAAAATAAGTATACAATATCACTACACATAAATTTAGTTTAGATTAAATTAATAAAGATAGATTCTCATTACATAATTGTGAAAAAAGTCTAGAAAAAATAAAAGAAAAAAAGGGTTCAGAATACATACTCTGGACACTTCTTTTTGGGAATTACGATGTCGATGTATTGCTTCTTCAGCTCTTCATCCGCATCTTTCCAAAGTAAGAGTTCATCGCATTCCCTTAGTATGACACGATTCTTCTTTAATTCAGCCATTTTGGCGTCTCCTCCGGATTTCGGAGCGGCATTAATCTTTCGCTTTTTATTAGCCTCTCCAATTGTATTCTTTTCCAAGGGAGTAACATCTTCAACGGCTAATGGCGCTGATGGTTTTTTGAACCTTCCCCCCGATCCTCCTCTTCTTTTGGCTTCTTTTGGAGCAGCAAGTTCAGCAGCTGCTTCAATCTCCTGACGCTGCAATGCTACAACCATGGCTTCGAGATTAACGATTTTTCCATCCTTTTCAGTGGCTTCAATATTGAACGATTCAAATTTATTTTGAAGCTCCCTTTTCTCCTCAACGAGCCTTTTATTTGTTTCTCTGAGTTGCTCGGTTGTTCGCACTGAAATAAAATAAACAACAATAAAATGTATGATATGAATCTAACACGGAGAATGACATTCTCCATGTAATATAATACGGAGAATAGCATTCTCCGTTTGGAATTATACGGAGAATAACCTTCCCAGTATCGAAATGATAGAGAATAGCAATTATCCGTTTCAAATAACACGAAGAATGCCATTCTCCGTGTTATAATCCACGGAGAATAGCCATTCTCCTGGAAGATTACAAATCAGAAATTTAAAATAGAAAAGATTTTATCTTGTGCATGTAGATCTACAATAAGAACAGAATTCTGCTTTCTCAAATCCTCCAGTTCATGCACAGAGCCCTCCATCACAACGTTGACTGCACGCTGTTGCACTTCTTCTGCCTCGAGCTCTTTCAGCTTTTCTTTGAGTATGGCATTCTCAAGGTTGGCTGCACGTAACTGCGCTCCTTGTGCCTCCATCTCTTTTAACTTTTCTTTGAGTTCTTCATTCTGCGCAAGAATATCAGAATGATGTCTTCTCAAATCCTCCAGTTCATGCACAGAGCCCTCCATCACAACGTTGACTGCACGTTGTTGTGCTTCTTCTGCCTCGAGCTCTTTTAGCTTTTCTTTGAGTATGGCATTCTCAAGGTTGGCTGCACGTAACTGCGCTCCTTGTGCCTCCATCTCTTTTAACTTTTCTTTGTGTTCTTCATTCTGCACAAGAATATCAGAATGATGTCTTCTCAAATCCTCTAATTCCTTTACTGAGTCGTCCATCACAGCGCCCATTTCATGATGTTGTGGTATCCGTTGTTCATCAAAATTATTCCCACCTGCTTTTTGGTGTTCTTCCTTCCCCTCTTTTTCAACTTCTTCTATAGGTGGCTCATCTTCTTTGTGCCCTTCTTCTTCCACAACAGGTATAACCAGATCTTCCAATATCATCTTCGATCTCATTTTGTTGTGATATTCGGCCTTGAAGAAGTTTGAGATTTCGTACCCATTCCATGTAAAAAATCTTGGGTAATCAGGAATTGGGGCGAAACTTTTTTTTCACAAATTTACTATGTTCTGCAAACCAATAGAGGAAGTATATTGTACAACCTTTAAATTTGTGGAAAGTCATTGAGTAATCCTCCTGTTCAGTTTTGCTTCTACTCCTCTTTATGCTATCCATTACATATGTCAGGATTAACCTTGGCCAGCATATATTGTTGATGACGTCCACACTGTCAACCAAGACCAAGAATCTGTACGGTAAATTTGAACCGCCAAACTTTGTGAAGAATACTGTTTGGCACAAGTGGAAGATTATTAGCTTGGCCAAATCATCTGGATTAACATCGTTATCTCCACCACGAAGTCGTCGTAACAATTCAAAGAACTTGTCTCTTACTTCCTTATTCGTGACTTCTGCGTATTTGCCCTTAGAATTAGCCAGCAATCTTGTGAAGTGATCTCTACACAGGCTCAATGATGCTGGTGGTATGGGCTGGTGGTTGTTCTTCTGTAAAAAAACATCATTATCGCTTTCTTCATTCAGCGGTAGACCGAAGATGACTGCCATATTGTCGACGCTTGGCGCGATTTTAACAGTGGTGCTCAATTCAAAGCACCCAACGCCATCTTCTTATTCTGTGTAACTTGCAATTAAATTCTCAAGCCCTTCCGTTACCTTGGCCAATACGGAGACGTGGACTCTGTTTTGGTAGAAAATCTCGACAAAATTTCAGAAACCGGTATTCTTCAAGGAATCAATAACTGACTCAGGTAAATGGCCAACATCTTGATTGACCTCCTCCATAAGATTTAGTATTGGCTTGAAGGTAGAACGGAAAAGTCTTGAATCCTTATTCCTGACAGATTTTTTTCTACAAAACAAAAAAAACAAAAAATTAGGCCGGAGAATGGCCATTCTTATGGGTTTTAACACTGGGAATGACATTCTCCGTGTAAATTAACACGAAGAATGTCATTCTCCGTTTCACATGACAAAAAAAATGTCATTCTCCGTTTCAAATGACACGGAGAATGACATTCAAATGCGTTTTATGACGGAGAATGTCATTCTCCGTGTAATATATACGGAATTTGCGAACATGAACTCAAAGTTATACCTTCTGTTTGCACTTCTTCTTGCACTTCTTTTTGTTTAGCAACTTTTCCCTTTTTCTTCTGTGAAACTTTCTTAGAATAGGGTTTCGGTTGTTCTCCGTCTTTCCCTTTTAGATTTTCTGTAACTGGTGCATCTTCTCTAATTGGTGATGCTGCTGGTGATGATTCTGTCGCTGATGTCGACATGGTGTGAAGATTACGAATGGGGAGGAAGGTTTGAAGATTTTGGAGGAGAATGACCTAGGTTTGAGTACAGAGTGGAGTATGAAAGAAGAGGAAGAATCGAAACGGTTTTCTTTTTTTTGTAATAAAAGGGTTCGGAGGTGTTTTGAATTAATTAGAAGGGCAAAAATGTCATTCGATGGAAGGGTAAAAGACTCATTTCTGCTTAATTATGTTAATTTGAAGGATAAAAATGATTCTGCTTAATCAAAAAGAATCGAAGCCGTTTGGCAAAAATGTCATTACAACTCAACAAAAAAATGAACATAATACATTAGGGGTTTCCATACATTAGATATAAAAGAAGAAGAAAAAAATCATCGTCTTCCATATTCAATCATTTCAGATTGGACTTCTTTTAGCTCTTCATTGTGCTCTGAAGTTGTAATCCATTCAGCAGCTTTGCGTCTTTCCATTCCCGCATCAAACTGCATATAACAAACATAACATCAAAAATATTGCTCTAAAAAGTGTAAGTTTTTGACGACATATTTTCAGACTTACATTGAGAGAACGATAGTCTAGACTACATCGGTCTTTCATGAATGCAATTACAAAAATCCCACAATCAACAGAATTGCCTTGGCGGGGAACATAAGAACGACGTTTTATTGTAAAAGTAGAAAAGCTGAACCTAGCATCTCTCAACTTCAAAATCTCTTCTTCGAGAAAGAGATCCAAATTTGAAAGCTACAATTACCAGAATACAATATGTATTAGTATACCGCGTATCTTGTACCCAATTCATAAAAATTGATGAATATGGGCTTACTATTTCTTTTATGAGTGTTTTGTTTTGAATCGGATCATCTTTAGATGCAAGTGAGTCCCAAATTTCAACAGTCCTTTTTTTAACCAGAACTCTTGCAAGAGTATAGTGTTTGTCCAAATGAATGGGTATGTATATCTGAATCAGGATTAATTAGGTAAAACAAATTAGTAAATTTTCAAAAAATTAGTATTAATATTTAAACAGAAATACATTAATATCTCGTTACAAGTGCTTAAAGATCCCATGTAATCCTGAAAATATTTGTACTTCTTTCATATTTCATGAAGCTTTTTGTCGGATGGAGGTAACGTTTATTTCTACATACACATCAACTAATACATTACGAAGGACAAACAAACGAGAAAATTGTTAATGCATATGCATTGAAGAATAAAATGCTCACTCATCGATATCCTTATTGGTAAAAACCATACATTAGCTTTATTGGAGGTTCTTTTCCGTTCCTCCGCGGTGAGAAGAGTAGAGACAATGCCTACAATCTGAATAAATCATTAAAAATGTCAGCGATGGAATCGAAGTAAACATAGATGGCATCTAAGAAGAAATATACTATCTATACATACCCCATTTTTAATTCTCGTTAAAGGAGCTAAGGTCTTCATCTCAAACCGAGACACATAGATTTTGTTGCAAGATGATATTATTTCTCTAAGAAAATAAACGAATAAATTAGGAGAAAAAACTGTTAGAATTAAATCAAAACTCATATTATTACTCGTCAGGTCTATCATCGGCAAAAATATAGTCGTAATAACTCGAAGAACCAATAGTACAATTGCTAGGCTTCGAAGTTGAACCCCTTGTTAAACTTTTCGATGGTGTGACCGGATCAAAATTTCCACGCATTCTTTTAGAAGAACTGCTAAAGTCAGTTTCTTCTGTAGGGAACAATGCGAGAATTCGGTCCAATGCTTTACTACGAGACTGTACCTCAACGTCCTCCTCATCGGAAGAAGATTCAATGGAAACCACCTTCACATTATTAAATGCTCCAGATGAAGATGCCTTCTTCAAAGCTGGAGATTCTTCAATCATCTCAAAACGCCGAGATAAATACATTTGATCAATTTCTAATGAACAAAGCTTAGAATTGATCTTTACAACTTCAGCTGAAATCGTCGACAGATGTTCTTCAATCTTGTGCAACATACGCAGAATGAAGGTTTCATTTGGAGCTGGCAACCAATCTTCTACGTCTTCTACATTTCCCACCACACGAGTTGACATCTTGAGAACAAGAAAACTATTGTATTTCAGAAAACTATTCTATGTATTTCAGAATCAATAATAGTACTATGAAACAAGAAAACTATTGTATATATAGCAAGAGAGAAGTACAAAAAGTGAGGAAGATGGAAAGACAAATAAATTTCGAGACTAGCAAACAATCTACTAGCCGTTTGATTGAGGAGGGCTCGAGGAAGATTCTACTAGCCGTTTGAAAAATACAAAAGGTTATCATGATCAACTTCAATTAAGGAACTCTATAAGAGGTTTAATTCCGCTTGATTGAGGAACTCGACGAAGTCCGCCGCGAACCGAAACTTCTTCTTCTTTCCTTCTTCATCTCCGTTTCTCCTTCCACCACCACCACCATGGCCTGTAGCTTTATAACAAAAATATTAAATTGTTAGATGAAACAAAAAAACTAATTACGGAAAGATTACTAAATCAAAATCAAACAAAACACATATTCATAGAAAATATGAGATTAAAGATAAAAGTGTCACAGAAGCAACACCACAATTTTACAACAACTAAGCAGACTCTGCTAAGCAATAACTAAAATTAGGAATTGTGTCCTCCTTGGATTTAATTTACACAAAGAAGAGATTTGAGAGAACGAGCTTTTGTCGGCTTCCTAAATGTACCATTCTCTATCCTAAATGTATCATTTTTCGTCCTAAATGTACCATTCTTCTTCCTAAATGTACCATTTTCCGTCCTAAATGTACCATTCTCCGTCCTAAATGTACCATTCGTCGTCGGTGTCCTCATCTAGATCGCCAACAGCGGTGGTGTCGTCTACAACGCCTACAGACCTGGACACATTGTGTCCTTAGGGATTGTGTCCTCCTTGGATTTAATTTACACAAAGAAGATATTTGAGAGAACGACCTTTTATCGGCTTCCTAAATGTACCATTCTCCTTCCTAAATGTACCATTTCGTCGTCGGTGTCACCATCTAGATCGTCAGCGGCGGTGATGTCGTCGTCTACATAGCCTACAGACCTGGACACACTGTGTCCTTCCTTTCCGGCCGACACACAATTATTGTTTTATATACGTAGTTGCACAAAATATTAAATTACCTGGACGAAAGAGAAAGTAAATATGAGTTAATTTAGGGTGTTCATTGAAAAATTGTATTGAAGAATGACCTGCTATAGCAAGTTAACAAGAGGTCAAAAGTCAAAAACAGCATTAAATGATGTCTCCTGCATTATTTCATCTGAATTTAATCTGAACCATTGGATTAACATCAAACGGTCCAGATTTCGGATGTATTGATACATCCAAAATGGGTGGATGTATTGTAGAACTTTCCATATATATATATATATATATATATATATATATATATATATATATATATATATATATATATATATATATATATACCTCTGGAGGTCATACTTCCTCGTACTTGCAGGCGATGAGCATCGCGGTGAGTCCCACAAGGCACAGCTGATCTCTCCTTAGGACTCTCTCCATCGAGAGGTATCGGTCGATGATGTGAAAGGTGAGGTAGAGCGACTCCGGCGCAAGCACAAACTTATGGCGCACTTCGATCAGCCACTCACCAAGAATGCCTCTCATCTTCACATTCATCTCCACCACCTGCAGATCATGATCAGCAGAAGACTCCTCCTCCTCCTCCTCTGCAGCTGCTACGTCGATGACAGCGACGGCGGCGGCAGAAGAGCCGGCAGAGATGTCGACAGAATTAGCGAGATTCTGATCCTCCTTTCCGGAGGCAATGGCAATGTCGACCTTGGCCATGGACCCTTCACGCTCATCTCAATATGATCTCGTCATAGATAAACCCTTCTTATATCAGCCTTTTATATATATATATATATATATATATATATATATATATATATATATATATATATATATATATATATATATATATATTGCTAATTCCTTCTCGACATAATATTTATATTCCTACCGAGCCGGGCGGCGGCGGCGCGTGGCCCATGGAGCTCCCACACACAACTTTTAATGAAGCAAAGGAGGGAGTGGTAATATATACACACAAACTTTCTCATGCCAAACCGATGTGGGACTAAAATTATAAAGAACTTGCTTTTGCTCACTGTGAGCATTAGCAGCCAACACTACGTCGATGACAGCGACGGCGGCAGAAGAGCCGGCAGAGATGTCGACAGAATTAGCGAGCTTCTGATCCTTCTTTCCGGAGGCAATGGCAATGTTCGACCTCGGACATGGACCCTTCACGCTCATCTCAATATGATCTCGTCATAGATATACCCTTCTTATATATGTAGCCTACATGCACCTCAATATTAATTTATTCAGCCTTATATATATATATATATATATATATATATATATATATATATATATATATATATATATATATATATATATATATATATATATATATTGCTAATTCCTTCTCGACATAATATTTATAGGTAACCATTACCTAATATAAAGTTTATCCTTATATTTATGTATGCCTAATATCTCTCTCTCTCTCTCTCTCTCTCTCTCTCTCTCTCTCATTGTAACTAGTTACATTGTGCAAAACAAAAAAATTTTATCGTAAAAAATTGGATAAGAATTTAAATAGTATTAAAATATTTTGAATATAATTTGAATATATTTTAATGATGATTTGTTATATATATGTTTTTAGAATTTTGGATATGTGTTTACTTAGTTTAGATATAATTTGAATAGATATTTTAGTATTTGTTATATATTCTGTCACCTAGAAGGATTAAAAAAAAATTCTTATCCATGTGGAGATATATGAGTTAGTTAGAAAGTTTTTTTTTGAATTTTTTTTATTAATTAATGAAAGATATACATAAAACTGATTACTGGACATATTCAAAATTCTAAAAACATATCTATAACAAACCCTAATTAAAATACATATTCAATTCATATTTAAAATATTTTAGTATAATTTAAATTTTTATATAATTTTTTTAACAATATAGAATTTTTTTTTTGTACGTCCAATACGTCAACATGACTAGTATCATAAAATGGACTGGCATTATAAAATGGCTAAAAGTGAGCGTGTGTATATATATATATATATATATATATATATATATATATATTCTCAATTAATTAAAGAAAATGATACAAAAAAATAATTTTAAAAATAACTTTTAGTTTTAATTGAAAATTAGTCTAAATAAGCTTGTACAATTAAAAATAGTTTAACTACAAAGTAATTTTAATGCAGATTTCAAAATAAGGATTCCTATTGTACTACAAAGTAATTTATGTTAAAAATTATGTTAAAAAATTTATGTTAAGAATTATGGCAGCTTATGGGGAAAACAAATGAAAGCTCAGAGTACTACAAACTAATTTGGGTTATTTTGTATAAGGGTACCAGATTTATGATATAATTAGACTTTGGGTACTGGATTTGTCCATTTTAGAGTTTGGGTACTCGAATTTTTTTTATGACACATTGTAGTAACAAAAGTGGACTTTCAGTGACGAAATAAGTTTTTTAATGACGAATGTTTGTCACTAAAATGTGTCACTAAAAAGTTACGGTACCCAAAGTCTAAAACGGACAAACTCAGTACCTAAAGTCTAATTATATCATAAATTTGGGACCCTTATACAAAATAACCCCTAATTTAATGCAGATTTCTAAATAAGGGTTCCTATTGTATACAGAGTCGTAATGTTTGAATAAAAAAAAAGATTTAATTGTAACTTGATACCCTCAACTATTTTCGTTTTTTAACTTGATACCTTAAATTTTTTTTTTTTTAAACTTGATACCCTGAATTTTTTTTTTTTGACAATAATATCCCTGCTCAAAATTAAAAACTACCTCCAACCCCCTCCCACTCTCCAACGCCTCCACCCCCCCCCCCCCCCCCCCCCCCCCCCCCCTCCCTCCGGCCACCCCTCCTCCCCCTCTCCCGCCCAGCGCCACCCCCCACCCCACCCCACCAGCGCGGAGAGGGGGTGGGGGTGGGGGTGGGGTGAGGGGGGGAAGGACAAGGGTATTTTCGAATATTTTAAGTTTTAGGGTACGAAGTTGAAAATGTAAAATAGTTGATATTAAGTTGTTGAGTAAAAAAGTTTAGGATATGAACTTGAAAAATCGAAATAGTTGAGGATATCAAATTGCAATTAAGCCTAAAAAAAAAACCTAAGTAAACATCTCAGAAATCAGAAGTCGGTTATTTTAATATAGTTTTTGTAGACAGCTTTGGTGCAACAGTTTCAAAAAGTCCTTAAATTGGCAAGCTAACAGTTGCTCCTCAGACCTCGGTGATTACTCGAGCAAACTACAAAAACCTTACAATGCTCTCAATTTTTATGGGGCTATTTCTTACCAAAGTCCCCCTGGTAGTGATGACGTGAGATATTAGGCAGCAATTTTTGTACATTAATCATTAACAAGTTACAAAGGTTATACAAATAAAAATACAGAAATTCCTTGTGGGGGACTATTTCCCTCTCAAAATTGTCTACAGCATGAACAAACTCAACCCAATTTTACCCTTACAATCAAATGATCAAAACCATCCCCAATTGTGAGTAGGCAAGACGCAATATCAGCAAAACGTGATCCCTTGCAGTAGGCTAAAAGTTCAAACAAGAAGAATGCACATCCCCGTGTAACAACTGAAATGTTCTAACATCGACTCGTTGCTCTTCATTGCTTTACTGGGCTAGAGTAGTCGACCCCATTCTCTGATGTTGTCGTTACACCAGACGATGCATCCGATACTGAACTGTCATTCATTCCGTTCCTGACACTTTTTGACTCAAGTTCAGGGTTCCTAGGGGGTTCTGGAGCAGCAGGCCGTTGGCCCTCATCAGCTAATTTTTTGAGAAGATTCATTACAGTAGGAAGTATTTTGGTGGATAAGGAGAGGATCCCAGGAAGCTGCAAAAAAGGAAAAAAGAAGAAGGGAAGATATAAACAATTTGATTACAATCTTCAACAATATCATCCAAGCCTTCTCCCCAAATGGGAATCTGCTATGGAGCACAGAAAGACAAAGAAATAAAAAAATCGACAGTATTTATGGTCACGGCTGTCAACTCTCGACATCAACCCCCCTGCCAAGGATAGCTATGAGCAAGACGTGGCCTTGCCATAAAACCTACATTGCCAATTAGGGAGTAGGTAGACCTATGTTCTTGGTCATGTAATCTAAGCTCATGCAACCAATGAGCAAATATGAAAAAGATGGATGCAAGGTAAAAATTCCGACTTCTATATTGTGTGTTTGCCGGCTGTCATATATGACATCAACCCCTTGACCAAGGTAGCCATGAACAAGAGAGAGCGTTACAGTAGAGAATCTAAACAGCCAGTTGGCAGGTACAGAAGGTACCCTATTTTTGTATGGTCATGCAACCTAAGGTCATGCAACAAAGGACACCACAGTAGGAAATCGGACTGCAAGGTTAACTAACTATCAGCTGTTAAATGTGGTTTGATTTTATAGATGCTACTTACAGCGCCATTGCGAAATTCGCCTGTGATGTCAAGCTGGACCCATAAGGCCTTTCCCAGGAGGTATGCAACAAAGATGACAGCAAGGTAAAATGGATTCCTATTAGATGAGAACAACAAAGATTTCATCAGGAAAATGAAATGATGATGCGAGTCCTTGCCCTTAATAAGTGAAAGACCATGTAGTTGGATAAGATTACCTGAGAAGTGTCATGAATTCATTGAATCCCAAGACAAGAATGGCAGCAATTGCCCATGGAGGGGGTAGCCAGTTGTTGTTACGCTTGTGGGCTTCCTGAGAAAGAAATAATTTACACGATTAAGGTTTTACTGCATTAAATAAAATATGGAACAAGGTATCAATGTTGGAAAAGCTTGCTTACTATGAAGACAACATAAAAAGACACAACTTACATGGCTCATGCATGAATAGTGAAAAGCAGGTTTTAACACAACATCAAAGTAAACATATAAAACAAAATACAAGTTGCAAAATTGACCTCCTTGTAAAGACAAACAAGCAATGCACAACAAAGCAACAGTAAGGTACAATATATAATTATACCATAGCATACGTGGATAAAAACAGCAAGCTCCTTGAGATCCCCTCAAGGTATAAAACCCGATGGCTCTCCAACCACACACCCTTCCCCCTTTCTTTCATTTCTTCCCAGCAACATGGTACAATAAACAAATTGGCACAATAATCTATGGGGACAATCACAGAAAGCTCCTTGAGGTTATAACCAAATATATATAAACCCCCTCAAGGTTTAGATTCAATAGTTTGCCACCACCCCAGTCCACTTCTCTTTTCCTCCCACCAACATGGGTATAATAAGCAAATGAAGGAGATGCTTTCTGGGGACATTTATAGAAAGCTCCTTCAGGTCATAACAAAAAAAATACATAACCCCTCAAGGTTTAAATTCAATAGTTTGCCAACAACCACTGGACCCTTCCTCTTTTCTTTTTCCTCTTCGGGGTGAATAAATGGCAACAACAGAATAAATTTGTGTTATGATTAAAATCTCTGTCCCACATCATTTCTCTATTCAGGAGACTAACATTTAAAACCATATATAAAGTTCCATCTAAAAGGTCAGTTCAATCAGAAAGAAGATAAGGGTTTCCAAGTATTAAAGTTTGATGCAATGATACACATTTTAGTTAAACCTCAAGGGTTTTTTCAGAAATTTACCTTCAGTTATAACCAGGGTAAGGATCCAGAAATTTTAGTCAGTTGGGGCACATATCCAGAATTGGAAATAAATAATTGTAAAGCATATTTGAAGGAAGGTCCAAGTTTTGAATCTAAGACCTCCAACACAAAAGCTAACTATTTCACCAACTCGACTACCATCTGCAGTTGACTTAATTAGTGGAGGCCCAATTTTATTTGTATTTTTGAGAAAATGATCAAAAGGCTCTACAAAATTTCTTGTTCCTGAAATCCAGTGGGGGCTTGAGCCCTCACTGGCTTCCTTGTGGGTCACCCCTGTTTATAATAATATTTCAGTTATCATCTCAGATTAGTACTCCATAACCCAAAAAGGAAAATTTTAAACAGGTCCATATCACCTTAAATGTTTACTTTTGCTGTGAAAAAAAATTAGTGGGAAGTGGAAAAGAAAGGAAGTAAGGCCAATAAAAAATGTTCAAGATATAATAGTCTGATAGAAATAGTTGGAAAATCATTTTCAATATTGCTACAGAATCATGCGGAAAAGGCATCAGTGTATGCTCATTCTGCAAGAAGATGGGACACAAAGCATCTAAAATGTGTTCCAAATACCAGTCGAGCGATGCTCCGCTGGGTAGCTGGACTAAAAAATCCACGAGAATGCTGTTTTATGATTTAGAGGGATGAGATATTTTTCAGGTGAAACAAGTAACTTTAGTTGCGATCTATATGGAAATTTTCTAATTTAATATATCACGTATGTCATGCTTATGCTCATAAGTCACAACCAAGCTACAGTGGAAAGTAATAACAACTCTCAATCCAATTCCAAGAGAAAACAGTTCATCAATTGGCAAGCAGTTTAAATATGTAGAAAAAGGGTACCATACAATCAGAGTAGTACATACTTGGAAAGTAGATAAAAACAGAAGTTAAAAAACTAATAATATGAGACAAGAAAAAAGAGCTTAAGGAGTATACCTGAGCAGAAATAGCCTGAGTGACAGTATACTCAGTTTCTGAATTGAATTGCCTCCACAAAGACTTGCATTGAACAGGTGTAATCAAAGTTCTCTCAGAAGGAACCTAATAAAGAATGGAATAGATCAACCCAGGATCACATAGGCAGTTATTTCAAAGTTAATCTAGAGAGCAGATACAATGCGTTCATGTTGTACTCAGAATATAAAAAAAAATTATAACTTTCAATTTAGATGTATAGATTGCAAATAAATGCTTTATTAATTCAAATGTTTATATACCTAAGTACAACAATATTTACACTTAAAATTTTGGACTGCATGAGTTTAAGACCTGGAAAAGCGGAGACCTGCACATTATTATGAAAGAACATATGGCAATGTCTAGAAGTATCCGAGTTCTTAGCTCATTTAGATCAAAAAAATGTTATTTACTAAAATCGTAGAAACAACTGCCTAGCTAAAGTCCTATACAGCTTCAAAATAGGGAGTTATATATAAATTATAAAATATTAATTGGCCAAATTGGAAGTTTGTTCTCTCTTGGGAACAAACACTTTTAAATGTTTAATTTAGTCGTCAGATACTATGCAAACTAGACTTACACTAAGCATTTCTAAAGATTCTATGGAAACTAGATTTATACTAGAACATTTTTACATACAAAGTTGGAGCATCAAATGTGTAAGCAATGCCCTTGACAAGTATCAGTTCATGTGTTGGTTTTCTAATTCCTAAAGTCCTAGACAGCCGCAAAATAGGGAGTTATATATAAATTATAAAGTATTAATTGGCCAAATTGGAAGTTTGTTCTCTCTTGGGAACGAACACATTTAAATGTTTAATTTAGTCAGCAGATTCTATGCAAACTAGACATACACTAAGCATTTCTAAAGATTCTATGGAAACTAGATTTATATTAGAGCATTTGTACATACAAAGTTGGAAGTTGGAACATCAAATGTGTAAGCAATGCCCTTGACATGTATCAGTTCATGTGTTGGTTTTCTAATTTCTATAAAGATCTTAGACCCTTGATTTTGCAACTAAATAATACATAAAAACTTCAGCCGACTGAAAAATAAAACATTTAAGGAGTAGGATAAGAGAAACAACAAAACTAACTAAGCCAGTAAGTTGTTGGATAGACACTGAGGTATTAAACCCAAAATCTTCCCAAGAGGATTAAAACTCATAACAAGGTTTCTAGAAGTGCATGCTCAGATGACATAGTATGACTTGTCATAGACAGCTCTTTGAAAGATGTGACAAGCTAGCTCACACAGCAAGCTCAAAATCCTGAACATGAAAGTTCAGGACGAATAAGAAGGGATCTAGAAATTGCTTGCAATTGGGCAAGTTCTGTAATTCTGTTTACAAAAGGGAATTATATATAATCCAAGCATAATAGTTTACTGTCCTATAATTGAGTTCTCCTATTTGTATCATTAGAATCAAGCTTTTACTTTCAGAACTTCAACACAGCACCTGTAACCATAAACTTAAAGCAAACATAGTTGTTCTGGAACATTTAGAAAATTTATGTGTCTTGTATTACCTCCTCCCACGAGCTTGAAGCCAGGGGGTCAAATGATTGAATGCTCCTATTTTTGGCACCACTACCAACATCCACCAGAGCAAGTGCGAGGGTACTTTCAATTTCATCACTTTCCTTATCCAAACGAATTGCCGCCATTACAGATAGCAATTTCAACGACTGCCAAAAATATAAGTTCCATGAACAAATTTTGGCATTTACTTGCTAAGTGACAACAAAACACTATCTTCAATTTAAGTAACAAATCAATACCGCAGAGCGAGCAGTTTTTGTAATGGCTCTGATGTCTTCCTTTCCTGTCCAGACTCTTGGCATTGAATCAGAATCGCGACTGAACAATGTTGAAAACCTGTATATAACCATGCCGACCAAATCAGTCATAAAAATAACATTATGGCCACCAAATTTGAAAGTTATGAGAAAACAAATTACCTATCCTTCATACGAATCAAGATCCTTCCAGCCTCTTCTCTCGACTTGGATTCAACAACACTTCTGCCGTGATCTTCTAATTTTGCCAACATTTTCTCCAAAGTTACCTGGTCGATATCGAAGGAAGAAAGGGCAGAAGACAGTCCAGAAAGAGCTGACTCAGTCTCCCGCTGAAGGAGTTTTCTTATCGCTGGCCAGGTATCATCACTAGCTGCATCTAGAAGAGCTTCGACAGGCTCAGCAAGTGCTTTATTGAGTTGCCCCTGCAAGTATATTAGACACTTAATAACAGATATAGAATCCTAGGAAAACCAAATATGCCAATTCTTTAGTGCAAAACCCTCCTTCTAGTTAACTCCTCCATACTACATAACTACAAATAACTCAACCATACCTCATATTTGGAAGTAAGTTCGGATAGTTTTGCAGCACGAACTGATTCAACATGTGCATCCATATCACGGTGGAGCTTATCACGAACTTTTGACGAGTCCCATTTTGCTTGTGCAATTGTTGCATCTGCTTATCCCAAATTCGTTAATAAATCTACTAAGCATCAATTCACATTAACTAGCTGGAAAAATGTTAAGAAGTTTGATGACTTCAAGGAGAAAATAAATGTCCTCATTGCACTAAGGGTCCAGTTTAAGGCAGAGCATATGTTCTACAAGCACTTCATAATTCCTATAATAACTTGCTAGTATCACATGATCAGTCTTGTCACACACCATGTCAACATATCAGGTATATATACCACTTATGTCTAACAAAAACTCCAAAATGGACACTTAGCAGCTGGAGGTCAGTTACCATGTAATGAGAAATCTCAAGTAATACAAGGACTCCACCAGTCCACTTCAGCCATTTCATCCCTCTTATTTTTCCGCAACGGAAACTCTCCCATGGATAGGCACTTAAAAAGTACTCAACAAATTTGGAAAGAAAAAAAAAACTTCACCTGATATCTAAAAGCTTATGCAATCGGAGCTAAGTATTTAAATTCTATAGATAAGAGTTACAAAGATAAAGGGTTATCTCATAGTTCAGATTTCACTAGCAAAAATGTTATGAACATCAGAAACGACAATTCATTCATCAGAACTAGGTCACTTGCCTGGAGTTGTGTCCAATATGTGTTGAGACTGCAGTACCAAAGTCTACCCGAACTATCCATGAACCAATGAATCATACTCCATACAATATCTATCAATCCCAAATCACAAACAAATATGTATTATTCACTAAATACAAATATGACTATCAATTTCCTACCTAGAGAGCTTGGGTCGTTCTAAGTCGCGTATTACCGATGTTACCTAAGCAACTTATTAATTATATCATCTAGAACTAGGTCACACAAGTCTCTATAATCAGAAACGGCAATTCATGAGAAATCTAGACACCAAATCAACTTTCAACCAATTATTAAGAATCGATATCAACGAGTGGAACTTTTTGATTCATTCATCAGAAACGACAATTCATTATTTTTGAACTCCACAAAACACTCACGAAAAGCATATTCACACTGGATGAAACATATAAATTGAAACTTCATCCCTGAACATGAGAACTTTTTACTTAACTCCTCTTTTGGCCCACTAAAAGTCACTTATTTGTTCCTCACTCGCATCCTTGTGATAGCATAACGAGTACAAGATGGAAATACAATGCTGTCATATGGTATCAGTGATCTAATAGGCACAGTTCAACCACTGACTATCAGTGGGTCAATAGTCATTAGATTTTTGAGTTTGTTCATCACTGACAGGTTCTTCATCGTTTCCTCCAGAAGGAACTTGACTTTGCAGCTACCACAACCAAGTATTACTACTATTGTTGCAGGTGGAGAAGAAAACCTAATAACCCTTTATATTACTGTTTTGGTTTAAAAAGACGGGAGTTTTGTAATTTTTTGATCCTTAGGACTTAGACGTCCAAAGATATTTGAATGTGTTTATGAGAAAATATTTGAATGTGTTTATGAGAAAATAAGAAGTATATCACATCAGAAGTGGAAGCCCATATGAGATTTGACCATGCTAATCTCTAGAGGAGTAGTGCTCGAAATCAGTCTCTGACAGAGTGGAGCAATGAACATCTATGTATCTTTAACAGTTATTGATTGTATAGAAGTGGATTGAACATATGAGTGAATCCAAAAGCCTTTTCCAGAGACCATGTCTAGTCAATCTCTCAAATTAGACAACAACATGTCATCTAACATGGAGTAGAGTATCAATCAATAGTAGAGTATCTGTCAATAGCCTCATGTAATTATATCCTAGAGGAAAATATTTGATTAAGTGAATGCAATGCCCGTAAAAGAAACATATAACAATAAGCAATATGTAAATATATAATTTCATTGACAAGACACAAATTTAGAAAGGAAGAAGCGTTTGTGTCCCTGGGCATGGATGCCCGTGAGTATTTTTCTTTACAATCCTTATCTTTGCATGCGTGAAACTTCTCTAAAGAGAGATGAAGTGTATTTTGTATTTCTCAGAGGTCTTCTATGAATTCTTCTCTAGAAATTATTCAGCGCAACATCTTTCTAGGGACATTACCTTTTCCTTTCATAGAGGGAATGCCCTCCTTATATAGATGTGGCTCTAGAGGGTGCGATTACTGGAACCCCGAACCACTTACAATAATTCTTTGTACGTGGGTTATTGAAACCACTTATGTTGGGTCTGGTCGGCCTTTCTAATGACGTGGAACCCTCCCTGCCATGTGCTTTGCTATAAGAAATTTATTTGTCTATTCGCATAGTTACCTAAAAGTAAAAGGCTGGTGCCTTATAGAGACGGTTATTGGAACTCTAACAGTGCCTTTTAAGTGCTTTTCTTATTAACGAGTCTCGTTTCTATGCCTCACCATGATGAGTTGTTACGACGTGACATGAGTTTGCTCGATAACAAGTCAAGTATGCTTGTTTGATGACGAATCACCATGACGTGGCGTAATGAGAACTCATCATCAATGGGCCACCACATAGAAAATTTTGAAAATTCAATACTTGTGGAACACCACGTCCTTAAAAGGGAAACATGATAACTCTTCATAGAACCTACGTCCTTAAATGGGAAATATGATAGCTCCTCGTGGACCTCCACGTCCTCAAATGGGAACTATAATGACCTCCACGTCTTTAAAAAGGAACCTAACATAATATATTCAAATTAATTTAGTTGTTATACAAATCTTCTAACTTACGACTCAAGTACCATGTATTTATGGTGAGTGCAACTTGCGAGAACTCGAGGGAGACATTTGTAGACATCTAAATTAACTATGGTCAAATTTGACTAAATTACCCTTTACTAGATTTTCTACAAAGATCATTTTTTGAAATGTTGACATAGTTAGGCAATATATCAGAAAGACATCAAACATAGATGGTCATCCACTAATAAACCTGCTAACAGGACTAGTTCTTACGTCATGTCGACTATCAATAGGAAGACTCAAGCATACTCATCTTCACGTCATGATGATTTATCATCAGAAGAACGCATGATCAAGTTATGACATGAGGGCTCATTATTACACGTGAACTCGTCGTCAAGTCACATCGTAACACTCGTCATCAAACAGGCATATTTGGCTCGTCATCAAACAAATTCATGTCAAATCACAACAACTCATCATAGTCAGGCATATAAACTAGACTCATAAAAAAAGAAAAGCACATACAAGATACTGAAAGTAGTTTCAATAACCGTCCACATATAAACCCACATAAGTAGTTTCAATAACCCATGTACAAGGAGTTATCATAAGCGGGTTCAATAATCACCCCTCCAGAGCCACATCTATAGAGAGGTGCCATTATTCGGTTTTGGACCGAAAATCGAACTAAAGCGAACCAAAACGAATAAGAGATTCGGTTTGAAAAAAATTCAGTTCGGTTTTTGAAAATTTTAAATTTCTTATTCGGTTTCGGTTTCGGTCCAAAACCGAAACCGAATAAGACTTATGCAATTATATAAATACCTTCAATTCTATGCATATGTTGTAATTAAAATGTGTATATTTGAAAACAACAATTCTATTTATGTGTTTTGAAACCAAACTTTGGTAATTTAACTAGTCTAACTATAGACGCAAATACAACAAATGTGTGTATAAAAATTATAATTTTTAAAATCATTTAACCTTGATTTAAACTTTGGATCATACCCATTATACAATAGAACAGTCCAACAGAATAAACCGAATCCTTGTTCGGTTTCGGTTTTGGCTAATTTCGGTTCGGTTTTGGATTTTTAGAATTTCGGTTTATTCGATTTTGACTATTTCAGTTTGGTTGAAACCGAATAAACCGAATGCTCACCCCTACATCTATATAAGGAGAGCATCCCACCTATAAAGGAAGAAGCAACTTCCCTCAGAAATGCTAAAGTATACATGCCTTCCACTCCATCCCTCCATCCTTCTCCCTTATATTTCTTTTTCTTGCTTCCCAATTTTGGGAGGAGTCATGGCAAGTAGCATCAACCTTTAGCTTTCCTCTTAACACATACTGTTCCGAAATAAATGTACAAATTTTAGAAGCCAACCGATGACATTTTAGAAACCTAAGAGATGCATTTGCTAAGTGGAGGGTATCTCTCACCTTCTCACACTTCAGTATACCTATAAGCCCTTTGGTTTCGTCCTATAAATCTACAATGTAACACATCTTTGTATGCCCCTTCTTGTACTACAAATCTTCAATGCAACAAGGAAGAAATCTCCCCTTTACCCCCTCTGTTTTTCAGTTTCTTCTACTTCATTTATGCACTCTCTCATCCCTTCTTTCTCAGTTCTCCCAAACCAAACTAAACTTTAGTGCTCTTCCACCTTCGTGATTCTTTTTGTCAATTCCGACTATTTTAATCTCCCACAATCGTTCAATCATGTTATCACTGTATATCTGATTGGAGCTAAATACTACTCAATTATGGAACTCTCCGCCTAAGTTCCCTTCTCCGACCTCCAATTCCACATCAACATATACAATTATGTTATCCCTGTATATCTGATTGGAGCATAATACTACTCAATTATGAAACTCTCCGCCTAAGTTTCCCTTCTCTGACCTCCAATTTCACATCAACGTATACATTTGCATCTAGCAAAAAGTCACTGTGGTCCTTAACGTTCCCTCTTTCTCTCCAACAAGCAATTAGGAAGAGACTCTCTCTCCAGTGGTGTGGTGGTATCCATGAAAATCTGCCAGAACGAGTGCATCACTGGTCTCCTCCATGACTCCATGACTACAAGTTTGAATGGAAACACAAAACAAATCCGAAAGCTGAAATAAGGATACAATCTATCCCACAAATCCAAGTTTTACTTCATCTTCCTACCAGTTACCAACAATATTAATGCTCAAAAGTAATGCCAATAAAAATACTTATAATGTCTATCTACTCCACATCTCAAATGACAGAAGTTATTCTTACTAAACACCTATGATGAGAAGAATGGCCACTGTGTTTTTTTGTTATAAAAAATGTAAATGGTTACAAATGATGAAATGACGACAACTTGCCCAATTCTCCAGATCTGGTTTGTAAATATTGATGAGTGTCTCATATTTAGGATCTTTATTTAAGTTTTTCATTTAGTTTTAATTAGGTTTATTTCCGATTTGTTATAAGATAATAATATTAGGAATAAGAGTTCATTTGCTTCCACAGTTTACTTTAGTTAGGTTTTAGTTTTATTTCAATTCAATTTGGAGTCCCGTTTGGAATAGGATTAGCACTTTTAATTGGATTGAACTCTTGGATGAAAGTCTACAAAAGGGTATCAACATTGTAACTTTTTCAGTGGAGGTTTATTATAAAAAATAAGTTGAGAGATTCTCTTAAGTTTAGATGTGAAATCATTCCCCTTGGTGTGATTCCAAGTTCTTGCTTTGATTCAAAGATATTTATCTAGCCTTTGAGTGATACTGCTGCTAACCAGAGGAGTGACATTTTACTTGATAAAGTGATTGGGTACCTATGCTTCTACTTTTCTTCTTTCTCCCCCATAAACCCTTTCCAATTTGCTACTTTTGTATCTTGAGATTTATAGTTCCAGCACAACCGAACAAGAACCCTAAAGACCACTTCAAAGTCACTCCAAAACAGCTCCGAACAGTATACAGCTTTGCCACTTCAAATTCCAACCTAAAAACTTTCCTTTATTCTAGAACCACCTCTTAAGCATGCCTGAATGCACATTACAGTCCAACAACCTTATTTTTTTCCTAATCCCTACCCCTCATTGCACCAATACTCATCCTCAATTCCTAAATTTAGTCAACCACCAATGTCCTTTCCCCGACTACATCAGCAATGAGGGAGGGGGAAGAGAGAGCCAAAGGGTAAAGAAAAAGGGGAGGTTGAGGACCTTATGCAAACCCAAACATAAGCATATCGTTTAAATTTAAGTTCAGGTAAGGTTGCATCATATTCAGAAAAACCCTAAATAGATTCATGTAACGAACAGCAGAAGTTCGAGATGAAGGATTTAATTTATGAACAACACACCTCTCAGTTTTCCCATCATAATGAATGATTCATTTCAAACACCACAAAGTATCATTCTTTGTATCTCTTATCCTCATTTTGTATTCTAAATTATTGTTGAAGCTACATTTCATACTATGTTTTACTTTTACCCTACTAGTCTTACCTTTATTCCAAAATTCTCTCCACAATTCCACTTTAGAAATGAATCCTTCTCTCGTCAACTAATAATATAATCTGAAAATAGCATGCACCATGGATTTGACTAGTAATTTCAATCAATAACTAGTGCAAAGAGCTACGGACTAAATGCTTATGCTTGCCGACACTAGTTGTAACTCCCTTGTGCATATCCATTTTAGCCTCAATATAGCTACTAAATACTTGTTTCTTCTCCAAAATGCACCAGATACTTTAGAGATTCGTTTCATAGTGATCCTAACATGTTTTACACTGGTTTTTACTAGACAACTACCTAGCACAACCATCATCCTTCAAGCAATAAGCCAAATAATTCAGATTTTTATAGTTCAATGAGCATGAAAAACAAGGATAATTTCATTAGCAATACAAAAGGGATCTCCCATAGCGACCCTGTTAGGTAGTTCTCCTTATAAAGTAAAGATAAAGCAAAGAAAATGTATAGCTGCAGTAAACAGTGTATTTTTATAAGTACTAATAGCAATCATCTAGGCAGAGTAACAATCGGTATCAGGGTTGTATAAATCTGTACTTCTTCGTTGAAATAGACCTTATTTTATCCTTTGGATAAGTATTCACTCCAAAATAGAGATCTGATCTGGTAACTTATTGAGATGACCAAGTGATTAGGAAGCAGATTGTGGAGACAGGATATAGAAGAGTTCACTGAGTGAAAATAATTATGTTAAATTAGAAGTAACATTAGTGCAGAAGGATTGGAAATACCAGCTTATTGAATGCCATATAATTGACAGAATACTTGCATAAAAATGAACATCCACCATTTGAAATTGAGAACTTTAGGCACTCAACAAGTACAAAATGGCTTGAAAACATGCATGAGGACATTCACATTCAGAAACATGTTACAAGCAGTGGGCTTGAAAAACAGTCCAAGGAGAGTAGAGCACTTCCGCAAACTAAGAAAAGAATGCTACCCACTAGGTAAATAGGATTGAGTTTTTTTATGAGACATACCTTTGGATCCCTCATCGAATGATGACATGAAAACTTTGGTGCAATCATGAGAAGCAACAGCAAATCCTTCTCCTCTTCCCAGGGCATTATCTAAGGCTGCCTTGAAATTGTCTAGTGTTTTGGACCTTAGATGCCCTAGTACAGACTGGTAAGCAGGATGGACCAGCTACAAAGTACAGAATGCACAATTGATGAGAACAAAATAAACAGAGAAGTCAGAAATCTATACACCACAGACTGTAAGGAACAATAAAGAAAGAAAATTATCAACATTAGGAAATAATCTGATTAAACTGAAAATGAAAGAAAATGCATGTCATCTAAAAGAATGAAACTTTTAAAGGATGCTTCCATCATCTAGCTAGTAGGACATAACAAATTTTCCAGTTTACTAAATGATTACCGAGTTTTACAATTTTACCATATTGTTTCAACCATATGACAACACATACAAAGCTTTGTATCACAAAATTCCAACCCTACATTAATACTATCAATATTGCATGTAATCAGCAAAGATGGGTGTGGGGAAAACTACAAGTTGCACAAATATTATTTGTTGCCACAGAATAGCCATAGTCTGCAGATCTTAGTGGATTATTCAGGCTCGTCAATGACATCTTTAAGTAAACTGATATATGCACACAGTATGCAGAATGTAGACACGAGTAGAATCAGAAACCACGACATATCAATTTAGTTTATCATTGAGAAGTCAATAGGAACACTTCCCAAAGCATATATTAGCAGTTGACTAGATTCTTGAAATAATGCACTCCAAATAGCTTAAGACAACATGCCTAAACTGACGGTGACTTCAGATGTTCACGCTTAAAAGCTGCCCATTTCTGCTACATCAGTAACAAGTGACAACTCCACACTTATGTTAGTTGTGACCAGTTAAATTATTACCTGCAGGAGTTTTGACTCCAGTTGTTCTCGCTTGGATGTCCTGACACCATCATCAAAATATATAGCTTCTGCATCGTATCTGCAAAAGAGGGAACAAACTAAGTAGTTTGGCAACAAGACTACATTGGATAACAATTACTATCAGCATACAATACTCCAAACGAATATATTCAGCCAACTTGTTGATCATATATGAAATTCTTCTGCTGATGTGAGAAGCCATGGTGTACAGTAAGGTGCCACCTGCGTCATGATCTCATGAGCATAATAATGTCCTATATACCAAAAATGTAGGTTAACCAACCAGCCTTGGTCCCTTTATTCATGGACGCCTTTATATTTCTAGTCCCATTAACAACTGAAGGATATATCTTTTCCCGGCATAACATTTTTCTATCCATCCTCACAAATTTTTATATACATTTACAATGTCCTGAGGCCTCTTATTTGACTTATTTACAACATCAGTATACCATCTTATTCACAATATTAGTACACCATCTTCTCATTGATTTCTCTTCTAGCCTTGGTGTGCAAAGTAAACTAATATTTTTTGCAGATATATATCAAGTTAAGATATATGTTCAACTCCTAGGTTTCATTTGACATACTTGATTCTACTCAATCCTTCACTTCAAGTTATGTTGCACACGGACATAGATTTTACACGATTTGTTTCGTTCGGCACCTATTTTGGTGTATCCTAGTGTATTTTGGAATGTCCGTGCATACATGCCTGACATGAAACAACACATACACTGCATGGATATTTGGAGTTCTTAGGTTCAACGATAATGATCCACCCCAGCTATCACACTATGCAAATGCCAACCTCTTGTTTAGACTTTGGACCCTCAGGGCTTCCCATAATATGGTGTTTCGTCTTAAAATTGTCAAGAAAATAAAAATGAATAAACCAATGACAGTAATATCTGAATAGTCTAGTTCATCCACCATATCGAGCTCTAAAAATGCCTATTTCATCGTTTTCATAAGGACAATATAATTAAGGGATTGAATAAACAATAAAGTGTTTTTTTATATATAAATATGTATGATTGAGATTCTTCCAATTTCAGCTTAATTTTGTTGATAATTGAAGCTCATCAACCTTTCTAATTTTAACGAACAGCTAGCCAGCCAAGCTGAAGCTCGCAAAAGTAAAGATAACCGATCTTGAGCTCAAGTTTTAGACTCGTCCCAAGCTCAAGCTTCATGTTTCTTAACGAGCACGAGCTGAGCAAGGGGGGTGCTTGCTCAAAGTTCGGCTCGTTAAAGCCCCTACTCCCATGGTAATAGAGGTCATGGCTAGAGATTTGGCACCAACATAAAAGGTTGATGTCCAGTCGGCAGCCGATCAAAAAAATTGCCTACTCTTTTACGAAGCTTTCTTACGATCCTTTGCCAACCCCTTTCTGATAGGAGAAGACTTGGACTTTGATGACGACTTTCGATTTAATAGAATAATACACCATCTCATAAACGGTCATTGACCTGGCATATTTATCTGAATGAGAATGGATAAAGTGGCAACCGACAGCCAATGGATTCAAAATGCGTATGCTCATGAAGTTATGAGGGAAGAAGTGTTTCCTTCTTCCTCCCCTTCTCTAATGTGGGTTCCTCTGCCTCCACTAATATGTTGCACAAACACGCCCATTAGAATCGCATTTGTATCTTGTACGAATCTGGTATGGATTAAGCAGAAAATGGATGGCTTTGGGTCAGGAACGGAAGGAATCAGCCAGCAATTAAATTAAACAATAAAATCAGGCAGATTCGCAATGGATACAGCCAGGTTTAGGTCCAAGACCAATAAATCGTACAAGAGGAACATACGAAGAAGGGGGGAGCTTACCTCCACCTAAAGGTGACAAGCATCTCAACTTCCACTGGACGTCTCTCCTCGATAGAGGATCACAAAAAAGAAGAGAAAGAACAAACCCAGAAAAAGGAAAACATAGAGAGAGAGAGAGGACAAGTCTGTGGTAGAAACAGTGGTCAGCCAAACATTAAATAAAGTATGACCCGCAAACCAATGTTGTTATAGCGATATAGACATACAATGTGGTGTTATTGCATGGTAGGCAATGAACTTGCACATGTGCGCAATCTGCCTAATATAAATTTAGTGCCACATAGTTTGCATAGAAACTTCAAGAATCATCTAAAGTCCTATTATGCATGTAAAATCCTCACAAATGTTATATGCAATAAATTTTCCTCACAAATGTTAATCAGCATGCTATGCAGTGAAAATTAACATGTAGTGACAGTGTGTACTGTACAAAATAGTTTGCTCGATCTACTTCTAGTCAAAAAACACAAAACTAGTACAATGTTTATTCATGTTCACTTACAAACACTTCACCAATTCCTCAAATAGATAACTTTCAAATATTTGCATGTTTTAGTGTGGAAGACAGTCAAAATGATCATATATGCAGTTTATTGTACATGGGCTAGCCCAATATAGTGTCAGTTGTGACTAGTTGGATGGTGGAAGAAATTGATAAAGTGCAAGTTATATAACAGTGTATTTTTCTGTTGCGGCTACTGGAAAGAAAAAGGTCAACAACAATATCATGCCTGCAACTATACCAAAACCTTGTCCAGAAAGGTGTGCTATATGAAATGGAATTGAGTTCCCATTAGCGTTACAGGATAAGTACCTAGTAATTGCTATACACAATAGTGCACTTTTTATAGGTTTTGACAAGATAGTTGAATTTCTTTCTGGCATGAAAAAGTAAAGGACATCAAGGGAGAGAAGGTAAGGATATCTTGGATGTTAGCCCCAATCCTACAAGTATAATTACTAACCTATGTTTTAGATTTATAGTTAAGCCTTGTAAATAGTTGAGCATTGTAGCTGTTGAATAACATTATTAACCCTCAACCCTCACTAATGTTCTAGAGTTTTGGTACAAGTGGCAGGGACTTTTAACATTAACATGACACCAGAGCAACCCCAGGTCTGAATCTTCTCTAATGTGCATTATAAGTGGATTAAAAACAAATATCGCTGTCTTGAATCCAGCTCTAGGCCCACAAATTGGTATTTGACTTGCAGGGGCATGTTGAATAATCTTAATATCAATCCCCAACCCTCACTAACGCTCTAGATTTTTGGTGCAAGTGGCAGAGACTTTAACGATAGATTTTATATTTAGATTTATAATTTGGGAGTCCGGTATACCTTGAATTTGGATTTTTTTATAATTTACATTGAGGTTACAATAATCAACATTGTTTATGTTCCCAACTAATGCTAGTATGCCAGAGGGCTCGTGGCGTCCTTGTCTCTTGCTTTTTGCATACAGGATCAACATTCCCACCGAACTTTGAAGCCCGACCTACCAAACACCATGGATTCAGGCCCCACCAGCGCACTGTTAGACCATCAGGCATTGGGACAGAAACCTCAAGTTTATCAAACAATGAACTCGAGTCCATTCTCCCAGTAATACGTATCCCTTATGAATGCATATTACACACTATCTATGCTAAAAGAACTGGATCATGCACACTACTATTCTAACATGAGAAAACTGCTTACCCGGATAAACATTTCTCGACCAATGAGCTGACCTTCTTCCCGAAACCATTTACAATTCCTACTTGTACAGCCTCTTCAAGTTCATGCCAATCCTGTAAATGCTCCAAAAGATAAACATTAGATTATCACATATTAGTATTAAGAAGGCGTGAATTCTTCAACAAATATCAATCACCTCGTCAGCAGAAAAATAAGCAAGTTTTTCATTAGCTATTTCTTCACAGCGTACAGTGGCGACCATAACCTACAATTTGAGAGACACATCAGAATATACCAGAAAATAATAGTGCCTTGCACCTGAGACATGAAACAAAGATTTTATATATATATATATATATATATATATATATATATATATATATATATATGCCATCACCTTGTGTGCAGGTAAATCAAGATCCTTGTTCTCCTTGATAACTTTCCACATTTGTTGTGCACTAAATGAAAAACCTGAAGCAGGAACAACCCCCCGCCTATCTCCGGCAAGTCCACCAGGAGCAATAGAATGAAAAAATCTTTGCCTCAAATTTGCAACCTTCATTGACAATAACAGCAAGAAACATGACACACTGTCCCTAGTCATCCAAGTGCACATGACAAGATGCATATGCAGCATTTAATGATTAAAACAGCATGATATATCAAGATTTTTGTCAAAAAACAATGTTGAAAAATCTGAAGACAGAAACCCACGTAAGAAATTTGGCAAATGGACAGCACTGAACAGGTTAAATGCTCTAGCACACTTGTACAACACAATGTGCTCAATAACCTGCAATTACTATACATTTCATACTGATATCTGATTACAAACAGGTGATTCAAAAATATAACCATGTTTGAATATCTCATTACAATATAGGTCTAGAAATATTTCCAGGTTTCAGCAAAAACCAAGAGGTATCAGCTGTTTCATCAAAAAAATTAGGTATCAGCCATGATGTAATGGTCTGGAAGAAGTTTAAACAATAGGCTTGGCCTTCACACCAAAAAAGATTCATTTGAAAGAGTCGAGACAACAGTAGTAATGTTCTCTACCCAAAAAAACTAAAGGACGCTGCTACGTTGCCCGGCCCTAGGGGATGACCATGCCGGGCCGCGGCCGCGTGGCGTGCAGCCATTGGCCCCCTGGCCCGGGGTGGGCCCATGCTAGCAGGGGGGCCAATGGTTGGCCGCCACGTGGGCGCAGGCCAGCGTGGTCACCCCCAGCGGCGGGCAAAATATTATTTCCGAAAACTAAATTAAGAAGAGGGACAGGAGCACTGAGATAAAAGATCGAAATGCACAAAACAAAAGTGATCCTCTACCTACCTTTGGCCTCGTTTTGTTCGCGGAAAGGAGAGGAAAGGAAATCGATCTTTGGTATTTCCTTTCCTTTGGGAAATTACTATTTCCATCGATTTTTCTTTCCTGGTGTTTGGAAATGTCAAGGAAATTGTAAGGGAAAGTGAATACTTAAAGGTGGGAAAGTGAATACTTAAAGGTGGGAAAGTGAATCCTTGCTTGGATGGATGGAACAATTTTCCTTCCTAATTCCCTTTCCATTGGGAATCACTTTCCTTTCCCTCAATGCATTCGGCACCCAAACATAGGAAAGTAATGACTTTCCTTTTCCAACCCCATGATTCCAAGAACCAAACGAGGCCTTTGTGTATAGTATTTTTTGCAAGCCCTAACTCTAAGGCTCCAAGCAAGGGATTTGGGTCCTCTCCACTACAGAACTGGTAGAGAGAACTCTGCAGCAATCTCAACTGTTGCTACGGTTGAGATTGCTTCTGTATAAAATCCAAAACTGCCCCCTAACGAATTTTTCCCGTAAAAATTCTCAAATCCTAACTATCACAGTGTAAATTCAAGGGCTGAGAGGTGCAGAGTTATCTCCTCTCCTCTCCTCTCCTCTCCTGCAGAGGAGAGAACAAGTCCCCAAGGCACGTAAGCAGTCTTAGTTATACAAAACGTAGGACTTCCATGATATCACCCTCCACATAAGCATGTAAGTTCTCACCCTCCCCCATCCCCCTCCTCCCCTCTTCTACTGGGAGAGTCTTACACAAAGAAGGCCTACAAAAGTCCCCATATTTCAAGTAAGAGGGTGTTTAAAACACCTGACCCGGGCCAATAGAGTCACTTCCATTCAAATTTGTCACCCCAGTACCGCCTCTGATTTGACCACTATGATATACAGGTTCCAGTATTCCCTTCTTGACCACATCGGAGAAAAGTCGACCATTCTTGATGCTGTCTTACTTCACCTCATTTCTGTGTTCTGGTGGACTTCTGTGAGGTCCCATTTGTAGCTAGATTCTCTTGGATCAATTAAGATCAATATACAAAACTGGAATTGAAGAAATGATTTGATCCCTGATAAGATAAAATGGGTTTCTCCAAGGAATCAGAGGATCCAATCAACAGTAGCGTAGGGCACAATACGGATTCATATTTTTGATATATGTAAATGACAAACCAAAGTACCACAGAAAAATAAGAGGTCACCAAGCAAAGAAACTCTTAAGAGGTCACCAAGCCATGAAGTCTTAGCTCCAGATAAAGTTCTATGCACTGAACTATAACCCTCATGTCCGAACTACTGTAGAAACTCATAAATTTCAAGATTGCAAACAAGAGTTATTCCCAAGATGCCATCCAATCTAATACCATTGCCATTTTGCCAAGCTTAACTATAGTACTAGCGTTTCAGTAAATTCATACCAGTTTTCACCAAGGTTTCACAAAAAAGCAACAACAACAACAAAAAACCCCACTATTTTTATCTATTAACTATTGGTGCTACCTGCTCATCGGGTGAATCAAAGTTCTCTTCCGGCCTCCAACCAGTCGAGTGCAAAAAAAAAAAAAAAAATGGAACCATATAAAGCAAATCTCCCAAGTCGGTCAAGTAATGACCAAGAAACATAAATCTTAGCTTTAATCCTCAAGAAACTCGAAGAAAAAAGCATACAGATGACAAAGGAATAAAACCTTTGCTTTAAAACTGGGGGAAGAAACTGACAACAAAATCCTAGTCCTTATCTTCACGAGAATATAAATGAAAAGAGAGAAAAGGAGAGAAAGAAAGAAGAGGAAGAACCTATCTTCAAATCAAGGTTCGTTGTATCGGTATCGGACCCTTCCTATGAGTATCGGTGTCGGCGGTATCGACGGTTTCCTATGAGTATCGTTGGCAGCGTTATCGGCAGTTTTGGATCGGAGTTTCGGATTTTTGGTTTCGTAAAGCAAACAATTATTAATAAATTAGAAAGAAAAAATATATATACTTTTAGGAATAATTTTAAGTATTGTTTATGTTGTTTCTTAGTAGTTTTGAAATTGAATGAAACAATAGTCACCCTTGTTGATTGGGTTACAAGCGGTAAGTAAGTTTCCTTCACTTGCATGCTTTTACAACCTTACTATGATTTTACACCCTTGCGGATTGGTCTTTTTCGTTCAAATTTCTTTGCCGAATTGATTGGAAAAGAAAACTCCAAATTCAGTAGCGGCGGCTATCGGATCGGTATATTCCAAATGATAATAATATCAGCCTCATCGTATTAGTATCGTCTAAACTGCAAACTATGCTTCAAATCCAACATTTTGCATCATGACTGCTGACATCTATTCCATTTTCTTCTCCATCAGCATATGTGCTTACCGGACACTCCAAAAATTGGGGTTGTGTTCATGTTGTACACGCGTTGCACATGACACAAACTCCAAATATACTAGCACATGTCAAAATGGGTGTTGTGTTTGAATTGTGTTGTGTTGTATTCGTGTCCTAGCAACATAGATGCATGTATACACCATAAGGTTTGATCGGTTAGAGGGAAAGACAAAGGTATGGAGTATAGTTGATTATAAATATAAAGTTATGATACAGCTCAGAACCATTTAACTAGTTGTTATAAACTATAAGTGGGAAGATAGGGCATGGAGGGGATAGTTTCCACCAACTACGAATCCGGTATGGATTTGACTATATTCGTTTCCAATTGCAGTTAGACATGATATAGTACGAATCTGGATCTAAGGTAGGATCCAATTTGCGCTAGATTCCTTCTGGACACGGACCAATTCAGTATTGTTTCAAACTTTAGTTATTAAAGTACGATTTTGGTCTCAATAATGGGATGACCAAATAAACTTTGCTCTATCTCCATTAGCAATGTTGTTTGTAAGAGAAAAAATAACAGAAACAAAGGGACATCTAGAGAAAAAGAAGGGAAATGAAGAGAAGAGGACAGACAGGGAGAGAGAGAAGACTGACCTCCATATTGGTCATTTGATGCCATCCGTGACCTTCAACAGACCTGGAGTGCGAACTTGATCTTGATCACACAACGATCATGGAAAGAGAGAGTGTTAGCCATGGAGAGTGTTAGCCATGGAAAGAGATGAAGTCGAAGTTCATGCAAAGATGAGGAGTTGATAAAGACGGACTGCTCATACCCTCTCCTCTTCAGATATATGACTGCTCTCTCTCTCTCTCTCTCTCTCTCTCTCTCTCTCTCCTCTCTCTCTCTCTCTCTCTCTCTCTCTCTCCTCTCTCTCTCTCTCTCTTCACTTTGCTAATGATCGCAATGAAAGATGTTGGTTGGAACTACATACTTTATAAGAAGCTTGTAAAGTGCTCCTTCAACACACACACACACACAGATACCCCATCCTTGCTGCAACAGTATCCTAGTTTTTAAAAATAATCAGAGTAATGTATCAATATCCGTTATCATGCAACATCGAACATAAGTGAAAGGAACTGGGTCTTTACAACTCAAACCACTAGCTACCTACTTGATAGGCCTCTCCAACAACCATATTTTATCACAAATACTTTCTGTAAAGTAGTCATTTAACCCTAATAAAGAATCAACAATTTAAAATACTTTGCATCAATTCCCCCCCACAAAAAAGCCTATTGACAATCATAGATTTTCACACCTAAAGCCCCTAATGAGAATAATATATTTAATAGAAAAAGAAAATTCTACTAGATCAAACTACATAGATTAGACGACAACTAAACAAAATGTAGATTATATGAAATACTAGCATAGTACCAATTTATTATATTAGAACCGGGAACTTAAATTCTCAAAACATCAGATTCTAACGAAAATTAGAGGACTGAAACTGAATCCAAGTTCTCAACCCTTGCAGAGTTATTATAGGAATTAAGGAAGAAGTATGATTATAATTTTATACAAAAAAAATAGTTTAATAAATTAATACCTTGACGTTTCAAACTTCAAGATTTTTCATGTGTCAGACACGTATACTTCAACATGCCAAGATTTTTCATGTTCTAAAAACACATATATACTCGAAGGAACTCCACAGAATGCAAGCAGCAATATCACAAATGTTTAATATGAAAATATGGCAAATCAAGATTTTGACTACAAATGTTTAAATAGTTATCAAAGGAATTGGTCAAGCAGATAATTGTTATATTTACACATATACACAAAACATATTTGCATACATATTAAGTTATTAACATATAATAACCATATCCTTTTGCAAGGTTCACATGTTGGACACTTCCCAAGCACTCATGCCAACTGTCCAAGAACTATGACTCAAGACCTTAATTATCAAAATAATTAATTTTTAAGAATGAAAGAACAATATTTTTTTTTAAAGAATGAAAGAACATGTATACGCATGTCTGTGTTGTAAGATTAGCATCATTCAAAATCTTACATCAGCAAGCTATAACATGAATTTTATCCATTTTTGAACTCTTATCCATTTTTCACAGATTGGTCAGCTGGATAAAGTTTGTGTTAACTGTTATAGCTTGTTGATGTATGATTTTAATGATGTTAATCTTGCAATGCAGACATGCTTATACATGTTCTTTCTTTCTTAAAGGAAAATATTGTTCTTTCATTCTTAAAAAACATTCTTTTGATAATTAAGGTCTCGACTATAACGGCCTTAGTTGATACAGGTACTGTAATATCATTACAAAAACAGTAATATCATTACAAATATTCTTTTGATAATTAAGGTCTCGACTATAACAGTCTTAGTTGATACAGGTACTGTTGATTACAAAAACAGTAATATCATTATACGACACAATTTATAAGCACTAGTATAAGACAAGCATTTCAAGTAATCTACACAAGAACAAAAAATAAGAATGTAAGTTTGTCTCATCATAGTAAATGCTCTTAGATAGTAGTACCTGCTCCTTGAATTGCTCTTCTTTCTCTTCATAACTTGAAAGAGCTGTAACTTCAACCTGTGATACTCATAAGCAGAAGTTTAAGTACTAATATGGAAGTAGCTAGCTTAGGAGTATAAAGTGAATCTCAAATAAAGAAAATCTTTAACTTACATTAAAAAAATCACTAAGTGGAGTTTCTTTGTGAGCTTGTGGTTTAGGAACAGAATCCCATATCTGTAAAATCAAACATCAAATGACAATGTTCAGAAATTTAGGCAGAACATTAAAACCTAAAAGGCAATAACATTGAAGGTACCTTTTGTATATCTTCCCTCAAGATAGGTTCTAAGTTTTCCAAAGGTGTCTGCTCATTTGGATTGGAAGCAAAAAGGAAAATGAGGATTACTAATGTAAGGGAGATATAAACAATGAATTTTAAAACTGCTATTTTGGAGAGTAGAAAACACACCTTGCTTTTATCACGTATGACAAAAAGTAAAGTTGTTTTGCGAGGACTGAACAAGCGCATCATGACCTGTTAAGAAAGTAAAAACACCAAGCATAGTGAGGAAAGCATACCCCGGTAGCAGTAGCCAATCGCATGCATAAGTACAGCTGTATGTGACCTGAAATACTGTCTTTAGAAGAGGCTTGTTTGCTGCCTGCTCTCGCCCAATGTCGTGACACCACCTAAAATTATATAGGTGATAGATGACGTCAAATAAATAAGCAAGAAGCAGAACTTATAAAATATGAAAGTCAAGTATCAATGAAATAAATCAAAATGATTAACCAGTACACTTACATATTTATCAGCACTATATCTGAAACTGCAAGAGCAAAAAGAGCACTCTGCTTCTCGAATGCAGTGTCGTCCTGGAAATATCAATAATCAAGTCTCCAGATTCAAAATCACGACCACCCCATCGTTATAATGATGGGGAAATGATAAGGTATATCCTTTAGATTCAACCGGTGTTTGCAGTAATATCATTTTTTACCAAACTTCTTTCATTTCTCATGACAGAAAAGACTGTAATTCATTGTAATTAACCAAGTTCTTATGGTATTATTGCTCTTCTTGAAATCCAGTTAGGGCCTGTTTGGTTTGGAAGAAGTCAGATTTGGCCAAAATTCTGGATTTGCCCTATTTGAGTTCAGTTCTCATGTTTGGTTCAAAGAGAGAAGTGAACATAGAAAAGGAAGTTGTGTAGCGAGAGCACTTCTTGTCCCCCTAGAAGTTTGCCTTTTCACCTCCTTCACAAACTGGGTGAAGTGGGTTGGATTTTGCAGTTTATTATTTTTTAATATTTGTTTGTTGTATAAAGAGCAAGTAGTGTATAGTATTAAGTGATGAAATAGTGATTAATATAATATTACTAATATTTATTAAGTAGGTAACTAATGAAACATTATACTGATTAAGTAATCAGTATTGTATAATAGAAATACTAGTAAGGAAATAGTAATTAATATATAATTAGTACTTTTTGATAAAGATAATAGTAATTAACCGGCAGCACTAAAGTAAAAAGTAAAAAAGTAGTAAGTATTAAGTAATAATTAATAGTTAGTGATGCTTAACTAACATGAGTGTTCTAAATGGCGGTTGAGGCGACCGCCTAGGCAGTAGGCATTTTCTCTCTCCGCACCGCTTTTGTGGTAGGCGGTGGAGTAGGCAGCCAACAGAGGTTTGGCGGTGTAAGCAAAGGTGAGGCGGCGTAGGCGGGCGCCTAGGCGGAGCAATACCTAACAAGATGTTTTGGCCAAAAGGTTTTGCAAGCATTATGGCCTATGGTTCACTTTTGCAAAACTAAAACTTCAAAAACTTCGTTCTATAACTTAGTTATGTATGGAATACTCTTAAAATATGCATATTATACAAAAAAAAACGGTGGTGAAATAGTAAAAAAAGTATCAACCACCTAGACAGCCTAGGCAGTAGGCGGTCTCTCTCTGCTGCGCACCCGCCTACCGCCGTTTAGAACCCTGACTAACATGTAAATCATTAATATTCATAATAAAATATTAAATTAATGGTTTAAATTGTTAATAGACCTTATTCAGTATTGAGTAAGAAAACCAATTAATATAATATTGTATTATTAAGATAATTAACTATTAATAAATAGCAACAAAGATAATTAACTATTTATCATTATAGCTATCTACTATTAATTATTTCTTTATTAACATTATAATACACTATACAAGTTTTCCACTTCACACTTTTCTCTATCCAAACACATTTTGGAGAGACAAGGGGACAAGAAAGTGCAACGACTTTCTTCGCTAGAACCCCACTTTCCCACCTCCTTCACACTTCTCGCAAACCAAACAGCACCTTAGCTAAGATTCCAGTTTTCTTGGTTCTTCATGAGCATATTGGCTACTCACCTTTATCTACAACAAAGTGATCCAGACTGTCAGTAAGGGTCTTTATTTCACTTGAAGACTCCTCAGTATGGCAGTAAAGACAATAATTGAAGAAATAGACATGGGAAGCTCCGTAAGCCATACACTTTCCGTTACAGTGTCAATCTACAATGATAGTTCATACCCACTATTATTAGGGAGACTTCTTCGCCCTAGATGTTAGCGTTAGAAAGGACATGGCCCTTAATAGAGTCGAATGTAATAAGACGATTTAAACAACCGACCCCAGAAATTTGGTATATAGGATTTGTTCACCTTAGATTGAAGTGGTTTATGATGTAATTATGTTAACAGAATAAAACCAATATAAGCAACACAAGTTAATCTCTACCTGGTTAATAATTACGATATGTGAACAACACTTTAGAATTTTGGGTACATTTCAATGCAACATATAGATACAGTGCAGAAACAGATCTTCAAGTAGCTTCAAAAAGTTGTTTGCATTAAGTACAATCAATCCTTTAAAATAATACCTCTCCTCGTTCTCTACCGTCAGTTCCCTCCAAATCCATGACAATGGTACACGGCTCAATCTCAGCGCACCTTGCCAACCAGATGCCTTTTGTAGTTTGAGACCTATATAAAAAGAATCAAAGCTTTCATATGGTGTTAAATTGAGGTCAACTTAGACAGGATAAAGCTAACACTAAGCACAAGTAACATTCTACTTGCCTTCCCCTAAAAGCATCCATCTCCCTAAAGTTTGTGCGAAATAGATTATTCAGAAGAGTGCTTTTCCCTGCCAAGTAATATAAAATTCATGAAATATGCTTTTGAATGAGAATTCCAAATATATGTGATCAGTATCATCTTTACGTCAACATTAAAACAAAGATCGAAGAGTGTGAGTACTTTGCAGCAGCAGATAAACTAAAAAAGCATTTACGATGTATGGACGTAAAAGAATTGAATGAATCAATGAATGCATATAGAAAAGCAAGAACGTATTCCAGGTGCAAAGTATGAACTATGAAAAGCAGTTCAGAGTCTTCATATTAAAATAAAAACTTCAATGACCTAGGAAGAATATATGAACATTTTGGCAAAGCAACAAGCAAGAGGTCTTTGTACAATGAACTAGAATTGTACAAGGGAGCTAAATAACTCCCTTTTGGTACACAAAATTTCAGAGGAAATGCTGCCACTATGTTGCCCAGACATGATATAATACAGCACGATATGGACATAGTGATAGGACTGGCACCAATTTGACATGCCTAGAGTATTTTGGTGTGTACGCATCTCTGGTACATGTCCAGTTCGGACACGGGGTTAACACTTTATTTTGGAATGCACGTACTCCCAACTGACGTGTATTACTAAGAATAGGTTCACATTATGTATAAACTAGTCTAAGTATAGGGGGCAAAATCGTCGCCTTTTCTCCGTAGTTTCATTCCGAACTTCAACCAACTCAATTTTTTGGTCACCCAAAAAAGACTTATCTCAATAATTATGAAACAACACAATAACAACATCTCATAGAAAAAGGTTATTAACTACACAGAAGATAAGAAAATCATGAAAATAAAATATTGAGAGAATCATGACAACACAAGTCATCTCGTAGAACTTCAGGGTAAAAACACCAATGTGTATTTCCGGAAAACATACCACTACTTTGTGGACCCATTATAGCAACCACCGCATAGGAAAGTCCACATTCCCCCAACTTAATGGTCTTCATGAAGTTATCAATGCCATCAACGTTAAATTCGCCATCTCCATCAATGAGTTGGGTAGAACAACATTCGTCACTCATTTCTGAGAACAGAAAAATATTGATCAGGTATTACGCTTTGATCCAAAATATACAGGTGAGAAAGTTCTACAGGAGACTGGAACCATAAGAACACTTTAGGCAAAAACAAATAAGCAGTCAAATCGGATTTCAAGGACATTAAAAGCATGAGTCTAGAAATTTCCTGTTTCAGAAATCATGGATCCGGAAGACGTGTTTGGTCAAGTTGGTTTCAAAATAGCAGCAAATGGTTGGAGAACAGAAATGTCTTCCGTCAATACAACTTCGCCCATGCTGTACTTAAAACTCCCAGCAGGTGGGTTTTTCCGAACATGGTCTAAAGGTTGTCTTTTGCTCTTATCGGCGTTACATATTTACACAACTTCCCAAAAACCAAGGGTTCCCAGTGTCAATGTGTTCCAAAACCTACTTTTTTCGTAAATTATCAAAATTATATGGAAAAAAATCACTCACAAACCAGTTAATTGGAAAATGAAGCTCCATGTGTAAGCTTCTTAAACAAATTCCACTTACTGCATGCCTTCTCTCAATGCAATATTACTTGCATGAGAATTCAATCATTATGTTTGGGCTGTTTTATGATTAAATTTGAGCCATACAAAACTCCAGCATTGATTCAAATATCAAATTAATTGCTTTCGACATATCATCACATGCGCACAAAATTGCAAAAAAAAAAAAATCATTCTTTCACCGAATCAGTTCAAAAAGGCATGCCCTGAATAAACCAGAGGTCCCAAATCAGTTCAAGAAAACCCTAGGACTCGACGAATGATATGATCCGATCGATAAAGGTAGGTACAACAGATCCATCAACAGCTTCAACAAAATCCTAATTTTTCCAAATGATCCGAGAATTAGCAAGATCTGACGAATTCCAGACAGGAATGAAGAATAATTTACCGGCGATTTGGTGCGATCGGAGGAGTCGTAGATCGTCGGCGGACGTCTTCGCGCGAGTGATTTCGAAGAGGGTGGAGAACGAGAAAGAACGAATCGAGCAGCTCCGTCTCCGCCACTTTTAAAGAAGCGTGGTCAGAAGGAAAAACAATAAAAATAAAAGTCCACTGTAAAACAAAAAAAATGGAAAAAGGAGAATGGTGGAAGTGGGACCCCCTTGTTAGCAAAAAAAAAAAATTCTTCATTTTTTCCACCACTTACGGGCTCAGTTAAATCGTGTGTCTTTCTGGTTCCCACACACAATTTTTAGCCGATCGTCATATCATCGGACTCTTCGTACGAATCTTATTTGCAGTGACTTTGTCATCATCTTCCACCTTGTTAGCAATCACTCGAATAAAACTCGTATTATATGCAAAAAAAAAAAAAACGTATCTTTCATAATCGTATAATACGTGCATACTTTTGAAAGATTTGAATCATGACATAAATTTTAAGCATGCAAAGTTTACCTATTTCGTATAAATTATTAAAATATTGACAAAATAAATGTAATGGGAACCTATTAATTAACTAAATTTGATAATATATTTAATAATATAAAAAATTTAACCTCAACATTTTTAATTTTTGACCAAATTTTTGAATATATTTTATTTGCATTGAGTCGATTTACACCCATACTTTTGTCGCAATATTTTTTTTTCCGAATGCTAATAAGGGCGGGACCCGTGCAAGTGCACCGACGTCGACGTCAGGTTGGGCCCACCAACCGCCCCTCTGTACATACGAACTAAAACGGTATGAATGATATCTTTAGATTCATGTGCGTGAACTAAACTTTGATACAGAAGACTATATTAAAGTTTTGATATAGCTTTGTATGACAGGTGGGTACCTCTATATATAGGGTCCGACTATTGACACCCCATCTATTTCTAAGTTGACCCCAATTTCTAAGTACACCCCACCTAAAAATAAAATAACTTATAAAAATACTAAGTACACCCCAAATGTTGACAAAAATACCCTTATGACTTAAACCATAGTGTACAACCCCCACATCCCAATTTCTAAGTACACCCCATTCCTCTCTATACACAAAATTCTACATTCACCCCACTCTCCTCTCTCCCTACATACACCTCCACTCTACTCTCTTCCCCATCAAACCCTAACCCTAACCCTAACTACTCTCTTCCTCCACACTACTCTCTTCCCCATCTCTCCAACACCAGATTTGAGTCGGAGAAGTCCCCCATTGTTCACCCCACTCCGAGAAGTCTCTTCACCATGGATCGAGGTGAGTATCAAACATTTCAATCCAAACTACATTCTCTCCCATTGTTTTGTCGAGCATTTAGGGTTAGAACCCCATTGTTTTGTCGACCATTTAGGGTTAGAACGAAAGAACAGATCGAATTTTTTCCCAAAATTTACGGATCTGTTCGACTCTGGTCGGTCGGACATACAGCAATGTGTTCGACTCACGATAGTCGAACACCATGCTTACTGTTCGACCTGTTTCAGTCGAACAGTACAGATTTGTTCGACCTGTTATGGTCGAACAGTGTGGGTTAGTTCGACATATAGGGACCGAACAATACAATTTAAAAAATATTTCTTTAAGCCATGTTATTTTGGTGGAACTTGTAGGAAAGCAAACTAGTAGGAGGGAAACGACTCATGCTTCAGCTAGGAGACGTCGGGCTGAAGAGGAGGAACTTGCACGTCTTCAACAACAAGCACTTGTTGCTTCGACTCAAACGGCCGACCAAGAGCAGGAGCAAGAACGCCACACTGATGAAGAGCGCCACACTGATGAAGAGTGCCAAACTGATGAAGAAGAGGATGAGGATCCTGACATTTTGACAGGGCCTTGTCCCGGTGGACCCGAAGATCCACAACTTATTCCAAGTTTCAAGACACATGTGGCGTACGAGATTTGGAATGGCATTGAGAGGGACGTGTTAAGGTGTTGGTGCCACACAACCAAGCTGTACGCATGGAAGTTGGAAGGTAACATAAATCATGTCCTTCAAAATTCTCGTATAGCCAACATAAGGTCGTTTTCGTACAAGACGCCAAATAAGAATCTAATTTGTGCGTTTGTTGAGCGTTGGCAACCGGAGACCAACACATTTCACATGCCGTTCGGAGAGATGACAATTACATTAGATGATGTTTTTTGTCTTACCGGACTCCCGGTAAGTGGCTTACCGGTGGTGGAACCAGTGTCAGCAAGGGGACCGGAGGACCCTAAGAAGATGATTCGTAGATTGTTGGGGGTGTCAGAAATTGAGGCACAGGATGAGCTATTGAGTCAAAGAGGTAGCTCGGTCCGGATGGAGTGGCTCCGGGCTAGATTTGAGTCGGATGTGAGTGGCACGGATTCGTCGAAAAGAAGACGTGATGCCCGTGCGTACTTATGGTATGTGCTTGGATGCACCATTTTTGCTGACAAAAGTGGGACACGGGTTGACACAAAAATTCTAGCCCTTCTGGAGAATGTCAACAACGTCGATGACTACGCTTGGGGAGCAGCTGCTTTAGCTTTCTTGTATCGACAGCTTGGAGTAGCATCTCGGAGTGGGGTGCGGCAAATTTGTGGATACCTGACTTTACTGGAGGTAACTATATCTCCTACTTATATGTTTTAATTTAATGTTATACATCCGACCAATATGCTTCATATTTTTTTTTTTTGTAGGCCTGGATCTTCGAGTACTTTCCGTTCACGAGGCCTACCCATAACGTCAATTATCGGATGGGGGAACCACTTGCTATGAGGTGGGCCAATAGGCCCCATGCTGGAGGAGGTACCAACCTGGTCTCATCCATCAGGGAGGTATTGGACAATCTTCAAGTCCACAATGTGAGTGTAATTTTGCTTAAATTTTTACTGTCGCTATATATGTGTTCTATAATTGCTTAAATTTTTATTGTAGGTGAATTGGACACCCTATAACGGGATGAGGGACACTTTTCCTCGGGACGAGGTGACTTTTTTTCATGGATGTATACGTGCATTTGACAATGTAGAGCCATATCATCCCGACCGTGTCCTTCGACAATTTGGACTACGGCAGAAAGTTCCTTATCCTCCGTTGTTTCCAAATGAGGTTCGACGGGGAAACACGAGCCAGAAGTACAAGCTGGCGTTCCATGTTCTAGGAGGCTACTTCCAATACTGGCGCAGCCATGTACTGTCTGCCGAAGCCCGTGGGGGAACTGCAAACCCTGCATGGGAGTGTTCACCTGATTATATGGACTGGTACAAAAAGTTTTCACATCCTATTGTCCAGAATTCGGAGAACGTCTCTAGTGCTGCGGGGACTACATCTACACAGACAGGGCCACAACCATGGGACATGATTGGGAATGCTTTGGGATATCTGGAACCAGTCTACCAGACATGGATCTCAAACCGAGAGGCGCTAGACATTCCGACCTATGAGACGGCAATGATCGGAGCATATCGAGCATTGAAGCTACAGTCTCCAGAGGAACCTTAATCTTCAACGAGGGAGACTGGTAGACGTAGGCGACGTAGATCGTAGATTTGTGATATCTTGTTTTGTGATATTTTGTGATATACTCGAATGCGTCATCGACGCTAGATATCTTGTTATGTTTTGTGATATTTTGTGATATACTCAAATGCGTCATCGACGCTAGATATCATGTTATGTTTTGTGATATTTTGTGATATACTCGAATGCGTCATCGACGCTAGATATCATGTTATGTTTTGTGATATTTTGTGATATACTCGAATGCGTCATCGACGCTAGATATCTTGTTATGTTTTGTGATATTTTGTGATATACTCGAATGCGTCATCGACGCTAGATATCTTGTCTTGTGAATTGCCTGTACCAGTGCTGTTCGGCAAACATATGTCGAACAAATGCATACTGTTCGACCATAACAGGTCGAACAGTTCAATAATGTTCGACATATACAGGTCGAACATATGTATACTGTTCGACTTTTTCAGGTCGAACAGTTCAATAATGTTCGACATATACAGGTCGAACATATGTACACTGTTCGCCTTTTCCAGGTCGAACAGTTCAATAATGTTCGACATATACAGGTCGAACATATGTACACTGTTCGACTTTTACAGGTCGAACAGTTCAATAATGTTCGACATATACAGGTCGATCATATGTACACTGTTCGAATTTTCCAGGTCGAACAGTACATGTTTTAACATATGCAACATACGTTCAAACGTCCCACAAAATATTAGCACAAATTCATTATAAATTTCTCAAAATACGAGCCACAGTTCATTATACGTTCAAATGTCCCACAAAATATTAGCACAAGTTCATTATACGTTCAAACGTTCCATTACAATTAATTAATGAGCTTGAAGCAAATTCAATTCAATATAATCGGTGAAGCCGCGACTTGTACGGGAAAAGTTGCACGATACTTCTGCAACCGATGCTCCAAAATTTTGCCCCAACCAGATGCACACGGAAGACGCAAAGTAGACCAACTGCTGACAACGGGTGGTAATATTGCGTCTTCGGACAAATTGACCTACATACAGATGGATTGAAACATATTAGATAATAGTTGTTGTATACACAAAAAAATACACATTAGGAGAAAAACATTACCACTATGAAATGATTATTGTTAACAAAAGCCATGCAGATTAGCCGAGGGTTCGTCGGAACTTCTGTCACCATAGGAAGAAACGTAGCGCTCTCCAACTCATGAATGTGGATAAACGCCATGTTGTACGCCGATGCCGCCAACAAATAATTATCGGGATATCTCCACCAGTAGTTACTGTCCATAACCGGAGCTGAGAAGTAATTCAAAGATTCAAGTAATTGTGCGGGAGAGCCCTTACTCAAGTAACACTTGCCGTATAAATCGACCCTCGATGACAACTCTTGCATGAGGTCATTACGTACTTTTGCCCATGACTCCTCCCCCAACCCTACTGCATGGGCTACGCATCGGAAACCACAATGTCCATCCCCAAGAACGTCTACCACACTCGACACGTACGAATGAAATCGAGGTGGAATCTTCTCCAGATATGCAATAAGGGTGTCATTGCGCAATGACTTACGTTTATCCGGTACCTTCTTCCTTCGAATAGAAGTAAACATTGGTTTTGCCGACGGGGGTCCACCGACAATTAAAGTTTGCTCCAACGGTAAACAACTATCGTGAGCGGCTTCAACTATTTCAAATTTGCTTCGCTCACGTTTCGTCGAGTTTGTATTGTGTGTTTTTTTCTTGTTTGGCCTACCACGAGGTCGAGTGTTGACAACCGGTTCGAGCAACAAAGACGTTGAAGGAACTGATATCTCCCGGAGTCTTTTAAGCAATAAGAGCCTTTGGGAATCATTAGCCACATCAAACATATGGTTAATATTATCCATGGTCTCAACCCAACGACTTCGGATATCTTCATCATGTACTTTGTTTGTTTTGGCAGGTTCACAATCGAGCTTTCTCCAGTATTTGTCAACCATATCAAGCTGGATGTATTGTCCATCCCGTTTTAGCTGTGCATGCTCATGTGCACAAGGTAGCCCGCAAGTTCTTCTCAACACACAACCACAAAGTAGGGGATCGACGCCGGTATCATCTAAACTCTTCAACTCGTCATAAATCCTACTGAGAGCATTATGAGACACCAACCCGCGAATAATCTTAAACAAGGGAGAACTGTATCGATGGGGTGTCACATTAAGGCTCGTCTCAAATGAGCTCTTAATTTGGTTGTGTGAATTTGTCAGCAGACTATGTATCCTTTCCCACGATATCTCGAAAGTTGATTGACTAGTCCCAAGTTGTTTTTTCAACTTTGCGTGTGCACTCTCGGCCCTGTGAGTATCGAAAACATGGAGTCAAAAAACTCACGTAATACTGTAAAAAAAACATTCATATGTATTGTCACGCCCCGATTCCGTCGAATCGATAGTCGTCCCCCGGGCGTGATGCCGTGCGAACCTAATTTGCGATCGCACAAGGCCAAGTCATAAGGTAATCCGAGACACGAGATCTAAGAGAGTACGCAGACAAATTGATACACACAATAAGTAAAGGAAACTTGATCTTTATTGATAATGAACATCTTTTTACAGACTCCGACACAAGACTCATTGCCGCGCGGGCTACAACATGACTCGATTACAAAAGAGTGCCGATGAGATGGCCGTTCCATACATTGCACACATCCCTCAATATACACAAGTACTCCATTGACCTGGATGGGAGGGACGTTGAGTCATTTTCCTTGGACTGTCGAGAGCCTTCAAAATGTGGAGTCGCTGAGAGATAGTCTTCGACGCACGGCCGAAGCTTCAAAAGTCACGAACGTCGCCTTGCTAGTTGGCGCGTCCTTCCTGGTTCGCGGGACCTGCAAAGAGCGAGGATCAGCACGAAACACATGTACTGGCAAATGGCTAATTTAAATCCAAGCTCTGCATTTGATTCAAGAAGTTTCATAAGCATGTTTGCTAGCTATTTCAATGATCTTTCTAACCATCCTGTATGATTTGCATGTTAACATGTTTTGAGGCAAGCAACTATCATTTTCATCCCGTGTCCCGTGCACCTGTTAAGTAGTGACAGGGGTTTAAAGGCCACTGGCAATGTCAAGCCATCGCGGACTATAGCATTCGGTTAGACGACGCCCCTTTCGCGTCGGGTAGCGAGCCCTGTGCGAAAGTGCCCGCATAACTCGCGCCGATGAAGGGTTGGCGCTGCTACACTCGTTCCTCCCGGGCCGAACCGGTCCCTTGGCCGAGGCAACCGTTCGAGGAAACTTCACCTTGTCGACAAGTTGTCCAATGACCGTTTTCTTTGGAACTTAGTTGATTTACTCATTTTTCCGTATCGTTGCGATAAGCGTTAATAGATTCATTCGTTGGATTGGCATAGACCAAGTGTAATTGCATAGGGAAGCACGTTTTTCATTTCCAAAACCGACAGTTCGATAACAAGTGTTTCGTGAAGTATCGTGCCACGATTTCATTGATTCTATACTATTATGACAAGCATTTATTTTACTTCACATGTTGAGTTTTGGAGTAGAGGGACGGGACGAAGGAGGTCAGCCACTCGCCTTAGCTTGCTTCAAGCGAGCGACCGGTTGGCTGCGCTGTCGTCGCCTACGCGATCACCTGCAATCGCATAAGCAACTGATTAGAACACTGTGTATTTCAAGGAATTTCGATATGAATGCGAGCTCGAAAACGCGTCACGAAAACCCATCGAAAGCATTCACGAAAACGAAAGCCAAAGCCAATTCAAGTGCGGCATGAAAACCAGAGCAACGGGAGGTCTCTCCCGACTCAGCCGCAGAGCCAATCCTCGAGGCGCAACCCGCTGAATATGGGACTTGGTTCCGAAGAAGCCATTCCATAACGTGGAATGGATCTTAATTCAACCGTTCCCGTTCGATCGATTCGGCCGATTCCGACCTATCGGTCCCGACCAAATCGATAGCGACAGTGTTCCTTTCTCGCGCACCCCGTGGACGGAGACGGGGCACGATGTAGGGACGGGGCACTACACCATAACCAACTAATAAAAAGTTTCGTCCTCGAAACTTAAAGATGAAACCTACCTCTACGAGAACAATAAAGGGAATTTATCCTTCATCTCCGATTCAAGCTCCCACGTCGACTCTTCGACCGAGTGGTTCTTCCAGAGGACGCGGACGAGAGGGATCGCTCGATTGCGCAGCAGCTTATCCTTGCGTTCTATGATTCGAACTGGTTCTTCAACGTAGGATAAGTCAGACTTTAGCTTCAGCTGGCCAAAATCTACCACGTGGCTCGGGTCGTGCACGTACTTTCGCAATTGAGAGACATGGAAGACATTGTGAACACCTTCAAGCGCCGGTGGTAGGGCAATTTTATAGGCCACTGGCGCGACCCGTTCAAGTATTTCGAACGGCCCGACGAATCTCGGACTCAGCTTTCCTTTCGCGCCGAACCGACTAACTCCCCGCATGGGCGACACCTTGAGGAATACGTGATCGCCTACTTGAAACTCGAGTGGTCGACGATGAATGTCCGCGTAGCTTTTCTGGCGACTCTGTGCGGTCTTTAATCTTTCCCGAATGAGCTTGACCTTTTCCACAGTCTGTTCTACCAGCTCCGGGCCGAGTATCTGCCGTTCCCCGACTTCATCCCAGCAAATAGGAGATCTGCACTTCCGGCCGTACAAGGCTTCATACGGCGCCATTTGGATGCTGGATTGGTAGCAATTGTTGTATGCAAATTCCGCCAGCGGTAGGTGGACGTCCCAGCTTGATTTGAAGTCGATAGCGCAGAGCCGTAGCATGTCTTCAAGAATCTGGTTGACGCGCTCCGTTTGGCCGTCGTCTGAGGATGGTAAGCTGAGCTGAACTGCAACTTGGTTCCCAGCGCCGACTGAAGGCTACTCCAGAATCGCGACATGAACCGTGAATCCCGATCAGAGACGATGGATACTGGAACTCCGTGCAGCCGTACTATCTCGTCAAGATAAATCTGCGCCAGGCGATCGACGCTCCAAGTAACTTTGATGGCGATAAAGTGCGCTGACTTGGTTAATCGATCGACGATGACCCAGATGACGTCGTTCCCCCGTGGTGTCTTCGGCAGGCCAACAATAAAATCCATAGTGACATGATTCCATTTCCACTCGGGAATAGCGAGGTTCTGCATCTCCCCGCCCGGTCGCTGATGCTCAGCTTTCACCTGCTGACAGGCCATGCATTGCGACACGAAGAGCGCCACATCTCTCTTCATCCCGTGCCACCAAAAGGTCGTGCGGAGGTCCTTATACATTTTGGTACTGCCTGGATGCAAAGTGTATTTCGCATAGTGCGCCTCCGCCAGGATCTCCTTTCTAAGTTCTGAATCGTCCAGAACGCATAGCCTACCCTTCAATCGAAGCACGCCGGTTTCGTCTTCCGCAAAGTCGGTCGTCCTGCCTGTCGAAATTAGCTCTCGCACTTTCTTCAGGTACGAATCGTCCGTCTGAGCGGTCTTGATCTTATTCAGCAAGCTCGGCTCCAACTGTAACTTTACCAACTGCACGTTCCGGAATCTGACTCGGAGCTCGATGCCCATCTCTTCGAGGTCGCGTAGCAGTCGAGGGTCGATGGATAACGAGGCAAGGTACTTCCGACTCAAAGCGTCCGCCACAACATTTCCCTTTCCCGGCGTGTAGTCGATAGTCAAGTCGTAATCATTGATTAGTTCCAGCCAACGCCTTTGCCGCAAGTTCAGCTCCTTCTGCGTGAATAGATACTTGAGGCTCTTGTGATCGGTATAGATCGTGCACGCCACACCGTAGAGATAGTGGCGCCACAATTTCAACGCAAACACAATCGCCGCTAACTCCAGGTCGTGCGTGGGATAAATTTTCTCGTGCGGCTTTAGCTGTCGGGACGCAAAAGATATCACCTTGTTCCGCTGCATCAGCACGCACCCCAAGCCCTGACCGGACGCGTCGCTAAATATCTGGAAACCCTCAGTCCCTTCTGGAAGTGCGAGTATCGGGGCCGAGACGAGCCTCTGCTTCAACTCTTGGAATGCAGCTTCACAGTCGTCTGACCATTCAAAGGCGACTCCTTTCTGGGTGAGGCGAGTCAGAGGCGATGCGATCTTCGCGAAGTCTTTCATGAAGCGTCGGTAGTATCCAGCTAGGCCAAGGAAACTTTGAATCTCGCCGACGGACGCTGGCCGTTTCCAATCGACAACGGCTTCAACTTTCTTTGGGTCGACCGCAATGCCTTCAGCAGAAATGATGTGTCCGAGGAATGCGACGCTGCTAAGCCAGAATTCACATTTGCTTCGCTTCGCGTAGAGTTGATTTTCTCGAAGGGTCTGAAGCACGGTCCGCAGATGCTCAGTATGCTGCTGCTTATTCTTCGAGTAGACGAGTATATCGTCGATAAAGACCACTACGAACTTGTCGAGGAAGGGTCGGAACACCCGATTCATTAAATCCATGAAGGCAGCAGGGGCGTTCGTTAGGCCGAACGGCATTACCAGGAACTCGTAATGGCCGTATCGAGTGCGAAAGGCAGACTTTGGCACATCGTCCGGCTTGATCTTGAGTTGATGATAACCCAAACGCAGATCAATTTTAGAGAACACCGTGGCTCCTTGGAGCTGATCGAACAGATCATCTATGCGGGGCAGGGGATACTTGTTCCGGACGGTGGCTTTATTTAGCTCGCGGTAGTCGATACAAAGACGCATAGAGCCGTCCTTCTTCTTGACAAATAGTACGGGCGCTCCCCACGGCGAGACGCTGGGTCGGATGAATCCCTTGTCGAGCAATTCCTGTAACTGCACCTTGAGTTCTTTAAGCTCTGCAGGGGCCATTCTGTACGGGGTCTTCGAGATCGGTCGAGTGTCGGGGAAGGTATCGATAGTGAACTCAATCTCTCGATCGGGCGGCATGCCGGGCAACTCGTCCGGGAACACATCGGGGAATTCTGCCACAACGTCGGTCTGACCCGCGTTTGCACCATCCTGTCGCATGTCTCGAACGGAAGCCAGGTAGCCTTCGCACCCGGAATGCAGCATCCGTCGAGCAGATATCGCATAGATCACCATGCAGGTCGGCGACGCCTCACCACACGAGTAGCAGAATTCAGGCACTCCCGGTATGCGGAAAGTGACTTTCTTCTCAGCGCAGTCTATGGTTGCGTTGCACGGACCGAGCCAATCCATCCCCAGAATGATGTCGTAGTCTTTAATGTCTAAGACTATCGCATCAAGACTGACCCGTTGACCACCTATACAGATGATTCCGTCTCCGCAGACTAAATTCGCAGCTAGTGGTATGCCCGACGGGATATTAACAGTAAGCTCAAGACCGAGCGGTGTCAGGGGAAATTTGTGTTCGGCGACGAAGTCCGCCGATATGAAACTATGCGTGGCACCTGAATCAAACAATACACGAGCAGGTTTATTATTGAATTGCAGTATACCTGTCACAACTGTGTCAGATGCGAACACTTCGTCTCGGGTCATGGCGTAGACACGGCCCTGAGCATTGGGGCGACGGTCTTGGCCATTCTGTGGTGCGGTCGGTGGAGCCCGAGGTGCTTGGCCTCGGTTTTGTTGATGTTGCGGGCGCTGGCTCGACGTAGCTTCCGGACAGTCCCTTACGAGATGATCTCTTTTGCCGCATGCGAAACAGACTCTGTTCTTAAGTCGGCAGTCGGTGTCCAGGTGCCCGTCCTTGTGGCAGAAATTGCAGACCATCCGTTCCTTCGTCTGGTTGCCGCGATGTTGACGCTTATGTGCGTTGTTGCCTCCCGTATAACTATGGCATTTGTTATTAGAGTTAACAGCGCCGGTAGTAGTAGGAGGATACTCGGACTCCAGACGGATGGCGTGGTTGAGTGCCTCGCCCACAGTTTTGTATTCCGGCACCGAGACATGTGCACGGATAGTGGAACGCAGGCCCACTACGAATCGCTTTGCTCGGCTTGCAGTAGTAGGTAGATAGTCACCAGCGAACTTGGCCAGTTTGTTGAATTTGGCCGCATATTGTCGTACAGTCATATTCCCTTGCGTCAGCTGCATGAACTCGTTCTCCTTTTTCCTGTCGCACGGCTGCAGAAAGATATTCGTTCTCGAACGCATTTCTGAATGTCGCCCATGAGATCGCCGCTGTCTCGTCTTCACGTCGAATAGCCCGCTTCTGCACAGCCCACCAATCGTGCGCGTTCATTCGAAGTAATAGTTGAGCACACGCAACTTTCTTCGGGTCCTCGACATCCAGAAGCTCGAACTTGTCTTCCAGCTCCTCCAACCAGTCGATCGCCACCGCGGGATCTTCTGTGCCGTTGAAGGAAGTGCGGCAGCTTTTAGTGAACTTTGACACGTCGAAGTTGGAACTTCTCGGTGTTGCAGGTGAGAGCACGTGCGTCTCTGGTTCGGCTTCGTTGGATCGAACCGCAGGCTGGGTCACGGTAGGTGTCATCGTTGAGTTGTTGTTGCCGACGACCGACTGTACGATCTGCTGAAGGGTATTCAGCTGCTGCTGCTGCAGCTTGAATTGAGCCTCGAACCGACTCTCAAATTGAGCCTGACGAGCCTCCGCTTGCTGACGATGGAGCTCGTTTTGACGTTGCTGCATTTCAAGCATTTGCAGCATACGTTGCATCGGGTCGCCGGAAGATCCGGCTACAGTAGGCGTCATTCCCGTTGGGTTAACGGAATGCTCGGGCCTAGAAGCACTCGAGCCGCTCGAAGCGCTCGTCTCGTCTTCCGCCTGAGCTCCCGTAACTGCAGGGAAAAAGGAAGGCAACTCTCGTTAGTTTCAGAAAATGTCCTGGGTTCAGCGTATGGAACAACTCTTCTCATCGACACGAGGTCAACGGTCGGAGACTAGAATTCGACACGAGAGGCCAAGGACGTAAAGCCGTGCTCTGATACCATTATGTCACGCCCCGATTCCGTCGAATCGATAGTCGTCCCCCGGGCGTGATGCCGTGCGAACCTAATTTGCGATCGCACAAGGCCAAGTCATAAGGTAATCCGAGACACGAGATCTAAGAGAGTACGCAGACAAATTGATACACACAATAAGTAAAGGAAACTTGATCTTTATTGATAATGAACATCTTTTTACAGACTCCGACACAAGACTCATTGCCGCGCGGGCTACAACATGACTCGATTACAAAAGAGTGCCGATGAGATGGCCGTTCCATACATTGCACACATCCCTCAATATACACAAGTACTCCATTGACCTGGATGGGAGGGACGTTGAGTCATTTTCCTTGGACTGTCGAGAGCCTTCAAAATGTGGAGTCGCTGAGAGATAGTCTTCGACGCACGGCCGAAGCTTCAAAAGTCACGAACGTCGCCTTGCTAGTTGGCGCGTCCTTCCTGGTTCGCGGGACCTGCAAAGAGCGAGGATCAGCACGAAACACATGTACTGGCGAATGGCTAATTTAAATCCAAGCTCTGCATTTGATTCAAGAAGTTTCATAAACATGTTTGCTAGCTATTTCAATGATCTTTCTAACCATCCTGTATGATTTGCATGTTAACATGTTTTGAGGCAAGCAACTATCATTTTCATCCCGTGTCCCGTGCACCTGTTAAGTAGTGACAGGGGTTTAAAGGCCACTGGCAATGTCAAGCCATCGCGGACTATAGCATTCGGTTAGACGACGCCCCTTTCGCGTCGGGTAGCGAGCCCTGTGCGAAAGTGCCCGCATAACTCGCGCCGATGAAGGGTTGGCGCTGCTACACTCGTTCCTCCCGGGCCGAACCGGTCCCTTGGCCGAGGCAACCGTTCGAGGAAACTTCACCTTGTCGACAAGTTGTCCAATGACTGTTTTCTTTGGAACTTAGTTGATTTACTCATTTTTCCGTATCGTTGCGATAAGCGTTAATAGATTCATTCGTTGGATTGGCATAGACCAAGTGTAATTGCATAGGGAAGCACGTTTTTCATTTCCAAAACCGACAGTTCGATAACAAGTGTTTCGTGAAGTATCGTGCCACGATTTCATTGATTCTATACTATTATGACAAGCATTTATTTTACTTCACATGTTGAGTTTTGGAGTAGAGGGACGGGACGAAGGAGGTCAGCCACTCGCCTTAGCTTGCTTCAAGCGAGCGACCGGTTGGCTGCGCTGTCGTCGCCTACGCGATCACCTGCAATCGCATAAGCAACTGATTAGAACACTGTGTATTTCAAGGAATTTTGATATGAATGCGAGCTCGAAAACGCATCACGAAAACCCATCGAAAGCATTCACGAAAACGAAAGCCAAAGCCAATTCAAGTGCGGCATGAAAACCAGAGCAACGGGAGGTCTCTCTCGACTCAGCCGCAGAGCCAATCCTCGAGGCGCAACCCGCTGAATATGGGACTTGGTTCCGAAGAAGCCATTCCATAACGTGGAATGGATCTTAATTCAACCGTTCCCGTTCGATCGATTCGTCCGATTCCGACCTATCGGTCCCGACCAAATCGATAGCGACAGTGTTCCTTTCTCGCGCACCCCGTGGACGGAGACGGGGCACGATGTAGGGACGGGGCACTACATGTATATACAAAGTATTGCTTGAAAACACATACCTACTACTCGCCGTGTTCCCAAAATGCATGACATTATTAGTCCAACATGAAACAAATTTTTCTTTATACGGCTCTATCCAATTCTTCACAGCATAATTAACTGCTTTGGGGTAATCCCGGAAATCTTCATGAAATCTTCTAAGTAATTCATTGAATCTCAGTTGATCTTCAGCAAGAATCAACGAATTCCAAGAGTTATTGAAAGAATCCCACTTCTCCTTCGTACGAAATAAATTCTTACAGTTAGCCAATATATTCTTGCTTATATGCCACCGACATAGCAAATGTGCAGCCCTGGAAAACGTAACACTGATAGCATTCATAAGTGCAATCTCACGATCAGTGACAATGACATTGGGTAAGCTTGATTGAGCAAATAGATCTTTAATCGTACTAAGCGCCCATATATAATTGTCCTCCCGTTCCGCCTCCAAATATATACACGCCACAGAAAATGTAATATCCGTGGAAGTTACTCCAACTACTTCCAATAGTGGCATCTTGTACCTATTAGTCTTGTAGGTACAATCCATCAATAAAACGTTGGGAAAAGCACGCAACAAGTCCACACTTGTCGGGTGGGCATAAAAAAGATCCTTCACTCTATCTGTTTGCTCACATCTCCTCACAAGATAATAATACTTTTCCGACTCCAACTTTCCCAACAAGTATTGCATTTGGGATAGCCCTCCATGCTCGGCAAGTCTATGCTTATGACGAGCATTATAAATTGTCTTCAATGTCGATTCATTCTCCCCAAAGGATTCCTTCAACGTGCTCAATATATCTTTTGGCCTTGTATTATTTTTCGTCAAATCTTTGACGAGTTGGTCTTCGGCTGCTGTTAGTCGACCAACATAGGAGTGCCCAACCAAATTTCGACCCATTGGGTGATTATGTGTGCCGCACATAACCTTAAGTGACCATTGCCCAACATCATTGCATTGTACTCCTTTCAACTGAAACGGACAATCACATTTTTTCGTGCCCGTAAGCCGTTCAGGTCTTCGCTTCTTCGCAATATTAGCCAAATTTGCTTCATCAACTTTTACCTTCCGTCGCACATATTTACCCCCTCGCTCGCAACCCAGGATTACTCGAGCTCGTCTTCCTTCTCCTTTATCCGACCGTTTAACCAAAACTACTATATTATGAAGGTTTCCTATCGATCGTACCCAATTCACCAATGACTCTCGACTAACAAATAATTGATCAGTTTGAAATTCTTCAGTGAAATCAAGTTGTTGTTCGTACATCGGGTGCGTGACAATACTCATCTCAGTGTTAACCGCAATGTCATCTGAAGTGTTTTCCTATGAAGATAAATACAAATATCGGATTAGGTTGGAAAATAAAATTTTTAAATTTAACTCAAAAAAAGTACTGTTCGACCGACATATTCCGGAGAAATCCACACTGTTCGACAAGTACAGGTCGGACAGTTCAAAAAACGTTCGACCTCCCCTCGTCGAACAGTGTAGACTTGTCCGACTTGTTATGGTCGAACAGTCCGCGAATTTTGTTTTTTTCTGAAAATCGAAACAGCCGAATCAATACTTGAAAAAAAACATTGGTAGGACTTACATTGGGTACGGGAGATCTTCTATCATTACTTTGGCCCTCCATTGTAATTTCTTCAAGCTTCAAATAATGTCTTCTAGGGTTTTTGGATTAGTTATTGAAGGGGTGGGGTTAGTGAAGGGGTGGGGTCCTATGGCTGTTTGGGTTTGGGTAGAATTAGAAATAGGAAAAGGATAAAACAGTCCTTTCATAATACAACTTAAGTTATGAAAAGAAATTGGGGTCAACTTAGAAATAGATGGGGTGTCAATAGTCGTACCCCTATATATATTTGCTTACGCTATTTACGAAAAAAAAAAAAAAAGGAGATGGGGCCCACCTGTTTGATACTTCTCCCGTGCGCGTTTGGTCCGATCGTGGTTCGGAAAAGTATACAACTCCACCGCCCTGGGATTATTTTTAACCCAGACGTGGGGCCCACTAGACAGTTGGTGGCGGGAGATGGGGAGCCCTTCTTTGACATTATTTAAGCCAGTCCAGAAAGTTGGGCCGACCCAAGATTTGCCGAAAGTTGCTGGAAAAAGTGCCACGTCGGAGCTTTTTGGAAAAATTAATAAAAGGAATAATTAATGATCATTTGTATTAATAATTAATCAACATGAGAAAGATGTTAGTCACATGTCATGTGGTTGGGATGACCATGGCTGCTGTGGGGAAAAAAAAAGTTTGAAAAAGCAAAAGAGACATCAAAGCTTATTATTAAGGTCTAATCAAAGAATGGGTCAAGTCTGATCCGATTCCATTATTCGCTGGTCTGGTCAAATAGAAACTGCCAAATTACTCAAACGTGCGCATTTAGGAATGGGCCTCCCAATGACATGGTGAAATGGCTTTTTAACATATTGGGCCACAGAATTTTTGCGGAAGGAAAATCCAATTCCCATGATATACCCCACATTTTACGTACCTTCTATTTTTAGCCGTCAAGTAGGCCGGAACAGACCTGTGCCGGCCCATATGCTATAACGGACCGGATAGGGCTGGGGGTCCTAAGGGTAGAACTATAAGCCCAGTCCCACACGTAACTCATGGCACAATGGATGAATTTTGCCGATTTGCCCATTAATTTATGGCAGGCAAAAAATCTCTTTATTTCTTGGAACCATGTTAGCAGAGGGGTAGAATAAGTTGTAAGAATGTTGTAAAAATTTGATAGTAAAGTTTGCATTATTGGTAGCAAACAATGTGTCTACCAAACTGTGGAACATCCGGCCGCGGTCGAATGAACGTTATAAATACTATGTACCTAATCGACAGCTCACACCAAGACCAAGACCAAGCTAGAACCCAATGCACAGAGGACGCAGGCATCTTTAGTACTAATATATTATGTTTATTATTAAAAATGGGCCGTAACTTTTGCAGTTGCACGGTCCTCGTGCAACTGTTTATTATTTGGTTAATATATTTTAATTCCTATTAATATAGGAATCCCAGGGTAGGGTTATTCATAGTTCAATATCCAACTCGACATGCAACAAAGCAATTCAATATTCCAATAACTTCAATATTGTTGCTGCCGTATTAATGAATGCAATTTAATATCGGGCTGGCCTGGCCCGGACCTCTCTTCCTTATTGTGGAAAGTTGTATGTTGTGTCATAATATCTACTTTTCTCTGATTGCATCTCTTTTTCGAAAGCTTTATTTTGTTTTGTGTAAAATTACTATGTAATTCTACTTTGCTCAAATCTTGACTGGATCCGTTGACATTTTAGACATTTTAGGCATTCTAATTCTAAGCATGTAATTCTACTTTGCTACAATCTTGACTGGATCCGTTGACATTTTAGGCTATCATCATGGAGCTCGTGCTTGGAATCCAGGTTAGCTATATTCTCTAGCATTTTCTCTTTTCTGTCATGTATATTGTATAGCTTTCATTTGTATGTTTTTTTAGCCTATTTTCTTTATAGATCTTGACATAGCTAGTTGATACTTAGACATGTGGATGCATATTGCTGAGGATATTGAGATATAGACATCATATTACTGTCGATACTACGGTGTAGTCTGGACGTACTCATACACTCATACCTGATTATCCGGGTACCGTGACATTGCAAAGAAAAAAAGGAGATTGAGAAAATAGGATTACGTTTTGCTTCTAAATGGAGAAAATGACTTTGGCTTATATATATAGGATGGGGGCAAGGAGAGTTGGCTAAAATTTACAAAGAGAGAGAAAGGCTAAAGAGATAAGTTATAGAATATTTTAACTTATATAGGATATTAATTATATATATTTTGCTATCTCTTAAAAAATTATTTAGCTTAAATATTTGTTTAGTACTAGATGAATTAAGATGAAAATATATTTGATTCGTTAGATAAGTATGAAATCCAATATAGTTGATATTTATACGAATAATTATATACTTATCTATAACTATATTCATCAATATCCATTTATTAGTAATTAAATTCATTCTTAATAAATTATTTATATATAATTTTTTTTATAGGTTTTAAATTTCTAGGTCATTATGTGATTTAGATAAAAGAACTGGATAAGATTTAATAGGATTAGTTATTAAAACTTACTTAGGATAAAGGAATTGGATAAGATTTAATAGGATTAGTTATTAAGACTTACTTAAGATTCAGATAACGATATGTTTGAGTTTGATTTAACCAGATTAGGATTATTAATATGTAATTAAATATGGAACAATCTCGTATTTCATGTTTATATATGATTTTGAAGGTCATAATGACATTATTTCGGGAAAAAAAAATTATCCCTATTTGTTACCTTAGTTACCTTTGTGGCTTTAGCTTAATTCAGAGTTATATCCTAGGATATCTCTATTATTATATGGAACTTCAAATCAGCTCCAAATTAAGCCGTGTAAGCGATATTTATATCATCAACCGTTTTATTTAAAAAAAAAATATACGGAATAATATTATTTTATTTTATTTTTTTTCTTTCGCACAACCGAATACTCTCTTTTTTATCCAATTTTTTTATGGAATTATAATTTTAAACTTTTCCTCTTTTTATCCAAAAGAGAATTACGGAAGATTATAATTTAAACTTTCTTCCATTTTATTATAATTAAAATTTAATTATAATTTATTATATATATATATATATATATATATATATATATATATATATATATATATATATATATATATATATATATATATAGAGAGAGAGAGAGAGAGAGAGAGTATATATATATATTTTTTGAAGCAATGGGTACTTGTGGCGAACTCGCCTCCACTGTAACAAAACTATATATATATATATATATATATATATATATATATATATATATATATATATATATATATATACTTTCACGTGCAACAAAATTTTACAATTATGTTAGAATATTTTAAATATAATTTAAATATATTTTAACTATGATTTATTATAAATATATTTTTAAACTTTTGGATATGTGTTTAGTTAGATAATTTTATGTAATAATTTAAATATTATTTAAATTCTAAATATTTTAGTATTATACATATTCATGCAGTTACAAGGATTTATGTTTTATTTTTTACTTTAAACTACGTGAGAATAACTACGGTTACGGGACATAAGTTTTTTTTTTTTAAACGAAATAATTGATGAAATACACACGGCTTAGACGGCTCAATCTTGAGCCGTTTTGAAGCTCCCTTATATCACACACACACACACACACACACACACACACACACACACACACACACATATATATATATATATATATATATATATATATATATATATATATATATATATATATATATATATATTATTATTAACATTAACATTAATATTACACATTAATATTATGAACTAGAGTGATGGGATTTTTAGGGGATTTTCTAAGGAGGACTTTTGATCCGCTCCCTATATATATATATATATATATATATATATATATATAATATTAACATTAACATTAATATTAATATTAATGTTAATGTTAATATTATATATATATATATATATATATATATATATATATATATATATATATATATATATATATATATGGGCTTCAAACTGGTTCCAAATTAAGCCGTCTAAGTCGTATCATCAAACCATTAAACTTTTTAAAAATAAAAAATAAAAGTTTAAAATTAACTATCTTTCTTATCTTATGTGGATAACCAAACCCTCTCGTCAGGTACAAAATTAAATACCACCCGAGATTTAAAATTAAAATTATGTTTAAACTAACTACATAATATTACCTAATTAAATACATATCCAAAATTTTGAAAAATAATCATAACACCATATAATTTAAATTTTTATATATTTTATTAATAGTATTATTGATTTTTTATACGTACAATTCACGTAAATGTGAATATATATATATATATATATATATATATATATATATATATATATATATAAATAATGAAAAGGGTAATTATTATCAGATAAAAACTATTTACATCCCATTACAACCATCCCTGCTCCGGCTAACAAGCCGAACTCTCATCTATCCCTCCAAACAATAAACGTCTTGTTTGATGTTATTAATAACTCATGGTATGGATAGAGCTTCCCTATCAAAAATTCTCATGTTTCGTTCCTACCATACGTGCCAAACCGCTGATAGAAGCACCGCTGATAGAAGCGATGCTCTTGATTTATTGCATCTCTCTTTCCCCTGAGCCTTTATGGCCGAGATTTCTCCGACTACCATGTGAAGCCCAGCGCCCGCTACAAATTTAATACCCACCACGCTGCTCATACTCTTCCATATATATAACCAGTCGCGGGGCACTGAAAGAATAGATGGTTCCGCGACTCATTCGCCATTCCACATAGAACACATTATGCACTAGCCATTTGCACCCCAAATTGCACCAGTCTGTCCCTTGTCAGGAGCCTGTCCCGCATTGCTTTGTACGCACATAGTTTCATTTGGCTTTTTATATGGGCACATCCAATTGTTATCAAGGCTAGCCCATTTTTTTTTTGATTTATCTACAAATTTGCCATTGAAAAAAGTTATCATGGTTATCCCACTCTTTGGTATAAAAGCCAATTTTTTAAATTTTGTTCTTCTTCTTCTTCCTCAACTCATCCAAGGAGAAGAAGAAGAACAAGAAAAAGAAGAAGAGGAAGAAGAACAACAAAAACAACAAAAATGAGAATTATGATGGAATTTAAACCATAATTTTCTTTCTCAACTCATTATCACTATCTCCAAGTATAATGGGGGTTTAAACCCTACTTTTCTTCCCATTTTGAATTTCGATTTTCAATCGACGGAGAAGAAGAAAATGAGAAACAAAAATCCAAAAATTAAACCCTAATTTTTTTCTCACTTCCAATTTTGATGGCACCCAAAGGCTCCTCATAATGCACAAACCCTAATATTTGTGAAAACCATAATATTGCTATTCAACTAGTGTAAACAAGGACTGCCCAATTTTCTGGCAGTCCTATAAACTGAATGAACTGACAGAAAACTGGACAATCCTAAGTCACAGCATGTGAAACAAAGGACTGCCCATTTTTCTGGCAGTCCTTACTGTATGTTGGACCAATCTGTATGTTGGACTGCCAGAAGAATGGGCAGTCCAAAGTTACACATGTTGTGAGTTGGACTGCCCATTCTTCTGGCAGTCCATTCAGTTTGTAGGACTGCCAGAAAATTGGACAGTCCTTGTCGACGCGGAGTTTTCTCGTTCGTTCATACTTGGGTTTAATTTAAATGGATAATTTTTTACTCCGTATGTTGTTTAATTCATTCAAATGAGCTACAAAGAATTGAAATAAACAATATAATTGATGCTTGAATTTTTCAAATTAATTTCTAGGATTTTGGAAATAAATTAAGAAAGAATTTGTGTGCTTGAATTAATTTCTTCAAAAGAGGAGGATGGTGGAGGAGAAGTGGAAGATTAGGAGTTGTGGATGAGAAGAGGAAGATGTTGGAGATTGAGGAGAGGTGGAGGAGAAGAGGGAGAAGAAGAAGAAGAGAGGGGTGAGGATTTTGGAAGAGAGAAGGAATTTTGCAAATGAAGGGGAAAAAAAATGGATTTGAGGAGGGGGGAGAAAATTTGGGATAGCCATGATCAAAAATTTAGACTAGTTTTGTGAAAACAAAAAAATTTGGACTAACCACAATCCAGACTAGCCATAATCATATTTGATTGTGCCCATATAAAAAGCCTTTCATTTTAGTGGCAGTCCCTTTAGCCCACATCACGTCAGCCCGCTCAACCTTCGCGGATAATGTGGACGTATTTGTTCATACACTCTTTCTTACTTTCAAAGCACCCTGTACTTGAATATTCCCACGCCCAATGATCAAACTTTGCTTCATGACAGCGCCTATCTCCGCAGCAAGCATCCGAGCCACCGGCCTAGCTTTATTAATAAATTTATGTCAAAGTAAATAGTTACATCATTATGACATGATTTCAATATGAGAAATCGCGATGAGCAATTCTAATTTGAATGTCTAAATCTTGGTATATATATACATTCAAATAGTTTTGACTAGATAAATACTTTTTTTAAAATTATATTAAGACTATTATTATGAAAATAATTATTATTTTAATATATATTTTTATTTATTATACAATATAACATAATAAATTATAACATATACGGCTAGAGTTGTCCAACACTTGTAGCTCATAGGAAAAGCAACACGAACACCAGACGGACTAGCAGGGTTAAGCCTCCCCAACCGTAAGGAAGTGTACATGTGTGTTGTAAACAAAAAAAAAATAATACCCCGACCCGCAAAATACCTTATGATGGATGGTTGGTTCGATGAAGCCTTGTTGACCTTGGGAATATGCGAAGGATCGCTTGGAAGGCAATGCGATCGTGGCAGTAATCGTCCTATGAATGTGAGTAGTGTTGAACCCTTCGAAGACCCTTTAGCTTCACGCTTAATAAAAGGATAGTATGCTATGTTTACTAGTTGAGTTGTTGAATAACATCTTGCATGAAATTCGAAAAAATAATGAAATATAATTAACCACATGACCGTAAACTGTTGTTGCTCGATGAACTGTATGCTTGTACGATGTTGCGATGAATTACATGACAGGTGAAGGCAAATTCCCAAATACTTGGACAGTGAGTATATGGAGCCTTAGCTCGACGAATAGATGGTAACACAGATATTAAGACCCAAGAACTGGACAGTAAGTATGCTTGAATTATGTCCGAATGAATGCATGCTAAACAGATGCTAAGTCCCAGGAATTGAACGGTGAGTACATTGAGTTTGGTTGGAAAGATATATGGTATCAAAGATGTGGAAAAGCGATTGAGTAACAACATTCTATTATCCTGTGCCGATGTAGAATGTTGGATACGCTAAGACCCTGAATTGGGCTGATGATAATATGAGCGTTGGCTAAAGGCAAGATGGCAATACGAATGAGAATGATGGGTTATTACTTAGTTTTTCTTATCATGCATTATATATTTTCTTCTTAGATAAATTGCATATAATTGCATGGTCATGGACAACTTGTCGACAAGGTGGTTCCTCGAACGGTATTCCAAGGCCTTGGAAACCGATTCGTCCTGGGAGGAACCTCGTGCTGAAGTAGTAGCACAGTGCTGAAGTAGTAGCACGGTATGCAGGACCTTCAGTGGGGCTAGCTATCCGCACTGCAAGGACGTCGTTATACCTGTAAGATGGTCCAAGATGACGTGCAGTCAGTTACCTTCATATAGATAGGTCCAATGCTAATGATGTATTATGCAGGCAGAGTAAATTATTACTCAATTACATGGAAGGATGTCAGCTGTTGGTAAGAATCACCTGAACGGTGACAAATATATTAAATCATGATATTGTTCCTAACAATGTCTTGTGCAGGCTGAGTAAGTATTATAAATGTATATGGATGACTACATGACCGTGGGTAAGAATCACCAAAGGGTAATAATTATATGCTTTAAATTATGTTGGCTATGAGATTTACATGTTTTACTTTTTGTCGGCTATAAACATAATTGACCCTAAGACAACGAGAAAAGTCACTGTTAATAATGTTCTATAACATGATTACTTAGTGTTGTCTTCTTAGATGAATTGGACCTTTTAAATGATAAATTGAGCGTTATAGTTTTGATCATATATATATTTTCTCAAGAGCAATTTTTTTTTTTTTTTTTGGTATCAGTCTCAATGGTCCCCAATTAAGAAGAGCAGGGTAAATGGTGTTCTCATGTGGATGAATTTGCATGTGCACGTGCCATCCAGCCTTTCAAGACTCAAATCTATATTTGGGAGAGTGATACAAATTAAATACAAGTTACTTTACGTGGCTCCAAAATACCCAAAATCCCACATCCAAAGTCCTGAGCCTATGATCCTCACTTTCATCCTTGGCTCTAAAGAATTAGGGTGTGTTTGGTTACGCATTATAACTCAGTTTTCTGAGTTATAACTTCAAATAAGGGTCAAACACCGTTTGGTTTGATTTACTCCTAATGTTACACTCGGAATTTTTTTTTGGAAAGTTGCTGTTATAACAAAGCTTTCTGAGAGCTCATAAAAGCTCTTTTGTGGAACAAGTTTCCCCAAATATGCGGGCCCCACCCCCACACACCCACTCCCCCCCAAACCACTCGTCCCCTCTCTTTCTCTCTCTCTCTCCTCGTTTCCAAAAAGAAGACCGCCTGGACCAAAAAAAAAAATGGGGACGACCGCTGCGAGCTCCTCGGCCTCCACGACCGGAGGCTTCGACCTCGACTGTGAGGGCGGAGGCTTGGAGCTCTGACGGCGAGCATGGAAAAGACCTCGTCGCAGTCGTCTTCGAGCCGGGGAAGGGGGAGGGTTCGTGCTCCGACGGCGAGCACGAGAAAGACCTCGCCGTGGTCATCCTCAAGCACGGAGAAGAGATCGTCGTAGTCGTCTTCGAGCCGGGGAGGGCAGAGGCTTCGAGATCCGACGGCGAGCACGGCGAAGAGCTCGCCATGGTCATCCTCGAACCATCGAAGGCAGCACCATGGCATGACGAGTGAGGTCGACGCCGACATGCTTCTGCCGGCATGCTTCGGGCGGAGCTCCGGGAGGATGGCAAGACTCGGAATTGTTGTGACCGTGTCGGATACAAAAATAATTATGGACACGTGACTTTCATAATTCTAAAAAATAATCTATCCAATATAATTTTTTCCTTTATTAAAAATTACATTCCCAAAATATGTTACCAAACAGTATTTGGAAGTTTTACTTCATAAAATTATTTTTCAGATGAAAGTAACCAAACGCAAAGTCAAAAAATTTACACTTAGAAAATAACTTTATAACTTACTTTCTAAAAGCTGTTTTCAGAAAGAAATTTTAGAAAGCATATCCAAACGGACCCTTACTCGTCAGCAGCAAAACAAAAAATTTCTTCATGCTCTAGGGTTCCACAACCAAAGATGAATTGTCAAAATCAATTGAATTCAGCCCAACCCAGACCTGACCGGTAGTGCACAGTTGCATGCGCATCGAGGGGAGCACCATTAGCTTTTCTGTTCTCTCTCACCGTTTCCATCTGCCTTCATGAATTCTTATACCATCTCCAATGGTGATTTCTAAAATTGAGTTCTTATCCTACTTGGTATTGTACTTTAAGGAAATTTCTATCCTATTTGGAAGAGTTTCTACATAGAAATTGTAGACATAAAAAAATTCTCTCCAATAGTTCTCTATTTCTATCCTATGTGTCACATATTAAAATGACCAATTTAATGGTGTGGGGACCAATAATAATTGTCATGACAGATAGGAGAATTTCTATGTAGGGATGTAAAATGGACAAAGTAGTCCGTTGTCCGTACGTGTCCGGCTCGATAAATGGTTCGACCGCGGACCGTCCGATTGATTAACGAACAGAACTTGGACATTTTTTTGGTCCGTTTAAAAATCGGACCCGGACACGATCATATCCATGTCTGGTCCGAATTTGTTCGCGAACCGTCCGATAGTGGAGACTCATTTTGGTTTTGCATCAATTATGTCATATTATTTTGGTTTTGCATTAATTTTTTGTTGTTCGGTCTCCATTTTTGTTAACCTTTTACTATTGTTTGTTGTATTCTATAACCTTCAATTGTATTTTCTTTCAACTTGATTTTTTTTTTTACCAACTATCAAGGTATCTTGATAAAATAATAGCTTTTGGTAATATATTTTATTTGTCCGCGGACCGTCCGATTGAATTAACGAACAGTGGTTGTCCGTGTCCGTCCGGCCCGAAATCGAACAGTGGACTGTCCGTGTTCGTCCGTCCGAACTCATTTTTATTTTCGGACCGAACACGGACAGTGGACTGTCCGTCCGGCCCGTTTACACCCCTATTTCTATGAGAGTTTCTACATATAGAAACCCTCCTAGAAAATTTCCATCCTACATCATTGTCACCTAGGATAGAAATGGTGATAGAAATCACCATTGGGAGAATTTTTTTTCTAAAATTAATTTCTTCCATAGAAATAGGGAAGATAGAAACCGCCGTTGGAGATGGTCTTAGAGATAATAAGACGAGCGAGCGAAGTGAGTATTTATTTGGAGAGAATCAAATGAGTGAACAAAAGCAAAAAACACATCACGTTTTCATTCAGCGTTGTAGAACGACTTACACAAGATGTTTGAAGGGAGGAGGAAACTCTTAATAACTGAAAGATTTGGGTCAAAATCCTAATTATGCAAGTAACGAAGAGGTGAACAAATATTTCTTAATACAATATTTATATCTTCTTGTCCGAGAAGCAGATGAATATTATATTATGATAGTTGATTATTATCATATGATTAAGGCTGTAAAGAGTCGAAGACTTACCGATGCATGTGAATTCTCGAGCCATGAGTCGTTTCAGGGATGCTTTTTAACTCCCACGTCCACAGAGAGTAAAGAAATATGCATGGAGCTCGAGAAAGTAGAGAGTTCACAAGAGAAGATGTGCAGTGAAAACAGTAGTGAGTAGGCAGCTCAGCTACTTGTTCTTACAAGAACCAGCTACTACAAAACAAAAAAACAAAAAAAAAACAAAAAAAAACCCAGCTAAATAGCCACTGAAATTTCAGTCGCTAAAATCGATATTTCAGTCGGTAAAATGAATTAGCGACCAACCGGCAACTAAAACTTTCGTCATTAAATGTAACGTTGCTATTAAATTTTAATCGTTGGTTCGTCGCTACGACTAACTATCAACTGAAATAGAAGAGGAGGCGGCGGCACGGCTCTGAGCAGAGGAGGCGGCGACGGCCTGGGTCTGGAGAGGCTCCGCCTGTAATCGGGGCTCTAAGCAGAGGAGGTGGCGGGGGCTGGGGACTCGTCCAAGGAGGAGGAGGAGGTCGGATGCGGGCAGCGGGGGAAGGGTTTGATCTGTTGAAAAATAAATTGAAAATGGGGAAATGAGAATTGAGTTTTGAGCTTTGGGAGGAAACGTTTTTGTTGTTTGGTTGAGAATTTAGGTTTTGGAAGCGTCGCTAGTATGTTGACACTAAAATACAAGATATTTCCGACTCCCTAGCAACGAAATATTTCAGTTGCTAAATAATTTCAGAAATTTAGCAACAAACCAGCAACGGAATTACGATGAACCATGTTGTCCATTAAACTAAATTGTGAACTAGTTGCAATTAAGCCGCTAGTTAGTCGCTAAAATAGCAACGAAATCTGGTTAGTCGCTAAATTACCATAATTTTGTAGCCACCAGAAGTTCATGTTTTTTCTACAGTAAAACTAGTTTTTCCTTAATGATACTAGTACTATATATATATATATATATATATATATATATATATATATATATATATATATATAGGAAGCGGATCAAAAGTCCCTCTTAGAAACCCTCCTAAAAACCCTCTCACTCTCAGCCGTCCATTTAATGTTAATATTAATGTTAATTTTAATATTTATGTTAAATACTAAAATTAACATTAAACTTAACATTAAAATTAATATTAACATTAACATTAATTTTAACATTAATATTAACATTAAATGGACGGCTGAGAGTGTGGAAAGTTTTTAGGGTTTTTCTAAGAGGGGCTTTTGATCCGCTCCCATATATATATATATATATATATATATATATATATATATATATATATATATATATATATATATATATATGATGCAAATTACATAAGTTGTTCTAACTAGTAATCTACATTTATAATCTGGCTAACTATAACAATCTTCTTGTCCTTGGAACAATCTACTAATTGTCCCGATTGTGAATGAATAACAAAAGGTTCTAATAAGATCTCTAGCACCAGAGGCATAAGGAGTTTCAGGAATATGAAATAAAGGATAAATCAATATTCATTAAGAAGAACCATTGTGAAATAATAAATAACTTGCAAGAATTATCACCTTAGATATAGATAAAATGAACAGAATAGACGAAAAGGACAGGCAAAGAAAATAGGAAAAACAGGATCTTCATGAGTATGTCATGAATCAGTTTCTTTCAGAGGGAATAATTTATGCAAGTAGAGAATATATGATTGAACAAAATTACGGAATATATCCAGAATGACAATGCCAAATTAAACTAACGTCACATTAGCAATCAAGAATATTCTACAAAAACAGCATTTTATGGGCAAGGCCAATGAAAACATAACATAGTGATCAAAAACTAAAAGAGAGTTCAACTCTGTGACGCCACTTACAAAAGTTGTAAATTTATGCATCAAGGAGGAATTTGCTGAGATTCTATCACGATAGCTGTTGCCAGAGTTGCCAAACGAGTGACGTTGTCAATATGTCCCTTCCAATATCCCAAAAGTCTATCAGAAGACGACTTGCAAGTTGCCAAAGGTTTCTAAACATAGATGTACTACTGTCTTATTCCTCTTGCTTCTTTCTTTAGATTTACAAATACCACAGGAATATTGAATTACTTAATGCCACTCCAAAAGAGAGAGATGGAATCTCCTTCCTAATGTTCATCCATCTTTCAAACCTGGAAGGAGGAGCGTTCAGTTAACTAAATATAAATGTTACTACAATATGCGCAATGCTTCCTTCTTTATAGTTAGAGATGTCACTGGAATGTGAAACTACTTAATGCCACAATCCAGAAATTTGGAATCTCCTTTAGTTCCTAATGTTCATCCATACGTAAAACTTTTCACAGAGAAAGGATCACTCAGCTTACTAACTACAAATATAAATGTACTACCCATACATGTCTTGAAGCATTGCAGGACTAACTACAAATAAATAGTGTTAATGCCATACCAAATCAAGAAAGTTGATTCTTCGTGACTTCCTAACAAACCCCTCGCCTGGCCCTGTATATCTCTTTGCATGCATTGCCTAGTTGGAAGCTAACATTCATATACCATCGGTAATCAAAGGAAATCTATCAGAAAAGGGGGATTGCATACAACAAATCTCTTGCCAATAACTTTGGGCTAAGGCCCCATGCTCTACTTGCCTACAAATAGGTCTAACCAGATACAAAGTTTTAAACAAAATGCCCCACAACAGTCACATTTAGCAGCTCCGATATGCTTTCCTAGCATTAATAGCATTTAACAATGACTATATTTTAATGTAAAGGAACATATTCTTTCGTAAGAAAAAAAGATCAAGTGGATTTCAGTGAAGGAATAGAAACTCGGGAAACCTCTGAAATTCTCAGAAATAAATTTATACCAAATTGTTCCAACCATTTGTTGTTGTTTTTATACATTCAAAATTTAAAAACTTGTGAGAAGATGTGATAAGTAAATAGGAAATAAGTTGAAGGCCTGTCCATAAAATGGAGGATTTCCTGATGAAAGAACATTGAACAGATAAAGAGATTTCAAACTTCCCTGTGGACACGCTATAGTATATAGAACCTGGATTTGGTGGCAGAGGGACAGATGTAGCCAACCATCTTCTTGGCGGCCACGTGGCCATTTTAATTTCCAAAACCCCACCTGCAGCGAACCGAAACAAACCAAACCCCATCCCACCCCACTAGATACATAAGTGACAATTGGAGGATAGGTTCGCGACAGGATTTCGTTATATCCCTCGTGAACTAACCTGATCTCACTTGTAATAAATTGATGACTTCGATGAAATTTTTTTATTCATGGAAATCAGGTGAGGTTTCCTAATGGTTTACAAACAATTAAGAGGAATCTCACTGTGCTCAAGAGAAATTACTTATCAGATTAGGTGGGTCTATTACTCACCAAACCCAATGGGATCTAGCATTCCGTGCGTATCTAAAGCCTATATTAGCCCCTAGGCTTAGGATGGGGCTTTAATGTGACACCTTGCACCATAAAGAAAGATCGGACAGGAGGGACAAGGAGCCAAATAAAGCATACATCAAGAGTAAAAAGGAGAAAGCAGACAGAGTGAGAGGAGCCAAAGGAAGCATCAAGTGTATCAGAAAGAAAAAAGAGACAAAGAGGTCACAGTAACATTTAACCTTTACACAACATAAATGACCTCCACTGCAGTCCATGTTCAGAAGTAGATAGATACACATGTGACCATTATTGAAAAATTGGACTAGAAGTGAAAAGGAAATAGACAGATACAATCATCAAGAAGCAACAACATAAGAGATGATTGGAAGTACGGATTAATAATTTAATACATACATAATTGTTAGAGAAAGAAATATTATAATTACAAGGTTTTTTTTTTTTTTCATGTGCATATCTAAGATGGTGCTTTTGAAAGTTTATCAATAATGCAACTTGAAGGCGGGGAAAACTTTTTAAAGTTTATCAATAATGCAACTTGAAGGCGGGGAAATAATAAAAAGTGCCGCGGATAAGGCGCTAACAAGTGTTTTTTAACCTTTAGCAATCAGCTGGGGCTGTTTGTTTCTTCCCCATCCTTGTTTAGGGGAGAAGCATTTTAGGACTAGGGACAACATCAGAAAGAGACTTCCATACTCGTTGTGAGAACGAAATTTCTAGAGACTATTGAGTATTATATTTAGCCTAATATTAAGAGAGTACTGCAGTAATGAAAGAAAAGACATTTTCTAAAGACTTATTGCTTGAATTAAGCGTATGGGTTCAAGTTCAACTATGGCGAGTATGAATCAGAATTCCAGAAAGTATACCAACTACAAAGTTCAGTTTACATAATTTTAAGAATTGCCATTCCAGTTGAAATCTCAATTCATAATGGAATTAAAAATCATAATCGTGCTCTCATGTCGAAACGGAAGCATGACCCTCTAAAATAATCCAGTGAAAGCTTGTCTATTTATAAAACATAGATTGTTAATTTCAACTCTTATATAACGAACAACACACCACACGGAAAGAATCCACATTCCAATTTACTGAGTTTTTAGTACGCCAACCAAACACATGAAACTGAATTTGCAATCGCATGAGTTCTATTGTTCAACAGAAATCGAGTTCAAGTAAAATAACAGGTAAAGGTGAAATTCCGAAGCATACATATTCGAAGATTAGAGCCTCGTAATAACACATCATTTTATATCAAAACATTAACAAAAGATGCGATGGTATGCATACTTACTACCGTCCGCTTTGGTTCTTGACATGGTATCCTGGCCTTCTTCTGAACGTATTATTCTCCAATCCCCTAATCAAAACCAAAGAAGAGCTCAACATCAAAACTGTGACTTATTACAAACATGCATAAAACATGCCGTCAGTGTATATAATAAGGACTAGTAACATAATCATCAGCTGCGCACAAACCAACCTTCTCCTCCTGTTATAACATCGCCCCCACCGTTCCCCTCCCATTTTTTAAGCTCCAAAACCCTAACAAACTAAGCACGATGGTGGTGAAGCGGCCGCGGATAGTGATTGTCGGTGCCGGCATGGCCGGCCTAACCGCAGCCCACCGTCTCCGCACGGTCGCCGGGGACCTTATCGACCTCTCCGTCCTCGAAGCGGGAGAACGCCTCGGCGGACGCATCCTCTCCTCCCACTTCGCCGGCGACCGCATCGAGATGGGCGCCACATGGATCCACGGCATTGACGGGAGCCCCGTCCACGCCATCGCGGCCGGCATAGGCGCGCTCTCCGCCGACCCACTCGACCCTTACGAAAGGATGGACGGGTTCCCGAACGATCCCGTCACCGTCGCCGAGGGCGGCGGCGTCGTTGCCCCCTCCGTGGTCGACTCCGTGTCCCTCTTCTACAAGAACCTCATGGACTCCGCCAGGGAGGGGAAGGTTCCGGTCACCGCCGAGAACGGCAGCGTCGGCTCCTTCCTCCGCAGCGGCAAGGGCGCGCTCACCGCGGACGGAAGTGGCGACTGGACTCTCGACTCGGTGTTCGCCATCAGCGAGAACACCGAGCGGACCTACACCTCCGCCGACGACCTCGACACTCTCGATCTCGCCGCCGAGAGCGAGTACAAGGAGTTCGGCGGTGACCAGATCACCATCGCCAAAGGTTACTCGCGAGTCATTGAACACCTCGCCGGCGTCCTTCCAGAAGGTTCGATCCGATTCAATGCCAAGGTCCGAGACATCGAGTGGTGCCACGTGGACGTCGGGGAGGGGCCGGTGAGGGTCCACGTGGACGGCGGAATGGAGGAGGAGGAGGAGGTGCTGGTCGCGGACCACGTGATTGTCACGGTGTCGCTTGGGGTTTTGAAAGCGGGGCTGAGGAAGGACGCGGATCCAGGATCCGTTATGAGGTTCACGCCCGGCCTGCCGGGGTTCAAGAGGGAGGCGATCGGACGGCTGGGTTTCGGCGTTGTGGACAAGCTGTTCATGGAGATGGACGGTGGGGATGGCGAGGAGTTCCCGTACCTACAGCTGGCTTTCAAACCAGCAGAGGGACACGTGGGGAAGATCCCGCGGTGGATGAGGCGGACGGCGTCGATCTGTCCGATCTACGGGGGGTCGCGCGTGCTGCTCGCGTGGCTGGCGGGGGAGGCGGCGGCGGAAATGGAAGAGCTGGAGGACGATGACGTCATCAGTGGGGTCAACGCCACGCTGGAGGCGTTCCACGTTAGCGGCGGGGGGAGGATCTTGCGGGTTAGGAGGAGCCAGTGGAGGAAGAACCCGCTGTTTCTTGGGTCGTACAGCTACGTGGCGGTGGGATCGAGCGGGGACGATCTGGATCTGATGGCTGAGCCGCTGCCACGTGGAAAGAATTCGTCGGTGCTGCAGTTGCTGTTTGCTGGAGAGGCGACGCACAGGACGCATTATTCTACGACGCATGGGCGTACTTTAGCGGGATAAGGGAGGCCAATAGGCTGCTACAGTACTACCGTTTTTTATGGTGATAAAATATTAGTAATAGTTGCTGTTGTAATCGGAGCTCTCTAGCCTAGTGGTATTAGAGCGGACATCCGGAGGGGCCGGCAAGGTTCGAGCCCCCCAGTTGTGTGTGTGAGTGGAATTTCAAAAAAAAAAAATAGTTGCTGTTGTTGTTTATGACAATTTAGATTTTGTTGCTGCTTATTCAGTCAGTTTCTATGTATTTGGTTTTGTTAAGGGGAGGATGTGTCCGTTACATGTATTGGTAAGAATGATGATTATGTTATTTTTGTTTATTCCTTTGCTGAGATTAGTGATTCCACTTTTTGAAAGTAATCTTCTTTGCTATCATGCACCTTTTAAGTCGGACGAAGACAAGTTTGTATCCAATTATTAGAATACTGTTGGATTATATCTTGTCTCCGGTTGAACGCTCAATAAGAAGGTAACAATGGAGTTGGTAATTTAATCCCACACCAGGTAGACGATGTGATCATAAGGTGTAGATAATTGAAATTGGTTCAGATCTTATAAGAGAATTCTCTTTTAAGACATGGACTCAATTCAATATCGCAACTCATGGTCCAACTCCAACAAATACTGTAGTAATATAATGGCAATGGGAGGAAAAAAAAATCATAATCTACACGACATAATTTGACGCAATGTTAATATCAAAATACTTGTTTACATTGCTTTCAAAAACAAAATATAGTCAACTTTTTTTTAGGTGTCCTTTCTCCAAGCCGGACCATGACTATATAAGCCACCCAGCCGTCCAAGGGAGGATTCGAACCCAAGACCTGTGCTTGGACGGCCCTCCGCACTACCACTAGGCTAGTGCCTTAGGGGCAATATAGTCAATAACTTGAGAGAGCATCTTTTGCACACACAAGTACACAACAGAATTATTAGTCCCCTAACAGCAAACATATAAATTCGATGTAAGCCCACATTCATACATGGAGAATATTTAGTTGAGAACAAACTTAGAAACAAAAGAATACAACTATACAAAAGATTTCCTTCATTTAAAGAATCTATGATAACATCTTCACTGTGACAAAGTATTGATATGGTGGGCACACAATTTGATTTGGGTTTTGCATTTGCCTACAAAACTTGCACATTTCTCTAATGTTGCTGCCAACACCAACTTCACATGGTTGCTTAAAAACAACATGAAACCATGCAACAAAACAAAAGACCACGGGTTCAGTCAGAATGACCTACCACTAGTAGAGTGGTTGGTGAGGGGATAGTTAGGTGTGCAAGAGTTATCCATGAGCCATTTCCATGTCTGTACAAACAGATGCTACTTCACCTCATGATCTTGTTGTGTTCCTCCAAGTCCAAGCTTAGGCTTAGGGTCCGTTTGGTAAACCGTATTTAGAGGTGGAATTTAGATTTTTATGGATTTGGAGACAAATCCATGGAATCCTATGTTTGGTTGGAGATGAATTTTGATATGGAAAGTATGACAAAATCAAAAACTTGGATTTGGTTGGATTTTGGAGAAAAATAATAATTATTCTTTAATATTTTCGTTAAATATTTATTATTTAATCATTTTGTTAAAAATTAGTTAATCTTTAATAATTTCGTTAAAAATATTTATTTTTTAATAATTTCGTTAAAAATTAGTTAATTAATAAAGAAAACTAACTATTTTATTAGTATTATTAATTAATAAAAAAATAGTATTATTAATTAAAAAAATAGTTAATTAGTTAATTTCGTTATAATCATAATTAATAATTTATTAGTATTATTATAATATTAATTAATATTTTATTATTTAGTTAATAATCATAATTTACTAGTATTATTATATTATTATTATTATATTAATTAATAATTTATTAGTATTATTATAATATTAATTAATAATCATATCCTATGTTTAGTATTATTAATTAAAAAATTAGTTAATTAGTTAATTAGTTAATTTTGTTATAATCATATTAATAATTTATTAGTATTATTATAATATTAATTAATAATTTATTAATAACTATTTTATTATAATCTTAATTAATAATATTTAAATCACAATTAGAATCATAATTTATAATAATTTAATTAATAATTTACTAATCATAATGATATTAATTTATAATTACTATTTTAAAATATTTAATTTATAGTTTATTAATCGTTAATTATTAATTATTAATTATTAATTATTAATTATTAATTATTAATTTATAATTACTAAATTATTAATTATTAATTTATTACTTAATTATTAATTATTAATTTATAATCATTAATTATTAATTATTACATAACTATTTAATTATTACTTAATTTATAATTACTTAATTTATAATCGTTAATTAGTAATCGTTAATTATTATTCGTTAATTATTTAATTATTAATTATAATTACTTAATTTATAATCGTTAATTATTAATTATTACTTATTTATAATTACTTAATTACTTAATTATTAATTATTAATCGTTAATTATTAATTATTAATTATTAATCTTTAATTTATAATCGTTAATTATTATTTATTAATTTATTAATTATTAATTATTTAATTTATAATTACTATTATTAATCATTAATTATTAATTATTTAATTTATAGTTATTAATTATTAATCGTTAATTATTAATTATTAATCATAAAACCAAATTCTATGTTTGGTTGGAGTTGGATTTGAAGTTGGATTTCAATAGTAAAATCCATGATTTGGATTTGGAGGATTTCCAAATCTAAATCCAAATGGTAATTTCCGGTTACCAAACAAGCCCTTACATTACATTCCAACCTACCATCTGATACTGATACTGTTGCTTTGTCGCAGACAAAGCAGACATCCGCAGCCAGAAAGATTGTAATTTTACTTATATCAGTAACAAATTAAAAATGAACTCCAAAGAAAACTAGTATCGTGCCACTTTGCAACTAATACAACTCATTTCTGATCCATATACAGGCATACAGAATGGGATACAAACATTTTCAAATACAAAAATAGTTACCTACGTTGCATGACTACAGAAACATGAGTACGGAAACAATACACGTACCAACATCATGTTGCCATGTTTGTGCTTCGTAGCGTACGTCCCACCCCCATAAGATATCCCTGTTCTTACCTAGATCTCCCCAACTCCATATTACACGGCAACAAACCACCACCTAAATGGTTGATGGGTCTTCTATGTCCATATCAACTTTGCCTCACCTTGAATATGTTGTTTATCCAAGGTGCTTGCAGGAAACGAGGGTCATATCACAATACACTAGCGTGTGGGGAGTAATCTACATAGCTGATGCTAGCTCTCCATTGTTGTCATCGTTGGTTTTCATTCTCAGCCATCAAAGTATTTGTTGCCTCGACCTATACAGAAATCAGCCTTGCACTCCGACGTGTCTTGTGGCATCTGAAATGTGTCCACCGCTTGGGTATGTTAACTAACAATGGAACAACAGGACACAATGACAATGTTGTGCCACCAAGAGGGGCAACATGTAAGACTAGCGTTCCGAGATGGATTTGGCAACATGTCGATTCCATGGTCCCGCACTCCCACACAAATTAATCGCAACTAACAAAAAAAAATATCTCCAAGAAAAACCATATGGGACTTTTGGATTGTAGCTACTTTACACCAAGTACTTTACGACCAGATAAAAATAACTCTGAAATTTGAAATATTTATATTGTGATCTCGGCTTTCTTGAAACATCACATTTCAAGTATTAATAGTCTAACAATCAAATAAGCAGTAGACATTCACAAGAGAAGACAAAATAAGCATTGCATCTACACAAAAACCACTTATCTAACAAAGATACACTCTACCTATTCTCTACCACTAAAGGTTAAATGCAGTTCAAAAAAGTACTCTGCAAAAGGTTTGGACGTAAGTAACTCTTAAAAATCATTAACACAAAAATCTACTTAGGAAACCTGGAAATCTTGTACATCTACATAGGGCTTTCATAACTATAAGCAGCTGTGTAAAAAAAACACAGTTAAACCAGCTAGACATTCACATATCTAACTATATAGCCTACACACAAATGATTCAGTATCTAACTTTATAGAGAACTACTATCACACAGAACTAGTTTTGATTCAGCGAATGAACTTGTAATCACTATGCAGAAAATGAGAAGAAACAAATCAAGCAAAATTTACATGTACTAATCCAATAAGAACATGGAAACATAATGATCTCAATTTCCAAGCTGAGATTAGTTACTATACTAATCCACTAAGAAAACTATTGTCCTTGCAACCATGTGGTGCCTACCAAAAAAGTTAAAAGATGCATAGACCTTATAATCATAATTAAATGCCAAAGATTTGGGACGACAAAACTTACAAGGAGATCCACATCCTAGCCCATCCCCATCCAATCACATTTGGCTTTCTTTGTTGCATGGCCTACCACATGCATCATAGATGTCGAAGAAGGAACCTACTAATGACAGCCATTTGATCAGATGTTTTGAATATACAACTGGCTGTGAAATAGTACGGAATTATTATCAAATGGTTGGCCCATGTTTCCAAGTGTGAGATTTCAGAGACTAATGTAATTAACCTGTTAGAACAATCATAAGAGAGACACATAAACTTCACTAAGAAACCTCTGCTGTAGGAGGCAAATGTAATATGCATATATTGATATTTTAGACGAAAAAGTTTACTCATAATCAGAATGTGATCTCATAAAAATGATGAAAATCAGATTTTATGCAAATAGTCTCTCTGAAGAATTTGTTCATAACAAAAATCTGCCAATAAATTATTTTTGTTCCATGACCTCTTGTGACGGGGAAAAACAAAACAATTCAGTTTCCAAATTAACCTCTCTCCAATAAGTTTCCCAAATTTCTAGTAATTCAGGCATCCACATTTACCTTGCATGGACATGGGTAAATGGTGTCCGTTTCCGTTTCAAGTTTGTACCTGTATCCGTGTCCGTAATCATACATCATAGGTGACAACATTGTATATATTTGAAAATGCATATATCCCGTATCCAATATGTCAATATCTGTTTCTGTGTCCGTATTTGTGTAACATGGATCCAATGTACAGGTTCAGACAGTATTGCTAAACAAAAACACGTTTTACACTAAATTAGTATACTTAGACTGGAGGCTAATCATCAACGGACACATCTAATCACTTATGCCGTTTGATAGGCACGAGTTGGTCTGGGGTCTTTCTACTGTTTCTAATAAAGGTCAAAATATGCCGTAGAATTTGGAAGTTCAATTATATTTTTAGGTGCCTTCGTGTAAAGACAATGAACTCTGTCACTTAAGGATTTTGTCTTCAAGCAATAAGATGATAGGTTCCTTCCACAACCTTCCCTTGGAATTATTCATATTTGTAACTACTAAAAATTCCATATTCAACTTAATCAATTACCACTGTGTATGTATATAAATAGATTAACGATACAGCTAAGGCACATTGTTCAAAATATTCTCACAATTTCAAATTTGATGCATGCATTAGGCAATAAAATTTGCACTTACATTACTTAATTCGATCATGTCCTACTCTGACTAGCATCCTCCATAACATTAATAATATATGATAGCAGCTGAACAAAGAAGATCCACACAGTACTAAACTACTAATGACTACTGTGCTCTTTTCAAGGAAAGAGCTGTGTGACTAACAAAAAAACGATGATCTATGACTAGAAAACATATTCAGAGAAGAGTTAAATATGATAATATAATAAGAAGTCATCTCAATCACATAAGAGAACAGAAAATTTTCAACGGACCCCACCCAAAATTTGCTTCTAATAAAACTCAATCTTGCACTCTTCATTGTACTTGATACAACACATCTTTCTCATTCACTCCTTCACGCTATAAATAATGAGAAAATACTGGTCTTGAGCTTCCTCACAAACACCGGCTTAAATGGTTTCTCTCTAAATTCCTATGTTATTTACACTAGAAAGATATGATGTCTAGAAGGTGACTTTTTAGAAATAGTAAATTAAAAGACACCACCTTTCCCTTTCACAACTTGTGCAGTTACTGGTGCTAGTTTTTCCTTGAGTATTATTATTATGGATATTAAGATGTTATAGTTAACAGAGTTAATTTATCTATAATTTAGAGTATAAAGAATAGCCTTCAGCAAAGTTTCATACATATTGGTAATATTTTGCATGAACACGGATACAAAACGACAAGGACAACACATGGACACTGGCACATATTTTGGTGCATCGTACAAGTGTCAAGCTGTGCCCGATGCCTATTCGACATGACAAGGCCAGTGTTCGTGCTTCCTAGTATAAGATCAATACCCAAAATTCAAATGCTATAGTTGCTAGGGAAAATAATAAGTATCCCAGAGTTACGCCAACGTATAGGAGAGTACAACCAAATATGCATGATTTGGATCATGAAACTAAAATTTTCAATTTCATTGCAGACTGATAGACGGGCCGTGGTATTGATTACTTTTGGTGCATATCTGGACGTTTTTATTGCGTCAAAGGTCTTACTGAATTATTTATATTTCCTTTTATTCATTTGTTAACTCCCTCACAACTACAATTATCTGGGAAAGATGGTTGGGGTAAAGGCTTCTATTATTCCTTTTTGCTCTTTCTTTCTTTCTTCATTCATTTATTACTTTGCTTTTCAGGAAATTTATTTCTCAACTAGTAATGCACAGGTTAGGAAACGAAAATAGAACTATAGAAGTAACAACAAAGCCTTTATCCTCAAGTTTCTGGTTGCCTACACGAAACTTATACAGCTTATATAAGGATACAGTTTATTCTAAATTTCCGTATACATATTGATTTCTCACTTGGTCGAGATATAGTGTTAAATTAAAGATTTGAAAATGTGTTAAGAAAATATTGGGCATAAAAAATCTGCAATTAAATAAGATTAATGTAGAGAAAATTAGACACTCAAAAATAGAAAAGTACATACCAAAATTAGTGTTGTGTCCATACTGTTTCATGCTTATTCATGATGACCGCTAGAATCAAAGTCAAGTCTTTTCCTGCATAGAGAGACTTCTGATCTTAATCGAAAAAGATATTATAGGAATCGGTACAATGATTATAGATCGGTACTCCCTTCAAAACATTCTGAGAAATTTTCCTTTCTATCTACTGAGAAGTTACTGGAAGTTAGTGGTTGGATTTGCTGACAGCTGAAGAGGGGACAAACAAATCCAGGCACCTTTTTTCTCTGTTTGGTTTCTTTATGAATAGACAGGCTTTTGGAGTATATGGAACATTTGACAAACTCTAATGGACAACTGGCATAAAATGGTATATACTGTTTCAATAATGTTGTTCAAAGGGACAAACGAAAAGAGAGAAAATAAAAAGGGAAGATATGCAGCACAAGCCAAGAAAATATAGACTGAATGCTACTTTTCAGAAATGTCAGCAACAGTAAAACATATTACCATTATCTGAATTACCTACATATGATTGGTTTCTGCTTCAAATGAGGCTTGTAACATAGGTTTCAGACAGTTATGAATCTAGGAATCCTCTAGTAAGTTGGGTGAGAGTATATTTATGACATATCATATAGAGGTATCCAGACTCCATGCAATATGCCTACAAATAGAGAAGGCATGTAGTGACAGTCAAACAAACCAGCCTGAGAGTTTACTCCTCAAATACCTGAGTTTAAAGACAAGTGACATATATTAGGTCTACGAATAGATCAAATCGAGAGTCCTGTAACAGTGACATGGACCAAGAAAGTCTTGGAACCCATAGTTGGTCCACCTTCTATTACAGTGATTGTGATGGAATTGCTAAATTTGGTAGATACCAGTTCTACTAATATAACCGAATATATTGAACCTAGATGTTGTGGCAGAAAATATGGAGCCAGACAGGTAAACTTCATCAAGATCATCAATAAATGATATTTAAAGAAGATAAGGATAATTTTGTCCTGGGGGATTGAGTTCAAGCCAAGATAATAGCCTTCAGTTCACATCAGAAGTTATAGGCTACAAACCTTCTGTAGACGGTAATGTTAAAGAAACTGGGACACACTTGTCCTTAAATCATAATTACTGATAGTATTATGATGCCGAGGAATGTACAACACTTTCAGATTAAAGGACTCAGGAGATTTGGAAGTCATTTTGTAAATCATAATTCATATACTCTTTTCCTTGCAAATACATTCTTCCAAACAACTAAAGTTAATATATAACTAGACCCAAAAGCTAAAAAGGAGATAAATCTAGCTAGATGTAGGGAGATTAAGATACAAAAATTAGCTGTTAAACCTCCCTCGTGGCTTCAAACCAATCAAGGTTTGGGGCTGCATTTTGAGATGTACAGGTTCATATTTTCCACACGCGTACAGTGCCATCCACAGAGGATGTTATTATGCGAGTATTTTTTTTTTGGGGTGGTAACTGACACTGGTTACCTGTTAAAAATAAAGCATCGGTATCAGTTTCTCCGCTTCCAGCTACATAATGATTTCTCAATAGTAAACATAACAAAATACAAGCTATGACTATAGGGTATGAAGTTAGGTGTTCAGTAGAAATCAGAAAAAGTAGATGAAGAAGTTAATTATGTTCTTTATTGCTGCAATTTCAGTTATCATAGTATCTAGTAGACTGAGGGTCTGCTTGGTAACGGTGTTTACACCGGTTCTGAGATGTTTTTGAACCGACCGTTTATAAAAATCCCTGCTTTTTTTTTGAGGCACTGGTTTTGATCGGCGCAAAAACCCTCCAAAACCGGTGTAATGCAATTTTGGATGGCTTTATAAACACCCTAAATCAATGGCTTTTGAACGATTTTATTATTTTATTCCATCTATATCCTCGCCAAAAATATATAATTGTACCTACTAATACCCTTCCCTATTTAATTTTATTCATGTAAAAAACTTTCAGAGGCGCTCGTTGGTGAATTACCAAGCATGGATTGGACTGGTTTAAAAGACTCTACTTAAAAACCACCAAAAACTGGACCCCTCGTAACCGCTCATAACCGGTACTCTAAAAACAATGCTTAAAGCTTGCATGGTAAACACGAATACTACTATATAAACACGAATACTACTACCCTTACAATTGCCAAGGAGACCCTTAGGGAACTAAGGTTACAACTACATGTTCATTCAGAGTTGTAGTGTAGTACTTAAAGCATTCCTCTGATTGACCAAGGGTAAGAGATACAAAAACAATGCTTAAAGCTTGCATGGTAAACACGAATACTACTATATAAACCGCCCTATATATTTTTGCGATCCATTCGATATGCTGAATGTGGCATAAAGGATTAACAAGGCCACCACCTGGAATGTAAACATTAACAGACACTCGCGAGGATCTTTATAGTCGGCCGCGACTGTTGTCATAGTCAACGACCGTTGAAACTTCGAGTAAAAAAATCTTCGAATTGGGAGGGAGATCCTCCCGGCGAACTGACCGTACCCCAAACCAACACAGGTGAACAAGTAGATTATACTAGGGCGTGTTGGGAGAACCATGTCAAAGAAACTCGGCAAAATAACCCCATAATTTCGGGAGAAGGGGTTCATTCATGTTGTTAACATAAAAAAAAAACTCAAAAGTAACCGCCAGAGTTCACTAATTTAGATAACAAGGAACGTGCCGAAGGAATCACGCTGCAAATCCGAATCCGAACCCCAGATATCGTTGATAAATCACAATAATTAAAAAAAAAAAAAATCAAAACCGGCAATAATCAAGAAAGTTATGAAAGCAAGCAAACCTCGCTATCATGACCGCAAAATTTGCGGATGACGCGGCCGGTGGAGACAACCCAGTAGAAGAGCTGGCGATCGCCACCGGAGGAGCACAACTTTGCATGGTCCTTACCATGAAATAAAACCACAGTTTAGTTCCCCCATTGATTCGGGAGGGGGGGGGGATTAGGGTTAGGGTCTTGAAGGAAGAGTACGTTCGAGGTGACGTAGGTCTTGATGTGGATCCCGCTGTGGGGGTTCCAAAGGCGGAGGGTCCGGTCCTTGCCAGTTGCCGCAGTTGAGGCAGTAGTTGCCATCGCCGTTGAATCGGACGAAGAGGACGGCTCCCTCGTGTCGTGTCCCTTCAGCACATTCGACTCCTTTCCTTCCTAGGGAGAAGATGGTTGTAGTAGATCGGACGGACCCACTGTCTCCCAAAGAAAAGAGGCTCTGACGGGCTAGGACAATCTAGGACCCGGCCTTAGAATAAATATTTACTTATAGGCCCTACCGGCCTTTAGATTCAGAAAACCGACTTTCATGCTTACACTGTTTAATCAAAACCCATGAAATATCAAAATTCCTAGAGGAACTCATGAGTTCTTAATTTTCGAAACTCCAGCTATTGATTTTTTTTATAAAAAAAATCTAAACAGAAGAAGTCAGTGGTTTAAATAGGAAAATAATGCCACGTGTCATCACCATATTGCAAGTCCCTATCTGAATTTTTGTAGTCGAACTGATAAAATAATAAAATTCAACCATTTTTCTTATTTATGAATATGAGTTAACACATTTCTCCGAAGCTAATCCATGATTATGTATATGATCGAATATAGGACCTTATGGATCGAATTTCTGAGTCAGGTTTCTATTGGGCTATCTAGTCTCCTCCATATCCCGGTTGCTTACAACTCCCAATTGCAGGAAATCCTTTTGGCGAGTTGCAACATAGTATTTTGTTGCTGTCAATTCTTTAGCTACAACATGATATTATACTTGTTGCAATTTTTAGCGGGAGTCGTGGTTTACAACAGCCTAAATCGCAAAATTAATTTAACTACAACAAGATATACACGCACAAAGCACTAAAAGAAGTTTGTTTGCAAAGAGGATTATAATAGCAAAATAAATTGAATCTAATACCCTATAATATGATCATGCATGAACTGAAAGGATTATTAGGGGAAGAGACTAGGAAGCTCCAAAACCAAACTAAATTTTCATTGTCCTCTCTTCTCTCTACATTCAGATTAAAGAAAAATGGTAACCGCCAAGCTTCTGCTCGTTCAATCACGTAAGAAAATTGTGAGAGCATAATCTCATGATAGGGAAAAAAAAAATACTATAGTTGCGGTTTTGCCATATGTCAGAGATTAGCCACAAGCCCTTCAATAAGCAGCACGCCATTACATACCATTACATCTGCAGGTATTAACACCAAAAACATCTCTAGAAAAGCTCATTTTTATCAGAATATCTAAACAGAAACATCACTATAGATACATAATGCATATAAGGTCCACTGCCATATAATCAAAGATATTTCCAATCTGAGCTTACCTGGGCATTTCCTCATTAGGAAGCATTCTGAGGTGGCCCGAAACTTCTGCTTTTGTACATGGTCGTTAAATTTTACCTTAATATGACTGCTGCATTTCTCAAAGATAGATAGCGTTGGACATGTTCATCAGGAAGCATTCTGATGCGCTTGAAAACTCCTGGACTTGCATATTGGAGCTTTGTCCTAGGGTCCACATATGGCGCCTGCATCCACCAAATTATCCCCAATTTCTTTCCCAAGAAAAAGCATACAAGTATTTACAGGTACTATTGTGGTCCTCATATAATGCATGAAATAATCACACAAAAAAGACATGAAAGGAAAGATACTAGGGTGAAATCACAATACGGCCAGAATTTGGTAAAAAAAAATGATAATTTGAGGTGTGGTAGCCATGAGCGGTGGTTATAAATAGATAGCACTTGTACTGTTGTACATGGTGCCAATTAAGCCAGGATATATAAACATCTTTAAAGAGTGGACTTCGACATGGGCACCAAAGATCGGGTTATATTCTAGGAACAACATAATAACCTTGTTTTCCGTGGAAATTTGATGGAACGAAAAAAGAAAAGTTGTATTGATATAGACGAATTTCAACGCTTCAACGAGAGCATACAACGAATATCTAAAAGTTAAGTTTTTCTGAAAAAGTGTGCCGGTGCAAGCTTGGCCACCGCGCGCCCACTATGTTCTCTTAACGATCGATCCGAACTCAATAATTGATCTTCTACTTCTTTGTTGCAACCACTCGTAAATTTTTGTCAAATACTTCAAAATTGACGATGACTCTTCTGGAAAGATTGATATTCCGGTCTCAAGCTGGTGAGTTGCTAGCAAAATGATGTTGTAGTACTTGAAATGCCGAGGGAAAACTCTCACTTCTCTCTTTTTTTGGCAAAAGTCTGGGGCGCACTCTATTCAGTCCCTAGGAGGCTATTTATAGAGTTGAGGGATATCAAAGCCCATGTCACTGCTCAACAAGGAAATAAGCCTGCAGCGAGACTGGAAGTTAGGCTCAACAGCCTTCAAAGCCCGCAGCAAGGCTAATATGCGGAGCTCAGGTGCCTCTTAAAGCTCTCAACGAAGCTAGCAGTGTGGTTGTTATCATTTCCCATTATTCGCGAGAATCATAGCCATAATGGTCCATTACCATGGTAATAACCCAATAAATACGTGGGTTGTTGCACCCTAAATCCATGCTCCGTGGGGGTAGGAATAACTGGTCTCTGTGCAGCGGTGTTGCGTCATGTGGCACTGGATAGCCACACTATAGAGCCATACATCAATGTTGTACCTTCCACGGAACTAGCTCGTTGAGGAGCTATCCTACAACGGGATTGGCTATGATGCTAGCCCTTTGAAGCAGGCTAAATCAACTTGTTTCACAAGCTCGAATGAACCGCGGAGATGACTTTCTGGACTTTGTCTTCTCTGTTTTCTGAGTCTCAACAGTCAACAATCCTATCTCATATTCATACCTAATTGAGCTCTACATACAAGATTTTTTTTTCCATTTATTATTGTTGTTTTACTAGAAACAACTTATATTTATTCTAAGAAAAGAAGTGAATGTGCATGGTTAGAGTCCCTGCATAGCATTTTCTTTCAAGTTAGAAGTTTTATTGTAAAGCTTCCTTCCATTTGCCCTAGGTTAAGGACCCTAGAGTAAAATAATACAAGAAATGAAAATGCTCATTGTCCAACACCAACACGTCAAGGGGGTCTTTTGTTGTCCGCAATGTTATAGCATGGGCTCCACCCAACAATCATACCAAAGTGGTCATAATTTTTTCTATCAAATACTCCCATATCCTTTTACCTCTTGAACACAAGCAACCTTTTTCTTTTGAGAATTTGAACACAAGCAAATTGATCAAGTTATTAGTATGATTTCTTTACGCCCACAAACTCCTCATTATATTATGGCTGACCTCGATGTCAAACTGAAACTACTAAGTTAAAATAGTCCCTAATTGACGTAAAAGTAAAACCACATTATCATCCGAACTCCAAAATAGCGAGAAAACATTCATTAGATTAGGATATTTATACTTTGAAATTGAAAAACTTACTAGTTACCATATCAAATTGAGATGAATTTATGGATGACTTGTAAAGGTGTACATGTCTGGTCCAGCTAACGTCACTGCCACATGTGTGGTTCCTCAATTAACCTAATAGTAATCTCGGTCATCTAGCTCATGGTTGCGAGCTTGTAAGCCCAACCCAGATAAGGTTCCATCTTCATATTAGCATCATAAATTCTGAGCTGAGATCCCCATCATTAAACTGTAACTGGTTGTGTTGAGCCACTGCCTCGCTGCATCCAAGATTATGTACTTTATTGGAAATGGAACTTAATCTGGGTTGGACGTCACAAGGTCGCGACTCCAGAACTGAGTGAGATTGAGACCAGTATTAAGATTCTTGAGAAACCACATACAAGGTGGTGGCATAAACTGGACATGTATATGTCATTGGAACATAGCATTGAAAATTGACATTGTGGCTTATATCATTCAGTTGATGTTGTATCTCAAAAGTCAAAAAGGAACACAGTAAGGAGTTACTGGGAGTAAACAAATGAAACTGGATGTTCAGTTATAAGCATTCTTCTTTGCACTTAAAAAGGGGATACAATTAGTAAAAGAAATATGCCCTTTTCACCTAGTGCACACTCAATGGTTTTGAATATAGACGTCGTTCTTTGTTCTATGACTGCTTTAGGATATTTAACCTTGCAAAGATATAAAGGCGGAGAACTTTTGACTAAATGGGAATGCAAAAGAGAGAAAATGGGGGTTCAAACTACATTAGGTTCCATTTTGGACAAATGGTGATAACACAATCTTAGATGTGAAGACATATGGCTGTCAGCTAAGCAATTGCAATGCAAATATGCAAACAATTGAGTCCAAGATCCTTCTAAGATGAATCTTTTACGATGAAGCCCCATGGATCATTTTGGAGGCGTTGGGAGATGGTAAATGTTGGGAATGTAAACCCATTTTTGTTGATGCTGATAAAAAGGGTATCTCCTTGCTATTTAAAAAGGGAGGGAACTTCCCCGCAAGAGCCACTTCCACAAATAATAGATGCATATTTCTAAACATATTTATTGAACCACAAGGATGGTTCACATGTTTACTACAAGTGTCTTCACGGATATACAACGTCCATGACCACTCACACCTCCATGCTACCTTAAGTTTATACAATTGACTGGCAAGGACTAATGGAGGTTAAACATGTTATAAAGGAAGTGAAGGCTGCAAGCAACAATGAAGGTTCAGATCGCTCAAATTAATTTAAAGATTGTCAGAAAATGGATATTCTGGCCCAACTCATCAAACGAATCATAAAGTTGCATGGTTAGCTTGAGCGGATCAGAGGGACGCGACAAAGAAGAAACAGAAGTAATGACACAAATCAAAAGAGAAGCTTCCATAAACCATTAGCAAATATGATATAATTAAACCAAAAAACAAGAGAAAAGCATATCATTCACATTTGATATAAGTGTAACTGTGAAAATACATACCTCAAATCCTGTTATGTCACAAAATTTCTTTGACGGATACACGGATGGAGGTGACTCAATATCTAAATCTGATAGCAAATTTCAAATTAGAACGCAGAGGTCTCAATATAAAATTACTTCTGCTAGCAGCCTCAACGCAACTTTAGAATGCACTAGAAGCAAGATATCCAAATATAGTAGAGTTAAACCGAGCATAGCAAATATTTTTTCAACGTTAAAGGTAACACGATAGATACACAATTATCCGGAATGTACCCATTGTCAAATAAGGTAGACAATTGATATCACGTGCACATCCAACAGAAATATTGAGATGTCCTGATTCTCTCAATAACATTAACGTTTTCTTACAATTAATAGTAATTATGATAACTTAATGTAGGTGTCACAGTGAGTCATACCGGACTACCAAATGACATTAACAATGCCGCAATAAGATTATCAACATTCACATCAGCCAAGATGTAAATATAAGGTTATAGTTTGTTTGTCATAACTTTCATGAGAATAATTACAAAGGCCAATTTGACACTTGATGAGAAGAACATGGAGATAGCTTCTTTCCATAACTCAAATTTCCAGATTTAGTGAATTTAAAGTTCTTCCAAGACCATATACATACAAAATAACTACAAAATGCTTACAAAAATCGCTTCTAATATGGAATTTTGGAGACACAATTCTATTACTGGAGAAAGGTATATCCTGAAAACTCAGCTCTTTAGTCTAAAACAATTAACTTTTCCTAATAATTTTTCTAATTTAATGTGAAGTTTTTTTCATGAAAGTTGAAAGTCACACACATAGCTCTGAAAAAAGGCAAATTTTGATGAAATAGGTCCAAATTCTACAGCACATAAGTAAATTTTGTTTATAAACAATCTTTGAGAATGCTACTTGCAACGAGTAAATTGTAAATTGTAAGGACAAAACTGAATTGACAGAGAAGTAGGTAGTCATTTGTGTATAATTTAATTTTCATGAATTACAAAAGCATAATAGAAAATACATCCAAAACGCGAAGAGAAATGAGGGGGAGCGCATACTGAAGGACAACAGATACCTATGAGTGATAAAAGAATTCATTTAAGATCTATCATTCATCATTACGTTGAGAATGATGTTATGCATAAAATTAAAACAAGATGGTTCAAATAGAGGCTTTTGGTGTACTTTACAACCGAAAGAGTGTTGGACAATTAAGAAACAACATGTCCAAAAAATTAGTGTAGCATAAATGAGAATGCTAAGATGGATGAGTGGCAATACATTGAAAGATTAGATAAAAAAATGAGAGCATTCAAGAAAAGTTGAATGTAGCGCCAACTGAGTACAAGAGATAAAATTGTCTTAGGTGGTTTGGAGTCTTTGGACATGTTCAACATAAGCAATGGTAAAAGCAATTGTAAGGAGAGTCGATAAGATAATAGTAAAGAAGTTGCTAGGACTAGAGGTAGGCCTATAAGAACATGGATTGGAGTATTAAAGAAAGATATATTTATTGTTAGTGTTACAAAGGGTATAGTCCTTAAGAGAGCTTGATGGACGAAAAGGATTGAAAATTTGAAACAACCTAGGCGCAAAGCGCAAAAGCAAGGTACACGCTTGTAAAATAAATGCATATGAAGAATAAAAACATGTATATTTAAGTCATAATAGTCATATTGGTTTGTTTATTTGCATGTCTTCAAATTTTGTTCCGTATTAATAACATTTTAGGCGTTTAGCATATATTGCTAACTGAACTTGTGTCATTGGGAAACGAGTATTTTCCTTTAAGAGGCACATTTCAAGATATACGATCATTCGAGATACCACTTTTCTCAATATTTTCTCCAAAGAAAACCTTCTATACCACATTCTCTAAAATAATTTGTATATCGGGTTCCCACTACTCCGCATTCCAGATCCCACAATCACAAACACGGCAAGTTCTCGATCCGGAACTTACTAAGAAGTTCAACAAGGATAGCAGTCGAATCGACGAATTCAAATAGAAATGTGAAGTTCTAGATCCCAGAATCCTAAATGTACATATACATATAGATAATGCTGATATTTACATGGGGTCTTCCTAACTTGGACTACTTAAGTGTGTTTGAGTTTAAAGACATTCTCCCCAATTGCATGATATATGTCTGCTTCATTCCTATTTCATAATTTAGTCTCCAAACCAAGACAAACATTCTAAATTTGGTCACAAACACTTTAAATTTTGTCCTAACTATAACCCCGGTAGAAGTTAAATTCCTAATCTTCATAAATAATCTCAAGTTCGGTGCAGTTACATTCGCGAGAACAATTTCCAGCTGATACATAACAAAAGACTTGTGATTCGTACAAATTGCCTAGAGAAAGTCCTCTTCCACAACAATGATAGGTTGTCCGTGTTACCGTGTCCGTAACGTGTCGTGTCGTACTCGTTTGCGATGCGGAATAGAACTAATTACTCACAGTTGGGTTGGTCGGGAGAGAAGCTCTCGGCCTGGAGGAGCTGCTTGATGTGCTTCCAGTACCCGGCCCTCGACTGACCCTTGGGATACTTGTCGGAAGCGACGTCGGCACCACCATCTCCGTCGTCACACCTCCGCCTCCATTTTCGATGCTTCCTCAAGAAACCCTAACCCTATGGCCTCGTTTGGTTATGGAAAAGGAAAGAAATGAAATTGATCTTTTGATATTTTCTACCCTTTAGAAAATTATAATTCCAATCAATTTATTTTTTGGTGTTCAAAAGGTTCAAAAAAATTGAGAGAAAAAATAAATTTTTAGAGGAAAAAAATTAATCTTTGGAGGTTGCCGAAGAAACCATTTTTCTTGGGAATCAAATTCCTTTTTTTTTTTATTGTCATCCGGAAACGAATTACTTTTCCAATGCTCCAATTCGCAAACCAAACATGACCTACATCTCAAGTTTAAGAGAGATATGTTAAGGTTAGAACATTGGGATACCATTACAATGATGGGGGCCATTAACACTTTTGAAAGGATAAAAAAAATTGTATGAGAGTATAATAAATATACTAATGTTTTCCTATATTTTATAAGTATTACATGAAATATAACTATACCGAAAATAATTACACTGATCATCCCTTTACTTTTAAAATTTTTATAAAACATAGAAATTATTAGTGTTATAAGTTTTTCCATAAAATATAAATTATAGGAGTGGGCGTGTAATTAGCAAAGAAATATTATTAACAAAAAAAAACTTGATTTATGTCTAATAATCTATTGAGTGTTATTTATAGTTTATAATGTCAATTATGTAACTAATTAATAAAAAATACAACAATCCAATTTTAGGAAGTTATGCTACTTTCAGTTACCCACATCCCACATCCAGAGAAAAAAAATTTGGATGTTGGGAGCTAAACAAGTCTCCAGACAACACCTCGATAGGATTTTATTTTTTATTTTTTTTTTGTCAATTTCAAAGATTTTTCTCACACAGTTATTATTTATTAGCTTAATCAAACAATGCATACTTAGGAAGTTTGAACACTTCCAGCTTTTTTAAAAAAAAAATCCCTACTTACCAAACGCTCCTAAGATGGTCAATGAGGGGCCCACTCTGTTTTTATTTTCCTTTCTTAATCGTCCACCTCTCCGGTTGTCGAGGACATGTCGGCAAAGCAAAGCCTTGGTTCCCACAAATGTCGGTGATCCATTGACTACTGTTACTTGCTACTTGCTAGGGAGAAGAAAAAAACAAAATTATATTGGCACCTGTTTTATTTGATAGCAGTTCAATTTTTTCAGAAATATTCGTACGACGGGATAAATTTAATATTATTTGTGGCAGAGGGAAGAAGTTTGGCAAAATTCCACTGAACGGGATATCGCGCCAAATAAGATGGCGGGACTGACGACGTGGCTGTGACATAGCAATCGGAAGAAGGGAGAGAGAGGGACCGCCAAAGCAAGTGGCGGTGGGTGGCGAGGCCGCCAACCCCTTTGGCGCGGGCACCCTCGTGGCCGCCATCCCAATTGGCGGGGTAGGGGGGGTTTATTTTTTTTCGTGTGTGGGGGGGAGGGGGGGATAACGGAGTGAGACTGAGAGTGAGGAGAGGGGGGTAGGAGAGAGAGGGAGAGAAGGGAGAGTAGGAGAGAGGAGAGAGAAGAGAGGCTAGAGAGAGGAGAGGAAGAATTTGTTAGAGAGCCTATAGAGGGAGAATTTGTCAAGAGGAGAGAGCAAAATTTTTCTTAGCAACGGTAACTGTCCTGGCAACGTTAACTTCACCGCCAAGAAGGGTGGCGGTATTAGTTACGTTACCCATTTATCCCTATAAAAACATATACATCTTCAGCACTCATTCACTCACTCTCCATTCACTCATTCACTCACTCTCCAATAGTCTAACATATTCTCCCACTCCAGCAACATCAACTCATTCACTCACTCTCTATTCACTCATTCACTCACTCTCCACTAGTCCAACAAATCCCCCACTCCAGCACCATCAACTTCTCTCCAGCACTTAAATAACTCCCACTCCAGCAAGATTTTTTCTCCTCCGGCAGCAATAGTTTTTTCTTGATGGATCGCAGTCTAAAAATAATATGCTCGCATGGAGGTAATGTAAACGGTATAGAGTACGAAGGTGGAGAAATCCAAATTTTTTCTACTTATCCCAGTATTATTTTTGAAAATTTACGTAATCTTATTATCGAACGTTGTTCTATTAATTATGAATTTATTTTGAAATCTGTTTTTGGTTCTAGATGTTTTTTAATAGATGGCGACGAAGCATGGAATTTTGTTGTTGAGATTAATTCACAATCACGATATATAAATATATTTGTCATTCAAGTATCACAAGCATTTGATAATCGAAATATTGAATATTTTTCTAATTACCAGCATGTTAGTCAGGGTGCTAGTTCTTCCCAACCCACTCTTCCAATTTTACAAGAAAATCAGTCATCTGATGAATATGACCATAATGATGATGATGATACTGAAGATGATGATGACGATGGAAATAGTGATGATTTAATTGAAAATGTAGATCATGAGGTAGATGATATTGATAATGCAATTACTTCTGAATTATTTATCGAAAAAGAATTTTCTAGTCGTTCTAAATTTAGAAGTTTTATAAGTAATGTAGCAATTCGACACAATTTTAGTTGTTCAGCCAATGTTATGAATAATGCTCGTGGAATTATATATAATTGTGATCAACCGAATTGTAATTGGAGAGTATATGCCAAACCGATTGGATCTGGTGAAATAGTTAAGATTGCTAAATTAGACAGTCGACACTCCTGTTTAGGTGGACTTACAACCGGACGTCATCGACTAGCTACCGCTGCATGGGTGAAAACATGTGTAATTGATATAATCAGAGACAATCAATGTTATAGTGCATCACAAATTGTTAAAGATATATATAGGGAACATCGTGTGCATATTACTTATTCCAAAGCTTGGAGAGCTAGAGAGATGGCATTAGCTGAAATAAATGGTAGTTACATAGAGGCATATGCTAGTCTTGAGGAGTATTGTTTTAGAATTATGGAGACGAATCCAGGTAGTAGATGTTTTCTTAAAACCACTGAAAACAATAGGTTTCAAAGAATTTTTATTTGTTTTAAGGCATGCATTGACGGATTTTTAAGGGGCTGTTTACCGGTTATTAGTATTGATGCTACATTTCTTTCATCTAAATTTCAAGGTATCTTATTTATTGCTTGTGCTCACGATCCTAACTATCAGTTATATCCAATTGCTTATGATGTTGCTGAAAGTGAAAATACTGATTCTTGGTCTTGGTTTTTAAACTCTTTTAGAACATCATTTGAAAGTTATTTTAATGAATGGAGTAGAATTTCATTTATTTCTGATAAGCAAAAGGGCTTAATATATGCTATGCGTGACATCTTTCCAGAATCGCCTCACTTTTTTTGCATACAACATTTTAAAAAAAACATGAAACAAGTTGCGAAAGAAAGAACATTTCAAAACTTGTTAGACTCGCTTGCTAGATCATACAATCAAACAGATGCTGAGATCTTGTTTGAAATAATTAAAGCCGAGAATGTACTGGTGTACAATTGGCTTATTGGTGTGAACGATGAAAATCGTCGTTTTGAACATTGGATAACAGCGTATACTCCGTGTCCTAGATTAGATATTAATACTTCTAATCTTGCTGAATGTTTTAACAATTGGATTAAGAGATTACGAGATAAACCAATAACAACACTCCTCGATGGTATCAGAGCAAAGATTATAACACTTCATGACAAGAATAGGAACATTGCTGAAAATTTAGACACGTATTATTGTCCGAAGATGTTAAATACTGTGACCCGTATCAACAGAGAAAGGAATCATCTAGAAATATTAGGAATTGATAGCAATACATACGAAGTAGTAGATCGTTCAACAAGTAGAACATATATTGTACGATTAGAAGACAGGACTTGTACATGTTGTAGGTGGTACCATACTTATATACCATGTGTACATGTATTCTTTGTGTGTAGATATTCTAATATAAATATTCAAAGTTTTTATCATGCAATATTTTCTACGGAGAACCTGCGAAGTGTATATGAACAAAAAATGGAACCAATTCCAATTCCCTACAAGATTCAAGCACCTTTGGTAAGAGGAGAAATTGGAGTGCCAGACGTACGACGCAAAGCCGGCAGACCGAAGAAGAACCGCATCCAATCCCGGGAAGACAGGACTAGAGAACTTCGTTGCAGTAATTGTGGTGGGATGGGGCACAACCAAAGGAGATGTACAAGTCAGCCAAGAGAGTAAAGTATACTTGCATATGTACTGAAAAATATTGTACTGGCCTAACATTGTTACAAATTATATTTGCAAATAATAAAAGTTGACGAACATGCTTTCATTCCAAACTTACAAATATTGTCTTAGCCTAACATTGTTACAATTAAGACTTGGAAATAAGAATAAAAACATTCTATCTAGACCTCCGGCCCCTTACGGCAAGTTGTTTGTAATTTACTCGTTCTCCAGGTCTAAGGCCTAGTCGGCTTCTCCGCCCTGCTGTAACTTCTAGATCCTGCTCGTCTTCCTCCTCTTCTTCTTCATCCTCATCTCCATCCTCATCCTCCTCCATCTCTTGAGTTTGGGTAGGTATCGGGGCTGATGGGGTGGAAAAAATTTGTGTAAAGAAATCCATGTCTGGGTAGACATATGCTGGTGCTGGTGAGTATTGCTGGTGAAAACTGCTATCTCCAGCGTACTGGTGAGTACTGCTATCTCCAGCGTACTGCTGAGTACTGCTCTCTCCAGCGTAATGCTGAGTACTGCTCCCTCCAGCGTACGGGTGAGTACTGCTATCTCCGACGTACGGGTGAAAACTGCTCCCTCCAGCGTACGGGTGAAAACTGCTCCCTCCAGCGTACGGGTGAAAACTGCTCCCTCCAGCGTACGGGTGAAAACTGCTCCCTTCCGCGTACTGGTCACTAGCCTCTCCAGCAACAGCCTCTCCACCAACAGCCTCTCCAGCAACAACCTCTCCACCAACAGCCTCTCCAGCAACAGCCTCTCCACCAACAGCCTCTCCACCATGCCTTCTATGACGACGGGAATGCCTCCGCCTAACGGTGTCGGTCGGATAATCGGGCGGAAGATGTGTATGTAATGGAGGCATTTCTGGTTCTCGTCCAAGACCCAAACGATGCACACGACTCACAAGTTCCTGCATAAGCACTAGGCTATGCTGCTCCGGGTATCTCTGGCGTTCGTGAAAATATTGTTCGTACTCACCACTCTGAATTATGAAATTTACAAATTGTCAGACCACATACCATATAATATGAATATGTAATTTTAAACATGTAACGAAAACATACCAACTCAGATACACCATCGACAAAAGCACGCAAACTAGCATCATCTATGGCTCTACATTTGAACCTTTGTTCCTCAAAAGCGTAATGTCTGTTGCTTACACGAGGGCATCCCCACCATTGCCTATAAGCAACAGTACCAGCATCTGTAAATAAATGAAATTAATGTTAGCAAACAATTTGTACTTATTTCTGACAAGCACGTAGTACGTTAGAACTTACATTCATCCGTAGATGCCATTAGGGGCACATTTCTCACACTATAATTCTCCTCCCGACTATTCCAACATGCAATTACACCATGGATTCTACTAATTGCATTGCCTGTACCGTAACTCATATAAGGTGGATCATCGGGAATTGTTTGTCTTCTCCCAAGTTGACGAAGAACACGGTCAGCCGGATGGTACATGGTATACCGGTCGTAAATAATATATGATCTATGCAAACTAAGATCATACGCCAAACCCTTCAAGTCTTGATCATCATCTCCAAATGTATAGGGAATCCATTTAACCTATTTAATGACAATCTATCAAAAAGTCTAGTAATGACATAAGTTAAATGAATTAAACAAGTAAATTATTAATTACCTCATGATGTTCCAGTATGTCAAATTGAGAACGATATAGTGATACAGCCTTATACTGACAATGTTGTTGATCCACTACATCTATGGTCCATCGTAAAGCAACTGGATAGACTCCAACATCACTAATAATGCTAGTGACGGGTCTACCAATATAGAAATGCTCGTACGACCAAACCTGTGATTCAAAAAAAGCCACAAATGTATAGTACGATACCAAAGCTCTAATTAATCTACATTCAAGGACTTAATGTTTACCTGAAGCAGTGACATACATCCACAAATATTGCTATTAGGTTTTGAAAACACATAATCCGTCAAACATCCGTATAAATGTGCTAAAGTGGCAGCACCCCAGGCATGTCGAGTGGGTTCCTTCAAATTATCCATAAATTGAAGAAGTCGCACATTTATTTGATTTCCCGATGCATATGGAAACAGAATTGCACCACATAAACAGAGCAAATATGCTCTAGTGCAACTAATCACCTGTAAATATTTTTTTTTTATAAATATTAATATTAAAATAAATTAAATCATGAATTAATTTTACTTTAAAATACATACCCGTGATTCATCTACATCTACCTCGCCGTCAATTGTGCGATCTAGATCCATAAAGTTGCCGCGCAACCATGTTATCTTCACATAACTGGCATTTTCCATATCAGATGGAGGCATAATACCTAAATAACATCGGATTAGACTAGCTGGAGTATGTTGCGGATCAAAATATATAGGGTCCCCTGTAATAGGTAACCCTAATATATTTGCCACATCCCATAACGTGATAGTCATCTCGCCGACAGGTAGTTGAAATGTGTTTCATTCAGGCCACCATCGCTCAACAAGACTTAAAATTAGATGCACATCATGTGTTAAAAATTTAATCCCATCTAAATAATGGAACCCAAATGAGCGCACCAAAGCCTTCTGTGCGCTGCTTAACTCCCATGTGCTATAGTTTCTCTCAGTCCGCCAATTTTTATGTTCCCGCGTTCGTAATTTAAGACTATGATCATATAACTACAAATAAAATATTTAAATTATGTTACAACCACGTTTATGTGAAATATTACTTACTAGCAAGTCAAACATTTTCAAATATATCTTTTAATTAAATATTTACCTTTCCATCAAATATTTGTGTGGATATATGATTTATCTGTTCCTGTCTGATTTTGTCAGTCGTTGGTCCCCCCGGGATGCGTCCGTCGTTTTGATTAGCCATCTGAAAAAATTATAAAAAATCTACAAATATATCAAATATATTTGTTACAAAATATTAAGAAGAACTAAGAGGAGAAGCTATTTGCTTACACAAAGAAAATGTGGTCCTGCTTGCAAAAAGAAGATTGGTTACACAGAGGAGGAGGAGAAATATTTGGGAGAGAAGAGTTCGGATGTGCTTGCTGGAGTGAAGTGAGGAGAAGGAAGGAGAAGAAACTTGCGTTTTATTATGGAGATAGAACGGTCTCCAATAATGTGCATAGTCTACGAAATAACACAACACAGTATCCAAAATTTTGCACAGTCTACGAACTAACAACACGGTCTCCCACATATCTGGGTCTAGCCTCCCTCTCAAACCCCCCCTCTCTTCCCTCTCTCACGAAATCCAAATCTCTCCCCTACTTGGCAGTGCCCCCCCTCTCTCTCTTACTTTTCCCTCCTCTCTCCCTTTTCCCTCTTACTTTTCCCTCCTCTCTCCCTTCTCTCTTCCTTCTCTCTCTTACTTTTCCCTCCTCTCTCCCTTCTGTCTCCGGTCTGCTGCAGCAGGGTAGCGGCCCCCACCACTCTAGCCGTGCCGCGCCAAGTGTTGTGGCGCGATCGCCACGTGCCCGGGTGCCCGCGCCAAATGGGTTGGCGGGCTCGCCACCCCCACCGCCATTTGCTTTGGCGGTCCCATCTCTCTCCCTTCTTCCATTCAGCTTCTCGCAGCCACGTCGACAGCCCCGCCATCTAACTTGGCGCGATATCCCGTTCAGTGGAATTTTGGCAAACTTATTCCCTCTCCCACAAATAGTATTAAATTTATCCCGTTGTACGAAAATTTCTGCAATTTTTTTCAATTTATTTACAAATTTATTATTCTAATTTTTTTTACTTAAGAGCAGTCCATATATTTAAATTTGTTGCAATCCTATTTTATGTTAGGATTGACAACTTTTTGACAGTCTTAAAATTTTTTGGTAGTTTAAATTTAGACTGTCAACAAAGTTGACATTCCTAAAAAGGGATTAGATAGCCCAAAGTAAAATTAGACGTGTTATGGATAAAAGTATTTTTTCCAACTTTCATGATAACTCATCCACTTCTTCATTTTTTTTAAAAATATTTCTATTCAAAATTGATAATGTGAAGACAAAGTTATTGTGAACTGCATTGTCTAAATCTAGACAACCAACTTTACATTGTCCTTGCCATGTCAACTTCATAATATATTCTACATTTGCATTGGAGAATAATTTTTTAAATGAAAGTTTGTCATTTCTATGTGACAACCGTTTTTTCTAAACTCACAATAGGGTTGGAGATGCTCTTACAATGTGTTTGGGAACATTTTTTAGGAGGGGAAGGAAAAATTGAGGGGAAAAAAATGAAGCAGAGTAAAATGAAAGGTAAAATTAATTTTCCTTCACTTGTTTGAATGACAAAAAAATAAAAGAAGAAAATTTTAAAAAGTAAAAGAAGAAAACTTTTACAAATTAATTTTTTCTTCACTTGTTTGGATGACCAAATAATATTATCATTCAATCATTGATTTTTTTTCAAATCATAAATGAAACTAACTTTTTTGAAAAGTACATTGATAATTTCTCCCACAATCCTCTCAACTCTCTCCATTTTTTTCCAACTTTTGGAGAAATTATTAGGTGCTCCTGGCTCACCATTGGACGTGCTGAGTGGTGAGCCCGGTTCAATGAACAATTGACACTTGGAATAATAAATTAATTCTATATTTTCCACATCATAATCGGACAATTCATAAGTTAGTTTAATATTAATATTAATTTTGATATTAATATTAATGTTAATGTTAATCTTAGTATTAATATTAATATTAATGTTAATATTAATATTAATGTTAATATTAATTTTAATTTTAATATCAATGTTAACATTAATATTAACATTAATACTAAGATTAACATTAACATTAATTTTAATTTTAATGTTAATATTAATATTAATATTAATATTATTGTTAATATTAATTTTACTGTTAATATTAATGTTAATCTTAATTTTAATTTTAATGATAACAATAATATTATTGATTTTGTTAGTATTTTTTGTTACCTTTAATATTAATGTTAATATTAATATTAATATTAATTTCAATGTTAATATTAATATTAATTTTAATGTTAATATTAATATTAATATTATTGTTAATATTAATTTTACTGTTAATATTAATGTTAATATTAATATTAATTTTTATGTTAATATTAATATTATTGATTTTGTTAGCATTTTCGTTATCTTTTCATATCTGATTATAATGTGAAAAATATGGGATTAATTGGTTATTCCAAGTGTCAATTGTTTATTGGACCGGGCTCACCACTCAGCACGTCTAGTGGTGAACCGGGAGCACCTAATAATTTCTCCAACTTTTGAGAAATTTTTTTTTGAGTGGGATCCGCATAAATTTTTCTCCCAAAATTCTCTCTCCTCTTCCCTCCCCAAACACTAATACTTTTAATTTTCCATTAATTTTTCCTTCAACATTTTTCTTTCACCATTTTTTCCTCTTCCCAAATAATACTTTAGTGTAATAATCCTAAAAACTTCTGCAGTTAATTTTTAAAAAGTAATAACAATCTCAAACCAGCTCGAACAACTAAGACATTTGCCTAACTATCAATATTTTTGTACCTTTTAAATTCGAACACAGAGAGTCTAAAACGAACCTATCAAGTACACAAAGTCCAATTAAATATAAATATGGTACTCCAATACAAAAATAATCCTCAAAATTTAAAAATTTCAACTGTGATTCTATTGAGATAACCATGTTGCATATATATAATAGATTACATTAACTATTACATTAACCAATTAGATTTAATTTCGTTCGCAGAAAGGTTACAAACCAGTTGTTCAATTTGCTTGCTCAAGCAACTGTTACATTAAATTTATAATATATTTTATTTTATTTTTTACGTTTCCCAAAGCTTCTATAATTAAGCAGTTGGATAATATTTTTGAAATGTAGAGAAGAGTAGTGAGTACGACTTCACCAAGCTTCTACTATTCGTTATGGGGAAGTATACACACTGCATGGGCATTGCCAACTGTGTTGGCAATTGAAAGCATTCTAGACGTCGGTGGACGACCACAAAAACAAAAACAAAAATAAAATTAAAATTAAAATTAAAAATGTTGGTGCGGCACTCTGTATCTATTTATAGTGCATGCCAGAGGAAAAACTGGATCTAAGGCTGTGTTGGGTAGGAAGGATAAAAAAATTGGAAGGAAGAAAAAAGATAAAGATATATTTTCCTTCCATATCGAAAGGAAGATCATTTTCTTCCTTTGTGTTTGGTAGTAAGAATGTAAAAGATAATATATGCATTTTCCTTTGTTTGATATGAAAGAAAAAGTGGAAGGATAAAAACATATATGGTTTACCAATTCTACCCTCGACTAAAAATACTTATTTACCATTTGACTTCATAAATAACTTTTAAATAATACGTTCATATGGGAGTATAATTGTTAATTAATATAAACATCCACTTTTCCTCCCACTTTTGGGAGGGATTGGATTTCTTAGGGTGTGTTTGGTAGGAAGGATGGAAAAGTGGAAGGAAGAAAAAAGATAAGGATACATTTTCCTTCCATATGGAAAGGAAAGATGATTTCCTTCTTTTGTGTTTGGTTGGAAGGATGAAAAAGAGAAGAGATGCATTATTCTTTGTTTGGTATGGAAAAAAAAAGTGAAAAGAAAGAAAATAAAAAATATGGGTTTTTACCAATTTTATCCTCAACTAAAACACATATTTACCATTTGATTTCATTAATAATTTTTAAATAATACAATTCACATGGGGGTACAATTGTTAATTAGTATAAGTCTTCACTTTTTCTTCCACTTTTCCTCCCACTTTTTGGGTGATTGATTTTCTTAGGTTAGGAAGGAAAAAACAATCCCTCCACTTTTCCTTCCCTTCACTTTTTCTTCCATACCAAACAATAGAAAATGAATCATTTCCTCCACTTTTTCCTCCTCCATTTTCCTTCCTCCCACTTTTCTCTCCTACCAAACACAGCCTTAGGTTATGTAAGCCCCCTGAATTTCCGGAATTTATTTTCAAATTTTCTAAATAATTTATTCTCCATTTTCCTTCCTCCCACTTTTCCTCTTTACCGTGACTTGGATTTCTAGAGCATTAGGGATGCCAGTCTCTAGAAACTTTTTCTTGAAGTTTGTAGTAGACGAGATTATCTTCATGTTGATATATCGTATCCCACTCGAACTTGTTCCCTTGTGCTCGAATTGCTTCGTACAACTTTTTGGTCAATTTAGACCAATTTATCGTCTGTCGTAATTCGTGACTTAACTTCCAACTTAATTTTCGGGCCCGACATCGGTCCAATCCAGTCGACCCAATATATGGCCCTGGCCTGCTTTGAGTCTACTATGCAGGTGCCACTTGCGTGCCACCGATTTGATCTCCCTTTTGCTCCAATTTCATCCATGATTTAATTTGGTTTAAAATTGTTATTTTAATTAAATCTTGGCCCCAAGCTTGCCCAAACTTGACCCAACACCCAACCCAATTTGGTGTAACCCCTGTCATGACTACCCATACATCTCACTATTGTATTTGCCTTCTTTCCTACTCAAAATATCTACTTTCTCTCTCCTTGTATATATATATATATATATATATATATATATATATATATATATATATATATATATATATATATATATCTCACCACACCAACTCACCCTCTCACATCAGCACCCCCCTCATGTGGCCGAACACCCCTTCCTCTTTCTATTTTTTTCTCTTAATATCTCTCACTCTCCCTCTTTATATAATATATACACACACACACACACACACACACACACACACATATATATATATATATATATATATATATATATATATATATATATATATATATATATATATATATATATATATATATAATCTCTCTCTCTTTCCTCTCCCATCACTCTCACTCTCTCTCCCATTATTACACAACCCCCCCTGTTGTACACGAGCAGCCCCCCTCGCCCATTCTTTTTCTTTTCTTCACTCTTCTTCTTCTTCATGTTCTTCTTCATCTCCTTCTCCTTATTCTTTAACATCAAACCACCATTACCACCCTCACCAACATCAAACCACCATCACCACCCTCACCAACATCAAACCACCATTACCATCACTACATCACCAACACCATCACCTCCACCACCACCCTTACTCCTCTCCTCTCCTCTTTTCCCCGCTGGGCCGCCGTCGTGCCGCGCCGCCGCCGCCATCGCGCGCGCAGCAGTAGCAGCGAGCTGCAACAGCAGCAGCATGCGCAGCAGCAGCCGCGGCCGCACGGCGCTGCCGCCGGCCGCCGTGGCCGGCCACCCTTGTCCCGGCGAGCCTCCTCTCGCTGTCCGCCCGCCTCTCCAACGTGTATTGGAGTCGATTCGTGCGTTTGGCACGGGATCCCGTCGCACGTGCTCAGAAACGGAGTCAGAAGTTCGTTTCGAAGCAGCAACTTCACACATGTTTTTCGGAAAATACGACCGTTGGATCGGTGATTTGCTTACTCCGTCTCAATCTCGGTATATAGCTCTTCACTCCCCTCAATTTTTGTCCGTTAATTTTATCGTTTGATATGTCAAAATCGGCCACCAAATTGACATTTTAATTTGAACTATTTTTGGATAGTTTCGTGGAGCCAACTTCGTGGGATCGTATCTTCATCGTCGCAGCTCCATTTGGTGCGCCGTCAGCTACTAAGCCAGTATAGAGATGTTACCTTTCGAGGCTCTATACGGACGGAAGTGTCGTACTCCCTTGTCTTGGGATGATGTCGGCGAGAGTGTTTTGCTTGGCCCTTAGATGGTAGTGGATGCTGCAGAGAAGGTCAGGATTATCAGATATAGACTTCGGGTGGCGCAAGACAGGCAACGGCATTGGGCCGATAGCCACCGGAGGTCGTTGGAGTTTGAGGTATAGTTTAGATTTTCTAGTATTTGAGTCTGATTGTGGTTGTTTTAGATCAAGCTTAAGTTGTAGAAGCATGAAAAAGAACAAAGAAAAGCCCATGCGGCTCCAACAGAAGGATCCTTATGCGGCTCGGAAATCCGATAGAAACTCATGCGGTTCAAAGTCCTCTAGAGCCTCATGCGGCTCAGATAGTTCTATGCGGCTCAGAAAATAGCCACGTGGCCCGAAACAGTTTTCTCTTACAGATGGCCATAGCAATTGCCGCATTCAATTTCCGGACGACAGTTCTGACAACTGACAGCTCTGACATAAAGTCGCATTAATGGCTCTGGCATGATGGTGTGTTCCCAGGGAAAAGGAGAAAATCTTTTGTAGCTGACATAATCCACCAACTCCAAAGTTCCCTATGCGGCTGTAACATCTATGCGGCTGTAACACCTATGCGGTGCCACCCTTATGCAGCTGTCATCCCCATACGGCTACCCGTTTTATACGGTTGCCCGCTTCTTGCGACTTCCCGCTTCATGGGGCTGTCCGCTTCATGCGGCCGTCCGCTTTATGCGGCTGCCCGCTTCATGAGGCTGTCCGCTTCATGCGGCTACTACCTTCACGTGACCGCTAGCTTCATGCGACTAGGATCGTGGGAGGGCCACCCGTATGCGGATCACTTAGAGAACGCGTTCATGCGGCTCCGTTAAGACATCCCACTCATGACAAGTTGAGATACGTGGCTGTTTTATCCCCTCGTGGCTATGGCTGCTCACAAATCCTGACAACCAGATTTAGTGTAATTACCATTATTACTCAAGTCAAATCAGATTTGTTGTAATTAAAGCAAATTGAACACGTGGCAGGAGATCCGAGCTTCCAAAGATTCATGACAATCAGCATTAATTGACCATACGGATTTGGCGCAATCAAGAGTCAATGGCCCAGATGTAATGCAATCACAATTAATGGCCCAGATGATTGGCCGCCGACTTTTCAAGGGACAATCATTGCAAGCCCTAATGATCGCATCCCAATCCTATAAATAGCAAGGTGTCATTCCCTTGTAAAATATCTCCGATCCTCGATCCAAAACCAAAAAAAATATAGCAAGGTGTCATTCTTTTGCGAAAGAGATCCTCTCCACCCGGCTGGACACACAAAGAGACAAAGGTGCGCACAGATGAGTCTTCCCATCTTGAGAGTAGTTCTTCACCGGAGCCAAAGCTACGTCTGATCGTCCAAGGAGTAAGGCAGAGCGGCCATCGCTTTTCCGAGCCTCTATCGTTACCCCCAGAATCAAAAATAAACAATCGTACTTAGACTGCTGTACCTAGGTTTTCGTTCCTAAGCTTTCTTTGTACGAGCGAGTTTGTATTGTGATTTGTCCTCCTATATAATTGTTCTGTACTTTTACAATCAATGGCAAACATAAGTCTTGTGTTTTAGTTCTAGGTTGTTGATCTTATGTTTTTGCGGATTTCACCGACGCGTGGGACGATTCGTTTTGGTGGTGGCGGGAAGCTTAGTCCACGATACATCGGACCTTTTCGTATCTTGGACAGGGTCGGTGCAGTGGCTTACCGACTGGAGTTACCGCCTGCACTAGAGGGAGTGCACAACGTGTTCCACGTGTCGCAGTGGCATATCCCAGTCACGTTTTGGACCACTCCGAGATCGAAGTGGGACCGACTCTCAGCTATCCTGAGAAGCCGGTTGAGATCTTGGACCGAAGAGAGAAGGTGCTCCGGAACCAGGTCATTCCCTTGGTTCGCGTTGCATGGAGGCACCACTCTCCATGTGAGTCTACCTGGGAGAGAGAGGACGATATGCGGGAGCGATTTTCATATCTCTTCGAGCCTTGAGGTAAATTTTTTCTTTTCTTCCATTGTTCTTTTATGTTGCTGTGATAGTTTCGCCTTCAATTTCGAGGACGAATTTTTTTTCTAGGTGGGTAGACTTGTCACCCCCACTTTTCATAAATAGGGGTAAAATGGTCATTTTTGCATTTATAGGAATCTTAGAAATTTTTATTTAATTATAATGTTATTTGGGGATTTTTAGAGTCAGGTTCGAATTTCAGCTCATTTCGACTTGTATCGGGGACCCGAGGTAGCTTAGACTCTGATCGGGACCCAAATTTAAGTTAGACATGGACCATAAATCTACAAATTAGTCTGGTACTTTTAGACAATTCTTCCATGACTTAATCGGTCAATTTGTAGATTTTAACTTGGCCTTTTCAACCCCGAAAATTAGTTTAAGTCAATTTTGACATAAAGGAGGCTTGGAGGGCATTTTGGACATTTTCCAAATGCCCCAAGCCCCCCTACATGGCCGGCCACTAGGGAGAGACCCTCCCTCTCCATTCACTTCTTCTCCACTCTCAAGTTCTTCCCCCTTTTGTTCTTTCCCAAAACCTAAACCTAAAATTTGAGATTTCATCTCTTAATCTTCTATTTCCCCCCAAATTTCTTCCATAGATCCTCTCTTCACCATCAAGGGAGGGTGTTACCAAAGTTTGGGAGAAAAGTGTAAGGTGAAAGTGTCCTTTCCTGTTACGCCCCAGAACCAGAATACTGGCAAGTAGGGACGGACCAGGCCAGCTACGTATACCAAAGTACTCCAGTACTCCGAAACAACGTATAAGCTGTATAGATGGAGGTTACTGCTACAAACCAACAGTCAATCCTAGGTCACATGATCCTGGATATCTCAGTCTCAGACAAGAAGTAAGGTACAAGAATATGATCATCATGCATATAAGACAATAAAGCGTCCCAAACTATAATATATAGATGATCATGAAGCTAGTAATACAAAATGAAGAACTAGCAAGACTAAGTAATACATGATCAGCTCTAGCTGCAGTCTAGAAATATAACATCATGTCTAAGCTCGTAGGCCAACTGTCAAGTCCAAAATACGAGCTAAACACGTGCTCGGTGGCTAAACGCCTCAAAAGAATATGTACAGAAAAGAGTGGGTAGGAGAAAGAACACCCACTCAAGTCCCCTGGTGCTCCGGGTGGTCACCATCGAGAGGAAGGTCCGGAAGATCCTCGGGCTCCTCAACTAGATCTGGTCAATGTAAAACCAGTAGGGTCAGACCCCCAATAGCAAGTACCACAAAGGAAGCCAAACTATGAACTAAAACCAGCATGCAATTCATAACAACGGATAGAGACAGAAATAAGTAAAAGCAAATCGAGACTCGTGCACTACCAATGCACTTATCCCGAGAATAGGAAAGACAATGAGTAAAGCAATATGTAGCATAAGGTAAAGGACATGTGACAGAATGTAAACTGTGTACATGTAAGGAAAAGGAAGCATGTGAACATGAAAGATAAACTAGACATGTGAGCATGTTAAGTAGTCGGGACATATGAGCATGTTAGATAACTGGAACATGTAAGATAACTGGAACATGTGAGCATGTTAAGTCTATATAAAACGACAAATGATTAGATGACTTAAGAACTATTCTGGAACCCAAGTTATAACCCATAAACCAAACAAGGACCGGGGTTGTAACCCTTCTCCTGAACAGAACTTTAGTATCTAATTATTTACCGACAAAAATAAAGCATAAACAAAGATGTACTGAAAATAAACAAATTCGGACACTGCCTAGACAAACTAGACTAGACTGAACACCATACAATAGTCACGGCCGAGCAATGAGTACGACTTTATACATTAGCTAACTAGGGTTGTCAAAATCCTAATTACTAACAAATACAAGTCTGAGAATTCCAAGTCCAGCACTTGCCTGCTACTACCTGAATGGTGCAAGCCAAAAAGAAAAGAAGTATAGCAGACACACTGCAGTAAGATACATGTGTCCTAAAGAGGTTTCCCACTCGACGGTGTGCTGGAAGAGTGCTCATCATGACAGATAGCTCCAAATCCCAAGGATATATATATATAATGCCAAGACCAAAGGGGCAACAGGTAACTGGAAAATTCTTAATGATCTAAGTAATCAAGCTAGTTGTTTAGTCCTTAATATTTTTTTGTTGGATTCTGGGTGTGGCATTCCGCAGAATCTATCCTAGACATGAGACATGCGAGACTGGACAATAACGAGAATGTGCACCATAACAAGCCACAACAAGAAAAATATAATAGACAAGAAGCTAGGAGTGTGCTACGACGAGCCACTATCAAGGAGCAAGACATGTACTAGAATCAAGAGTGCGCCATGACAGGCCACTATCATGTAAGCAAAGAAAGACATGTACAAGAGTGCACCACGACGGGTCACTATCTAGTAGACAAAGAAGGCATAACAATAATTATCATAGCTTGTAAGAAAGAATCTATCAAAGACATATCATGGCATGTGGGAAAGAATAATTAAAGCTAAGTACATTTCATAGAGAATGATTGAACATGTGCTAGTGTCAAGTGTATATAGGGTGTACAATCATTCTCTAACTATGCAAGATCATGTAATCATGTTAAGAAATTATTACAATCGAAGAAAATATCAAAAACGGACAAAAAGGGACAGAAACGGGCAAAAACAGACTAAAACAGCATAAAACGGCATACCGGCGGTATACTGTGGTATACCGGCGGTATACCAGCCTAAAGACAGAAAGTTTCTAGTAAAAAAAATCGGCATACCGGCGGTATACCAGCCTAAAGACAGAAAGTTTATAATGCAAAAATCGGCATACCGGCGGTATACCAGCCTAAAGACAGAAAGTTTCTGGTGCAAAAATCGGCATACCGGCGATATACACCGACATACCGGCGGTATACCGTTTTTCCAAACAACAACAAAATCCAGATTTTTGCCAAAACTTGTTTCAGCCATAAAAGCTTCGTTTTAAATCAAAATTCGGATTTTTAAAAGTCAAAATTGCATAGAATTGAATATCCTACAACATGGAACTATTAGATTTCAAAAATTCAAAGATTTGATTGATCAATATCTCAAAATACTCCCAAAAATAGGTTTTCGGGGCACCGAAATGGGTTCCGATTGCCACCAAACTCAAAATCCATGATATACAAACTAGGTGAGGGCCTCATATATGTATATGTGACCAAGATAAATGATGGTAACACTAGTATCACTCTTGATACCAAGTTTTCTACTAAGTCCATATTGGGTTTTAACAGAAAATCAAAACCTTGCTTAAACAAGTTTTGGAAACATGCATATATACGAGAATCATAAGGAATTTTTTTTTACAAAATGAGTTTAGAACAATTCTAAGTATTTACTACCAAGGAAAATAAAATGACAACAAAAATATTTTTGTTCAAGATTTGGCAAGATGTACTTGCCTAGGTTAAGCTTCAAGCCTAATCTTCTACTCCACCAAGGCCAAGCTCTTGGCAAGCTCCAAGGGGGAGAGAAGGGAAGAAGAAATGAAAAGAGAGTGAAGAGAATAAAAGAGAGAGGAGAGAGAAAGTGAAATGGTATATATAGAATAGGGAATTAATCTTAGCCGTTGGATCATGATCCATGTGAAAGTCTAAGTCAATCCTAGCCATCTAAATAAAACCAAATATCCAATGGATAATAGGGTGCATCTACACTATTCACGAAAATATCTAAATACTATTCATCAAAATATCCAAATACTATTCACAAAAATATCTAAACACTATTCATGAAAATATCCGAAATACTATTCATGAAAATATCAGAAATCGAAATATCTAAAGTGTAGAAAATATGTCCGGGCGGTATGCCGTCGGTATACACCGGTATACTGGCGGTATGCCGATCAAGAAGAAAACCTATAGTTTTGAGAATTTTTTTTAAAACATTCCGAAAACCAAGAAAATACGAAATACAATACAAAATACGTATCCGTATATAAATACCAATACTGTGAGACGAGTCTCACATTTTTCCAAGAATCTTTGTGTCGGAGAGAGTTTCGTTAGGAATCACTCCTAATTGGTAAATTCCCATTCTCTAAATCATTCTCCTATGATTTTAATTAGTTTTGGAGCCCATAGGACTTATCCATGGTTGTGTCCCTTTGTGTCAAGGTTAGAGGCCTATGGGAGACTCCTAGGAGAACTAAGATTAGTGTTTGTGTCCATGTATCCTTGTATTTGGGTGTCTATATATATAAATATATATGTATTCATGTGTGTGTGTGTGTGTCCATGTATCTATGAGTGTGTGTGTCTATATATGTAGATATGAGTGTGTGTGTGAGTGTGATATATATATATATATATATATATATATATATATATATATATATATATATATATATATATATATATATATATTAGAGAGAATGAGAGGAAGAGATTGAGGTGAGAAGGAGAGGGAGAGAGTAGAGCAACCATGGCAGCAAGGGGGGAGGAATAAGGGTTGATGTCCCCCCCCCAAAAAAAAAATAGCAGGTATAGCAGCAGCAATAGCATGCATTAGCAGCAGCAAATGGCAGCAGTAGCAGCAGCTATAGCCCCCCTTTAGCCCCATTTAACCCCCCACAAACCCCCTATATATACCAATATATACATACATATACCTACATATATACTCCTATATATAACCATATATATCCCCCTAAAATGGCCTATGAGTGGGTATGTGGAGTGAGATTAGATGGGTTAGAATTGTGTCACTCCCCATTCCCTGAATACGTAAATTTTTGATTTTTCATGTATATGGTATCTGGCACCTGTATCTTTATTGCATATATCCTGTATTTGTAACTGGCCATGGCATGGAACAGTATCTTGTCGCGGATTAGTGTGCCACCCCTTGTCCTTGTCTGGTTGTAGGTGTGGTTCACTGTTTCGATGATAGGATTTCTGAACCTTGTTGTGGTTAGGATTTTATTTAATTTATTTAATTAGTTGTATCATGTAGCAATTAACATGTCATTAGTCACATGGTTAAGAGCATGCTTAAGCTTAGGGTTTCTTTGAGTCAACCCAACCCCTATATATATTCTCTTCCTCACTATCTCTCCTCATACACTCTTTTCATTTCTTTTTCTCCCAACCAATAGGCAAGTACATCTTGCACCAAATGAAGAGATTCTTGTATTTTTTATTTCTTGATTTTTCTTAGATATTATTTGTCTATATTGTTCTTCTCTTCATTCTCTACAAGTTTAGTTCTTGGAGTTTTTGATTTTAATGGCTAGTTTGGTGTAGATCAAAGTTTTTATAACTAGGGTTTTATGGATTTCCATGGTTTTGATCTATCAAACTTAGTTGTTTTCGAAAACTAATGGTTCTATGTTGTAGAGAATTCAATTTCATTCAGTTTTGGCTTTTGTTTTGCTTGATTTCGACTTCGGATGAGGAAGTTATGGCCATGGCAAGTTTTCAAAACTTTCATGGTTGAACTTGCTGTTTGGGGACGATGACCCCCATGTGCCCGGGAGACCATGCGCCTGGAGGCCATGCGCTGTGAAGTCCCCGCAACGAATCCCATGCGCCGATTGTGCAGGAATCCCACGTGCCGATGGTGCAGGAATCCCATGCGCCGAGGGTACAGGAATCCCATGTGCCGATGGTGCAGGAATCCTATGCGCCGATTGTGCAAGAATCCCGTACACCGATGGTACAGGAATCCCATGCGCCGATTGTACAGGAATCCCATGTGCCGATGGTGCAGGAATCCCATGCGTCGGTTGTGCAGGAATCCCATACACCGATGTGCAGGAATCCCACGCGCCGATGGTACAGGAATCCCATGCGTCAATGGTGCAGGAATCCCATGCACCGATTGTGCAGGAATCCTACGCGCCGGTGGTGCAGAAATTTCATGCGCCGGGATTGCTCTATTTCACTATTTTTGCCTGTTTAAGTTATTTTGTAGCTAGAATCTTGAAAAACTTCCAACATGAAAGTTGTAGATCTTTGTATTGGCTTCAAGGGTCCTCATGTCTCACTTTAACCAGAATTCATATGTGACTTTTATGTTACGAGGAGTCCGAGTGACTTCCTGACTTGACCATGTTTCAGACCTGATTACCTGTATATGTGTTGGTACATGTTCTAAGTGTGTATTGAGATAAAATATTAGTATGCAATGCGGTGCCATTTAATGAGTGCACTGAGGTGTGACTCTACATGCCAAGCGATCATTCGTGTTGTATGTTAATACATGTGTACCTTCCAGTACAGTCATGGTAATTGGTCAGTAATAGTGTCGTGGTATGTTGATTGTTATTTGAAGCATTACACTAAGCATGGATCTAGATCGGGCCGATGTGGATTCATACTTAGGGTACGCGTACCATGGTACGACGTATAGGAGGATGACCATGTGACCACGACATATAATTCCATATCAAGATAGGGTTAATCTAAGAAACTCAAATTAGTAGATGCATTGGGTGGAAAGAATTCCGAGATCGTGCCATACTGGCCACCCCAGGTCCTGTCCTGACGTGTCGGGTTGGCCGACACGGATACAATTTCATCCGTCTATAGTGGATGACTATATCCGACTCCTACGTGGTATGTGTTATATGTTTTAGCACGATGGCTTTACGGGGGACCGGTACATAATAAAAGTTCTATGTGTATATGTATGTATATTATATGGTTTGGCTAGCCCTGTTGGGTTGACACGATCTTAGGATTCCTATAATTTGTATTACTGGGATAATCCAGACAAATCATAGAAAGCCGTAAGATTGATTGGCCGCTTGTAAGCTGACTTGTTTTGTGATATGTTTTCATCTGTTAGCAACTAAGGAATATGGACTATCGTGGTGCGTGGTCCAACCCATGTCCTTGTTTGGTTGTTGGGTTGGGCTATTGTGTTGCGATGGGCTATGGACCGAAGTCGCGATCAGAAGCCCTTTTACCTGCCCATGGCTATAGGATATATCTTATCTCGGCACAATATTGGCACCGTTTGTCCTTGTTTGGTTGTAAGGGTGTCGTATTGTCTCGATGATATGGTATAAGCCTATAACTCGTGAATCAGGTCTTATTTAACTCATTGGATTTATCTCACTCTTTTGTGCTCCCTTGTGGTACTTGCTATTCGGGGCCTGACCCCACTGGTTTTGTTTGGCCAGATCTCGTAGCAGCCCCAGAGGATCCAGCCTTACACCCGAATAATGGTGCACACCAGGAGTATGGGCGCCAGGGACCATGAGTGGGTTTCTTCTTCACTGCTCTGATATCTTCTATTTTCTACTTGGCGTTTAGCCACCGGTACTTGTCTAGCCGACAGTTCTGGACACTAGCTTTTTTTGCATAATTGTAATTAAATCAGACTGCAGCTGACTATAGTTATGTACTATTGACTCTCAGAACTAGCTCATCATTTTGTATAGCTAGACTCATGAATCATTTTGATGAAGCGTCGGGGACGCCTTACTGCTTTGTCTTATATGATCATTATTTACTGCTTCTTGTTTTGATTGATTGAGACATAGATGCTCTGTGGGACAATAGGAGATATGATTGTAGCATGCACCCCCTTATCTTTTGACAGCCACGATCGCCGTATGATATTTATATACCTCATACGGTGTAGCTGGCCTAGTCCGTCTCAGTATTCCGGTACTGGGGCGTGACAAGGTTTTAGTGGTGGCCCATGCAGGTCTGTTTTTCTGACTTATGGGGTGTTGCGATTATAGGAGTCTCAATCAAAACATGTTCCCCTTGATCCCCTGATTTATTTTTTCTTTCTTCCACCTTGATTGCTAACTTGATTGTCATCCTCGATTCTTTCCCGTCATGTCTTTTGATACCTTGTATCCTTTCCTTTAGGGTCACATCATTCTCGGCTAATGGAGGAGCCGACATGGGAGAGAATCTAGTAGATCAGGGACCAGTTGGAGATCAGCAAGGGTAACCCCTCTACCTGGACAGATTCCCATCAAGAATGTTACCGAGCATGAGCCAGTTGAGCTACAGAGGCCAGAGGATCCCGTACCTCCAGTGATGCCGGTAGTACCAGTAGCACTAGATGCGCCGGCACTATTGCAGATTATTAGAGGGTTATTGGAGGCCCAGCAACGCCAGACGGCATCCCAACAATAATAACAAACCCGACAGCAAGAACAAAATGTGCTACAGAATCAGGGATTACAATTATCCCTTGAGAGAAGTGTCAGGAATGATTCAGGAGCGTCCGTGTAACTCCACTTTTCTGAAATATTGTAGAAATTTAAAATTTTCTATAGATTCATGAATTGGGAATATTTTCTTTTATATTTTTGCATAGGTAAAATAACATCTTATTAATCATATATTTTGTTTTGGGCTAATTGCCATTTAAACTAATTGATGGGCCAAGCCTGCAGCCCATTAACCCTTTTCTTTTTAAGCCAACTCAGGAATAATTTCTTTCCCTATTCTTCCACAGCCTCCTAGAGCTTCGATTCAAATTTGGTTCCAACGGCCAGAGGAGAGCGGCCATGTGCTCTCCTCTCCACTGTTCTAACCGCCTGTCAGAGCCAATTCTCCCGCCAAATTGGTTAGCCTAACCTCCACGCAGCAATTCACCTATATAATCCTTCCTCCTCTCTGTGGATGAAGCCATCCTCTATTCATTCTTCAACTTATTTCTCCCATTCGATTCCTTGGATCTGGAAGAATGGCAATGGCAGCCATGGCAAACTTTCTTCCCAACAGTCGAGCTCCTGTTGAGACGAGCTAATTCCAGTAAGAATCAAGTTTCTGATCAATTAGTTTTGTAATTCCAAACTCTCAATTCTTTTCTGGATTGATCGGATTTTGTAGGAAAGACTGATTCGTGATCGATCGATCGTCCTTTCCTCAATCGAGAACGAGAACAGTGGTGAGTGTTCAACCTAATGATTTTGAATCTCGATTTATGAATAAATTTTGATTTCAACCGTGGCTTCTTTTCTTAGAAGTCTTGTGTGCTAGATCAATGGATCGATTGCTTTGGATTAGCTTGGAAGTCTGAATCTGGGATTAACTAGGTGATTTAGAGAATATTGCATTTCTTTGGACGTCCTAACATTCTGAGAACACCATATTAATATTGTGTTTCATGTGTTTGTTGTTATGCCTGAACAGTTTTATTCGTTTGTTTTGGGACGTTGAGGTTGTGTTCTGTTTCTGAATCCACAGCTCTTTCAAGGACCATCAGGTAGCTACAAATTCTCCTTGCAAATTTAGTTGTCTTCCTATGTTATTTAGCATCTTGTATGGTAATTTGAGTTAATTTTCATACTACAGTAATTGTTGAGCTGGGAATTATAATTTGGACATCATGATCTTTGATGGATCTGGATTATATTCCAATATCATGGTCCAAATCTGGAACCTGAGTTATGCAACCAATAATTCCCTGTTGTTCCTGGGAATGAGCATGACATGTAGTGATGGGGTGATATGGTTTCAGCCATATTTTGTTTGAATAATGTGTGTTTATCAAGGCTTCCTATACTGTCTAATTGGTGAACTGAGGCTGTGATGAGCCATTTTAGTCATTGGGCATTTAGTACTTCTACATTGGTTCAATAGAATCATGTGCCAATGAGACACTGAACCTGAGAATACTTTTTCAGTGGCTACCTAGCAGCCATTGGGACAACTTGATGATGTGGTGACTGGGGAATCAATCTCAGTCCCTGGAAAATATATAGTTGGGTTAACATCAATTATGGGGATGGCTGAGATCAAACTTCATACAACCTATGATGATTTCGAGCTAGTGAAATCTGAGGTTGTTTTATAAATTCCTTAAGCTTTGTTACTCTACATATGATGGAGAAATGGTTCCCATGTGGCTTGCTGCAACTGGATTTCTGTTGGGCTCAATTCCAGGAGTGGAATCTCAGTTTAGTGAGAATACCACTCATTTTTCAGTGCTGCTGAGCCATTCCCTGTTATTTCAGATTGATGCTAGTTGTTTTGAGTTTGGTTACATAGAAACCTTGTCTTAAAGTTTCCTGTGTAGTACTGGATTTCCTGTGGGATTGGTGGGATTGACACCAAGGTTTAAATTTGGTTTTGGCTTAACAAGTTACTATTGTCCTGCTTAGGACTGTATGTCTATTATACTTTAAAACTGGAAATGGCATCCCCTTTGATTAGTTAGGATTCTTTTTACTACTGTTATAACCTGTGAGCACTTGGAGTTGAACTACCTAATTTTTACTCCATATTATTTTCCATCCATTTTGGTTCACATTAATGATATAATGTTTCCTGTTTGAGTCTTCTGAACTGATCTTACACTTCTGGACTGTTTCCTGTTTTATATAGATTGGTATAGACAAGTCCAGGTTAATGATGGTTCTTAACCCAAGGTTTATATCCCAGAGCACAGGGTCTGGGAATGATATCAATTATGGACTGTTTATGTTTTGGTTGATGCATGGTTGATTTGGAATCCTACTGAACTGCATTGGAGGAATGTAAATCATGTCTTGTGTGGTATACATACCTGGAGATAATGCATGTTATGAGGAGGATTGAGATAGCATGAAATGGATACCCTGTTTAGAACGTACAGACTGTAGCTTAGGAATATTGTGTTTGAAGTCTCAAAGTATGAGACTGAAATCTCAGGAACTTTGAGACTGAAATCTCAGATAATCTGAGATTGTTAGCTCAGGAAATCTGAAATGATATTTCAGGATTGCACTTCAGTTGAATTTCAGTATTTGGGAAGGACTTCAATAGTTAGTCCAGTGTTCTTCTTAACTCTTAAATAGGAAATTGTGATCACTTATAGGTTCCTTATGAGTTATGGACCTGGAACTAATGAAAGTAAAACCTTAGTTCCTAAAACCAATTCATGTATTGTTATTGAGGAACCAAGCCATATATCAAGTTCCTGTTTTATAACAGGATCCTAATGTATTTTTGGGTTCCAAACAAGTTCAATTTTAGGAAATTTCATTCTTTGAGGTAAAATGAATTACTCTACTTTTTACTTAAGTTTTTGAGGGTTTAAATAGTATTAATGGAATCAACTCTTAACTAATATATTAGTCTTACTACTAAGTTTTGTAAATACCATATTACCATGTGTTTAGTTTTATTTAAAGTTCTTGCTAGTATAGGATAAGGAGTAATATTGATACCCTATAGGAAATCATAGAAATTAAGGTTTATAATTAGAAATAATTTGTGAATAGAAACACTTGATAAGACCATTTAATTTAGCTGTGTATTAACCAACTTGTACACGTCATTATCATGACGGGAGGATACCTAGCTCTTTTACCTACTCGTACTTTACTGGAGCAAGGCAAGTTGTAACTCCCCTTCCCGGAATTTTGAAATATTTTTTACTTTATTTATTTTATTTAAATAGTGATTTTAGAATTTTATTATCGTCAATACTACGTTGTTGTTATTAAATATTGACGATTCATATTTATTAAATTATTATTTTATATAAATGATATATTATATATGTGTATAAAGATTATATGAGTGAATATGTATATATATATATTGAAATACGTGTGTGCGTATATGTATATATGAATATATGTTATTTATGCGAATATGTATATAGATATATTGTAAATATGTGAGTATACGTATATAGATATTAATTTTGTTATATGTGTAAATATGCGTATATAGGATATATGTATAATTGATATGCGTATGTGTATATATATGTATAAATATATTATACGTGTGTATATGAATATACGTATATATAAATAGATATTATATACTGGTATGAGTGCTTATATAGATATATAAATATATATATGCGTATATATATACTTGCGTATATATATATATATATATATATATATATATATATATATATATATATATATATATATATATATATATATATATATATATATATATATATATATATATATATAATTATATATGAATATATTAATGTATATAAGTATTAACCATATATATAGAGAAGGGGGAATAAGAGAAGCAATGGCAGCCCAGGCCAATTTCCCCCACCACAATACTCGAACCAGCCCTTAACTAAACTCCATTCCCACCAACTTCTCCCCAGGCCAGGGAATTCCCGACCGAGCCAGCTAACCCCGCCCACAACTGCTAAATAACCGAGCCCTCAAACCCAACAACCCACCCGAGCTCATGGGCCAACCCAGCCTGTGAGCAGAGCCCTCTTGGTTCTGTTATTACTAGCAGTCCAAAACTGCTTATATACAGAGAGAGAGCGAGATCGAGAACAAAGCAACCAAACCCTAGCTTCCTCGAGGCAACACAACGCCGCCGACCACCAGGCGCACCCCCCACACAAGGGCGCTCCGTCGCAGGACCTCCGGCCGGCCAGGCACGGCGACGAGGCGAGCAACAGCAGCCTCGCACAGCGGCGCAACATGGGATAACCTGTTTCGAGCACAGCAGGTACCATACTTCTCCGTCTTATTTCTTCCTGCGTGATCGACCGTTTCGCGATCCGAAAGTATCGGAGCAAAGTCCAGATAACCCTCTGCAAACCCCATCAATTAGTTCTCATTGAACTTACTCGGATTCGATGAGAAATCGACACGAACTTACCCAAAAACTGTCGAAACAGGACAGTTCATGGCAGCCCAACTACCTTAGTTCACGGTCGATTTGCGATCAAGATATCGCGAACTTTGGAAAACCGTTTGAAGAGTCTTTTAGACAACCTAACCGAGAATAAAACTCAGTAATTACTTTATTTTTGTAACAATTATTTTCTGTTTAAAATAAGGTTAAAGTTAGAGAAAAACCTGTTTTAAAAACTTAGAAAACGCTCCACACGACGTGCGTCACGCCAATCGGGACGATGTGGTCGCACACCGAAGACATCGAAAGCTGCGTAACAGCTTCGTGGTCGTGTGGGCTTTGGCGGAATTCAAATTGGTCGCGTGTGCGCGACGAATTTGAAGCGTATCCGTCGAAATTCTCCGTATCGTGCACGTTGCAAATTTCTCAATTACTTTGTGCACGTTCGTCAGATCGAGATAAAACTTGCGCCAGCAGAACCGTATCATTTTTCTGGTCCTGCATGCCAAGTTTGGTCCGATTCTGAGACCGTTGGTAAAATCACCGTTTTGCGGGCCCCACGGTCCCACTCAACAGGCGATTTTGTGCACGGCCCGCCGGAATCCAACTCTGGACATACGGTTGGGTTCGTATCGGAAAACTGGATCCGTAGACATGTAGTTTGACGACTTTTGAGACCTTTGACCCTGGCACGCTTTTCGGTGCAAAGCGGGTCCAACGGCGGACATCGTTTTTGTCCGAAATTATCGTTTTGCCCCTGTGTCCAGAATTGGACTTAAGGACAGGCAATCCTAGCTAATTTGACAATTCTGAGAACGTTGGTACTATTTATTTTAGCATCCGGAGACTTCTATATGTGTTTGCTTGATTGTGGCTCATCGTGTGGTACAGTATTGGTTTCTCCAGCTAAGGACCTCAGGCAAGTGCACTTTCTGATTGCTTTTCGATTCATAGTAGTCTTTTCATTTTATGTCTATACATATATCTTGCTGCTTGTTGACACGCTCGTCACACGGAGTAGTCGGGAGGGGAAATATCTTAGTAAACATGTGAACTACCCAGAACTATCCCATGAGTCTATTCTTGAATAATAGCATCTGCGCACGACACGTGTAGATGCCGGATTTTACCCCCTAGCCGTTCACATGTCGAAAGGATATTTCACACCACATTAGTTAGATGTCTTTTATTAGTTTTTCCTTGTTTATCCCTCTATCGTGCTATGACCTCATTTATCTTCCAGTTTTACTTCTCATATGCTATTTTCATGTCTTGTCAATTCTATTGTGTTTTGCACTGCCGTCGGTTTGTGTACTTGTTCCAATCCTGACTGGATAACCAATATTTTACAGGTTTAGCCGCGACCATTCTTAGCACTGGGGAAGACTTGGGTATGCTGAGATCGACCTAGAAATAGAAAGCTATTGTAATATTTCATTAAATGTAAAGCTTGTACTTTCCTTTAAATTTGTAAATGTTGTAATAAATTTAGAATTATGAATGAGCAGTATTTGTGATATTTGTGAGCATTTATTTCTTGCGGGCTTGACAGCGTTCTACCGCCGACTCTGCGGCGTAGGCTGGCTTGGACACGTCTCGTATCCGAAAAGCGGGTGCGGGTCGTGACAAGTTTTTGTGGTGGCCCATGCAGGTCGGTTTTCGCAAGCGATTGCGAACTCGTGATGGTACGTTAGTCGTACTATTGCGAGCCTGCGCCCAGGAAATGCTCATTCACAAACTAGGATTAAAAATGATTTAAGATAATGACTAAGACTAGGAGTCCCTTAATTATTTGACTAATTGGGTAGTTAAGGTTGTTAGATAGGCCATGCTATTTTTGAATTCAGATAACTTGTCCGACTCTATAAACACACTATTCCTTTTGATACGACAATGTGGATATATTATTTGCTTGATTAGTTAGGCTTACCTATAATTAAGGCTTTGATCTTGATAACCTATTCAGTTTTCTTTTACTCTATCTAGATACAAATTTTACTTCATGAGTTAGAATTGCATGTTTTAAATTCTATGTTGCCGTAGGGAATTGATTTTAATTTTCTGATTCTGTTATTTGCATACGAACCTCTAGGTAGATTGATTTAAGATTTTTCCCTCAACTATATAGATGCATATAAAATAGATACTGGTATGGTTGTTTTCTTTCGTAGTTAGTTATTTCCTCCATGATATGTCCTTTATCTTAAAACGTTGTGACTGCTAGGACAAATACCTAGGCCCTATTTTTAGTCAACTTGTTAGGATCTATAGAAGCTCAAATTTTTTTTACGGATATAGTTAAAGGAGTATTAGTTAACTAATAATAGTTAGGCAGCAGCGCACTGTCATCAATTAGCTGAGAGTGGAGATGTGGGTTCACTGCAGCCAGCAGCGCACTGGCGAGGCACAACCTGCAGAATTGAAATCATCCCGAAGAACCATAGTCTATGGAACCTTGCAGAAACTATGTTCTCGTTGACTTCTTTAAACCTTAGATACCATTGTGTCAATCTAGGTAGAGTGTCTGATAGCCTATCACATTTGAATCACGAAACCAAGGGTTTGCCGTAGCCAGAGTATACGGACAAGGCGTAATTCTCGGTGAAACGATTTCAGATGTGATTACAAGTTTAGGATATTATAGAGAATAGAGACTGCCCTGTATGACCCTAAGATCCGAAACCAATACTAGTGTAAGTTCTGTAAGTCGAGTAGCATGTCTCCCAACCCGTGGCCCTTGTGTTTTATTAACAAGGTAATTGATTGACAATAATAGGTTCATCCAGACTATAGGAATTAGAATTCCATAACCCATTAGTCGACCAAGGCCGTATGGATAGAAGATAATAGGTTGACTGTATAGACAATAACACCGAATAAGGTTTGATTCTCTCAAAATTCAAACTTTTGTCTCCTTTCCAAAAATCTTGCCTACTTATATTTTGACTATCTTGACCAACGCTGCTATTGCAGCCTAGTTTTGCAAGCTTACTATTTTATCGAGCTTGATCCAAGACATATGTCTAGCTAACATATTGTCTAATCAGAATCATTGTGTTACGGTCTGATCAACCATGATGCATTGGTTCGCTCTTTATTTAATTACCCTACGTGGACTGAAATATAGAGATATCCAGGATCTCATCCGCGACTGCTTGATAATCCCTCTTGAAATTAAAATGTTCGCCCTTGAATCATGTAATTGTGTTCAGTGACATCTCTCTTGAACTCTTTATTGTTTTTCGTCTTCACTGATTGGAAAGACGAAAACTCATAATTGATAGATAGATACAGAGTATCCCCAGGGCTACGATAGTTGTATATGCAAGTGTAGCTACCATCGACCAGCCCCGTGACAGGAACCTTGCCACCATATCCTAGCCTCTAAGGTGGGTAGACTGTAAGCGTTCCAAAATTTTGGGATGCACGAGGATCACTGATTGATAGAACAATTCCCATTAGGATGATAATTAGTACCCCATCGACTCCCACTTTTTATTTGGATCCTTTTGTGACCCCGGTCGTGCCATTAATATTCGGAGCACGAGACCAGCCATTACCTTCCAACAAATTTCCTATGAAAGATCTAGACGAGTCCACCTTCATCTAGGTATATCATGTCCCACTCAAACCCGTCCCCTTGTACTCTATTTTTGGGGTACGACTTTCAGGTTAAAAGGACTAGTTATATCCTTTACCATAGTACCGATATACTTTCCAATCTCCATTAGAACCTTGACCTCGACCCATTCCTTCGACCCAATATATGGTTGTGATCTACTTGAAGCCTACTGCGTGCATGCCACTAGTGTGCCACCCAATTGAGGCCTCACGTGCTACTTAAACACAAAAGTCTTGAAAGGCGCATTTTTGGGCTTCGTGAACCTAGTGACCAACTTGACTAGCAACTGGCTCAAACCCTTGGGTAGAAACCTATTATAGAATACCCTAATCTAGTAGGAAGAGCTTTATCTTGGAATCTTGTTCAGTCAATGTAGATGAAATCCAATATTCATCCAACCAACAACTGATGTCCCAAATAGAGAACCCATTAAGACCACAATCTTGATTTTTCAAATTCTGTTCCAATATGGATCCTTGGTTGAATTGGAATTTCGAGAACGAGACTTCCGTATTGCACGGATTACAAGACCCCCTGAAAAATTTAGTAAGTGACTGGACTAGAGTAGCCCAATCTAGCAAATAAGACAATGGTTTGTAGCTTTCTTTCTGCCTACATCATTGGATACCCTCCACCTCTTTAGGAGCCTCATATTACGCTCTCAATTAAATTTCTTACCTTCCTGCCTTTCCTATTGTAGTGTGTCGAATGGCCAAGCATATTAGAATCTACCAATATCCTTAGCTACTTGTGTAAACCTTGCTTGTTAAATTTTGGATTGCTTGGTAGATAGGAGAGGGTGGTAGATGACTCATGCTATAGATATCTGTCAATAATTACTTTTACAATTAGCTAGAGGGTTACAATGTTATGACGTCAGGAGTTTGGAGTGGGTAGTGTGACCAAAGGTGGGTAGAAGTCCTCAGAGATACGTAGTTGCAAATGGCTGGAAGGAGGATGCAAATTTTTTGGAGAAACTAAAAAAAAAAATAAAAAAAAATTAAGGAGAATGTGGTAGTAGTGGACTTATTCTTTTATTTTGTTTGAATTTTTGGGCATGTTTTTTTAAGTTAAAATTTCGAGGACGAAATTATTTTAAGGTGGGTAGATTTGTAACTCCCCTTCCCGGAATTTTGAAATATTTTTTACTTTATTTATTTTATTTAAATAGTGATTTTAGAATTTTATTATCGTCAATACTACGTTGTTGTTATTAAATATTGACGATTCATATTTATTAAATTATTATTTATATAAATGATATATTATATATGTGTATAAAGATTATATGAATGAATATGTATATATATATATATATATATATATATATATATATATATATATATATATATATATATATATATATATATATATATATTGAAATACGTGTGTGCGTATATGTATATATGAATATATGTTATTTATGCGAATATGTATATAGATATATTGTAAATATGTGAGTATACGTATATAGATATTAATTTTGTTATATGTGTAAATATGCGTATATAGGATATATGTATAATTGATATGCGTATGTGTATATATATGTATAAATATATTATACGTGTGTATATGAATATACGTATATATAAATAGATATTATATACTGGTATGAGTGCTTATATAGATATATAAATATATATATGCGTATATATATACGTGCGTATATATATATATATATATATATATATATATATATATATATATATATATATATATATATATATATATATATATATATATATATATATATATATATATATATATATGAATATATTAATGTATATAAGTATTAACCATATATATAGAGAAGGGGGAATAAGAGAAGCAATGGCAGCCCAGGCCAATTTCCTCCACCACAATACTCGAACCAGCCCTTAACTAAACTCCATTCCCACCAACTTCTCCCCAGGCCAGGGAATTCCCGACCGAGCCAGCTAACCCCGCCCACAACTGCTAAATAACCGAGCCCTCAAACCCAACAACCCACCCGAGCTCATGGGCCAACCCAGCCTGTGAGCAGAGCCCTCTTGGTTCTGTTATTACTAGCAGTCCAAAACTGCTTATATACAGAGAGAGAGAGCGAGATCGAGAACAAAGCAACCAAACCCTAGCTTCCTCGAGGCAACACAACGCCGCCGACCACCAGGCGCACCCCCCCACACAAGGGCGCGCCGTCGCAGGACCTCCGGCCGGCCAGGCGCGGCGGTGAGGCGAGCAACAGCAGCCTCGCACAGCGGCGCAACATGGGATAACCTGTTTCGAGCACAGCAGGTACCATACTTCTCCGTCTTATTTCTTCCTGCGTGATCGACCGTTTTGCGATCCGAAAGTATCGGAGCAAAGTCCAGATAACCCTCTGCAAACCCCATCAATTAGTTCTCATTGAACTTACTCGGATTCGATGAGAAATCGACACGAACTTACCCAAAAACTGTCGAAACAGGACAGTTCATGGCAGCCCAACTACCTTAGTTCGCGGTCGATTTGCGATCAAGATATCGCGAACTTTGGAAAACCGTTTGAAGAGTCTTTTAGACAACCTAACCGAGAATAAAACTCAGTAATTACTTTATTTTTGTAACAATTATTTTCTATTTAAAATAAGGTTAAAGTTAAAGAAAAACCTGTTTTAAAAACTTAGAAAACGCTCCACACGACGTGCGTCACGCCAATCGGGACGACGTGGTCGCGCACCGAAGACATCGAAAGCTGCGTAACAGCTTCGTGGCCGTGTGGGCTTTGGCGGAATTCAAATTGGTCGCGTGTGCGCGACGAATTTGAAGCGTATCCGTCGAAATTCTCCGTATCGTGTACGTTGCAAATTTCTCAATTACTTTGTGCACGTTTGTCAGATCGATATGAAACTTGTGCCAGCAGAACCGTATCATTTTTCTGGTCCTGCATGCCAAGTTTGGTCCGATTCTGAGACCGTTGGTAAAATCACCGTTTTGCGGGCCCCACGGTCCCACTCAACGGGCGATTTTGTGCACGGCCCGCCGGAATCCAACTCTGGACATACGGTTGGGTTCGTATCGGAAAACTGGATCCGTAGACATGTAGTTTGACGACTTTTGAGACCTTTGACCCTGGCACGCTTTTCGGTGCAAAGCGGGTCCAACGGCGGACATCGTTTTTGTCCGAAATTACCGTTTTGCCCCTGTGTCCAGAATTGGACTTAAGGACAGACAATCCTAGCTAATTTGACAATTCTGAGAACGTTGGTACTATTTATTTCAGCATCCGGAGACTTCTATATGTGTTTGCTTGATTGTGGCTCATCGTGTGGTACAGTATTGGTTTCTCCAGCTAAGGACCTCAGGCAAGTGCACTTTCTGATTGCTTTTCAATTCATAGTAGTCTTTTCATTTCATGTCTATACATATATCTTGCTGCTTGTTGACACGCTCGTCACACGGAGTAGTCGGAAGGGGAAATATCTTAGTAAACATGTGAACTACCCAAAACTATCCCATGAGTCTATTCTTGAATAATAGCATCTGCGCACGACACGTGTAGATGCCGGATTTTACCCCCTAGCCGTTCACATGTCGAATGGATATTTCACACCACATTAGTTAGATGTCTTTTATTAGTTTTTCCTTGTTTATCCCTCTATCGTGCTATGACCTCATTTATCTTCCAGTTTTACTTCTCATATGCTATTTTCATGTCTTGTCAATTCTATTGTGTTTTGCACTGCCGTCGGTTTGTGTACTTGTTCCAATCCTGACTGGATAAACAACATTTTACAGGTTTAGCCGCGACCATTCTTAGCACTGGGGAAGACTTGGGTATGCTGAGATCGACCTAGAAATAGAAAGCTATTGTAATATTTCATTAAATGTAAAGCTTGTACTTTCCTTTAAATTTGTAAATGTTGTAATAAATTTAGAATTGTGAATGAGCAGTATTTGTGATATTTGTGAGCATTTATTTCTTGCGGGCTTGACAGCGTTCTACCGCCGACTCTGCGGCGTAGGCTGGCTTGGACACGTCTCGTATCCGAAAAGCGGGTGCGGGTCGTGACACAAGTACACTCTATGGTTTTGATCAGTGCATTCTCTTGTTCTTTATTGCTGACACACTGCGACACGTTCATGATCATATCTGTCTTGTTCTTTCATGTTCTTACTTGAATCTTGGGGTGGGGAAATATTCTAGATATGTGACTAAACCCTGATACTTATTCATGATCTTTAGCTTAGGCCTCGCACAGTGCACGCGGGTCCTAAGCCGTACCCTATATGATCTTTCAGGATCTTTTCATGCTCTTTCATGGTCTTACCTAAGCCGGTCACATATCATAGAAGTATTTCAAATCTATAACACACATGTTCATGATTTTGTTCTTACATTAGTTCCTATGATCCTGATCTTGATATTAGCTATAGTCATGATCTTTCCTGTATCTTATTAGCAGTAGTTCAAGTTCTTCATGTTCTTTACATACCTTGTTCTTATCCTGTTCTTTCAGCATTTACTTTCCATATCATGATGTTATTGTTCATTACCTAGAACTGTACTTTGCTCCGCTCCTGAATAGGATATGTTGCAGGTGAGATGGAGGCTTTGTGTGACACCTACTATGTGTTTGCCATTAAAATTGTTTGATTTGCAAATCTTAATACAAACAGAACAGTGTTACAATGTAGGACTTAGATGTAGTCCTAGGAGTACACTTTTGTTTAAGCTGGGTTACTTAGTGCCAATGGAGCGAGTGGTAATACGTTGACTCCGTTGACCGGCTGACGATGGTTATCGGTTCTCTGAAGGTGTTGATTGCTCTGGGTGCTGGAGCTTGCTAAGAGGAGGAAGACGTTGAGTGTCTAGAACTGCCTCTCTGGTGATTCTCTCTTGCGAGTCTTGTCTGTTGTCTCTGTGTATTGTGTTGTGTGTGAAGGAGATGATCCTTCTATTTATAGTGTTGCAGGCCGGCTGCTCATGCACGCATGTAGGATGCGCTGGTGTGGGGACGCCACGTGGAGGTTGCTGATGGAGGCGCACGGATGCTGCGCCCTGATCGAGGGGAAGAACTCTTCATACTGCTGTTGTGAACCGGCACGTAGCAGAGAGAAGATCTTTCTGTTGCTGAAATCTTGGACGAGTTGAGTCAAAGGACACGTGTCATCGACCCATGGTTCGAAGATCTCGGATTTGGTGGAGAGGAGTAATCTGGTGAGCTGCGCCTTGGATTGGGCGCAGGAGGAGGCTGCGGCTCATAACCTCTAGGAGTTACAAACCATTTGGGGCGCATGGCTTTTGAGGCGCATGCAGGCGACCTTCCTTCTGTCTTTCGGGATCAGAGAGCAGTCTGGGGCGCATGGCTTTTGAGGCGCATGCAGGTTTTGGGCGCATGGCCGCGGAGGCGCATGCGGGGGTTTGAGACTTTTCTTCTGTCTTTAGGGATCAGCGAAGGGTCTAAGGCGCATGGCATTTGAGGCGCATGCAGATCTGGACGCATGGCTGCGGAGGCGCATGCGGATGGTTTAAGGGGCCACGTGGCAGTAGCCGTCGAAATAAAGTCATGATGATGCTGACGTTGCCGACGCTTCGTTCTCTGAAAAAGCTGTTAACTGTTCAGACTTTGGGAAGCGTGCTGCCAACTCTGTCAGTTCAGCATTTAATGTTGGTGACATTCGATGGACAGCTGAGTGGGCGCGTGGTTGGCGTTCCACTCAGTATGGAGATGTGTGGGGGGGGGGGCGCATCCTCTGTGATGTGCCGGTGTTGCAAGGCGCATTGGCACGATGCGCCTGATGCTGGAGAGCGCATCCATGTGATGCGCCGTTTGGCTGGCGCATCCGACATGTCTTTTAATGCTGCGGCTGTCTCGCTCTTCAAGTGCTATAAATAGCCGTTTGGCTGAATTCGAGGCGTCCGGTTCATCCATTTAATGCAAATTCATTGTACGGAATTCGGAGGGCCAGCCACTTGGCGCGTGGGTTTGATCTGCCCGGCCTATAAGTAGTGGCATGGAGAGAAGATTGGCTTCTCATTCCCTCACGTACTTCCAACATGAACTTGATCATGCGGGTGCATTCTGTTGACGAAGTGCTCCCGAGGGTGAAGATGAGACGTCGTGTTGCCTTTGATGCACTTGAAGGTGACTGTTACATCCAAAAGACGGAGTCGAGGGCTTCTGAGGCAGGCGGAAGGTGCCTGTTGCATCCAAAGATAGGGATGTTCGGGCTCCGTCTCCGTTATTCGGGAAGAGCCATAGATCGGAATGGCGGTGCTAGGCTCTCTCTTCCTTCAAAGTGGGTGTCGCCCACTCTGATTGTGTTGAGAGCTCCCTTGTGCTGTAGTTTCGATCACGGTCTTCCTTGGGCTTTGGAGGCTCTTTCGAAGCCTCCCCTGGCCACAGTCTTGCCGTGCCCCTGCTTGGTTCCAGCCAGAGGGTTAAATGCTTTGTGGAAGCAGATGTCCGGTGACCCTTGCTGGAAGGGCGGCACATGGCTGGGCTCTGCTCGGCCAGGTGAGACTGGCTGGAAGAATTTGGTATGATGGGATGCACATAACTGAGCTGTATGCACGTAACTGATCTGCTGAAGAGATGATGGGATGCGCCAGGTTGGGGGCGCATGATGTCTGCTGTGCCTGACTGATAGCACATGATGACTGATGCACCTATCTGGAGGCGCATGGTGGCTGCTGCGCCTGTCTGAGGGCGCATGGTAGCCGCTGGCTGTAGACTTAGGATCTTTCCTTTGTAGAAATTCTCCTTTGTACAACCTTTTCTTAGACATGTAATAGACTTTTGTATATACAATAAAAAGTCTTCTTTCGAATGTCTATCTTTATTGATCTTGCTGTGAAGTTCTTTGTCTGAGTTCTAGCGCATGTAGTGTCTGGCGCATGGGTTTTCTGGTTGTGAAATTCCATGCTTCTACAAGACCCCCTTCAAAGTTTTCAAAACTTTTGAATAAGTTTTGGAATACTTTGAATAAGAATCATGGAGGTCAGGGCGCATGATTTCTGGGCGCATGCCTGTCCGGGCGCATGCTCTTCTCAGTTAATGATAATGATGCCTCGGTAACCGAAAAGATTAATGATGATCTTTTGGTTTTATTTGCTGCTATCTTTGCACAGAACCCGAGGCGACGGCTGAGATCACACATCATCTGTTCACGCGTGTGACCAAGCCCTATAAATAGGTAAGAGTTGGAGAGAGAAAGAGTTCTTCTTCTCTGTGCCTCTGCTTCCTTAGAGTTTTCTTCTTCAAAAAAAAAACCCTAATCTTCTTCTTCTTCGAGAGAATGGCTCCCAAGACTCCTCGTGGTGCTGCCAGCAAGGGGAAGGAGAAAGCGAAGGAGTCCGTCGATGTTGATGTAACTATCTCTCCTGCCGACGTTCGTCCTGGAGTGACAGGTGGGTTTCGTTTCTGCTTTGGGCTCTGTGCCCTAACTGCCGACGCGTATAGACTTCGTTCTTTGATGATACGCCGAGGTCCTATCCTGCCGACGTGCATAGGTTTATACCTTTATCATGCACCGAGGTTTTAATGGCTGAAGCGCATGGGTTTTAATCCCTGAAGATGCGCTGAAGCCTTTTGCTGACGCGCCTGGGCTCACGCTCTGATAATGCGCCGAAGCTCCAAGGCCAACGCGCATGGGCTTACGCCCTGAAGATGCGCCGAGGCATGCTGACGCGTATGGGCCTCTGCCCTGATGATGCGCCGAATCAGATGCGCATGGGTTCGTACCCTGGTAATGCGCCAGTCTGCTTGACATATTTTGTCTTTTCGCCTGACTTTCACTTTTGTTGTGCCAGTGTCGATGACGATCCCTCTGTTGAATGAGGTCCTTCTGGACGCTTCTTTTTGTCAGATGGGAGTTGATTTTGATGAGGCAGTGATCAACCCTGCAAAAGATGCTATCCTTCAGGATCAACCTCGTGAGAGGATGCTACAAATCCTGGTCCAGTTGCCGCTTTTCCTCCAGAGTATGATGGAGAGCGGTAAATTGAAGTCTGCTGATTCTGAAGGTGTGACTTTCTTAAAGCCTGCCTTTTTGTTTGGCGATCGATTGGTCTCTTCCGAAGCGAAGATACTGAAGATCAGAGAAGACTGGTTCTTTGCTGCTAAGGGCATGATTCTATACATGCGGCAGGTTGACCGCCAGTTGCCGATGACAGCCTTTTATCGTCTAGCTTCGAAGAGGAGGATGGGTTGGGAACTAACTCCTTCTCAGGGAGGTGCCTTGGGAGGTTCCCTATCGATTGACACCACCTCGAACCAGCGAGACACTTTGACCGCCTCACGAACTGGTTCTTCGTTCAGTTACCAAGCTTTGCGTCCTGGGAGTATCTATAGTGAAGTCCCAAATGACACGTTTCCCTTCAGTGCCCCGACTTTTGCAAATCGGATGCTGACGACGAAGGTCACGTATCCGACAGCTGGTTTTAGGGTCGAAGGTTGGTGTCACTATATCCCAAAGTGGGACGAGTTGACCTCCTGGGTGCTTTCCAGGTTCAAAGTTGAGCTTAAAGAGATAGGGTTGACTGCCGCCATTCGGGCCACGCAGGCAGGCGTGGACCTCAATAAGCCGATGTTCCTTGCGCTCTTGGAGCTTTTCAACGCCCAGACTGGCAGTTTCTTTACTCCAGTGGGGGAGTTGGGATTGGCCCTTCATGAGATGTACGAAGTGTCCAAGCTTCCTTGGGGCTCGGAACCGTACGAGGAATATTTCCCGTCGAATGAAGAGATCCAGGTCTTGGAAGATAAGGACCCGGAGATGATGGCCGTTTTCAAGGACGTGACGAGCCATCACTATCTGATGCACCGGAGGGACAAGAGTAAGACCCAGCCTCACGTGACTGCTTGGAGGGACTACGTCTTCAGGCAAGATTTGACGGATCCTCGAAGGATCCGGTTTACGACTCCGCAGGGTTTGAGCAACGTGGAAGTGAGTTCAGAAATCATCCGGCTGGACGAGAGGACCCCACAATCCAATGAGAGCGGCAAGGATGCGTACAGCTGTTTCTGGCATTGTGCGCACCGGATGTCATCTAAGGCAGTGTTGACAGCCTACTTGATGATATGGCTCCGGGATTGCGTATTTGCAGGGGGATCCGGTACCGTCGAGAGGGTACATCGGAATCTCATTTTGCCTGCAGTGAAGTTGGCCTTTGGACGACCTTTAGCTCTCCTCCCCGCGATGGTGTGCAACCTATTGCGCGGTTTGAGGTCTTTCGCTGATGATGTGATCCTCGAGAAGGGTAATAATAATAACTTTCCCCGGGCCGAGCTGCCTTTCCATTATCTTATGGGGTGGCTGATCTTACATCATCCGAATGTGATGAGTCCTGGTCCTGAGGAGGACCATGTTGAAGGAGATGCTTTCATTCGCCGCTTCTACAAGAGGAAGTGGTCTTACACTGGCATCCCCGTTTGTAGGAGGGTTTTGTCCTTCCTTCAGGGGTGGGAAATCGTGAAGGTTGGCCCGATCTTCAAGGATTTCGAGGCCGACCAAGATTTGGTTGATTCTGGCGAGGATGCAGTTACTTTGCCGAAGTGGAGTTTTCGTTGGTTGCAAAGTATCCGGCCTTCTCATCTGGTCTACCGTAACCAGAACAAGTGTTATCTGGAGCCTTATCTGCCAAGCCGATTTGCTCGTCAGTTTGGCTATACCCAGCTAATGTTGCGGAATCCCAGTAGTAGTTTAGGCTACGTCGGGAGTTTGCTGGATGGAGCCCGGGGCTGGCAATATTATAACGCCGGATGTACCAACATTAAGTTTACCACGCCCGTCCGCAATCCTCGGCCGTCGATCCTATATCCGGCCGCCAAGCTATGTTGTACCATGAATACTATGTCTCCTGGTTATGACAGGGAGACTAGTTTCATCATTGGAACCCAATTGGAGGCAACAACGAATATGTTGATGGCAGCCCGATCATATCGTCCACCAGAATTGGCGGGATATTGGGCTGCTGCTGTAGCACCATCGAGAGACCCGTCTGTCGGAAAGAGGCGGGCTGACACAGAAGCTGGTTCTTCTGTACCGAAAAGGTCGAGAAGGACGTCGACCCCGAAGGTTGCGGAAGTGCCACTTGTAACGCCAATAGGATCAGCTCTTACTGAGGTAAGGAATGCTCCGTAGTTCCGATTCTTTAAGTCATTGTGGTGACTTATGCTCTTTCTTCTTGCAGGGATCGTTGAAGAAGAAGAAGTCCCGTGCTTCAAAACCGGGTAGTAGTAAACCGAAGGAGGTGGCAGACTCTTCTGATGAGCGCATTCTACCGATGATGTTGTCTCCCGTGGGGGAGGGTCCCGAAGATGTACCGTTTGCCGTGGAGGCTTTGGACGCTGAGGGTCCTACGGACTCGAGGTATCCTGTTGATGAAGTGGATTGGAGTTCGTCACCTTCTGATGACGTCCCTCCAACGTTGCGACAGTCTGTCGCGGGGGCAGCTGAGGTAGTTGAAACAGAGGAGAGGGCTGATTCCCCTCCTTATCATGATGATGGGAGGTCGGCTGAATCATTGCCGAGCCCTACCCCGGCTCCAAATGTGGAAGTCGAGATGGCTACCAATCAGGTGGTAGCGATAGATTCTGTCCCGGTAGAGGGACTTGAGAAGGATGAAACCCTTCCGCCGGTCTTGTCTCCTGGGGCTGGCCAGGAGGTAAATGTTGATCTCCCCGTTCTGTCGGGGGAGGTAGCTGATGCTTGTAGAACGTCGGGGGTAGAAGAGGTGGCCGTTGACGTCGGTGATTTCTCCGAGCTTGAGAAGGGTAAGGGTGTGGAACCCTCTGTTGCTCCTTCCACTTGGGGTACTATCACGACGCATGTGCCGACTCCTTCTGTTCCTCCGGTTCCTCGGGCTAGCAGTCTGGCTCCCGTTGATGAAGAGCCTATTGTTGCCGAGGGTCAAAGTTCTCAGATCGAGGTTGGCGGATCTTCCTCCGGTCCGCAAACAGTAGTAGCTCCCCCAACTCCTGCTATGACGCCGCAGGTGCTGGCGGATGCCGACGAGTATGTGAAGTTCCTCATCGAGGGAGTGTACAAAATGCTGGAAAAGGGTGTATCCGCAGTGATGGATGCCAAGGGGAGCTTTGCGACAGCAAAAGCTTTGGCAATGCCTTGTATCGAGCTGATCCGCGTTCACCAAGGCCACGACCATATGGCCGAAATTCTGGAGGCTTCGGTGATTGAGCTGGACGAGCGGCTCGCGGAACTGCAGCGCATCCAGCGGAATGACCTCTCTGTCTTGATAAATGCAGAGATGGAGAAGTTGATTGCTGAAATCGAGGCTTCCCATCGGACCGATGTGAGCAGTTGGGAGCATGCAATGGCTAGGACTGAGGCTGCGGCGGAGCAGTTATCTCAATCTATGACGAAGACGACAGAGGCCCGAGCTGCATTGGATGCCAAGATCGCGGAGATCGACGTCCAGATGCGCCGTCTTGAGGACCAGCGGGCCCAACTCCAGTTAGAAGCTGATCGTGTCCTGGCCGAACACATCACGCTTAAGCAGGAGGAAACGACTCTTACTCAGCGGACCTCTGCTTTGTCTCAGCAGCGACGACAGCTTGATGAGAAGTACGAGGGCGAAACTTCCGCTGAGGCTGTCGAGTTGATGCGTCAAGAGGCCGAGCGTCGAGTTCTGGCAACTGTAGGGACTCGTACTGCTGACCTGAGGCAACGAGTCAGAGAGCTCTCGACCCATCCTGGAGAGGCTGAGGGACTGTAGCTTCTTCGTTTTGATGTTCTTTTGTAACCCTCATTGAGGGATAGTGTAGTCTTGTACTCTCTCTTTTTTTGTTTGAATAAAGAAGTACGCAACTTTTGTGATGTGTTCATTTTTTTTATCATGAACTTGATGATTTGTGTGGACCTGTTATCTTTTGCGCACCTTGGTTTTTAGGTACAGATAATAAGTTTGAAGGAACCATTATGTTTGCTCAGAGGTAATGTGGACATGGCAATCATTAGGTTCGAAGTGATAGAATCTTCCTACTCAGAGGTATTATGGACGTGGTAGGAATGATCTTTGGAGGGGGGGGATACGCTGAACAACTCAGAGGTGATGTGGACGTGGAAGTTCGGCGATCAGTGTACAACAACGCAGGGGTTGTTTGTACAAGATGTTTACTCAGAGGTAATGTGGACGTGCTAAACATGAAGGATAGCGTAAGCTCACGAAATGTGAGGTTGCGCTTTGTAGGATATAGAGAGACAACTCAGAGGTAATGTGGACGTGGTTATCTTTCTACGGAAGGATGCCACGGAACAGCTGGGTTCCGGAAGCATATGATTTTGTGGAAAGGGGAAGTACATGTCTGGAGGATGTCAGGAATAGTACTTCTTTAGGAACTTGCCGTTGATGGGCATCATGAACAAGTCCCCATTGGGTTTGGCGAGGCGGTAAGCACCGTTTGAGTATACCGTCTCAATGATGAAGGGTCCTTCCCATTTGGGCTCGAACTTTCCTGGTGTTTTGTGAGTTAACACCATTGGTCTTCTGACTGCTAAAACCAGGTCGCCAACTTGGAAAGTTCTTTGTTTGACCCTTTTGTTGAAAGCCTGTGATATACGGGCTTGGTAAAGTTCAATGCGTTGTTGAGCTAGGAGACGCTTTTCGTCAAGTGCCTCCAGTTCCCGCAGACGACGACGTTGATTGTCTTCTTCTGTGAGTTTATTTGTGATTGCTACTCGGAGTGAGGGGATCTGGATCTCGAGAGGCAGTACCGCTTCACTCCCGTAGACCAGGGAGAATGGTGTGTTGCCTGTTGGGGTCCGTACCGTTGTGCGGTAGGCCCAAAGGCATTCGCCAAGCTTTTCGTCCCAGTCACGTTTGTTGGATGACACGACTTTTTTGAGCAGCCTGACGATAGTTTTGTTGAACGCCTCGGCCAATCCGTTTGCTGCCGGATTGTAGGCGGTTGAGGCCACATTTTGAATGCGATTCTTGTCACAGAATCTGCTAAAAATGTGGCTGATGAACTGAGGACCATTGTCATGAATGATCCGCCTGGGTACTCCGAAACGGTAGATGACATGGTATTTGATAAAGCTGACCACTCTGGAGCTTTTTACTTCAGCTAGTGGGACTGCTTCTGCCCATTTGGAGAAGTAATCGGTGATGGCCAGGATGAAACGATGTCCTCTTGATGAAGGAGGGGTGATCGGTCCCACAATGTCCATGCCCCAGGCTTCGAATGGCCAAGAGGCGACTGTAGGATGTAGAGGTTCAGACGGCGTATGTATGAAGTCTGCATGAAGTTGGCATGCATGGCACTTCTTAGCATATTCCACTGCGTCAGCGGACATGGTTGGCCAGTAGTAGCCCATACGTCGCAGTCGATCTTGCAACTTAGGACCTGGTTGGTGAGCTCCGCAAGTTCCGTCATGAGCTTCTCGAAGAGCTTCGGACGCCTCTTCGTTAGACAGGCATCGAAGGAGAAGCCCGTCGAAGGAGCGTCGGTACAGCGTTTTAGTGGCTGTATCGTAGTAGAATCGAAGAGAGCGTCTCCTGACTGAGACGGCTTCCTTTGGGTCCTCTGGAAGGATTCCGTAGACGGCGAAGTCAATGAACGGGAATCTCCAGTCTCGGACATTAACATCGGTGTTTGTTGGCATGGCATGAGCCGTTTGCAAACATAGGTTGTTTCTGGGACAAATCATGTCTCGGCCAGTTACCGTGACATAGTGTTGCGTCCCAAGGGGTGCGGCCAATGAGGCTGCGAGGCCAGCCAGAGCGTCAGCCTCCAAGTTTTGTAGATGGGGTACATGTTCGATGAAGAACCCAGTGAAGGTTGAAATGATGTTCAATGCAACTTTATGGTAAGGGATTAAATCTTCATGGCGAACCTCGTATTGCCCTCGAATCTGGTTTACGACGAGTTTCGAGTCGCCGTAGGCTTCCAGATGATCCACCCCCAGCTGTTGTGCTAGCTGGAGTCCCATGACGAGTGCGTTGTACTCAGCAACATTGTTGGAGCACGGCTTCGAAAGAGAGTATGCGCGCTGGATGACCAGCTGATCGGGGGAGACCAAGACTACCCCCACTCCTGCGATGATTTGGCCGTTAGGGCCCGTTCTTGAAGCGCCATCGAAGAACATCCGCCAAATGGGGCTTCCCTCAGTGACATTTGATTCTTGAACTTCATCCGGGATGTCTTCATAGAGTTTTGAAGATTCTGGGATGGGGTGTGCAGCTAAAAAGTCAGCCAGAGCCTGGCCCTTGACTGCCTTCTGCGGGACAAACACCATGTTGTATGGTGTTAGTAGGATCGCCCATGTCGCTAGCCGGGAGTTTAATGACCCTGGCTTCGTCATGAGAACTCTGAGTGGATTGACCCGGGAGATGACGTGAATTGTCTGGCCCGAGACGTAATGACGAGTCTTCTGAATGGCAAACACCAAAGCCAAGCACTCCTTTTCAACGGGGTTGTACCGGTGTTCGGCCCCGATGAGTGTTCGACTGAGGTAGTAGATTGCTTGCTCGTAGCCTGCATCGCTGTTTTGAGCCAGCAAAGCGCCGAGGGAATGATCCATGGCACGGACGTAGAGGAGGAATGGTTTTCCAGCGACAGGTGCCACTAGGACTGGCGGGCTCGTTAAGTAAGCCTTGATGTCGTCGAAAGCTTTTTGGCAGTCTTCTGTCCAGACGTAAGAGACTCCTTTTTTTCATGAGCTGAGTAAAGGGTTGGCATTTACCGGAGAGGTTTGCTATGAACCTCCGGATGTACGCCAGACGTCCCTGCAAGCCCCGAAGTTCTCGAAGGTTCTTCGGAGGATCCATGTTGAGGATGGCTTTAGTCTTCTCGGGATCGACATGAATGCCTTTTGCCGTGATGACAAAGCCCAAGAATTTGCCGCTAGAAACCCCTAGGAAGGATTTCGCGGGGTTCATTTTGAGTTGATGTGCCCGCATGAGATCGAAGACCGTCTTCAGGTCCTGTAGGTGATCTCTTTTGAGGCGGCTCTTGACTGCGATGTCGTCAACATAGCACTCGACTGTCTTGCGAAGATGTTGACGGAAGATGGTGCTCATAGCTCGCTGGTATGTCGTACCGACGTTCTTCAAGCCGAAGGGCATTACTGTGTAGCAGAACACACCCTTTGGAGTCCTGAATAACGTGTGTTTCGCATCATCGGGAAACATCTTGATTTGATTGTAGCCTGAATACCCGTCCATGAAGGACATGCGTTCAAAGCCACATGTGTTGTCGATATTTACATCGGTGATTGGGAGCGGGAATTCATCCTTCGGGCAAGCGGAGTTGAGATCCCTGAAGTCGATACAGACTCGTATCTTCCCATTCTTCTTGGTGACAGGGACGACGTTGGCTACCCAGTCCGGGTGTTGTTCCTCACGGATGAAGCCACTGGTCAAGAGCTTGTCTACCTCCTGATCGATGGCATTCATGATGTCCGGGCGGAAGCGTCGCTGTTGTTGTTTGATAGGTTTGGCATCTGATAGGATGTTCAACCTATGCATCGCGATCTGTGGATCGAGACCTGGCATGTCTTCGTAGCTCCAGGCGAAGACGTCGATATACTCTTTAGCCAGTTGGACTAAAGATTCTCGGTCTTCTCCTTCCAAGCTTTTGCTGATAAAGATGGGTTTAGAAGAAGACCCATCCCCGAGGTCGATCTGCTCGACTTCGTCTTCGGTGGGAGGTTCTCGTAACTCAAAATGAGACTCCCATTGTTCTCCTAGGCGTTGAGCCCATGGTTCCTTTTCGAAAGGTTCCGGCGGTTGGTCTTCGCCTTCATCTTTCTGAGGTTGCGCCGATGTCATATTAGCTGACAGCACTTTCCTGAAGACTGATCCGATACTGGTGTCGGAATCCCACGTCGATGCTTCAGACGAGTGGGAATGTTCTATGTCTTCTGCGTCTGAACTCTCTGGAGTTGATGGCGGCGTGACATAGCCTAAACCCCGTCGAGTCCGATTATAGTAGTCCTGTGGCTTTCCATTGGGCATCGAAAGCCGGACAGGGAGATGCCGACCCTTGCCGTAATTTAAGCCTTTGTTGCTTTTCAGGTCGTAGCCCATCTTTCGGATGATGTGCTTTGTCGTATCCGTGTACCGATAGACTTGTACTCTGCCGGTATCAGGTTCGGGCTCTATTGACGGGAGGTCCCGATGACGCTCGATTCTGCCAGAGATGATGGTGCCTTCGTGTCACGACCCGATCCCAATTTCTTGGGTCGACTCGGATCATGCCCAGCCTGCACCGTTGTTGAGACGGCGGCAGTAAGCTGTATTCCATATGCAGGTACAATCAACAACATTTGAATTTTTTTTTAATTGCCACAACATTTAATTTAACGATAAAAATAAACTTGTTCATTACAAAAGAGTTCACCACTTTTAAAATAACATTAATTTAAATAAAAGACAACAAATCTCCATCTAAGCAGAAGTATCATCATCAACATCAGGAACCTCCTCTGGAAGCATAGCAGGATACAGCTCTGGGTCGTAATAGCTACTAATCAGTAGCTCTGAGTCATCAATAGGACCTATTGGGTGTGGGGAATCCAGTCAGGAAAGGAGCAAGTACAATTATGAAAATAACAATTTGCATAATGAATAGAAAATTGAAATATTAAAATAACTTTGGAAACAATGATTTTCGACTATAAAACAATTGTGATTTGAGTATGCAGTATCTATGACCGGTTTAGGATGATTCAATTGTATCCTATTGATACGGTCCGGCCTAACCCCGTGTGAAGAGGTGTAAGCTCGCACATTCATTAACTATTGGGCTTTGATCATAGATAACTACACTACTCCCCATTATCCCGATGCAATGATTCAATATGTTACTCTAGGAGAGAGTACGTGTAACAGTTGTGTATTTAATATACAATATTCTAATATTAATTAAACTGAAATTAACACAACCATACTTGCCTTGAATTTCAATTGGTCGAGATTTGTACTTCGGGATTCGAAAGGTCACGTTCTTCCTTGAAATCCTACATTCCGGGGAACTTTATCTCAGAAATACAAATACCAGAAAAATCTAGTTGCAATCTCTATTTGTCTTTCCTAGTCTATTTTAGTTATTAGCTAACTAACACAACATCACAACGTTGAGTTGTACTTTTGGAAATTCTATTTTATTTTGCTTTTTCAGGAAAACTTGTAATTATCTTTTAATTTATTAAACTTTGTATTTTGTACATAAATTATTATTTATTTAAAAAGTGAGAAAAATCATAATTTATCAATTAATTACTAATAATCTACTATTTACGTTACACTACAATACCCAGAAAAGAAAATAGAAATAAGTCCTAAATTATTACATTTTCACAGCACGCATAAGTAATTGGGCTTATGCCCTTACAAACCAATTTACACGAATTTAAATAAGACAAAATGGTTAGTCTTAAAATTAAATATTAATAATTCTTCAAAATTCCTAATTTTAAATTATAGAAAAAACTGTGAGTCTCAGACTCTGGTCCATTCTTCACGTTTAGCTACTCTGCCTCAACGTCCGGTCGAACCGGTGCGTTTGCATTTCGCTGGGGCCCAGTGACCGTTAAGGTCGTCGCCCAAAATATTATAAAAATAATATTTAACTCGAAAAATCATTTCGAAAATCATTTAATAAACTTCCCGAAAATTTCGGCAGCATTCCCTCTGTTTTCGGGATAACCCAAAACTGGGAAACACGTCCGATATCTGCAAATAGCTCCATAAACTCCCTTTTTAATATATATTTCCTCAAAATAATATTTTTTTCCAAATCAAAACCAGCATACTAACTCACATTCCAGCATTGACATATAACCCAAAAGAACAAATTTTCGAATTCGAATCACATCTAATTAACAAACAAAGGGTTGGTACAATGTGTCATGCATGTGAGGGTACTATAGAGTGCATTCGTGTCCAAACAAACACGTGTACACAGACACTGACAATGCACAATAATCGTCGTATACGCGTGCACGCGTGTCGTATACACAACACAGGTCACTTCGTGTCTCGTGCTCACCAACCTAGGTTTGCCTATGATAGGTCTTCGTGTCCATAGCCCTGATTTGTGTCCTAGTGCGTCGTGTCCAGAGTTATCGACCTGTGTCAGTGGCCGACTGTGCGCGTGTTCCACCTATGCACGAACAGTGCGGGCCAAATTTCTTCTAAACCACTCCATAAAACTTCACAAAATTTTATAGGATCAATGTCAGTCATGTCCTTTATGTGCACGCAAAATTTGGTGTCCTCTCGTGCTGTGTCCAGGGAGAACTCAGACACAGGTAGCAGGACACGTGCACGGGGCTGTGCGGGTGTATGCGTGTCCAATTTGTGACACGAAAATGACACAAAATCCATATAGGCCTAGGTATCTATGTAATTAGTTTTTCAAAAATCGAAAATAAAATCCTTTGTGACTTTTAATCAAACACCTATACACACATCATGACACGTGTCCGATACGGACACCAAACGGACACAAAACGACACAAATCCAATACCTACTGCTAGGGGACACCTAGGGCTTCCTATTCATGCAAAGAAATCGAAAATCTATGGAAGGAATAGGAAGTTACCTATATGTTCAATTTGCATGAAAAAGCTTCAAAAATGGGGGTTTCTTCTTGATGGCCAAGTGCTCCAAATTGGTCCAAACCTGAGATTTCTCTCCATGGACATGAAATAGAGCTTGATTAGGAACTAATGCAAAAGACTAGAGTGAAAAAGGAATTAAAATGAATAATCTATGGGTTGGGGAAGAATGGACAAACCTCTTTCTTCAAAACTTGGAGAAATTAATAAAAGAGGCAAGAACAAATGGAAGAGGCATTAAATAGGGTGGGAAACCCTAGGTTGGCTGCCATGGGCTGATTAGGGTGAGGGTTTGGGTGCATGGTGTGGGCCTATGGGCTTTAAGGCTAGTTATTAATCATGACTTATGAAGTCATAAGCCATTTAGCCTAATCAACTCCAAAACTCTCCAAACAAGTTCTAATGACTTAAACCTCACTAAATTAGGTCTAACCAAGTTTACTTAACCTAACCAAGTGGTCTTAACCTAGGTTAGTCACTAGGTTAGTCTCCTAGTCAACACTAGGCAACCCTCATTCAAACAATTCCATAATAAAATCTAAAAATTCCCATATATTCAAATAAATTATAATAAATCCAAATAACCCTAAAAATGTCAAAAATACCATAATCACATGGCTAGGCTCTAGGGTAGGCAGTCTCTACTGTTCACTAGCAAAATACCAAAAATCACAAGTCATGAATTTAAATAGTTTAAAAACAATTAAAAATTACTAGAAATCATAATATGAATAAATATCATTAAATAATAATTATTATTACAAAATTTTAAAATTATCCTCTTCTGGAAAACTGGGTGTTACAGGATCAAAGTCAACTTAGGTCAATTGGTCATATATAGACTTAATGTTGACTTTGGTCAACTGTCTAGTCAAATTAGGTCAACTAGTCCAATCTAGGTTAAAGAGTCAACCTTTGACTATTTGTCAATTTGGTCTTAACTAGTCAATCTAGGTCAACACTCTAGATAGCTACTTATTTCTACTCATGCACCAATGTACCCCAAGTCCTTGGTTTACCAAGATGCCATGTGCCAAGCCCAACCTATACCCCACATAAACTAAATACCCACATAACACATTGGTATATCATTATATATATATTGATATATATGCAACTATACCCTATATGACTCATTAATGAGTTTACACTGCCCTAAGGTAACACCAATTACTAAATAATACATATATGTATAATCTACATAGCACAACATTTCCTATCATAATGTTATATATTCAAGCTATATATGCACATAGGTCATATGGGTTAGATAGGAAACAAGATGAATGAGAGTAGGGCCTAACCAAATCAATATGCAGGAATGTGGATGTGAAGGGTGTGGATGACAGGAACCAATCAAATAATGGTGTAAATGCATGTGTATGGGAAAACAGGGAATTGGGGTTCCATTGCAAGAATAGCAAGTGACAGTTTGTGACATCCAAGCAATTAACACATTAAATCTAAACTAAATCCGAAAACCCAATTTCCCCACACAACATAAACCCCCATTTCACTAAAACCCAATATGAAACCAAATGTATACATGGCATTCTAGTTAATAGCTACAATTGAAATTATCATAAAGGATCATCTAATTAACATAAAAAAACCCAGTTAAATCAAATCAGTGAACTCATAATACATTCAATCTCAGGTTCCAAATAGTGAAGTGTCAATGTGTCATTAGTGTGTGCACAGGGGGTCATGTATGCAGCAGGAACATGCTGTTCAGGATGTGCAACATGAGGATACAACGTCCTGGATTCAGGACAACAATGTAGACGGGGCAGGGGGTTGGGTGTGTAGAGGAACATGTGCTCAAAATCAGTTTGTGTGGTCACTAAAATCAGTGACAATTCTCAGGAATTTCTGAGAACAAAATGACAGTTATATAGAAGTGAAGTTTCAGAAATCAAATTCGGGAATGTGGCATGGTGTAGATAAGTGTGTGTTTGTGTAGAGGAGCATAGGAAATCAGTGAATGCAAGCATGTGTCCAGAGTGCTACATGGTGTGCAGCAATATAATGTGAACTTCCTTTGAAATCAAGTTGAACCATTTGAAAACATTTTTTTAAAAAAAAACTACATCTAACATGTATCAGAAAAAGGGAACATGCAAATTCGAATCCAATATTTGAAACCCAACACAACCTAATCTAACATGGAATCAAACTGGCAGTATTTAATACACTTGTAGATGATTCAATATAACCATAACATCAACTCAGTTTTAACAGGGATCATTTGAATTTAGTTTTCAAGAGAGAAGGGAAAATAACAGTTCAATCAACCCTATATTAACACCAATTTGAATCTATTTTCCTTGACATATCCCATTCTAACATGTAACTACCTAACAGTAGTCTAACACATTTGTATAGGGATTAATCATAGTAATTCAACATTCAAATCTTAGAATCAATGAAAACCCAAGTAAATTTATATTCTCAGCTATACATTATCCTGGTTTCAGTGAACCGTATCCGAACACCCCAATTCGAACTTAGAACCCAACCAAAAGCCAAATTCAATATGCGCAGAGTGTGTGCCACTATGCATACGTGTCAAGGGAGTCATTCGTGTCCAGAAAATAGGACACGAGGTATCCCAGTGCTTGAAAACACACAACATACGCACAGACTGCACTGTCTCGTGCAGCGAATCCATGCTCTCGTGGGCACGACACAAGGCACGACACGTCTCGTGCTTGTGTCCATATGTAACTCGCATATAGGCCTATACACGTGACACAACACGAGATACGAACGACACGCACACGCGTGATGCGACACGCGTATCACACGCGTTTCTGTGCGCGTACAGTCCCTGTGTATGACCAGTACGGCCTCATTTTCGTGTCCGACATCAAACGAGGTGTCGTGAAACTTGGGGAGTGTCTTCTCAGTCACTGTCCCAACCTCCATGCCAAGTTTTGTGTGTCGAAACGCTGTGTCCAGTGAGAAATAGGACACGGGTAGCAGGACAGCGCACACGCGTGTCGTGCAGCATGTCCGCACCCAATTTCGACACAAAATCGACACAAAATTCACATCAGTCTTCGCAAAAGTTAATATGCATATTTAGATCTACAAATTCATATAGTCACATTTACACAAATTGAAAATAAATTCCTAAGAGGCATTTCATCGAACACCTAACATACACTATGACACGTGTCCGATACGGACACCAAACGGACACGAAATCCACCCAAATTCGAGGTACAGCTAGGGGACACCTAAACCTAGCCTAATATGCAAAGAAATCAAAATAATAATACAATTTAAAGGGTTTTACCTATAGGTGCAATTTGCAAGAAAAAGCTCCAAATGGAGGATTCTTCCTTGCTAGCCAAATGCTCGCAAATTATCCCAAAACTGGGATTAAACCCCACAATCAGAAAATAAGAGAGTATTAGGTTCTAATGCAAGAAATTAGAATTAAAAAGGAATTAAAATGGATTTATGGGGATTTTTAGAAGGGAAAAAAAAACCTTTTCTTTCTCCAAGTGTTGGAATAAAATAAGAGAGGCAAGCCCTAATGAATATGTGTTTACATAGGGTGGGGGTCCCTATGTGGCTGATCATAAGCTCAATAATTAGGGTTAGCATTTACTAAATGGCCCATGGGCTTAAGTCATGATCAATCAAATCATTAAGCCATAAGTCATTTCATGAACCCACAAGCCATGACTTAAATTCACCTAAACTAATCCTCCTAATCCAAAATTAGTTCTAATGACTAAAAGTAGGTTAACCTAAGTTTGACTAGGGTCACCATGGCTGGGTTAGCTTCTAGGCTAGTCTACTAGGTCTCAACAAGTCAAGGTCAACTAGAATTCACCAATTCAATAAATTATCAAATAATTTAAATAAGTCAAAATGACCAAATTATCCCTAGGCTAAAAATGATAATTAAATCATCCTAATAACATGGTTAGGCTCTAGGTCATGCAGTCTCTAGGGTTTCACTGGCAGTACATCAAAATCATAAGTCATGACTTAAACCAGTTTTTAAATAGTTTAAAAATTATTAAAAATCACCAAAAATCATAATGTTAAATAATTATCAATAATTAATAATTATAATTACAAAATTTTAAAATTACCCTCATCTGAAAAACTGGGTGTTACACGTAGTGGCGCTCGACTTAGAGTGCTGTTACGAGCCTGTGGTACGTATCTAGGATAGGCTAAAGGCTAAGTTACTTAATCACAAAATAGAAAAACTTCCACTTGCTATTCTTTCAACTGTCCTTTTTTTATATTAATTTTTGCATTCTAACTATCCTCCTTGATATAATATTTCATGTGCCATATTGATTTTCTTCTTTTAATCTATCTTCAGGATGGTGTAGACTGTAATGACCCGCTCCGCCCTAGCGGAACGCCGATTCAAACGGCAAGTGCAACGACTCAAACGAGCCGTCGACTCGAAGAGTTGCGTCGACCCGATGAAGTATCGATGCAAATCGATACAAGACTTACAATGGCCCGTCAAAGATGAATCCAGACTTAGACTATCAAAGGCGCGCTCGGAGTATCGCTCGGCCGATGCGAACATCGCTAAGGTGGGTGTCTCCGATGAACCCGTCTTTGCTTAGCCTAGACACATAATAATACGGACACTATCACTGAAATCGGTAGGCGATAACACTGCGCATGCTAATAAATGACCCAACGCACCTAGCTAAGGGATTAATCCTATCTTGTATAGAATATGGAAAGGAACATGGAAAATTATGAGAACTCTCGTACCGCGCTCCACGCTCGTGCTGAGGCACAAGCTAACGTTTACGTCCCTGATGCGTTCAAACAATGAAACAATGAATGGGTTACAACAATGAAACGGGAAGACTATCAATATAGTCGTTCCGAGTAGAGTATAGCAACATTGAAAGGCTATGGGACCGATGGGTCGCCAAGGCGACTCCTGCACGGGGAGTTACGTAATGTATGAATGAATGAATAAATGAAACAACAAATGAACGAATGAATACGTGAATGAATCGATAAACAAACGGACAAGTGAAAAGAAAGAAAAGAAAGAATGAATAAAAGATAAGAAGGAAAGAAATGGTTAGCGACAGGTGTGACGGGCACGTGCAACGGGGCTCGCTACCCGCGCTGCACGGACGCCAACCTGGTCGATAATGCATTGTGGCTAAGGGTTAGCCTGTGACGGTAAAATACGAAATGGTCGTGGACGGACCCGTGCACGGGTGATACGGATTCCGCGGCATGATCAAAGGGAGGATCGTGGCCGGCCTAGGCGGAATCAAATAAGGCTTACGGGTTGTCTGGGTGCGGACTTAGCCATCCAGGGGACGTAAGTGCTGCAGTATTTCAAGAAAGCCTTAACGGGGTGTGTGCCAGTCCGCACCCTACGCTAAGTTGAGAAATACAATGGCTTGGAAGTCCAAAATGGCTTGTGATGCTAGCGACCGGTGCATATAGATTTAAGTGGGCTTTGCTGGTGGTAATCCACGTGCAAGTCCTTGCATTGAAATCAAAGTAGTCTAAGTTAACAAAATGAAGTGCCTTATGAATATGCTCGAAATGTGACTCACCAAATAAAAATGAGAAATAGCTGCAAGTGTAGATAACGTGCCTACGACGTGCTAGAATCCGTGGCAGGGACACGCACTCGACATAGAAAAGTTCATATTGAATTATTGACTAACTTGGTTTACTTTGGACAGGAAAGGCCGGACGGTAAGTATGGGTAAGTCGTGCATTCATTTCCATGCACACACTTGAATTCGACAACACGAGATAGGTCATGAAATATGCCATGAAACTGATCCTAAGGCAAGATTAGAAAGACAATGAATGATAGACGTTGCACAAAAGTAAATGGAACGTGTTTGGTAATGATAGCGTTGTGGGCGAGCTAGCCTCCCCACCAGTGCATAACAATGTACTGATAACCCCACAGTTTGCTTGCAGGAAGCGTCGGCGGGTACGGAGCTTTCCTCGAACGTGCTAAGGCGCAGAGCTATCTCTCGAGCCTTGGAGCGTTGCAAGGAGCTGGAGCACCATATACAGGACATAATGTATTGGAACATCGCCATGTATCATTCCATCTTGTAAGCCACTCGGTACGCCTTTCATGTTTCAGAGAGAGAGAGCTTGAGCAATTTGTAATATCGGCCTAGCGCCGCTTGTAACCTTCGTGAATATCAATAAAGAGTTCGAATTTGCTTCTACTTGTGTTTATTTACTTTCCGCTGCAATGGGGACACTCTGTGCGACTCTGTGGCCTAGCTAAATCGGCCGTTTCTGGACTTGGCCTTGCACGGGCGCAACCTAGGCCCGTGCGGCATCACGCCTTAGCGAGGACGATCGCTCCTGCGGGAGCGGGGCGTGACATAGTGGTATCAGAGCACGGCTTTACGTCCTTGGACTTTATTCGATTTTCTCAGTTTTGAAAGCTCGGTTTTGAAACAAAAGAAGTGTACGCTCTCTCTCGTTGTGCCTTGGGATGTTCCATACAATAAGTGTAATACTTTCAAAAGCTCGTACGAGTACTCAGTTGGACGGGATCGATAGACGAAGGCCTTTGTGTCGAACTACGACGTACTTGAGTTGGACGAAATTGATGCTAAGAGTTAGCAAACGCGAGGCGTGCTTGAATAAGCTTACGCTGACGATAGCAAACGAGTACACGAGACCCGAGTATAGTTCGAACGGGATGGTTATGCACGCAGCCTTTTGGCTAAGTTGTGCGGAGTATCGCGCACCTAGACTCTTTGGTACAAACGAGTTGAAAAAAAAAAACGAGAATAAGTGAGCGTGCAAACTTGAATGTAGTTCGTACGAGATGGTTAAGTGGTACAACTTAGTCTGCACGTCGTGCACCTCGACTTTTGGGTGCAATCGGGTTGCGAGCGATATCAAGTATCGCTCGATCGAGAACGGAGATACACTTTGCGTGTCTATCGATAGGAACGCTATCGAGTTAACGCTTAGGCGTGCACAGAAGATTTATTGGATTTTGAGGATAATACGAACGACTTAGTACGTCAAGGCGACGTAATGCGATTACGCTAGAGATTCGTCAAACGAATCTAAATGATGTCTTAGCGTATGACGCGAACGTGATTGAGGACTAAATAGGATGGCTTGAACCCGAGTGGTGTATGTGATAGGTTCGGAGAAGGATAAGAGTGAGTGTCGACGACTAGTCGAGTGGCTCGAACCCTGAGTGGTGTATGGACGTTATAGAAATTATTCGAGCGAGACTACAAGATATACGGATAGAACGGGTATGTCGGCGAGGCGATGCGATCGTGCAAAGCCTTAGAACGTGTCACGCTTAGCTGATCGTGACTTCGAAAGTCCCGAACGAGTTGTCGTTCGGACAACTTGTGAATGGGCAACGCATGTTAGAAAATGATTCGGAACGATGAATAAAAGTGAATGGTCTTGATCGAGGAAACTTAGAGGATCGCGCATATGATTTGGGATTAATTCAAATGAAATGTGACTTGAGTTTTGAACAACGATCTTGAAACGAGCTTGAGGGATAGCGATCGAACTTAATCTTGAATATCGAGGAAATTGTGGATTATCCAACTCGGATAATAGCATCAGTCGCACGACTCGAATTGGTTGCAAAGGAAGATCGTCAGGTTACGCATATCGTCAATGGTATTGAGGCGTATCAAAGATCGATATGCGATAACTCGGGGGTACTCTGACTCGGCGAAGGATGGTCGTGCAAAAGTCATTGTTCCGTTGGATGTTATACTTGGGATGTTAAAAATGTGTCAAGGAAAAGATGGACTTCTCTCGAGGATTTTCTAGTTGAACGCATGACGGTTAGACTATCAATTTTGGCTTAGATGAAAAATGTGAATGCTTGGATTTACTTCGTTGATAGCCACAACGTTGACGTTCTTGTCTTATGCGAGCGCAACTCCAGCCTCGCACATGCACCGCGTCGGATTATGGCGATCACTCCGCGTGAGCGCTGATATGGTGATTCATACAACGGGAGTGATTGAACTTGGATGGCGTGGCAATCTGATTGCTTCGACTTGTGGTTTGACGCGAAGGTGGACTCGAGAATGAATTTGTAACTTGAGGATTGAGTAGGTCCAATCCGCGTATCGAGAATGGGTTAGTCTAAAACTCAAACAAGAGTTACGCCCCGATGAGAATGATTATTCCGCGGGAGCGTTTCATGGTGATTCATGAACCGCCGTAGATAATCGGACTCGCGTGAGATTATGGTGCAATATATTGTCGGGCTGGATGACCTCGTGATCGAATACACGAATTGGTTAGAACTGGTGATTGAACATAATTGAATATGTGCAACGTAAGTCTTGATGCGAATTAGATGATCATGCTCGATGTTTAGAAATCTGAGTGACGCGAGCTTGGGTAGAAACTCCTGTACAAACGAACAAATGGTTTGACCATAGGATTTGGGGCGAGCGTCGTGCAACGACCTTGCACGATGAGCCACGGACTTGACGTGTAACTATGACCTTGTGAGCTGACCTAGCGGATAGGCGGACGACCCTATGCCGAGTGATTGAACCTGTGCGATGGCATTTACAGCATCGTCTGGATGGACGATAGACTTAGGGAAACAAGACTTAGAGTAGGACGGGGAACTGGGAGTGTGCGTGAACGACGATAAAATTGGCCCCAACAAAGGGAATGATAGGGATGGATGATGCGCAAGTAAAGTTGGAATAACGAATTGAATCATTGGTCGGAAGACGTACTCGATGATAGTGCAATACTTGGTTTTGAATCGGACGGACATTACTTAGGCTTGGTCAAACCTGCTAAGAAGAAATCATACTGATTTTATGGACAATAGCGCTTGAGAAGCGAATCGAATCATCTCGAGAACCGAGATAAACGATATGTGATACACACATGAGTTCGGATTTAAATCGAAGTTAGCAAAACGATCGACAAATCAAAACTATCACGAGTAGCTTGTCCGGCTTCGCTAGTCGCTAAGCTTGGTTGAAATGTACGTATTCTAGGGACGCCTTGAATGCGTGCACGATCCAAACTCAGCGATGTGATGAACTCGAATACAGCTGCAAGTGGGTGTTACGATGCGCATAAACGAAAGTGAGTTTGCCTCAGCCTACGACACTCACATTTGACGACTTTCAATGCACCACGTACGACCGTTTCAGTCCCATGATACGTCGATATAGCAACCAAGTCAAAGAAGCGCAATAATTGAATAAGTGCCATCAACTCTAAAATGAATGAAAAGTTATCCAATAAAGATCGACCAAACGTATACGACACGGAACTTGGAGAAGTACCGAGCATGGTTCGATGCCATCAAACGATAGAGCCGTTCGATAGAATTGTCTAAGAAACACGGCGACCCGAGTTAAGAAACGGTAGGATGACCTGCCCTCAAGAAGTCTCGAGGACGAGACTTGTTTTGAGTGGTGTATTATGTAATGACCCGCTCCGCCCTAGCGGAACGCCGATTCAAACGGCAAGTGTAACGACTCAAACGAGTCGTCGACTCGAAGAGTTGCATCGACCCGATGAAGTATCGATGCAAATCGATGCAAGACTTACAATGGCCCGTCAAAGATGAATCCAGACTTAGACTATCAAAGGCGCGCTCGGAGTATCGCTCGGCCGATGCGAACATCGCTAAGGTGGTTGGCTCCGATGAACCCGTCTTTGCTTAGCCTAGACACATAATAATACAGACACTATCACTGAAATCGGTAGGCGATAACACTGCGCATGCTAATAAATGACCCAACACACCTAGCTAAGGGATTAATCCCATCTTGTATGCTTGTATAGAATATGGAAAGGAACATAGAAAATTATGAGAACTCTCGCACCGCGCTCCACGCTCGTGCTGAGGCACAAGCTAACGTTTACGTCCCTGATGCGTTCAAACAATAAAACAATGAATGGGTTACAACAATGAAACGGGAAGACTATCAATATAGTCATTCCGAGTAGAGTATAGCAACATTGAAAGGCTATGGGACCGATGGGTCGCCAAGGCGACTCCAGCACGGGGAGTTGCGTAATGTATGTATGAATGAATAAATGAAACAACGAATGAACGAATGAATACGTGAATGAATCGATGAACAAACGGACAAGTGAAAAGAAAGGAAAGAAAGAATGAATAAAAGATAAGATGGAAAGAAATGGTTAGCGACAGGTGTGACGGGCACGTGCAACGGGGCTCGCTACCCGCGCTTCACGGACGCCAACCTGGTCGATAACGCATTGTGGCTAAGGGTTAGCCTATGACGGTAAAATAAGAAATGGTCGTGGACGGACCCGTGCACGGGTGATACGGATTCCGTGGCATGATCAAAGGGAGGATCGTGGCCGGCCTAGGCGGAATCAAATAAGGCTTACGGGTTGCCTGGGTGCGGACTTGGCCATCCAGGGGATGTAAGTGCTGCAGTATTTCAAGAAAGACTTAACGGGGTGTGTGCCAGTCCGCACCCTACGCTAAGTTGAGAAATACAATAGCTTGGAAGTCCAAATTGACTGGTGATGCCAGCGACCGGTGCATATAGATTTAAGTGGGCTTTGCTGGTGGTAATCCACGTGCAAGTCCTTGTATTGAAATCAAAGTAGTCTAAGTTAACAAAATGAAGTGCCTTATGAATATGCTCGAAATGTGACTTACCAAATGAAAATGAGAAATAGCTGCAAGTGTAGATAACGTGCTTACGACGTGCTAGAATCCGTGGCAGGGACACGCACTTGACATAGAAAAGTTCATATTGAATTGTTGACTAACTTGGTTTACTTTGGACAGGGAAGGCCGGACGGTAAGTATGGGTAAGTCGTGCATTCATTTCCATGCACACACTTGAATTCGGCAACACGAGATAGGTCATGAAATATGCCATAAAACTGATCCTAAGGCAAGATTAGAAAGACAATGAATGATAGATGTTGCACAAAAGTAAATGGAACGTGTTTGGTAATGATAGCATTGTGGGCGAGTTAGCCTCCCCACCAGTGCATAACAATGTACTGATAACCCCACAGTTTGCTTGCAGGAAGCAGGAAACGTCGGCGGGTGCGGAGCTTTCCTCGAACGTGCTAAGGCGCGGAGCTATCTCTCGAGCCTTGGAGCGTTGCAAGAAGCTGGAGCACCATATACAGGACATAATGTATTGGAACATCGCCATGTATCATTCCATCTTGTAAGCCACTTGGCACGCCTTTTATGTTTCAGAGAGAGAGAGCTTGAGCGATTTGTAATATCGGCCTAGCACCGCTTGTAACCTTCGTGAATATCAATAAAGAGTTCGAATTTGCTTCTACTTGTGTTTATTTACTTTTCGCTGCAATGGGGACACTCTGTGCGACTCTGTGTCCTAGCTAAATCGGCCGTTTCTGGACTTGGCCTTGCACGGGCGCAACCTAGGCCCGTGCGGGCATCACGCCTTAGCGAGGACGATCGCTCCTGCGGGAGCCGGGCGTGACATAGACCAGGTCCCAGCATCCTGAGTCTGCAGACATGGAGAGGTCTGCTATGACTCGCTGACCTGATCCAGACACTCCTGTTGTAGTCGGGGTGTCGGCAGCAGTTCTTGAGGGCACTCCTCCGCCAGTTTCGAGGACTGACCCTGGGGTTGCTACGAATATTTCGGCCGCAGTACCAGTGGTTGATATGGGCACTCTTCCTTCTCCTGCACAGCGGATTCTTCTACCAGTTACAGACGTACTTCCACCTCCACCTCCTCTTCCTACCGACATGGGGTAGATGCTTACCTTTTTCCAGCATATGCCGGAGACTCAAAAAGCCCAGGCTGAGGCTCAGTTGTGGCAGACAGACGCGATGCGTCAGGGCATGAAGGATGCCATCAGTTGGCCCTTGCATCCATGGAGCAGAGGGCTCCACATCATGGGGCACGTCCGAGGTACGAACATATTCAGGACTTCAAGAAGCTAGGGCCCCGTGACTTTAGCAGGACCGAGGGTGTGGTCTATGCTGATGATTGGCTCGAGGATATTGAGCAGCAGATGAGGGCCTCCTGCCTCGCAGACGACCTGAAGGTCAAGGCGATGGGTTTGCAGTTGCTAGACATTGCACACACTTGATTCAGAAATGAGCCAGCCCTTGCTGGGAAGGGCCATACTTGGGTCGAGTTCAAGCTTCTCTTCAAGGAGAAGTTTTTTTCTTCTACAGCCAAGATCGACCTGGGGAGGCAGTTCCAGGATCTGCAGTAGGGCAGTTTATCTGTGGAGGAGTACGCCACAGAGTTAGGCCGTCTGAGCCGATACGCGGAGTACATGGTCCGTGATCCGTAGATCAGGGCAAGCCGTGGGATATCAAGATCCTCATTTCCTCCTTTTATGAGACTTATACCCAGATCTATGCGGAGGCCCACACGGTAGAGCGGGAGTGGGGCTTGAAGCCCAAGAGGGATCATGATATTTTCTCGGGGACTACTAACAGCGCGGGGGCTGCTAAGCGCCCTCAGCTTCAGCATCGTTCCTTCTAGCATCACCAGCCGCAGGTTCAGGTCAGAGCACCAATTCAGCAGGTGCAACACACTCAGTAGAGGCAGGCACAACATGGGACTTTTTGCAACTTCTACAAGAAGCCTGGTCACATCTGGAAGGTCTGCCGGAAGAGGCTGGACGTGTGCCTCTATTGCGGTGAGGCCGGACATAAGTTGAGATATTGTCCTACGAGCCATCGTAGGGTGGCCCGTAGAGCGGTGGCAGCTCAGGGGGCACCAGCGAGAGTACCTGCAGTACAGCCGAGGGGTCCACTTCCGACCCAGCAGCAGCGGTTTGCACAGCACCACTACCAGTCGCGGGGTGTTCAGAGAAGGGCTTTTGCTCTTGCAGCCAAGGAGATCGAGCCAGTTGCAGATGTTGTGGCAGAATTGATTCTTCTTGATTCTTTTCCTGCCTTAGCGTTGTTTGATTCAGGTGCTACACACAGTTTTGTGTCAGTTTCTTTTGCACTTAGAGACAATATTATTGCTGAATATCTGGGTAGGACTTGCAAGATTATGACCGAGGGAGGTATTATCCTGGTTAATAATATTTATAAGGGACGGAGTGTCACTCTGGGAGGCCGAGATTTGAGCGCGTGCTTACTCGTAGTGCCACTTCCGAGCTACGATGTAGTACTCGGTATGGACTGGTTGAGCAGGCACCATGCTAGTATAGATTATAGAGTAGGCAGAGTGTTGTTTAGTCCGCCAGGAGAGCCAGAGTTTCAGTTTGTTAGAGGAGCAGCGGAGCCGGGAGATGGATTCTGTGGAGCCTTGTTGGCGGGGCAGGAGTTGTCGCATCCATTTATTGTAGATTTTTTGGATGTCTTTCTCGAGGAATTATCGGGTATGCCACCCGACAGAGATGTTGAGTTCTCGATAGACTTGATGCCGGATGCTGAGCCTATTTTTCAGCATGTCTATCGAATTAAGAACAGCAAGTTGGTGTTGCTGAAGAAGCAAGTCGACGAGCTGTAGGACAAGGGCTTTATCAGATCCAGTTCTTCGCCTTGGGGCACGCCAGTCCTGTTTGTCCCGAAGAAGGACGGTACGATACAGATGTATATCGACTACCGAGCGCTCAACAATCTCACTACCAAGAACAGGTATCCTTTGCCCAGGATTGATGACTTATTTGATCAGTTGAGCGGCGCGAGGGTGTTCTCGAAGATAAACTTGCGATCAGGATACCATCAGCTGAAGGTGAAGGGGGATGACATTCCGAAGACTGCTTTTCGTACTCGTTATGGCCAGTATAAGTTTACCGTCATGCCGTTTGGGTTGACTAATGCTCCGGCGGTATTCATGAACTTGATGAATAAGGTATTCCATCCATACCTTGACAAGTTCGTGGTGGTCTTTATTAATGACATTCTCATCTATTCGAAGATGCCTGAGGAGCACGAGGAGCATCTGCGCGTTGTGCTGGAGACTCTGAGGAGGGAGCAAATGTATGGGAAGCTGTCGAAGTACGAGTTCTTCTTAGACCGAGTGGAGTTCCTGGGCCATGTTGTATCCGGTGATGGGATTTCAGTAGATCAGAGGAAGATTGTGGCGATGGAGTCTTGGTCGATACCCAGTTCAGTTGCCGAGATTCGGAGCTTTCTGGGTTTGGCATGCATATAGGAAGTTCATGCAGGACTTCTCTCGAATAGCAGAGACGATGACTAGACTCACCAGGAAGGACGTAGAGTTCGTCTGGACAGATGAGTGTCAGGCTACTTTGGAGGAGCTAAAGAAGAGGTTGACGTCGGCTCATATTTTGACGTTGCCATCTGGGTCCGGAGGATTCACGATCTACATTGATGCTTCGAGGAAGGGTCTGGGTTGCGTTCTTCAGTAGCATGGGAAGATAATTGCTTATGCATCTAGGCAGTTATGACCACATGAGAAGAACTACCCGACTCATGATTTGGAGTTGGCAGCAGTCATATCTGCCTTGAAGCTGTGGAAATACTATTTGTACGGAGAGCGTGTGGAGATTTTCACTGACCACAAGAGCTTGAAGTACGTGTTTACCCAGAAGGAGCTGAATATGGGGCATAGGCGATGATTAGAGCTGATAAAGGATTTTGATATATCCTTAGAGTACCATCCGGAAAATGCTAACGTGGTTGCGGATGCTTTGAACAATTATCTAGTGGCCCTGTGTTTGATGATGGATTGTCACCTTCTGGCAGATCTGGAGAGCTTGGGCATAGAGGTGATAGTTTATGGGTTTTAGGAGCAGATATGGGGTCTTCAGGTGCAGTCAGAGCTGATGGACAGAGTCAGAGCAGCTCAGTTTAAGGATGAGGCTCTGAGGGTCATCAGGGAGCAGGTCAGGACATGACTGTTGGATGAGTTCTCTATAGCGAGAGATGGGTCGTTGAGGCATAGTACTAAATTGTGCATACCGAACGGAGGACTTCGGGAGGAGGTTCTTCAGGAGGCACATCTTTCTCAGTACTCTATGTATCCTGGTGCCAACAAGATGTACAGAGACTTGAGACAACATGTTTGGTGGTACGGCATGAAACGCGAGGTGGCTCAGTTCGTTTCTAGATGCTTGGTGTGCCAGCAGGTGAAAGCCGGAAGGCAGAGACCAGGTGGATTGTTCCAGCCACTACCTATTCCTGAGTAGAAGTGGGAGCATATCACTATGGACTTTGTATCTGGACTTCCATGTTCTCCAGGAGGGAAGGATGCGATTTGGGTCATTGTTGATCGATTGACCAAATCGGCCCACTTTTTGCCTTTCAAGGTGGGTTTGTCTACGGAGAGGCTGGCCGAGATGTACGTGCAACAGTTAGTCCGATTGTACGGAGTTCCAGTGAGCATAGTCTCGGATCGGGATAACCGATTCACTTTCCACTTCTGGAGGAGTTTACAACTTAGCTTGGACACATCGCTCAAGTTCAGTATCGCATACCACCCCCAGATAGACAGGCAGTCGGCGAGGACGATTCAGACCCACGATGATATGCTTCGTACATGTATCTTGGACTTTGGGGGATCTTGGAAGGACCACCTTCACTTGGTAGAGTTTGCTTACAACAACAGCTACCAAGCCAGTATAGAGATGTCATCTTTCGAGGCTCTATACGGACGGAGGTGCCGTACTCCCTTGTCTTGGGATGATGTCGGAGAGAGGGTTTTGCATGGCCCTGAGATGGTAGTGGATGCTACAGAGAAGGTCAGGGTTATCAGAGATAGACTTTGGGTGGCGAAGGACAGGCAGCGGCATTGGGCCGATAGCCACCGGAGGCCATTGGAGTTTGAGGTATAGTTTAGATTTTCTAGTATTTGAGTCTGATTGTGGTTGTTTTAGATCAAGCTTAAGTCTTGTGTTTTTGTTCTAGGTTGGTGATCTTGTGTTTCTGCAGATTTCACCGACGCATGGCACGATTCGTTTTGGTGGTGACGGGAAGCTTAGTCCATGATACATCGAACCTTTCCGTATCTTGGACAGGGTTGGTACAGTGGCTTACCGACTGGAGTTAACGCCCGTACTATAGGGAGTGCACGACGTGTTCCACGTGTCGCAGTGGCAGATCCCAGTCACATTTTGGACCACACCGAGATAGAAGTGGGACCGACTCTCAGCTATCCTGATCGAAGTCGGTTGAGATCTTGGACCGAAGAGAGAAGGTGCTCCGGAACCAGGTTATGTAACGCCCCAGAACCAGAATACTGGAGAGCAGGGGCATACATAGCCAGTTACGTATATTGAAGTACAACCCACCTCGCTATACGGTCACGGCTGTCTAGATACATGAGGGTTTAACTACAATCTATCAGTCACCTATGGTCATGAACAAACCTATTGTCTCAATTCCAAGCAAGCAATACTAGGTACAAGATGTCAGAGCACCAAATATACAATAGTAAGGGGTCCCATATATTACATATTCTGATAATCATAAAACTAGTCGTACAAAATGTCAGGACTACCAAGAGTTTCAGTCATACTTGATCAATCCTAGGATTTATTCAATTATGTTACAGCCCGTAGGCAGACAGTAAATAAAAGTGCAATACGAGCTAACACGTGCTCGTCGGCTAAACGTCTCAAAAGAATAATTTTATAATAAAGTGGAAGGACAAAAAAAACCCACTCGTTGTCAGGGTTAAGCCTGGTGGTCACCATCTGGCTGGAAGACAGGTAGATCCTCTGGTGCTGCTCCGATATCTGGCCATACAAAACCAACTAGGTCAGACCCTAGAAAGAGCAAGTGCCACCAAGGGGCTTCATTTAGGAACTAAAACCAGCATATCACAATAGAATAATAAAGAATAGATAATAATAGAGATAACGACAGTAAACTGAGTACGAGGATACCATTCAAGTAGCCAGGTCATAACCCTTAAACCAAACAAGGACCGGGGTTGTAACCATCACCTGATAGAAACCCGTCTCAACTACTTGTTGGTGAAGTAAACATGATAAGCTCGATATAGAGTAAAATAAGACAATAATCGAAGAGAAGACACAGAACTGCTCCGGGAGCCAGGTTACAACCCTTAAACCAAATAAGGACCGGGGTTGTAACCCTTCGCCTGAACAGAATTGGACCCCTGATCTTTATTGTTAAGGCCAGTATAAATAATCATGTTATTGAAGTAAGGTAAAACATGACAAGCATGGCATGGGGAGCAATAAGACAATAAACGAAGAGAAGACACAGAACTGCTCCGGGAGCCAGGTTATAATCCTTAAACCAAATAAGGACCGGAATTGTAACCCTTCGCCTGAACAGAACTGGACCCCTGATTGTTATTGCATAAGTAATCATGTCATTTTATTTCATAATCTTGTACAGGATCAGGACAAGACTAAACTGGCTAGATTCCATCCAATCAATCACGGCCAAACAAGGAGTACGGCTTGATACTTTAACTAACTAGGGTTTGTACATGCCTAGTTACTAGCAAATGCAATGAGATTATCCCAACAGCCACAAGCCCTGCAGACCATCCAGGTTATCCAGGTCGAATGTCCGTTTATGAAGGATGCAACACGTGACAGTGTGCTGGAAATGGGCCCTACTCGTCGGTAGGCTACAAGTCTACTTAGTGCGCCCAGATAACGGGATTGCCTGTAGCTAGGAAACCTCTTCATGACTACTGAATTATTCTAGTTTATTAACCTTAGTCGATTTCAGTGGGTACCCTTGACTGTGGTACTCAGGGATTCCTATCCTAGACATGATGTAAGTCAGTGCCAATTTATTTGTACAAACACAATCGCCAACGGTATCCAGGTCATTCCTACTTATCATGTCAGACTAGCTGTCGTAACAACATATCGAGTTATATCATGTCAGTTTACTTGTCAAGAGTGTGCCGCAGCGGGCCACTATCGTGTTCTATTCTTACATTATCATGAATGAGAAAAACTTGCATAAAATAACGAGTGACATATTCTTGAAGCCAAGGAAAAGATCTACAACTTTCATGTTTTGAGTTTTTCAAGATTCTAGCTACAAAATAACTTAAACAGTAAAATAGAGAAATTCCGGCGCATGGGATTCCTGCACTATCTGTGCGTGGGAATTCCTGCACATCGGTGCGTTGGATTCCTGCACCTCGGCACGTGGGATTCTTGCACCTCGGCGTGTGGAAATTCCTGCACCTCGGCAAGTGAAGATTCTTGCACATCGGCGCATGGGATTCCTGCACATCGGCGCATGGGAATTCCTGCACATCGACGCGTGAGATTCCTGCACATCGGTGCATGGAATTCCTGCACATCGGCGCGTGGGAATTCTTGCACATCTGTGCGTAGGAATTCCTGTACATCGGCACGTGGGATTCCTGTACATCGACGTATGGGATTTCTGTACATCGGCGCATGGGAATTCCTGCACATCGGCGCGTGGGATTCCTGCAAATCGGCGCATGGGATTCCTGCACATCGGGGCGTGGGAATTCCTGCACCTCGGCGGGTGGGATTCCTGCACATCGGCACGTGGGAATTCCTGTTGGCCCATTCCATGGTCACACCCGATTTTGATAATCAATATACACTTTAGTCAATACACAAAATATGGAAAATGCTGCTAATCATTTCAGGATTCATGAAATCATATTCAACGGACAATGTACCGTATCAATCAAAGCGTCAACGTCATCAAATCTACTGGCAACTCATTTATCATTTTATTATGTATTTTATATTTTATTGAGTCTAGGATTTATTCTGTAAAATCGATTGTGGTAATACTGGCTTAGGGTTAAAACTGTTCTCATTCCAAAAAGCCTACTTATTTACCATTCGTATTTTCGTTTACAAATATTTCAAAAACATATTTCGAAAATAGTCTTTCAAAATGATTTTACAAATAATCAAAAACAAATTTGAAAACTCTTTTTGCAAAAGATTTTCAAATATCTCCTGACAGAACTCCTAACCGAGTTCGGCCCGAGTTCAGTCAAAAGTTATTTAAATTTCTGTTGCCTCCAAATATGCGAGCAACGTCTCTTTGCGAGATATTTGCATCCGAACTCTGTCCGAGTTCTGCCCGAGTTCGGTTGGAGAAAACACCTATAAATAGAGAAGAACTTTTCATTTCAATTCATCAATTCATTCTTCATTCTCTCTTCTCTATTACTCAAGTGTTTTCAAACGATCCAAGATTTTCAAATCTCACCTATACATCTCTTAGCCAAAAACCAGTACTATCAGAGTTGATTTAGAGTATTTTGGTTACTCAAGAGTTGTAAAGAGGTCGTTACAAGTTTCAACAACTTTTCTTGTTGTGGAGCTGGTCGTGCGCTCGTCACCAAGCACGGTGTATGTGTAGAGCTGGTCGTGCGCTCGTCACCAAGCACGGTGTTGTAAGAGACTGCAAGCTCTCAGTTAAAGCTTGTGCCATAGTGAATTAACATCGAGCAAGAGTACTCGAGACTGGATTAGTCCACTCAGAGGGATACCAGTATATATCGCCGTGTCAACTGAGTTTGAATTTTCTATCTCTATTTACTGTCTCTTACATATCTGACATAGTTTAAGTTTTTAATTGGTGATTATTTTCCGCTGCACACACGCACTCTATTCACCTCCCCTCTAGAGGTGCTCAACGGTCCTACAATTCCTGCACATCGGCGCGTGGGATTCCTGCACATCGGGGCGTGGGAATTCCTGCACCTCGGGGCATGGGAATTCCTGCACATCGGCGCGTGGGAAACTCACGTTGCGTCTTCAGTACATGCGCGTAAGGAACCTACGCGCATGACACGCTCGGAGTTAAGGGATGCGTTACCGGGACTTCACAGCGCATGGCCTCCCGGCGCGTGGCCTCCCGGGCGCATGGGGGTCATCGTCCCCAATCAACAAGTTCAGCCATAAAAGTTTCGAAAACTTGCCATGGCCATAACTTCCTCATCCGAAGTCGAAATCAAGCGAAACAAAAGCCAAAACTATATGAAATTGAATTCTCTACAACATATAACCATTAGTTTTCGAAAATTACCAAATTTTAGAGATCAAAACCAAGAAAACTAGAAAGTTACAAACTTAGATCTACAAGAATCTATCCATCAAATCCAAAAATACAAAGTTCTAAAGAGGCTTAGAATCAAGTAAGGAAGAGAATGGAACAATAAAACTTGAGATCCATCATGAAGCAAGTTGCACTTACCTAGGCTCTCTTCCTGGTAGGTGAAGAAGTAATGGTGGAGAAGAAGAAGAGTAATGAAGAGAGAGAAAGAGTTGGGCTAATAAATGGGGATGGTGGTGGTAGGTAAGGGTTCTCCCCTTGGTTCATGATGAACCAATAAACAACCCAAGCCGAACCAAGCCAACCAAAACAAGCTGAACCAAGCCAGGCGACATAAAATACGAGTCAAGATATGTATACGTATTCTAAATACGTAATACGAATCACGGTCATTACAACTCTACCCACCTTAAAAGAATTTCGTCCTCGGAATTTAATTAAGATGTTAGAGCGGTAAGGACAAGCTATACCAATCACAATCTATAACAAGCAGTCTATCATGCAGTCATTCATTCAAGCAAGGAATTGAAAGCATAAGGCATAAGGAAGACTTTATACCTTACGAGTCAAACAGGTCGGGATATCGCGATCGGATATCATCCTCATGCTCCCACGTTGACTCACCTAAAGAGTGATGACCCCAAGCAACACGGAATAGATTAATTGTCTTGTTCTTGAGTATCTTCTCTATCCGGTCCAATATAGACACTGACCTCTCCTCATACGAAAGGTTGGTACCAACAACCAATTCCGAATGATCCAGGATGTGCCTCGGGTCCGGGATATACCGTCGCAGTTGGGATACATGGAATACGTCATGTACCTCACGTAGCGACGGTGGAAGAGAAAGATGATAGGATACATCACCTATTCGCTCCAGAATGTCGAACGACCCTATATACCTAGGACTAAGCTTTCCCCGTACCCCGAAACGAATGACGCCACAGTTAGACGAAATCCTCAGGAATACATGGTCGCCGACAGAAAACTCAAGAGGGCACCGATAAGAATCGGTCCAATGACGCTGGTGATCTTGGGCAACTCGAAGATGATCTCTGATTCTTCTGACCACTTCAAAGGTCTGAGGAATCATCTCCGGGACGAGCATCTGTTTCTCTCCAATATCGTCCCATGCTAGCGGGGCTCGGCACTTCCTGCCATACAGTGCCTCGAACGGTGCCATCTGGATACTGGCCTAGAAATTGTTGTTGTATGAGAACTCTACCAGGTGCAGGTGATCTTCCCATGAACCACCGAAGTCGAGCATACAAGATCTCAACATATCTTCAAGAGTCTGGATCGTACGTTCTGACTGACCATCAATTTGCAGATGATAAGTGTAGGCCTTTAAAAAATGGAAGTCACGCTGAGTTGATCAGGACAGAGTCAAAAGTCACGCTCAGTTGATCAAGACAAATATTTAAAAGTCACGCTGAAGATAGCTCATCATTTGTCAGAGAGTCATTATGACTGACAGCACGACAGTCGAAGAATGTCTCTTCATATGCCACGTATGCACAAAACTCGAGAGATCACAGCTGCCTATTGCATGATTTTCGAAATCTTCTTCAGCAAGACTCAGCCTTCGTCAAGTTGGCGTACCAAAAGAGCTTCTTGTCATTTAATGCGACTGACAAAAGCAATCACTGTCAGAGATTTTATGTCAGTCGAGGCACGCTAAATCATGACAGCTGGCTGTCTTATCTCAAGTCTGCGTGTATTTGTGAGATCTTCATCTCAAGTTTACGTGGATTCTGAAGTTTTCTTCCTCAAGTCTGCGTGGATTTTGAAGCTTTTTTGCCTCGAGTTTGCATGGATCCTGAAGCTTTCTGCCCCAAGTTTGCGTGGATTATGAAGCTTTCTACCCCGAGTTTTCGTGGATTTCGTCTTCAACAAGTCTGCGTGGATTTCATCAAACTGGAGTACGTGGCAGCCATGCCACTGATCTCTCGCCTGCATGTCCTGTAACTTGCACACGACCCATGCATGATTGCCATGTGTCCAATAGTTACAGGCCACGTCCAGTAACTACTCACAGCCTTGCGTATGTTAAATCCTGCGTGATTTTTTAACTAGGCACAGGCTGTGAAGTCAGTTATCTTTACAGTTATTGTTTTTGGCTCTATAAATAGAGTTCTTTTTTCTCATTCATTGTACAGATACACTGATATCTATTGTCAAAATTTTGAGAGCTTTTCTTCTTCGCATAGTCCAAGGGATAAAGCGATCGTCTTCTAGATCGGATTCCTACAGTTGTAATTTTCCCAGATACACAATAAATAAAGTGAATTTATTTATGGAAAACAAATTGGCGACTCTGCTGGAGAAAACCATCTCCTCTTCTGAGATGGCAACAACTCAATGCGATACTTCGTCAGTCGGCTCGACGAAGAAGGTGATGACGATCCGCTTCGATCAACTCGCCTATGAAGAAATGCAGCGGGCTAAGGGTGGCAAGCCCACTCCAGCCTCCATCACCACTGCCAAGGGGACACTCTATTTACGTCCCTAAGAATCAGTTGGTAGTCAATGGTGAAGTCTCTGCCACAGTGTCTACTCCTAACACTGGCAAGAACTCTACTGCAAGCACGCACACTCTTGTGCACTCGAAGATGATAGCAATCAAAAGTCACGCTTGCAGTACTGGCTCCTTAGCCAAATCTGTTCTAGCGTGCAAATTCAACTCCAAAAGTCACGCTGATAGTACTGGCACCTTAGCCAAATCTGTTCCAGCATGCAAATTCAACTCTAAAAGTCAAGCTGACAGTATTGGCTCCTTAGCCAAATCTGTTCCAGTGTGCAATCACAAAGTCAACAATCACGCTGATAGTATTGGCTCATTAGCCAAATCTGTTCCAGCGTGTAATTCTAAAATCAAAAGTCACGCTAACAGTACTGGTTCCTTAACCAAGTCTGTTTCAGCGTGTATTTCATCTAAAAAGAATGGCTCTTTAGCTATCTCTTCTTCTTTACCAAGTTCTACTAGAACTGGGGGTGGTCTTCCACACAAAGTCCCTTCGAAAAGAGATAACTCTTTAGTTGTTTCTTCTGCTCCTGTAGTTTTTACTTCAGGAACAGCTTTGATTGGCAATTTTGTTAGTCAAAGGAAAGGAGATGGTCTTTTGACTACTCTTCCTTTGGACATTCTATGTCTCAAAACTTGAATAAGTCTAAGAAGAAACATTCCTTAATGTCTTCTTCTGTGACTTCTTCGAATTGGGCACAGAATCTGTCCATAAAAGAGGGTCTGTTACCAACTCCTAATCAAAGGGATAGTACTACTCTTCCTTCTCTGCAAATATCCAGATCAATGGAAGGAAAACTCCAAGTTTCTAAAACTAATGTGTTACCTCCAATTGATCTAAGAACAAAACTTAGCACTCCTGCTGTTAAGAAATCACACCAATTGGAAATAAAAATAGCAGATCCGGATGCAGAGTATGCTAGAAACTATGTGGCTCATATTAATCATTCTCTATATAATCAAGAGCCATCAAGACCCAAGAACATGAAATATACTCCTCAATCTTCACAAACAGATTTACGAGAACACCTTCAACAGAAGAGAAGGAGTAATTCTTTGACAAAGGATCATGCTGAATGTGACTTCCAGCCAAGAGTCATAATTCAATGCAAATGTCAATCAATGGTTCAGGACTATGTTGATCATGAATGTGATTTCCAGCCAAGAGTAACAATACAATGCAGATGTCAAAATAAACGACAAACTGTCTTCAATCGAATTCAGTGGGAACCTATGCTTGATGAAGATGAGCCTTTGTTTGCTTCTGTCAATATGACCTCTCGAGATACTGGGGGTAGTCCAGACGGAGTATATAGAGGTACCAGAGCAAGAGTCCTGGCCTCTAGTCAAAGAAATTTGATCTCTGAAGATGATTCTGAATTTCTTGGAGAATCTAACTTCCCACCTCTTCCTACCGGGGGTAGTTCTCCTCTGAATGACTTTGATGCACGAAGCAGTGATTCAGAGCATACAACATCCACTAATTCATCAATAATCCCTCATACCGTCACGACATATATAGTGGATGGGAACACTGAATTGAACAATAAGCCTTCCACTTCGGTGACTCCTCAGGACCAAAGAATTGCCTCTTTGGAACAGCAAATGAAGTCTATGGCTGACACTATGAAGTCAATGTATAAACTCATGGCAACTCAGTTGCAAAGTCGACAGACTGTACCAGATGCCATACCAGTTGACACTGATATAAGTCCAGTACAAGTTCCTCCAGCAGTACAATCCAATACTCCTGGACCAGCTCAACCAAATCCTAGTCTCTCTGGAGCTGGGGGTAGTGCTTACAATGATGTTCCTCCTCCTAATTATTCTCTACAAGCTACAACTCCACAATCTTCCGGAGTTGTCTCTGAAGAATTGAGGAATCTCAAAACTCAATTCGAGGCATTCAAACAGAAGGATGGTTTACAAAGATTAGGCATCAAGCAACCTTATCCGATAGAATGGAAGCAAGTATCATATCCTCCTAAATACAAGCCTCCTACTATCTCATTCTATGATGGAACCACTTCTCCAAGTCAGTTTATTAATCACTTTGAAGTGATGACTGATCAACTGCAACCAAGTGATGCCCTCCTTACTCGGGTATTTATTGGATGTCTCAAAGGAACGGCTTATGAATGGTATAGAAGTCTCCCAGATGGGTGCATTACCTCATTTGCTGGTTTCAAACAAATGTTTCTTGAACGGTTCTATGAAGGGCTCAATGACATGACTATGTCTGCTCTTATTAGAATCAAGCTGAAAAATAATGAAACTACAGAGGATTACATTGAACGATTTTGAAGAGAAGCTCTGAAGATGCCTCTTGGAACTCCTGATGCTGTCACCATTGACACATACAAATCAAACTTGTTGCCAATCATCAGCATGTGGACGGGATCCACACAGTTTTAAGACTGGCCTTCCTTCATAGTCAGTGCCAAAGCTGCAGAAATTAGAGCTAAAACCTTCAAAGGTTTAGGAGTGCATATGACTCCCAAAGAAACAGGTCAAGGCACTAACAATAAAAATAATGCTCGTAAGGGAAAAGAAACTCTTGAAGTTAATCTTCAGAGCAAAGATGCATCAAATGTTCAAACTCCTGCCTCTACAACTCAACAATCAAGAGCAACTCGCCCCAAAGAAGAATATTCTTTTGATGACGATGATGTCCTTGGTATCTTTGAATGTCTGCTGAAAGGTAATAAAATACAATTACCTGAAATCAAGAAACCTGATGAAGCTGGTAAGACAGATCATCCCAAATACTGTCCATACCACAGAATGCTGGGTCACACAATTCGTACATGTTATGTTCTGAAAGGAAAGATCCAAGAAATGATTAAGTCTGGAGCTATCTCTCTTACTCCAAAAGAGAAGACTGTCACTTCTAATGTCGTCTCTATGCAATTTGGAGACTTCCCTCCTCAATTTTTTGAAAGTAGGATTGTTCCTATTCCCAAGGCAACTCTTGAAATAGTGAATGTTCCTCCTCCACAGTCTGAAGGATTAGTGCTAATTACTTTGAAAACTGGAGAAATTATGTGGATTCGTCCTGATCTAGTAGCAAATTTTGAATCTCCTTCTCCTTAAAAGACTACTTCTCGAAAGTCCAAGAAGGCTGGAAAGATTAAGTCATGTCATATGACTTCTCTTGGATCTACTTCTGACACAGAGCCAAAAGAAAAAGAAGAAGCACTTGCTAGTGCTACTTGAACAGGAAAACCTTATCTGAAGGATTATTCGAAGAATCCTGAGGATACTCCTGATATCCCTCCAGCTGATGAAGGTGCTCCTAATGTTCCTTCTGAAGAAGAATCATCTACTGCACCTGTTCCTTCCACTACACCAGTTGAACCTACTTCTTCTAAGCCTACAGCTCTTGAGAAAGGCAAGCAACAGGCTCGGTTTGATAAACCAATCAAGAAGTCCCCTCCTCTTGGGCTTCAGAAGCCTTACAATTTTGACATTTTAGCTCAACTTGCTAATACTCCAGCTAGAATGTCTCTCTTTGAACTTTTACGTCTTTCTAAAGAGACTCGGGAGACGTTAAGTGAAGCACTTCTACAGGCTGACTCTTGTCTTGCACAATTGAAGAAGCCAGATGCAGAACCTGCCACTTGTTTGCATTGCAACAGTGTATTGGAGATTATCCCAAATATCACTTTTACACAAGACGACATATTATTGGAGGATAATCGACATGATCAGCCTCTCTACTACACTGGTTATATCGATATGATGAAGATAGATCGTATCCTTATTAATCCAGGGTCTGCTATAAGCATAATGCCAAAGAGTCTGTTGGATGAACTAAAAATCCCTCTTCACAAGCTCTCCAAGACGGTTACTACTATCCTGGGATTTAATCAAAGACGAAGCGAGCCTTTGGGAAAGATTCATCTGAAGCTTCAGATAGGCGATTTCCGATTTCAGATCCAAAGTCATTTTTTATGTGATCGAGATCGTGGGATCATATAATCTTCTTCTGGGGAGGCCCTTTCTTCATGAAAATAATGTGGTACCTTCTACTCTTCATCAGTGTTTTAAATACATTGATAGCAATGGAAGAGTACAAAAAGAAGTTGCTGATATAAATCCCTTCCATGGGGTCGAAGCTTATTTCAATGATTCCCGGATGTACAAGGAAGAATATACAAGGGTCATACAAGCTATGGAGAAAGAGGATGCACAAAGTGAGACCTTAATAATTCCTGTTAAAGGTCGAATTACTCAGCAACAATCTTCCAAACCCTCTGGAGAAGGTTCTTTCGTCATTCCGGTGAGTGGACGGATCTCTCCATTACCTCAGTCAGCTGCTCAAGATACAATGATCATTCCTGTCAGTGGTCGTACTTCAGTTCCTGTATCTTCACGTATGAAACATGATACTCTGCTAATTCCAGTTGGAGGGCGGACTACTCTTCCATCTCAAGCTTCAAGGGAGCACACCTCTTCTGAGCCATTTATTATCGATCTTAATCGAAACAAAACTTTTTCTATTTCTTCTTCTTCTCCTTTAGTCATTGATTTGGCTAAAATCTTTAAGGCTCAGCCTTCTTCCAATGTAAATATTGCTGCTTTTACATTCAATGAAAAGTCTCCGTCTTTACAGTACGTTGATATGTGTAATTATGTTCATAGTTATTTACATCTGTTAGATAACTTGAACACAATAACCATAGGAGTTGTACAGACTGTTCATACAGATGTATCCCTAGAACCAGAACAATCTTCATACTTTCTAATTCCCAGCAGAAAGCCAGGAGACATTCCAATATTCTTTTACAAAGGGCTCCAAAGTCCTTCTGATTTAGAAGATGATGACAAAAATGATGATATTAGAAGATTACAACTACGTCGCTATAGTCAGCAATCTAAAGACATCATCAAAAATATGGGCTATGACTTCAGGACTGGTCTCAATAATGGAAAAGGAAGAAAAATGCCTGTTCGTATTCCTCCTCTGAAATATGGGAGAACAAAGTGCGGATTGGGTTACATTGCTCCTACTCCTTTTATCAATATTGTCCATGAAGATCCTGAATCTGACGAAGATAAGAGATCTGATTCTTCTAGTACCACTTCTTGGGATTTCGATACAAGTATCGGAGACTTCTACTGCAATATTCTGTCTTCCAACATGGTTTCCATTGACCGTTCTGAAGAAAGCGATGAAGACGAAGAAGAGTTTGAAGTCTCACCTGAATCAGAATAATGGGCCCAAAGGTTAGATAATCAATGGGAGTTCCGATTTGAACAAAAAGAACCTCCGACTGAAGATAAACTTGTTCAAATAGATGTTGGTGAAGAGGGATCTCCCAAATCAATATTCATCAGTGAGAGTCTTTCAGAAACTGATAAGCAAGACATGATCAAACTCATTCGTGACTACATTGACGTCTTCGCTTGGAATTATGAAGATATGCCAGGGCTTGATCCTCAAATTGCAACTCACAAGCTCAATATCTTGCCGAATGCTAAACCGGTCAAACAACAACAACGACGATTTCGTCCAGACATTATGGATGCAATTGAAGCCGAAGTTAATAAACTCATGACCTCTGGGTTTATTAGAGAGGAATAACATCCCGATTGGGTGGCTAATATAGTTCCTGTTCTTAAAAAGACTAGCAAGATCAGAGTATGTATAGACTTCCGCGATCTCAATGCGGCATGTCCTAAAGATGAATTCCCTCTACCAATCACTGATGTCATGATCGATAATACCTGCGGATTTGAACGAATGTCATTCATGGACGGGTATTCTGGGTATAATCAGATTAAAATGTTTCCAGATGACGAGAAGCACACTTCTTTCAGAACGCCGATTGGTACATACTGTTATACAGTCATGCCATTCGGTCTCAAGAATGCAGGAGCAACTTATCAACGAGCCATGAGCACTATATTTCGTGAACATTTGTGGAAAACAGTCAAATGCTACGTTGATGATATTGCAGTCAAAAGTCGACAAAAGGAGGATCATATCCAAGATTTGAAGACTATTTTTGATCTAATGCGTAAGCATCAATTAAAGATGAACCCTACTAAGTCCTTCTTAGGCGTCTCTAGTGGTAAATTTCTCGGCTTCGTCATTACCTCTAAAGGTATACACGTGGATCCCGAGAAGATCAAAGCCATCCAAGAGATGCGTCCTCCACGCACCTTAAAAGAGCTACGAGGATTTCAAGGAAGGATCGCTTATATCAGGAGATTCATCTCTAATTTGTCAGGACGCTGCAGACCATTCAACAAACTTATGAAGAAAGGTGTATCTTTTGTCTGGAATGATGAATGTCAGAAAGCATTCGATGATATAAAACAATATCTGATGAGCCCACCAGTATTGGTACCTCCCGTCTCAGGAATACCATTCCTCCTATATATCCGAGCAATGAGTCATTCATTGGTGCATTACTTGCTCAAAAGAATCAAAATGGTCATGAACAAGCCATCTACTATCTTAGTCGCACTATGACCGGAGCTGAACCTCGATTTCACCGGTCGAAAAAGAATGTTTAGCCTTGATGTTCGCTGTCCAAAAGACACGTCATTATATCATTGGCCAGACTATTCATGTCATCTCCAGGATCAATCCTATACGGATTATGATGAAGAAACCAAGTGTTTTGAATTCTCGATTGGCTAACTGGGGAATCTTACTTGCTCAGTATGACATGCACTATATTCCCCAGAAATCAGTCAAAGGACAAGCTTTAGCTGATTTTCTGGCTGCTCATTCAATCCCAGAGAATTCAAAACTCTATGATGAAATCCCAGATGAAGTCCTAGATTCAAATCAAATTGCTGAAGAAGATCCTACTTGGCGTCTATTCTTTGACGGAGCTTCAAGAATTGGTCCTAATGGTGATATTGTTGCTGGAGTTGGAATCGTTCTTGTATCACCAGAAGGCCTTACTATCCAAAGAGCCTATTCTCTTGATCAGCCATGTTCAAACAATGTAGTTGAGTACAATGCATTGCTTATTGGTCTTCAACTCGCAAAACATCTGAATATTCAACATTTGGAGGCGTATGGAGACTCTAAACTCATTGTCAATCAGATCAGGGGCGCTTATGAAGTTCGCCATCAAGATCTGGTTCCTTATCATAGATCAGCTATATCTATGGCTTCTTCGTTTGAAGAATTCTTTATTGAACATATTAGGCGAGCATGTAATATAGAAGCTGATGCTCTAGCTAATTTTGAGGCGGTGTTGGCTATTCCGATCAGACGGTAATAAATGATTGTTGTTCGTAATCGAGAATTATTTCATCTTAAAAATAATTTGACTCTAGGACTTCCAGTTGACATTGAAGAATCAACATCTCATGACGTCAACACAACAAGAGGATTTGGATTCAGTCGTAAATCGATGTCATCTTCATCTGATTCCAGTATGGAATTCATCTTCAGTAACTCGACTGAGAATCAGAATATGGATAAAGATTGGAGACTTCCTTTCTTAGATTTCGTATTATATAATATTCTTCCAGATGTTCCTAGTGAGGCAGCATCTATCAGACGACGATCACTCAGATTCTATTACAATCATACTACAAAAACCTTATATCGTCGAGCTTATGATGGTTTACTTCTTCGATGTGTTGCCGGTGACGAGGTTCAACAAATTATTCGTGAAGCACATGATGGAATCTGTGGAGCACATCAGCCTGGACCAAAACTTCAAGACTGTATTCGACGTATGGGTTATTATTGGCCCACTATGGTATCTGATGCCATCGAATATGCAAAGAAGTGTAAAGCTTGTCAAATCCATGCGGATTTTATTCATCAACCCTCAGAATTTCTACATCCGACGGCAGCATCATGGCCCTTCGAAGCTTGGGGCATGGACATTATCGGCCCGATCAATCCACCGTCATCCAAAGGTCATCGATTTATTCTCGCTATAACCGATTACTTTTCCAAATGGGCTGAAGCCATTCCTTTATCTGAAGTTAAGACGTCCAATGTCATCAGCTTTATTAAGCACCACGTCATCTACAGATTTGGTGCTCCTCGACGCATTATTCATGATAACGGACCACAGTTCGTCAGCCAGAAATTTACTCGATTCTGTGACGATCACCGGATCAATAATGTTGCTTCTACTGCATATAATCCGGCAACTAACGGATTAGCAGAAGCTTTCAACAAGACTATCATTAAACTCCTAAAGAAGTTTGTCTCCACTAACAAACGTAATTGGAGTGAAAAGCTCGACGAATGTTTGTGGGCTTATCGCACTACAGTTCGTAATGCTACTAAATGTACACCTTTCTCTCTGGTGTATGGTTGCAAAGCTGTTCTTCCATTAGAGATTCAAATTCCTTCTTTAAGGATAGCAATCGCTAATGAACTCACTGCTGAAAATAATGATCGTCTTCGACTTCAGGAATTAGAAGCTCTGGATGAAAAGCGATTATCTGCTGAACAGAATATTGAATTCTATCAAGGTAGAATTTCAAAAGCTTTTAATAAGAAAGTCAGAGTTCGAGCATATAAAAAATGAGAACTTGTTCTAACAGTCAGACGTCCTATGACTATGACTCATATGAGCAAGGGCAAATTTGACGCAAAGTGGGAAGGTCCCTATATCGTGAGAAGAGTTTTCTCAAATGGAGCTTATTAACTTTCAGAATTGGATGGTCGAAAAATTTTGATGCCTATTAATGGCAAATTCCTTAAAAAGTACTATGTATAAATGTAAATATTTGTAATCATCAAACAATTTCATGTTTAGAAATAAAATTTTTATTTTATTTTAAATCATGAATGATGATACATGATATTAAGGAAGATCACTATCATCCTTCTCTACATTTGGACGTGAACCACTGCCGTCCTTCTCAAAGACGCGATCAGCAAAAGAGCCGAAAACCTCATTGCTAGAACCCACGAGGAACTTGCAAGCAGCCAGCCTCATGGCTTCTTCTTCTTCAGTCCTTCCTGGTTTGAGCAGAAAGTCCAGAATATCCCTTGGTGGCTTGGGTGCAGATGAACCTTCGCATGCTTTCACCTTCTTCGATTGAATTGGATCAGCAGGGCATTCTTCAGTGCCCTTCTGAACCTTTGAGGCAATCTCAGTCTTCTTGGATGCTTCTCCAGATGACATTTTTATGTTGAGGAGTAGAAGTGTTCGTTCTTGTCAGGTTTCTACTATATTTATAGACAGAAGTTCCTCGAATGACGAAGCGTAACATTCATCCGACGGTTCGCTCGTTCATTAATACTTGACGGTTCGTCTGTTCATTTATTACATTCATCCGACGGGTCATCTGTTCATTATTTCCTAACGGTTTGTCCATTCATAATCTTCTATCAATTTATTAAGTGGGGATTCGTTATTTATCATGTTTTCATAATATCTGAATCAATTCTGAATCTACCTGCTCATTTGTCATTTTTGACCTCTGCATAGAAATCAATCTATTTTCTTTTGAGTTCCTACATATTATCACGTCCATAATACCTCTGATAATATCATATACTCTAGAACAGAAAAGAAGATTTTATTATCTATCATGTTCACAATTCATCCACAAATACAAATTATTGAGCATAGAAGAATTATCATTTCCATTCTCATTTCACCACAAAAAGTCTATTATATTTTCTTAGACTTTCTTAAATCATAATGGAAATCTATTACAATCTTGGATTTTCATTCTACACCACAATAATAACCTAATAGAGATCTATCTTCTTCTTTTGGATCTTCTCCGTCGGACCTTCTCCGTCAGGTTCGTTGTTGGTGGCAGTTCCTGACTGTCTGGGTCCCAGTCACGACCAGATCAGCAGGAATCAAACTCTGGTCTTCTCTCTCAGACGAGAGGAGAACCACAGAGTATGGCAGCCCGAAGTCGTGGTGCTGCCAATACAATTGGTGGATTGGGGGTAACCTCTCAAGGAAGATAGGAATGTATTCTATATTGGGATACAATTCCTAGTTCTTCCTTGAAAGGAACTCTACTACCCGATTTCTCGGGATAGAGTTGACTCCACCATCCAACTCTCGTGTATAAAGGCTCTTCCTACCATCTGAGGAAGACCCTTCTATCCTACGAAGAGTTCTGAGTTGTCTGATTTACGCGTCAAAAGCGTATGAGCTCCCTGATGTAAGTGTCAGCAGGATATTCTCCACAGCATCCAAATCACCAATGCCAGTTCTGAAGAAATTTTTTAGACGAGCTTCTGCAGAAAACAGCAAGGAAAAAGAGATTAGATCAACAGAAATCATTCAGCGTACATTTATCAAACAGAGACAGGCGTGTATTGTTCAGTCAGAAACAAAGAGCCCATCTTCAACAATAATAAAATAGTATGCGTACTATACTAGACTTACTATTGAGTGTGGTGCTAAGGATTGGCAAACCCACGTTTGATACAGTGCACAGAAGTCGAACATTAGAAAGCATTGCTTTGAATGAAATCTCACAAAATTTTATTTCTCAGAGAAGAAGAATGGGAGGTGAGTATCTGTGAAAACTCACCTATCTATTTAAAGGACAAAGTACAAGTCTATTCTTGGAAAAGATCCGCGTGAATAGCGCTCATGAACCATAGAACGAGTGTCACGTGTGCTTTGGAAAATAGCGCAACATTGGAAACAGTCAAAGAGTGCTAATTAATATCCTTCATTAATGCATGCTGTTCAAACACAAAAGTTGCACTTTATTCTTTAAAGACAGGCACTGATGGCCTTACAAAAGACAAAAAAACAGAAGTGCAACAAGAACATAAAAGACACGCTCTATTTTCCAGAGCGGCTGAGTTTAGTGCCCAGTTCTTCTACGCTTTTGACTCCCATGCGGTTTAACAGAGCCTTCAACATTTCACGCTGCTCTGCAAGGCTGCGCTCGTTGGAAGAGGATGATCCGTCCAGGCCAAAATAGCTCAAGAAGTTTTTGGCTAGTTGCATGGGGTCATCTTTGAGCTCGAAGACAAGGGGCTCCGGCTCTTCACCCCCAAAAGTTGGGTCACCATGGGAACAAAAGCCCAACTTGCGTGCTTCTTCTTCAACTTCTTCCTTTGGTGTCATGTTGACATAAGATGAAGATAAAAAAAATGATTCTTATCTTGGTTTATATAATAGAGCTCGTCGGCGGTTCATATTCCACCATAAATTGGATGCAATCAGTCTCGGAGAACGAAGAGTCATTATGACATTTAATAAGTTCATTTGGGTGTTTTCAAAGAACTTCGAAGTCTTTTCGACTTCCGAAATTTTTTAAAGTCATCTCAGCGTGACTAAATTCATTTTAACATCTATATTTTCAAAGTATTTCGAAAATTTTTGAAGTCTTTTCAAATTTTCAAAAACTTTGAAGGGGGTTTTGTAGGCCTTTAAAAAAATGAAAGTCACGCTGAGTTGATCAGGACAGAGTCAAAAGTCCCGCTCAGTTGATCAAGACAAATATTTAAAAGTCACGCTGAAGACAGCTCATCATTTGTCAGAGAGTCATTATGACTGACAGCATGACAGTCGAAGAATGTCTCTTCATATGCCACGTATGCACAAAACTCGAGAGATCACAGCCGTCTATTGCGTGATTTTCGAAATCTTCTTCAGCAAGACTCAGCCTTCGTCAAGTTAGCGTACCAAAAGAGCTTCTTGTCATTTAATGCGACTGACAAAAGCAATCACTGTCAGAGATTTTGTGTCAGTCGAGGCACGCTAAATCAAGACAGCTGGCAGTCTTATCTCAAGTCTGCGTGTATTTGTGAGATCTTCATCTCAAGTTTGCGTGGATTCTGAAGTTTTCTTCCTCAAGTCTGCGTGGATTTTGAAGCTTTTTTGCCTCGAGTTTGCGTGGATCCTGAAGCTTTCTGCCCCAAGTTTGCGTGGATTATGAAGCTTTCTACCCCGACTTTGCGTGGATTTCGTCTTCAACAAGTCTGCGTAGATTTCATCAAACTGGAGTACGTGGCAGCCATGCCACTGATCTCTCGCCTGCGTGTTCTGTAACTTGTACACGACCCATGCATGATTGCCATGTGTCCAACAGTTACAGGCCACGTCCAGTAACTACTCACAGCCTTGCGTATGTTAAATCCTGTGTGATTTTTTAACTAGGCACAAACTGTGAAGTCAGTTATCTTTACAGTTATTGTTTTTGGCTCTATAAATAGAGTTCTTTTTTCTCATTCATTGTACAGATACACTGATATCTACTGTCAAAATTTTGAGAGTTTTTCTTCTTCGCATAGTCCAAGGGATAAAGCGATCGTCTTCTAGATCAGATTCCTACAGTTGTAATTTTCCCAGATACACAATAAATAAAGTGAATTTATTTATGGAAAACAATAAGCTGAGATGAACTGGAGACGAGTCCCCAAACTCTTCTGCAGACTGCGCCAAAAATGCGACGTAAATCTGGAATCTCTATCCGAGGTGATACTGACTGGCATACCGTGAAGCCTAACGATGTGCCTGAGGTACATCTCTGCCAGCCGAGCCGTCGACTGACCAACTCTAAATAGGAGAAAGTGAGCCACCTTCGTGAGCCTGTCTATAATAACCCAAATAGCATCTCTGCCAGCTGGAGATCTAGCTAATCCAGACATAAAATCTATGGGCACATGCTTCCACTTCCACTATGGAATTGGCAAAGTTTGAAGAAGTCCAGCGGGCCTCTGATGTTCAACTTTAACTTGTTGGCAAACCAAACACCGAGAGATAAACCGGGCTATCTTCCTCTTCATGCCATTCCACAAAAAGTGCTGACGAATATCATGGTACATCTTCGTACCGCCGAAATAAATAGAATACTGTGAACTGTGAGCCTCTGTCATGATCTCCTGTCTGATATCTCTACTGGGTACACAAAGACGCTTCCCATGTCGAAGTGTACGCCTTCATAGATACATAACTCTAGTCTTTGTCCTGCCTCACACTCTGCTCTGAGTTGCTGAAGTTTGGAATTTGCTGACTGTGCCATCCGAATTCTTCCGACTATAGTGGACTAAACTTGCATACTGGCCATCAATGCCACACTGGTAGGAAGGACAACTTCTATTACCATCTTCTGAAGATCTGCTAACAGCTTTGGTTGCGCTGTTAGGAAATAAACTCTGGCTCTCCTACTCAATGCATCTGCAACAACGTTGACCTTCCCTGGATGATACTGCAGGTTGACATCATAATCCACAAGTAGCTCTAGCCACCTCCTCTGACGCATGTTAAGATCTTTCTGGGTGAAAATATACTTCAGGCTCTTGTGGTCGGTGAAAATCTCTACCCTATCTCCGTACAAGTAGTGCCTCCATAACTTAAGTACAAATACTACGGCTACCAGCTCCAAGTCATGGGTTGGGTAATTCCACTCTTGATCACGAAGTTGGCATGACGCATAAGCTATTACCTTCCCATTCTGCATCAGAACACATCCTAGACCCCTGCCTGAAGCATCACAATATACTGAAAATCTTTCGGTTCCATCTGGAAGCATGTGAATGGGTGCCGTCATCAAGCCTCGCTTCAACTTCTCAAAAGAATCCTGGCACTCTGCTGTCCAAGCAAACTGCACATCCTTTCGGGTCAACTGGGTCAATGGCGCTGAGATCCGAGAAAAGTCCGAAATAAATCGCCTGTAGTAGCTGGCCAATCCAAGAAAACTGTGAACTTCTGCAACCGTGCTGGGCACTGTCCATGTCTCCGTGGCCACAATCTTCTGGGGATCCACTTCTACTCCTCCTCTGGTAATTATATGACCCAAGTACGAAATGCGATCGAGCCAGAACTCGTATCTACTGAACTTGGCATATAACTGATGCTCTCTAAGAATCTGAAGAACAACTCTGAGATGCTGCTCATGCTCCGTCTCACTCTTGCTGTAGACCAGGATCACTACTAAAATAACCTATTTTAGCGACGTCAGGAGACGTCGCTAAAAATGGAAAATACATCGCTAAAACATGTTTGCGTCGTATTTAGCGACGAAAAACGGACGTCGCTTATAGGCAAGTCGCAGATGGCAATTTAGTCGCCAAACGTCGCTATTTGCGACGCGTAGTTAATTGTCGCTAGACGTCACAACATCAGCGACAGATAGCGACGTATCTGTACGTCGCCAACATTGCGACGTAAAGCGACCACTAGCGACGCTTTAAAAGTTTATAAATGATGACGAGGCATGGCATCCACGTGGCCATGTGGGCAATGTAGCGACGTGTAGTAGCGACATCGAGCGACGTAACGTCGCTAGTTAGCGACGTATAGCGACGTCTGGGTGACATCGCAGAACGTCGCTATCCGTCGCTACTATTAAAAAAAATTTAAAAAAATATAATTGATATTTTTGTTATGCTGTGTGTTTGTGTTTACAGTGTGCGTGAAGTGCAGTGTTCGAACCATCGACAGTTTCGCTTACTGTTCTATGTTTTATCTTGGATAGAAAGAGCAACAGTTCAGGGTGCACTTCTTAGAGCTTCCTCTTCACGTCCTTCACCTTCTCGGGAACCTTTACGACATCCGAGAAAGTGAAGGACGTGAAAATGAAGCTCTCAGAAGTGCACCCTGAACTGTTGCTATTTCTATCAAAGATAAAACATACAACAGTAATCGAAACTGTCGATGGTTCCAAACACTGTATTTTACATTCACTGTAAACACAGACACACATCATAACAAAAATACACAATATGTTTTTTAAAATTTCGGCAGCATCTCCTTTGTATATCAGATCATCGCTTATAACCCAGCGTAGGTATATTTGTTATCCCGTCGCAGATATCACAAAGTAAATATCACAATAAAAATACGAGGCAGTACAAAGTAAATATCACAGACACACATCCTCACAAACATCCAATAGAGTCAAATAAAAATGAAAGATGATAAAAAGTCTCCCACCAAGTGTATAAACAACAGTGTATGAATAAACAATTTGCCCATAGGGCCAATACATACAAGTCATAAAAAAACCAATAAAATCACTGCGGACCCTTACCGCGCAACTGGGATAGAATGTAGTCATACTGCTCCTGGGTGAGCTGTACCGTAGGGGCAGTAGGAGACAGTACAATGTCTGGAGTCGGCGCCGGAGGCAGTGCAGTATCTGGAGTCGGCACTGTCGATGGACCCGAAGGACGTACCAGCTCCAGCTCTCGCAGTCGCTCACCATGCGCAGCAAGGGTACTCACCACCTTCTCAGTATACTGAGCGAGTGAGAGAGAAAGGCTCCTCTGCGATCCGTCCAGCTTGACCTGTCTGCGCTCCATGCGCTGCGTAGACTCGGTGAGCGTCTGCAAGTTGGCAGCTGCAGCCTGATGCAGACTCATCAGCTCTTGTATACTGCGCTCGACCGCATCAAATCGTCCGGTGACGATCGGAGGGTCGGATCGTCGCTCGACCGCATCAGAAATTTGCTGCTGTAACTCGCGACGCAGCTCCTCGATCTGACGACGAACATCCTCAGCTCGTGACGACGACGCCTGCGTAGCCGGAGATTGCGCACTGACAGAGGGGGCCCGGGATGACTCCGAAGCCAAATACGTGCCGTAGGATCCCGTACCGTAGTACGTACCCTTCTGAAGACCGCCAACGGCGGTCATCCAGAGCTCGTCCGGCGATGGCTCTGCAGGCGGCTGGGAGGAAGTACCAGCCCTTCCCTCTGCTTGCGCACTAGCAGTAGCAGCAGCATCAGCCGCCTCCTTCTGTAGCCGAACAAACTCGGCCTAGAACATGTTTGCTAACGTGTAAGTGTTTACTAAAGTCTATATTGATATCTATTTTCCTGTTTTCTAAATTATAGTCAGTTAATATTAGTTGAATAGAACGTACATATGCCTGCGTCGCCCTCTCGTCAATAAAGTCCCCAGTCCTCCGATGGGTGACCAGAAAGACGGTCACCATGTTCGGGTCCTGACCCTTCTTTACCTGTTAAAATATATTATCTATTATTAGTATTAAACATTATATCGAACTATATATAAATTAATGTCCGTCATAGGAAACGTACCAGACGACAAAAATGCTCCATCATCGGAATGGAGCCACCACACCACTTACCGGTGCTCGACCGCGCCACCTTGGCCTTCTCAGACCGCTCCTGGTACTGGCGCTCGCTGAATCTAGCCTTTATCGCAGTCCACTACTCTGGCGTAATCCAACCCTGGATCGTTCAATTAATATAATAGTATAATAATTAACACTATTAAAATAATATAGACGTATTAATTACTTACCCCTCCAGTTTCTCTACTTCCTCCTCGTCGCAATTGAGTAATACATACACCTGAGCAGCCCTTAGCTCATCATCGTTCAAATATCTCTTTTTCATCTTACCCGATGGCTTTCCTGGAGCATTGAATACCTTCAGTATTGTATCATTACTTTCATGATCTCCCTCGTCGTTTCTGGAAGCTCTCGTTCTATTAGTTGCAACATGAGGCTTGAAATACATCGAACAAAAGTTTGTAATCTCCTCGAGAACATAGGCTTCACAAATAGAACCCTCGACCCGTGCCTTATTTTTCACCTTTCTTTTTAGGTGATTCAAATGTCGCTCGAACGGGTACATCCATCGATATTCGACGGGTCCACCAACACGTGCCTCATAGGATAGATGAATCGGCAAATGCTCCATAGAGTCGAAGAATCCAGGAGGAAACACCCTCTCTAGCTTGCATAGTATTACCGCAATGTCCTTCTCTTGCTTTTCTAGACGATCAACGAGCAATTTCTTAGAACAAAGATCCCTGAAGAATATGCTAAGCTCCGTCAATGGATCCCAAACTGCCTGCGGTAAGAATTCCCGAAATGCAATCGGAATTAACCTCTCCATGAATACGTGACAATCGTAGCTCTTCATACCCGTCAATTTGTTTTCCTTCAGATCGACACATCTTCTCAGATTTGACACATATCCGTCTGGAAATTTTAGGCCCTGGATCCACCGACAAAGTTTCACTTTATCCTCCTTGTCCAGCGAGAAAATTGACTTCCGCAGGAACTGTTTTCCATTCTGCTGTATCAAATGCAACGCAGGGCGTTTGCATATTTCTTTTAAGTCCAACCTGGCCTTGGGATTGTCTTTCGTTTTTCCCTTTACGTCCATCACAGTATTAATTATGTTATCAAACATATTCTTCTCAATATGTATGACATCAAGATTATGTCTGATCAGATTGGTACTCCAGTATGGCAGATCCCAGAATATGCTCCTCTTTGTCCAGTTATGAACTCTACCAAATCCATCGCACTTGTACCCAGTTGTAGGATCTTCGATAGCACTTGGAAAATCTTTAACCTCCTCCCATATCGTGTATCCGCACCACCTTGGCGGTGGATCACCCTTCTCTACAACGCCGACACGGAAAGCATTCCTGTTCCTTCTGAACGGATGATCTTTTGGCAGAAATTGCCGATGACAATCAAAGAAGCACGGTTTTCTGCCGTGTTTCAAGCGAAAAGCCTTACTACGGTCCATGCAATACGGACATGAGAGACGGCCATGAGTGCTCCATCTAGATAACATTCCATAGGCCGGAAAGTCGTTGATGGTCCACATAAGGGTTGCCTTCATCTGAAAATTTTGCTTCCTGGAAACATCGTACGTGTTAGCGCCTACTTCCCATAACTGATTCAACTCATCTATCAAAGGCTGTAAGTATGTTTGCCATTAAAATCGTTTGATTGTAAATCTTAATACAAACAGAACAGTGTTACAATATAAGACTTAGATGTAGTCCTAGGAGTACACTTTTCTTTAATCTGGGTCCTAAGTGCCAATGGAGCGAGTGGTAATACGTTGACTCCGTTGACGGGCTGACGACGGTTATCGGTTCTCTGAAGGTGTAGATTGCTCTGGGTGCTGGAGCTTGCTGAGAGGAGGAAGACGTTGAGTGTCTGTATCTGCCTCTCTGGTGATTTCTTGTATGTTCGTTATGGATTCTCTGTGTGTGTGAAGGAGAAGATCCCTCTTTTTATAGTTTTGCAGGCTGGCTGCTCATGCGCGCATATAGGATGCGCCGGTATATGGGGACGCCACGTGGAGATTGCTGATGGGGGCGCATGGATGATGCGCCCTGATTGGGAGGTTGAACTCTCATACTGCTGTTGTGAGCCGGCACGTAGCAGAGGAGAAGATCTTTCTGTTGCTGAAATCTTGGACGAGTTGAGTTAAAGGACACATGTCGTCGACTCATGGTTCGAAGATCTCGGATTTGGGGGGGTGATGATCTGGTGAGCTGCGCCTTGGATTGGACGCAGGAGGAGGCTGCGGCTCATAACCTTTAGGAGTTATAAACCATTTAGAGCGCATGGCTTTTGAGGCGCATGCGGGCGACTTTCCTTCTATCTTTCGGGATCAGAGATCAGTCTGGAGCGCATGGCTTTTGAGGCGCATGCAAAGCTTCAACTGGAGACTCTTCTTCTGTCTTTAGGGATCAGTGAAGGGTCGGAGGCGTACGGCTTTTGAGGCGCATGCTAGTCTGGACGCATGGCCGCGGAGGCGCATGCGGGGCTTCAACTGAGACTCTTCTCCTGTCTTTAGGGATCAGAAAAGAGTCTGAGGCGCACGGCTTTTGAGGCGCATGCTGGTCTGGACGCATGGCCGCGAAGGCGCATGCGGATGGTTTAAGGGGCCACGTGGCAGTAGCCGTCGGAATAGAGTCATGATGATGCTAACGTTGCCGACGCTTCGTTCTCTGAAAAAGCTGTCAATTATTCAGACTTTGGGAAGCGTGCTGCCAACTCTGTCAGTTCAGCATTTAATGTTTGTGACATTCGATGGACAACTGAGTGGGCACGTTGGTTGGTGTTCCACTCGGTATGGGGATGTGAGGGGGCGCATCCTCTGTGATGCGCCGGGTATCATAGGGCGCGTCTGTGCAATGCGCCTGATGCTGGAGGGCGCATCCATGTGATGCGCTATTTGGCTGGCGCATCCGACATGTCCTTTAATCATGCGGCTGTCTCGCTCCTCGAGTGCTATAAATAGCCGTTTGGATGAATTCGAGGCGTCCGGTTCATCCATTTAATGCAAATTCATTGCACGGAATTCGGAGAGTCATCCACTTGGCGCGTGGGTTTGATTTGCCCGGCCTATAAATAGTGGCATGGAGAGAAGGTTTGCTCCTCGTTTCCTCACGTACTTCCAACATGAACTTGGATATGCGGGTGCATTCTGTCGACGAAGTGCTCCCGAGGGTGAAGATGAGACGTCATGTTGTCTTCGATGCACTTGAAGGTGACTGTTACATCCAAAAGACGGAGTCGAGGGCTTCTGAGGCAGGCGGAAGGTGCCTGTTGCATCCAAAGATAGGGATGTTCAGGCCTCGTCTTCGTTGTTCCGGAAGAGCCGTAGATCGGAATGGCGGTGCTAGGCTTTCTCTTCCTTCAAAGTGGGTGCCGCCCACTTTGATTGTGTTGAAAGCTCCTTGTGCCATGATTTCGATCACGATCTTCCTTGGGCTTTGGAGGCTCTTTCGAAGCCTCCCCTGGCCACAACTTTGCCGTGCTCTTCCCTTCCTTGGTTCTAGCTAGAGGGTTAAATGCTTTGTGCATAAAAGCATTTATCAGGCGAGCCTGGCTGGAAGAATCGGCTCAACTGGGCTTCTGCTCGGCCAGGTGAGCCTGGTTGGAAGAGTGGCACATAACTGGGCTGCTGAAGGGATGCACATAACTGAGCTGGATGCAAATAACTGAGCTGGATGCACATAACTGAGCTGCTTAAGAGATGATGGGATGCGACTGGTTGGAGGCGCATGACATCTGCTGCGCCTAACTGTCAGCGCATGGTGGCTGCTGCGCCTATCTGGAGGCGCATGGTGGCCGCTGGCTGTAGATCTAGGATCTTTCCTTTGTAGAAATTCTCCTTTGTACAACCTTTTCTAGACATGTAATAGACTTTTATATATAAATAAAAAGTCCTTCTTCGAATGTCTATGGCTTATTTGATTTTGCTGTTTGGGTTCTGGCGTATGTAGTGTCTGGCGCATGGGCTTTCTGGTTGTGAAATTCTATGCTTCTACAAGACCCCCTTCAAAGTTTTTAAAACTTTTGAATAAGTTTTGGAATACTTTGAATAAGAAGCATGGAGGCCAGGGCGCACGATTGTTGGGCGCATGCTCCCTCCAGTTGATGATGATGATGCCTTGGTAACCCAAAAGATTAATGATGATCTTTTGGTTGTATTTGCTGTTATCTTTTCACGGAACCCGAAGCGACGGCTGAGATTACACGTCATCGGTTCACGCATGCAACCAAGCCCTATAAATAGGTGAGGATTAGAGAGAGAAAGAGTTCTTCTTCTCTGTGCCTTTGCTTTCTTTAGAGTTCTTCAAAACCCTAACTTTTTTTCTTTGAGAGATGGCTCCCAAGACTCCTCGTGGTGGTGCCGGCAAGGGGAAGGAGAAAGCGAAGGAGTTCGTCGACGTGGATGCACCTATCACCCCTGCGACTCCGGCCGACGTTTGTCCCGAAGTGACAGGTGGGTTTCATCTCTTTCATATAAGCTTTTGGGCCATACTGTGCCCTAACTCAAATCTGCTGACGCGTATGGACTTCTGTCCTGATGATACGCCGGAGTTCTATCCTGCCGACGTGCATAGGTTTATACCTTTATCATGCACCAAGGTTTAATGGCTGACGCGCATGGGTTTTGGACCCTGATGATGCGTCGAAGCCTTCGCTGACGTGCTCTAATGATGCGTCGAAGCTCCAATGCTGACGCCCATGGGTTTATGCCCTGATGATGCGCCGAAGCAAGCTGACGCGCATGGGCTTATGCCCTGATGATGCGCCGAAGCTCTGATGGGCTTATACCCTGATGCGCCAGTCTATTTGACACATTTTTTTTTTGCCTGACTTCGACTTTTGTTGTGCCAGTGTCAATGACGATTCCTTTGCTGAATGAGGTCTTCATGGACGCTTCTCTTTGTCAAATGGGAGTTGACTTTGATGAGGCGGTGATCAACCCTGCGAAGGATGCCATCTTACAGGACCAACCTCGTGAGAGAATGCTACAAATCCAGGCTCAGTTGCCGCTTTTCCTCCAGAGTATGATGGAAAGTGGTAAACTGAAGTCTGCTGAATCTGAGGGTGTAACTTTCTTAAAACCTGTCTTTCTGTTTGGCGACCGACTAGTCTCTTCCGAAGCGAAGATACTGAGGATCAGAGAAGACTGGTTCTTTTTTGCCAAAGGCATGGTTCTGTACATGCGGCAGGTTGACCACCAGTTGCCGCTGACGGCTTTTTATCGTCTAGCTTCGAAGAGAAGGATGGGTTGGGAACTTACTCCCTCTCAAGGAGGGGCCTTGGGAGGTACCCTCTCAATTGACGTCTTCTCGAACCAGCGAGATACTTTGACTGCTTTACGAGCCGGTTCTTCGTTCAGTTACCGAGCCTTGCATCCTGGGAGCATCTACAGTGAAGTCCCGAACGACACGTTTCCCTTCAGTGCCCCGATCTTTGCAAATCGGATGCTGACGTCGAAGGTGATGTATCCGACAGGTAGCTTTAGAGTCGAAGGCTGGTGTCACTACATCCCGAAGTGGGACGAGTTGACTACTTGGGTGCTTTCAAGGTTCAAAGTTGAGCTTAAAAAGATCGGGCTGACAGCCGCCATTCGGGCCACGCAGGCAGGCGTGGACCTCAATAAGCCTATGTTCCTTGCGCTCTTGGAGCTTTTCAATGCCCAGACTGGCAGCTTCTTTACTCCGATGGGGGAGTTGGGACTGGCCCTCCATGAAATGTACGAAGTGTCCAAGCTTCCTTGGGGCTCGGAACCGTACGAGGAATATTTTCCATCAAATGAAGAGATCCAGGTTCTGGAAGATATGGATCCGGAGATGATGGCGGTCTTCAAAGAAGTGGTGAGCCATCATTATCTGATGCACCGGAGGGACAAGGGCAAGACTCAGCCTCATGTGACTGCTTGGAGGGACTACGTCTTCAGGCAGGATTTGGTGGATCCTTCGAGGATCCGGTTTACGACTCCGCAGGGGTTGAAGCCCGCGGAATTGAGTTCTGAAATAAGCCGGCTGGACGAGAGGACCCCACATTCTGATGAGGGCGGCAAGGCTACGTACAGCTGTTTCTGGCATTGTGCGCACCGGATGTCATCTAAGGCAGTGTTGACGGCCTACTTGATGATATGGCTCCGGGATTGCGTATTTGCAGGAGGATCCGGTGCCGTCGAGAGGGTACATCGGAATCTCATTTTGCCTGCAGTGAAGTTGGCCTGTGGACGCCCTTTAGCTCTCCTCCCCGCGATGGTGTGCAACCTGTTGCGCGGTTTGAGGTCTTTTGCTGATGACGTGATCCACGAGAGGGGTAACAATGACAACTTTCCCCGGGCCGAGCTGCCTTTCCATTATCTTATGGGGTGGCTGATTTTGCATCATCCGAACATGATGAGTCCTGGTCCTGGGGAGGACCATGTCGAAGGAGATGCCTTCATTCGCCGCTTCTATAAGAGGAAGTGGTCTTACACTGGCGTCCCCGTTTGCAGGAGAGTCTTATCCTACCTTCAGGGGTGGGAGATTGTCAAGGTTGGACCGATCTTCAAAGATTTCGAGGCCGACCAAGATTTAATTGACTCTGGCGAAGACGCGGTCACTTTGCCGAAATGGAGTTTTCGTTAGTTGCAGAGTATCCGGCCTTCTCACCTGGTCTACCGCAACCAGAATAGGTGTTATCTGGAGCCTTATCTGCCAAGGCGATTTGTTCGTCAGTTTGGCTATACCCAATTAATGTTACGGAATCCCAGCAGTAGTTTAGGCTTCGTCGGAAGTTTGCTGGATGGAGCCCGGGGCTGGCAATATTATAACGCTGGATGCACTAGCGTTAAGTTCACCACGCCAGTTCGCAATCCTCGGCCGCCGATCCTATATCCGGCCACGAAGCTGTATTGCACTATGACTGCTATGTCTCCTGGTTATGACAGGGAGACCAGCTTCATCATCGAAACTCAGCTGGAGGCGACAGCGAATATGTTGATGGCAGCCCGATCATATCGTCCACCCGAGTTGGCAGGGTATCGGGCTGCTGCTGCAGCATCAGTGAGAGACCCGTCTGTCGGGAAAAGGCGGTCTGACACAGAAGCTGGTTCTTCTGTACCGAAAAGGTCGAGAAAGACGCCGACCCCAAAGGTTACGGAAGTGCCACTTGTAACGCCAACGGGATCAGTTCCTGTTGAGGTAAGGAATGTTTCGTAATTCCAGTTCTTTTCGTCATTGTGGCGACTTATGCCTTTCTTCTTGTAGGGATCGTTGAACAAGAAGTCCCGTGTTTCAAAATCGGGCGCTAGTAAACCGATGAAGGTGGCAGGATCTTCTGACGAACGCATTCCACCGATGCTAATGTCTCCCGTGGAGGAAGGTCCCGAAGATGTTCCTGCGGAGACTTTAATATCTCCAGACTTCGAGGTTGCAACAACTTCTGGGGGAACACCATCTGCCGTGGAGGCCTTGGATGCTGAGGGTCCGGCGGACTCGAGGCATCCTGATGATGAAGTGGACTGGAGTTCGTCACCTTCTGATGACGTCCCTCCGGTCTTGCAAGAATCTGCTGCGGGGACAGCAGATATGGTTGGGATAGAGGTGAGGGTTGATTTCCCTCCTTATCATGATGAGGGGAGGTCGGCTGTATTTTTGCCAAGTCCTACCCCGGCTTCAACCGTGGAAGTTGAGGCGACTACCGCTCAGGAGGTAGCGACAGATTCTGTCCCTGTTGAGGGACCCGATGATGAGATCCGTCTGCCGGTCACGACCGCTGAGACGGGTCAAGAGACAAGTGATAATCTCCCTATTCTGCCAAGGGAGGTACCAACTATTGATAGGATGTTGGGGGTAACAGAGGTGGTCGCTGACATCGGTGGTTCCTCCGGGCTTGAGAAGGGTAAGGGTGAAGAACCCTCTGTAGCTCCTTCTACTTGGGGGACCATCTCGACGCCTGTGTCGGCTCCTTCTGTTGCTTCGGCTCCTCGGGCTAGCAGTCCAGCCCCTGTTGATGAAGGGCCCATTGATGCCGAGGTTCAAGCCTCGTCGGTTGAGGTTGGCGAATCTTCTTCTGGTCCACAAACTGTAGTAGCTCCTCCAACTCATGCTATGACGCCGCAGGTCCTGGCGGATGCAGACAAGTATGTGAAATTCCTCGTCGAGGGGGTGTACAAAATGCTGTAGAAGGGCGTCTATGCTGTGATGGATGCCAACGGGAGTTTTGCGACGGCAAAAGCTCTGGCAATGCCCTGCATCGAGCTGATTCATATTCATCAAGGCCATGACCATATGGCCGAAATTCTGGAGGCTTCGGTGATTGAACTGGACGAGTGGCTCACGGAACTTCAACGCATCCAACGAAATGACCTCTCCGTATTAATAGAGACAGAGAAGGGGAAGTTGATTGCTGAAATCGAGTCTTGCCGCCAGGCCACTGTGAGCGATTGGGAGCGCGAGGTGGCTGAGACTGAGGCTGCAGTAGAGCAGTTGTCTCAGTCTATGAAGAAGACGACGGAGACGCGAGCTGCGTTGGATGCCAACATCGCGGAGATCGACATCCAGATACGCCGCCTTGAGGACCAGCGGGCCCGACTCCAGTTAGAAGCTGAACGTGTCCGGGCTGAACACGTAACATTTAAGCAGGAGGAAGCGACTTTTACCCAGCGGACTCTTGCCTTGGCTCAGCAACGACGACAACTTGATGAGAAGTATGAGGGCAAAACTTTCGCTGAGGCTGTCGAATTGATGCGTCAAGAGGCCAAGCGTCGAGTTCTGGCAACTGTAGAGACTCGTACCGCTGGCCTGAGACAACGAGTCAGAGAGCTCTCGACCCATCCTGGAGAGGTTTAGGGATTGTAGATTTTGATGTTCTTTTGCATCCCTTGTTGAGGGATAGTGTAGTTTTGTACTCTCTCTCTTTTTGAATAAAGAAGTACACAACTTTTATGATGTGTTCATTTTTTTGTCATGAACTTGATGATTTGTGTGGACCTATTATCTTTTGCGCACCTTGGTTTTTAGGTACAGATAATAAGTTTGAAGGAACCATTATGTTTGCTCAGAGGTAATGTGGACATGGCAATCATTGGGTCCGAAATGATAGAATCTCCATACTCAGAGGTATTATGGACGTGGTAGGAATGATCTTGGGGGATACGCGGAACAACTCAGAGGTGATGTGGACGTGGAAGTTCTGCGATCAATGTACAACAACGCAGGGGTTGTTTGTACGAGATGTTTACTCAGAGGTAATGTGGACGTGGTAAACATGAAGGGTAGCGTAGGCTTACGAAGTGTAAGATTCCGCTTTGTAGGGTGTAAAAAGACAACTCAGAGGTAATATGGACGTGGTTATCTTTCTACTGGAGGATGCCACGGAACAGCTGGGTTCCGGAAGCGTATGAGTTGGTGGAAAGAGGTTGTTTGGGGAAGTACATGTCTGGAGGATGTCAAGAATAGTACTTCTTTAGGAACTTGTCGTTGTTGGGCATCATGAACAAGTCCCTGTAGGATGTGGAAAATTATGACACGCTGTCATTTTAAATCCATACGCTCAGTCAGAAGTCACACGCTCAAGGCCATACGCTTATCAAAAGCCATACGCTCAATGGATATTTTATTATTTCTCAAAGTGTCAGCATAGCATATATTAAATGAGGAATGAATCTGATGTCTCGTCTTTTGTGTAAAGATAGTGGTCATGAAAAGAGCAACCGTCATTTAGGATTTTGAAGAGTTGGTTTTGTCTTTTACGAGGACAGCTCAGCAGATCATTAATGCAAAGGCCATCATTACTGTCAATTCTGACAGTCTGTCAGCCGTCATATCTGCAGTCACGACGCTCGAGAAAATCTTTTGACAGTTATTAGAAGATATGGCGTATCAAAGAAGATTGATGATAGCCATGTGGCCACTTCTCCAGTGAGCGTATGAAATCTATTTGTCACTGCCACTTTTCTAGCTTGAGGGTATTTTGGTCATTTTCAAAATTTTGTTAATTAATTGGAGTTTTTATTAATTATTTGGGGTTTATATTTTTAATATGATTTTTAGTGATTTTTGGTAATTTTTGTGAAATTGATTTTTGGCCTATAGAGACTTTGACTTGAGTTAACCTTGTAGACTAACCTAGTGGCTAACCTAGGTTTTGGACTTGTGATTTAGATTGAAAACCTAGAATGACTTAAGTTCTTGATGGTGGACTCATTGGGATTGATTTGGGTTGATTAGGAACTAGCTAGACTAGAGAATGGCTTGTGTAGTCACAAGTCAAATCATGACTTAATTAGGTTTGAACCTAACTAGCTAGCCCAAACCCCAAACCCTAGTCCTATGGCCAGCCACATAACAGCCCCTTCCCCTATTTATAGTCTCCCAAACTTAGGGCAAGCCTCTTTTCATTAGGGTTCATCAAGTTTAAGAAAGAGGTAATGTTCCATCTTTGAAAATTCATAGAAAATCCAAATTAGCTCCTTTTTCCTTCAAACAAATTCCTATAGTCTCTAAATAGTGTTTCCTTGCTGTTTTAATTGAGATTTGACAGGGGGCACACAATTTGAGGAGTTTTGGAGCTTGATAGGATCTCTACTTTGGTGTATTATTGAAGCTTGGTGCACCACTAGGTAAAACCTTATCTAACCTATTAAAAATTCTGCAAAAATCATTTTTAGGATGTCCAAACCCTAGCCAAACTGTAGGACTAGGTTTTCCTGGAATTTCGTGCTATTTCGTGTCCTATTTGGACACGTATCAGTGTCCATTTGATTGTGTTTGAGGAAATGCCACAAAGAGATTATTTGTGTTATTTTCGAAATCTAATTGAATAGGAAAATAGTTTTTGAGCTTGCTTATGCATTTCTGTTGCACTGAGGGTGTCTCTGTGTCGTGTCGAGTCGGATTTGACACGTGCACACGCGGTTGCACGCGCGCGTGCAGGCTGTGCACGCTGTCCTGCTGTTCGGGGGACACAGCGCCCTGGACACGGCCCCCCGACACGTGAAACTTGACACACGTGTTGGGGCAACTTCTGTCACCCCGTGTGTCAAGTGGCACGAGCCCACGTGGTGTGTCAGACACGCACGAGCTCGTGCATGGGGAATAGCCTGTGCTGCCATTCATTATTTTTGTGCACTGACACACACGTTTCGTGTCCAGTACACGTGACTTGGACACAGGACAGGGTGTCCATTGGGTAGCCCTAGTCTAGGTCTACCTTGGGACACGTGCACGAGAGTTGAGTCGTGTCGTGTCGTACACTGTGTTGGTGTGAACACGTGCACGAGACAGTGTTGATTTCGTGTCCTGTGTGTAGACTGTTTGTGTGGCATTAATTCTGGACACGTTTGTGTCCACTTTTATGGACACAAACCATTTGTATAGCATGAATACTTTATGTTTTAACATTACCAACCATTTAACTTTTAATTTAAATCGATTTTCATTGATAATTCTTCATTTCCCTGTTTTTGTTAAAATGTGAGTATCAGTCAATATGGGTGTTCTGTCCAGTTTTAAAGGTTGAATTTTGTCATTCAATTGATCTAATTTAGACTGTTAAATTCATGGTTTTTAATCCCTAATAGGTGCACCTATATGTGTTCTATTGATGTGTCAAATTTTGGGCTGTTTGGAGGTGGTTTTGATTAAAATTCTGAATTTGCAATGTAGGGACTGATTCAAGGATTTACTGTGTTCATTAGAGTGTTAACTGATTTTTTCTTCCTGTGAACTACTCATTTGTAATGTCAAACTGAGAATGAAGTTTAACCTGAGATCATTCTCAGTTTCTCCCAAACTGAGAATGAAGTCTTGACTTCATGAATTGTTTTCCTTTCCATTTTGCAACTTGTTTAGTTCATCATTAAACTGTTTTTGTTAAAAATCTGAAAAATGCATTATTATGTGAATGTTTTTCATTCCCTTCCTTCCAGTTTAACTTGCAATGTCTGTTGTGAAATCTGAGGTTGAATGGAAGGGAGGAAATCTGAGTTGAGAACTATTTTGTGAAGGTTTAAACCATACATTGTCATTGATTCCTATCTATTTGACAGTTTTGTTAACTGATAATGAAACTGAGGTGAAATCTGAGCACAATGCATGCTTCACTCTTCACTGTTTCACAATTCCCTCCTATTTTCCTATGTATATATAATCTGTGCTTGTGTCAATGTTCAGTTCCCTATATATATGATTGTGTGTATGTGTTAGATATATATATATATATGTACTCTCTATTTATATATGTGATAAGGTATATGCCTAATACATGGTGATATGTTAGGATACATGTATGGGTGTATAGGATGTATGGTATATCATATATGTTGTGATATATGGGTTAAGTGTCATAGTGTGAAGATAGGCTATAGGCTATATACTCTAATATAGATTTTATCATGATACATGTGAGTATAGGTATGTTATCATAATATTGCCTAGAATAGCCTAGAAACCTAGAATGGACTAGTTAGCCTAGTGTAGCCTAGTTTGACCTAGATTAGACTTGGTTGACCTAGTTTGACTTCTAGGGTTGACCAGAGTTGACCAAGAGTTGACTTTGGTCTAGATTGACCTAGATTCATGTAGAATGCATTAGATTGCATTGTATTATCATTCTGGACTTGTTGTGACTCGTACTGTTCTAAATAGAAGCCAGACACCACTCCTCGGACGGTACTTTCATCTCGGACTTTCAGATAGCAGGCGAGTACATTCTCTGATCTTTTCATACCTGTCTGGATATATTCATGCTCTAGATTACTCTACTTGATGCTGACACGTATCTTCACGGATTAGTACTATATGGATCCCTTCCTGAGATGTTATCCCTCTACGGGTGCATTGGGTATTTCATGTTCATGTACTTTATCATGTGCATCACGTACTCCTTGTACTCGTATTTAGTTCATGTTTTTACATGTTCTCATGTGCTGTCATGTGCTTCATGTGCTTATCATGTGCTCATGTACTACTCCTTCGTGAGTTCATATATCTTAGCTGTATTCATGTGCTTATAACATAACTTGAACGGATCCTTGTGTATTGATTGGGGCGTGGTGAGTAGAATTGGTTATGTGGACACAATCCCCAGTAGGTATTCATGTGCTCCTTATTTGTATTCATGTGCCCCCAAGCCGTTTACATAACCATATTGTGCTCTAAATCACGTAGTCACTTACAGTCTTTACTATCATGTATCTATTTCCAGTTACAAATATCTCCTGTTTTTACTTGTACTTCCATTCAGCTTTCATGTACTTTACTCTATTGCAATGATTTATACTCCTAACCTGATATGAACTGTTGAGAGATATGTGCTCGTTCCTGTCCTGACTGGACCTGTTGAAATATTACAGAGGATGAGGCTGAGGCGTTCTGCCCTACATACTATGGTGCCACACTAGATGATTGCCCAGACTTGGACCCGCAGCAGGAGCCTTTAGCTGTTGATGACACTCCTTTAGTTTAGGACTGTCTTTCTATTTTGGATTACTGTACTAGACTTGAGATTTTCTGAGTTGTATATTTTTAGACACTTAGTTCTGGATTTGTATCTCTGTGATTCTCTGTTCTGGATTGGTGTTATCTTTCATTATCTATCTATCTTACCTGTTCTACCTTAGCTGTGATTGAGTTTTATATTCTGCTATGTCACCCCCATTCGGGGAGTATAACTGCTTTTACTTCAGTTGTTAGATGTTGTGACCTAGGACAGCGTTCTACCGCCGACACTGCGGCGTAGGCTGGACGTACCCACGTCTCGTGCCCCTATTCTAGGGTGCGGGTCGTGACACGTTTTTAGTGGTGGCCCATGCAGGTCCTAGATTAGAAATGCAGTGGTGTTCGAACTAGAATACCGCTGCAGCCTGCAGTAGAAATTAGTGAAAAAATTTTTTTAGTACTCAATCACACTAGGAAAACTCCTTATCAGATTCCGTATATCTATTTTGCTGCTTATTGTCTTCCTTAGAATTTTAACTGTCCTTCTTTGATTATTTCGACTCATTCTCAGTAATTGTTTCTTGTTTGATCTGTGTCTCCAGGATGGTTGAGACGCGATCACATTGCCCCGTGACGGGAGAGGCTGGAGAGGGGTCTGCCATCTCTCGTGTCCAGCATCCAGCTCCCGGTGCCACAGGGCCAGTGCAGCCCTCGGGAGTGGGAGTTTCTGCCACTTTTGGAGGAGCACCTCCAGCAGTCAGGAGGCCGAGCTTGGTGCTTCCAGAGGTCCTTCCCACGCAGCAGCCTCCGCCTGCGGGGATGGTTGATGCTACCCATCTCTTCTCCTTTGTGGAGAGGATTCTAGAGTCCTCGTACCAGCGCAGTGAGAGGCAGACAGCAGATTTCAAGCAGGGGATTGATGAGGCGCACCAGCTGGTACGCACAACTGTTGAGATGGTGACTGGTCAGGGGGCCCAGCAGCAGCCCCGTCGGAGGGAGAGAGATATACAGGACTTCCAGAAGATGCACCCTAGGGAGTTCTTCGGCACTGAGGGCATTCACGTTGCCGATGACTGGATCGAGCACATTGAGGAGATTTTCCGACTAGCAGAGATACCAGCTCGACTTCACATTGAGGCAGCGGGCAGCCAGATGCAGGATTTGGCCCGTGCCTGGTACCAGACTGATCCCAGAGTAGGGGTGGAGGGCCAGACTTGGGCCCAGTTCAAGGAGCTGTTCAAGGAGCAGTTCTTCCCCGATGTAGCCTTGGGTGGGATCGAGGCGCAGTTTGAGGCTCTGGTTCAGGGGAACCAGACTGTTGCTGAGTATGCCGGGGAGTTCTGCCGACTGGCCCGGTTTATCGATGACCTGACGGAGAAGACCAAGGCGAGGAAGTTTCGCCGAGGTTTGACTAGGGAGATTCAGTCGCTGACTAAGAGCGACCGGAACGCTACATTTGCTGAGATTTATTCTGGGGCCATGGCGGCAGAGGACGACCTGGGACTGAGGCAGAAGAGAGGTCGCGACTTTCAGTCGGGCAGTAGCAGTCAGGGGCAGGCCAAGAGGCCTCATTTCCAGCAGCAGCAGCAGCAGCAGAGGCCAGTGCAGCAGTTTCAGCAGCAGGGTCGTGCACTTTCAGCAACAGCACCAGCAGCAGAGAGGACAGCAGGCTCCTCGTCAGTTAGTCATTTGTGCCTTCTGCAAGAAGCCGGGGCACATGATCCACGAGTGCAGGAAGAAGCTAGGCAAGTGCCTACTTTGTGGGGCTGGAGATCATCAGTTGAGGGACTGTCCAGGGGCTTTTGGACGAGGACAGCAGGAAGGTGGAGCCAAGGCTCCAGCAGGCCAGCAGAGGGGACCAGCCCTGCAGACCCAGCAGCAGAGGTTCCAGCAGCACCAGCAGCAGGCACGAGGTGGACAGCAGGGGCAAGCTTTCGCCATGGCAGCTGAGGATGCTGAGGTCATCGGAGAGCTGATAGCAGGTTCGGTTCTTCTCGACTCCCTTCCAGCATTCGCATTGTTTGATTCCGGGGCTTCCCACAGCTTTGTGTCTGTATCATATGCTATTAGATACAGTTTGATTTCGGAACCATTGCCTAGGACCTGCAAGATCACGACCGGGGGTGGGGTCATCCTCGTGAGTGATGTTTGCAGAGGGCAGAGTGTTATATTGGGAGGCCGAGAGTTGGGAGTGAGTTTACTCGTCATGCCATTACCGAACTACGATATAGTATTAGGTATGGACTGGCTGAGTAGACACCACGCCCGTATTGATTGCCGTGGGGGTAGAGTTTTGTTCGGGGCGCCAGGAGAGCCAGAGTTTGAGTACACCCGACGGCAGGCAGAGCAGGACGGCGGAGTCTTCTGTGGAGCATCAGTCGAGGAGCAGGTGGCTCCGCATCCCTTGATCGCAGAGTTTATGGACGTGTTTCCAGAGGAGTTGCCAGGGCTTCCACCGGACAGAGATGTAGAGTTCTCGATAGACTTGGTTCCCGGCGCAGAACCGATCTCCCAGCATGTCTATCGAGTGGACAACAGCGAGTTAGTGGAGCTGAAGAAGCAGGTGGATGAGCTGCAGGACAAGGGCTTCATTCGCTCTAGTTCATCACCTTGGGGTGCACCGGTACTTTTCGTACCGAAGAAGGATGGTTCGGTACGTATGTGTATCGACTACAGGGCACTCAACAACCTGACAATCAAGAACAGATACCCACTGCCGCGGATCGATGATTTGTTTGATCAGTTGAGCGGAGCTCGGGTGTTCTCCAAGATTGATTTGAGGTCGGGTTATCACCAGGTGAAGGTAAAGAGGGAGGATATTCCCAAGACCGCCTTCAGGACGCGGTATGGGCAGTTCGAGTTCTTGGTTATGCCGTTTGGGCTAACCAATGCACCAGCAGTGTTTATGAATCTAATAAACAAGGTGTTCCACCAGTACTTGGACAAGTTCGTGGTGGTGTTCATTGATGACATCTTGGTATATTCCAAGATAGAGGAGGAGCACGAGGAGCATCTGCGGATAGTGCTAGAGACTCTCAGGCGGTAGCAGCTTTATGGGAAACTCTCCATGTGTGAGTTTTTCTTGGACCAGGTGGACTTCTTGGGGCATGTGGTGACTGGAGATGGTATCTCAGTTGACCCCAAGAAGATAGTAGCAGTTGAGGCTTGGAAGGCGCCGACTTCAGTAGCAGAGATCAGGAGTTTCCTGGGGCTGGCAGGATACTATAGGAGATTTGTGCAGGATTTCTCCCGGGTTGCAGAGCCGTTGACACGGTTGACCCGGAAGGATACTGAGTATGTTTGGTCAGAGGAGTGTCAGGCGGCTTTTGATGAGTTGAAGAAGCGGCTTACGACAGCTCTGATTCTGACGTTGCCTTCAGGATCAGGTGGTTTCACTATCTATAGTGATGCTTCAGGGAAGGGGCTGGGTTGTGTCTTGCAGCAGCATGGGAAGGTGATTGCCTATGCTTCCAGGCAATTACGTCCTCATGAGAAGAACTACCCTACCCATGACCTGGAGCTGGCGGCGGTGATTTTTGCTTTGAAGTTATGGAAGCACTATCTGTATGGCGAGAGGGTGGAGATCTTCACGGACCATAAAAGCTTGAAGTACGTGTTCACTCAGAATGAGTTGAACATGAGGCAGCGCAGGTGGCTTGAGCTGATGAAGGACTTTGATATCGCACTCCAGTATCATCCGGGGAAGGCCAACGTGGTTGCCGATGCCTTGAGTAGGTATCCGACAGCCATGTGTTTGACTATGGATCGGCACCTGCTTGCAGATTTGGAGAGCCTTAAGATTGAGGTGATCGTGCCCGGAGTGCAGATGCAGTTATGGGGCCTACAGATACAGTCAGACTTGATGGACAGGATCAAGGCGGCACAGTTTGATGATGTGGCTCTGCGGAGTATCCGAGAGCAGATCAGTATGGGAGTGCAGGATATTGAGTTCTCACTTGCAGAGGACGGTGCCCTGAGGCACGGTACCAGGTTATGTGTGCCTAGCGGGGAGCTCAGAGAGCAGATTATGCATGAGGCACACAGATCGCAGTACTCTATACATCCTGGTGCCAACAAGATGTACAGGGATCTGCGAGAGCATGTCTGGTGGTACGGGATGAAGAGGGAGGTATCCAACTTCGTAGCTAGATGCTTGATCTGTCAGCAGGTCAAGGCTGAGAGGCAGAGGCCTGGAGGATTATTGCAGCCGCTGCCCATTCCAGAGTGGAAGTGGGAGCACATTACCATGGACTTTGTATCAGGATTGCCCCGTACACCAGGAGGAAAAGACGCGATTTGGGTCATCGTTGACAGGTTGACCAAATCGGCCCACTTCTTGCCATTCAAGGTGGGTACATCTACAGAGAGGCTGGTGTCACGACCCGCACCCTGATTAGGGGCACGAGAAGCGGTTACGTCCAGCCTACGCCGCAGAATCGGCGGTAGAACGCTGTATATAGGGTCTGTAAAAAGCTACGTCTAAACAGATAAATGTACCTGTGCAGTATATACACTCTGAACGGAGGAATATGGCAATACTGCCTCAATCACATAAGCAAAACTAAGGTAGAAAGCATGGAAAAAGATATGATATAAATAAACAGGAAACGAGTCCAGAAAGTATCAACAAGTCACAGCTAACACAAGTCCAAGTCTCAAAAATATAATATAAGTACTACAACTGAAATGTAACAGCTGGCTCGCAGGCCAGGCAAACCTACTAGCTAAGCTACTCAGGATGGGCAAAGTCAAGAGGCTCTACTACTAAGCCTCTATCTAAGTCAAGCTCCTCGGTCTCTGCCCCGTAATAAGTAGGGCAGTCATCCTCTAAGTCATCTGTAAAATTTGTCAACGTATCCTGTCAGGAAAATGAGCAAGTACAAAACACCAACAGCAGTTCCATGTGAATTGAGAAATACTATAAGAAACAGTAATAATAAAATACAAGACAAAGAGTAAAGGCGACTTGGGAACCATTCGAAAGCCGAGTTACAACCCTTAAACCAAACAAGGACCGGGGTTGTAACCCTTCTTCCGAATAGAACCTAGTCCCATAATCAAGTACAGTATGAAAGCAGGTAGAGCATATGAGAATGAATCATAGCAGGGTGAAAGTACAGTAAGTAAAGCTGAAGCTGGAATATAAGACATGACAAATAAAGTAAAAGTGGTTTGAATTATTAGAGTAATATGTGATCGGCTAAAAGGGTGAGTATGGCCGCATTATCCACTTGGCACGGCAATCCGCGGGAAACTCAACGGAGAATCATGCCGCCCAACCTGGATAACCGGGAATGGTATCTGCGACACCCTACGTGGAGTGAGGGTGACGCTAGCAAACATAGTTACAATAGGGTTTGATCACATACCCCCAATAATTCCCCCATTTTCCCCGAATAGTATAAATGGAACTGGTCATGGCACGTCATGACGCGGGATTCCCTAAGAGGGGAGCAAATCCTCTTCTGGAATCGGCGTCAATACAAGTACAAGAATCAAGACAAATCAAGTACCAATATCCCAAGAGATCCAGGAATGACATCTCATGACCAGAATCCGTTAATACTAGTCCGTGAACTATCGTGTCGAGAATCAAGTAAGACACTACGACTGAATCGGATATAGTAGATATCAAGACAATGAAAACTATCAGTGAATGTACTCGCCTGTGGTCCTGAGCTGATAGGGTGAACAGATGCTCAGAGCGATCACAGACCTAAGCTAAGATACTATAAGTCAAACAGGACTAAATGCTGAAAAGGAAACTAATACAAGCCATGAATGCAAGTCTAAGTCAAAACTAGGCAATCTAGGTCTAACTGAGTCATACTAGGTCTTACTGGTTCATTCTAGGTCATACTAGGTCACTGGAAGTCATTCCAAGTCAAACTAGGTCAATCGGGATCAACGGTTGACTTACAGTTGACTTCGATCAAAAAGTCAACTCTGGTCAACCCTGGTCAACTATGGTCAACTATGGTCAACTCTAGGTCAAACCTAGGTCAAACAAGTCTAATGTTGACCAACTGTTGACTTTCAGTCAACTGGTCAAGTCTCGGTTGGTTTCGGTCAAATCGGGTCGCTTTAAGGCTAAGTTTGACCTTCAGTTGACTTTTGTTGACTTTTGGTCAAAACGGTCAACCGACGTCAAAACTAGTCTTAGAGTACCATATTTGATCATTACCAACCACGGGGATCAAGTTCTAACACTATCTTAGGCTTCTAACACAATATCCCACTTCTAGGCAAAAACTAGCATTTACCCTTTTTCCTATTTCTACTCCATGAATTTACCCTTCTTCCTACCACACTCACCCACACTCATACACAACACTCACACACAACACCTCACCCTCACATAGACCTCTCTACAAGTCTCCTAATAGGTTTCCTATTAGTTTGCACATAGGCTAACTATAGACACTCACTAATAGGTTCTCTCACACACACAAAACTCACTATTTCTCCTCACAACCTACACACACACAACATCTAATATGGACTGTTTTTGGACAGCCCCTAACCCTCTCTCAACACCACACAACATCTACCATCATCTATATATATATTCCCACACAACTAAACCACATATATATACCAATATGTATATAACAACATATATATATCAACATATCTAATACTAGTTGTCTACTTAAATGGAATTGAACTCCCAACCAAAACCCCCCACACATTCAAATCTGAACCAAACCTGGAAGTGTGTTCTCCCCCCTCTAAACATCACCACAACACCATATTTTTCATATAAATATACCCCTTATACAACCATATATATATATATATATATATATATATATATATATATATATATATATATATATATATATATATATATATATATATATATATATTATATATATATATATATATATATATATCAATATATATATATAGAGATGCATAAAACTAATTGTACAACCCCATAAACTCCCAAAACTCAACCAAACTCCAACCATTTCAGATCAGCCCAATTCTGGCCGAAAATGGACAGCCCCTATAAGTCCCATAATCCATCACAACATCACATAAATTAATCACCATTTATATATACATATATATATATATCTATATATATATAGAATGATATATATATATAACTATATATATACCAAAACACATAGAAATAATATGATACATTAAGATACTCTCATGGATCATCTCTACAACATGTAAAATCTGAGAATAAATGAAAAACCACACAAAACCAATATTTAAACATCATTCATGGATCAAAAAGGGGGCTTTTTCCTAATAGGACACAAGCCTACAAGTGGACACTCCTAAAAATGTCTAAAGGACACAAAAATGGTTTCTAATGGTGGAATCACCCTAAGAATCATCATGGGGGGTTTCTACATGATCTACATGAGAAAAGAATAGGTTTTGGGGAAGGATTCACCTTGGTTTGAGAGCTAAAATCAATGGAGCTTTCAAAAGCAAATGGAGCCTTTGGAGAAGAAGAAGAAAATGTGGATTGGAATGAAATGATAAAGTGTTTTCTCTCTCCACCCTATCCTCCCACTATGGCCGGCCACCCCATGCAATTTGTCCCATTTGATTAATTACAAGTTTGCCCTCCAATTAATTAAATGGTCCAAAAATGAGAAATGGTTAAACCGGGGGTAGTTTAGTCAAACCGAAACCACTAATCTCTAACTAATAATTAACTAAAATAATAGTCTAGTCTCTAACCAAAATATCTAACATGTGGGCCATGGTTAGCTAGTGTGTGGGCCCGCTAAGGTCAAAATACCCCGGGTCCCCGAAATAAGTCAAAACAAGTCAAAACGAATTGAAATTCGAACCCGATTCAAATAACCCCAAAATAATACAAATAATAAATAAATAATTTCAAAATAATTTTTTAAAGTGGAAAATTACCAAAATACCCCTGTTTGTGAATACTGGGGGTGACAAATCTATCCACCTTAAAAAAAAATTCGTCCTCGAAATTAAAACAAAGCAATCACAGAAAAACACATGCAGAAAACAATCCCTCTCGAACACCTCCAAAAACAAAAACAAAAAATTTTTTTTTGCAAAAATAAAAATCTCTTAAGACACAACAACACTTGCAAATAAAAACTGTTACGTGTCCGACACGGACACGAAACCATCACAAAATCTCACCTATCAAAAGCCAAATCAACAATCACCAATGCAAAATAAATCAAAGAGATCCAATGACCAAATACCCTTGGGCCAGAAATGATACTGAAAACATCCTAATCACATGGTTAGGCTCTAGGTCAAACAGTCTCTAAGGTTTCACTAGTAAAACGTCAAATCACAAATCATGGCGTAAAAATTTAAAATGATTAAAATCTCCGAAATCAAAGCATGAATTAAATCACAATAATTAAATGACTAAAATTATAGCATTTTAAAATTATACTCAAATAGAACTAGGTGCTACAAGCCTATCCACCTTAAAAATTTCATCCTCAAAAATTTAAAACAAGTAACCACAGAAAATTTCATGCAATTCGATAATCATATGCGTCTGTCCAAAATCATGATACTCAGAATCTCTGTCATGCCAGTGAGCAAGGCTACGATAATCACAGAGTCCTCGACTATGGTACATACCTCTAGAATCATGGTATTTAAAATTTTTGCATTGCCGCATGCTTGGCAGCGAAAATCTTAAATTCCCACACCCGAGAAATACGACCAAAATCCGACTATATGTCCTCACTATGCCTGCTAGCATGATCCTAGAGGATTCTAAAATCTCATAATCGAGACGACCTAGCCCATACGACTTATCTCAAAAAAACCACATCACAAGAGCAATTTTTTTTTCAAACAGACAAGGAACAGATGGAATCGAATTTCAAACAGTAAATAAGGAAGCAAATGCGGAAAGGAGATCGAAAGATCGGAACCTGCACTCCGCCCTGCTACTGCCTGAGAGGGCTCAACTGCCATGACGAACGCACGCCCTGCTGGCCTCCTCTAGCCTGCCGTACTCTATCCTGGCCCGCCTGTCTGGCTGCACGGGCAGTACAGTCCCTCACATGGTGATCTGGAGCTCCACAGAACAGGCAAACTCCCAGCTTCATCCTACAAACATCCCGGGTGTGCCCTATCTTCTTGCAGAAAGCACATTGGACGACCTGCCTCTTGCTCTGACCCTGCTGCTGGTCGTCACGTGCTAGTGTCTGACGTACTCTGTCCGCACGGGCTCCCCTCAGGTGCTGCTGAAAATACTGCTGCTACGTCTGAAGTGGAGGACCTCTCCGCTGAACTGCTGGTCCTCTGGCCGGCTGTGCTCTGTCCTGAACTCCTCGGGCTCCCCGGGAACGGCAGTCCTTCAGCTGGTGATCGGACGCCCCACAGTATAAACAGGCGCCCGATCTCTTCCTGCACACCTCTACAGTGTGCCCTGGCCTCCCGCAAAAATGGCACTGTGCTGCTGGCCTCTGTCTCTGACACTGATACTGAACTGGGGTATCCTGAACTGTACCCGGTACAACCCTCTCCACTGCTGCCATGGCTAACTGGTGCGAGTTCTCCATGGTCTGTCTCAGCACCTCTGTCTGGCGCTGCTGTGTCTGCAACATCTGCTGCAGGAGTGCCATCATCCCCTGCGTGTCCGTCGGTAGCTGGGGCGGCGGTGGAAGAATGTCCGGGATGACCATAGACGGTCCCGCTGCTGAAGGTGGAAGACCTCCAGGGATCGTCGCTGCTGGTACTGCTGCTGCTGCTCCCGCCGGAAGGGCAGGAACTGATGGGGCTGCTCCTCCAGCTGGAGGTGGAAGACCTCCGGGAACTGCCACCTCTACTCCTGCCTGAAGGGCAGGAACCGATGCCGCTGCACTCTCGACTGTCGGTCCCGTAGCCGGAGGTAGAAGACCTCCCTGATCTGACCTCTCTGGAACTGCGCTAGAACCCGCTGCTGGAGAACGAGTGACTGTCATCCTGAAGATGAATTGAACCCAAGAGATCAATATGGCACATGAGAGGACATTATCAAAGGAGGACAATTGAATTCAAATACAAGAAGGGTTGTCATGGTAATCAAAAGATCAGAGTTTTCCTAAAATGTGATTGAATAACTCCTATCATACCCTAGTCCTATATCCTAATCGCAGGCTCGTAATTAGCACTCTAAGTCGAGCACCATTACGAGATCGCACTAGTTGCGACACTGACCTGCATGGGCCACCACAAAAACGTGTCACGACCCGCACCCTGATTAGGGGCACGAGAAGCGGTTACGTCCAGCCTACGCCGCAGAATCGGCGGTAGAACGCTGTATATAGGGTCTGTAAAAAGCTACGTCTAAACAGATAAATGTACCTGTGCAGTATATACACTCTGAACGGAGGAATATGGCAATACTGCCTCAATCACATAAGCAAAACTAAGGTAGAAAGCATGGAAAAAGATATGATATAAATAAACAGGAAACGAGTCCAGAAAGTATCAACAAGTCACAGCTAACACAAGTCCAAGTCTTAGAAATATAATATAAGTACTACAACTGAAATGTAACAGCTGGCTCACAGGCCAGGCAAACCTACTAGCTAAGCTACTCAGGATGGGCAAAGTCAAGAGGCTCTACTACTAAGCCTCTATCTAAGTCAAGCTCCTCGGTCTCTGCCCCGTAATAAGTAGGGCAGTCATCCTCTAAGTCATCTGTAAAATTTGTCAACGTATCCTGTCAGGAAAATGAGCAAGTACAAAACACCAACAGCAGTTCCATGTGAATTGAAAAATACTATAAGAAACAGTAATAATAAAATACAAGACAAAGAGTAAAGGCGACTTGGGAACCATTCGAAAGCCGAGTTACAACCCTTAAACCAAACAAGGACCGGGGTTGTAACCCTTCTTCCGAATAGAACCTAGTCCCATAATCAAGTACATTATGAAAGCAGGTAGAGCATATGAGAATGAATCATAGCAGGGTGAAAGTACAGTAAGTAAAGCTGAAGCTGGAATATAAGACATGACAAATAAAGTAAAAGTGGTTTGAATTATTAGAGTAATATGTGATCGGCTAAAAGGGTGAGTATGGCCGCATTATCCACTTGGCACGGCAATCCGCGGGAAACTCAACGGAGAATCATGCCGCCCAACCTAGATAACCGGGAATGGTATCAGCGACACCCTACGTGGAGTGAGGGTGACGCTAGCAAACATAGTTACAATAGGGTTTGATCACATACCCCCAATAATTCCCCCATTTTCCCCGAATAGTATAAATGGAACTGGTCATGGCACGTCATGACGCGGGATTCCCTAAGAGGAGAGCAAATCCTCTTCTGGAATCGGCGTCAATACAAGTACAAGAATCAAGATAAATCAAGTACCAATATCCCAAGAGATCCAGGAATGACATCTCATGACCAGAATCCGTTAATACTAGTCCGTGAACTATCGTGTCGAGAATCAAGTAAGACACTACGACTGAATCGGATATAGTAGATATCAAGACAATGAAAACTATCAGTGAATGTACTCGCCTGTGGTCCTGAGCTGATAGGGTGAACAGATGCTCAGAGCGATCACAGACCTAAGATAAGATACTATAAGTCAAACAGGACTAAATGCTGAAAAGGAAACTAATACAAGCCATGAATGCAAGTCTAAGTCAAAACTAGGTCAATCTAGGTCTAACTGAGTCATACTAGGTCTTACTGGTTCATTCTAGGTCATACTAGGTCACTGGAAGTCATTCCAAGTCAAACTAGGTCAATCGGGATCAACGGTTGACTTACAGTTGACTTCGGTCAAAAAGTCAACTCTGGTCAACCCTGGTCAACTATGGTCAACTATGGTCAACTCTAGGTCAAACCTAGGTTAAACAAGTCTAATGTTGACCAACTGTTGACTTTCAGTCAACTGGTCAAGTCTCGGTTGGTTTCGGTCAAATCGGGTCGCTTTAAGGCTAAGTTTGACCTTCGGTTGACTTTTGTTGACTTTTGGTCAAAACGGTCAACCGACGTCAAAACTAGTCTTAGAGTACCATATTTGATCATTACCAACCACGGGGATCAAGTTCTAACACTATCTTAGGCTTCTAACACAATATCCCACTTCTAGGCAAAAACTAGCATTTATCCTTTTTCCTATTTCTACTCCATGAATTTACCCTTCTTCCTACCACACTCACCCACACTCATACACAACACTCACACACAGCACCTCACCCTCACATAGACCTCTCTACAAGTCTCCTAATAGGTTTCCTATTAGTTTGCACATAGGCTAACTATAGACACTCACTAATAGGTTCTCTCTCACACACACAACTCACTATTTCTCCTCACAACCTACACACACACACAACATCTAATATGGACTGTTTTTGGACAGCCCCTAACCCTCTCTCAACACCACACAACATCCACCATCATCTATATATATATTCCCACACAATTAAACCACATATATATACCAATATGTATATAACAACATATATATCAACATATCTAATACTAGTTGTCTACTTAAATGGAATTGAACTCCCAACCAAAACCCCCACACATTCAAATCTGAACCAAACCTGGAATTGTGTTCTCCCCCCTCTAAACATCACCACAACACCATATTTTTCATATAAATATACCCCTTATACAACCATATATATATATATATATATATATATATATATATATATATATATATATATATATATATATATATATATATATATATATATATATATATATATATATATAGATGCATAAAACTAATTGTACAACCCCATAAACTCCCAAAACTCAACCAAACTCCAACCATTTCAGATCAGCCCAATTCTGGCCGAAAATGGACAGCCCCTATAAGTCCCATAATCCATCACAACATCACATAAATTAATCACCATTTATATATACATATATATATATATATATATATATATATATATATATATATATATATATATATATATATCTATATATATATATATAATGATATATATATAACTATATATATACCAAAACACATAGAAATAATATGATACATTAAGATACTCTCATGGATCATCTCTACAACATGTAAAATATGAGAATAAATGAAAAACCACACAAAACCAATATTTAAACATCATTCATGGATCAAAAAGGGGGCTTTTTCCTAATAGGACACAAGCCTACAAGTGGACACTCCTAAAAATATCTAAAGGACACAAAAATGGTTTCTAATGGTGGAATCACCCTAAGAATCATCATGGGGGGTTCCTACATGATCTACATGAGAAAAGAATAGGTTTTGGGGAAGGATTCACCTTGGTTTGAGAGCTAAAATCAATGGAGCTTTCAAAAGCAAATGGAGCCTTTGGAGAAGAAGAAGAAAATGTGGATTGGAATGAAATGATAAAGTGTTTTCTCTCTCCACCCTATCCTCCCACTATGGCCGGCCACCCCATGCAATTTGTCCCATTTGATTAATTACAAGTTTGCCCTCCAATTAATTAAATGGTCCAAAAATGAGAAATGGTTAAACCGGGGGTAGTTTAGTCAAACCGAAACCACTAATCTCTAACTAATAATTAACTAAAATAATAGTCTAGTCTTTAACCAAAATATCTAACATGTGGGCCATGGTTAGCTAGTGTGTGGGCCCGCTAAGGTCAAAATACCCAGGGTCCCCGAAACAAGTCAAAACAAGTCAAAACGAATTGAAATTCGAACCCGATTCAAATAACCCCAAAATAATACAAATAATAAATAAATAATTTCAAAATAATTTTTTAAAGTGGAAAATTACCAAAATACCCCTGTTTGTGAATACTGGGGGTGACAGCTGGCGGAGTTGTATATGAGGCAGATAGTCAGGATTCACGGAGTCCCCGTCAGCATAGTCTCAGATCGGGATAGCCGCTTTACTTCCCATTTCTGGAGGAGTCTGCAGACTAGCTTGGGCACTCAGCTCAAGTTCAGTACTGCATACCACCCCCAGACGGACGGACAGTCAGAGAGGACTATTCAGACCCTTGAGGATATGCTGCGGACGTGCGTCCTGGATTTTGGAGGTTCCTGGGAGGATCACCTGCATTTAGTGGAGTTTGCTTACAACAACAGTTTTCAGGCCAGCATTGAGATGTCACCGTTTGAGGCTCTGTACGGGCGAAGGTGTCGTACACCCTTATCTTGGGATGATGTTGGAGAGCGAGCTTTACTGGGACCAGAGATGGTTGTTGACGCAGCCGAGAAGGTGAAGCTCATCAGGGACAGACTTCGCGTGGCGCAGGACAGACATCGGCACTGGGCCGATAGCCACCGGAGGCCGCTGGAGTTTGAGGTACAGAGTTAGAGCTAGGATTAGAAGTAGGTTGTTTTTGTATTTAGTTGTTTGATTGATCATGTTTGATTTTTAGTAACTTGAGACCTTGCTTGTGTTTAGGTTGGAGACATGGTTTTTCTGCGGATATCTCCGACTCGTGGTACGATACGTTTTGGTGGAGGTGGGAAGCTTAGCCCGCGCTTCATCGGCCCTTTCGTTATCAGCGGGAGAGTCGGTGACGTGGCATACAGGCTAGACTTGCCACCTGCACTAGTGGGCGTCCACAACGTATTCCACGTATCACAGCTGAGACGGTACGTGGCTGACCCTAGCCATGTGCTTGATCACTCGGAGATAGAGGTTGGACCTACTCTCAGTTATCCAGAGCAGCCTGTGTAGGTTTTGGATCGCCGGGAGAAGGTATTGAGGAACCAGGTGATACCTTTGGTACGCGTCGCATGGAGGCATCATTCTCCAGGAGAGTCTACCTGGGAGCGGGAGGATGAGATGCGCGAGCGGTACCCCTATCTTTTTGGACCTTGAGGTATACTTTCTATCCTTCTTGCAGTTTAGTTTCGCCTTTTAATTTCGAGGACGAAATTATTTAAGGGGGGGTAGATTTGTCACTGCCACTTTTCTAGCTTGAGGGTATTTTGGTCATTTTCAAAATTTTGTTAATTAATTGGAGTTTTTATTAATTATTTGGGGTTAATATTTTTAATATGATTTTTAGTGATTTTTGGTGATTTTTGTGAAATTGATTTTTGGCCTATAGAGACTTTGACTTGAGTTAACCTTGTAGACTAACCTAGTGGCTAACCTAGGTTTTGGACTTGTGATTTAGATTGAAAACCTAGAATGACTTAAGTTCTTGAGGGTGGACTCATTGGGATTGATTTGGGTTGATTAGGAACTAGCTAGACTAGAGAATGGCTTGTGTAGTCACAAGTCAAATCATGACTTAATTAGGTTTGAACCTAACTAGATAGCCCAAACCCCAAACCCTAGGCCTATGGCCAGCCACATAACAGCCCCTCCCCCTATTTATAGTCTCCCAAACTTAGGGCAAGCCTCTTTTCATTAGGGTTCATCAAGTTTAAGAAAGAGGTAATGTTCCATCTTTGAAAATTCATAGAAAATCCAAATTAGCTCCTTTTTTCTTCAAACAAATTCCTATAGTCTCTAAATAGTGTTTTCTTGCTGTTTTAATTGAGATTTGACAGGGGGCACACAATTTGAGGAGTTTTGGAGCTTGATAGGATCTCTACTTTGGTGTATTATTGAAGCTTGGTGCACCACTAGGTAAAACCTTATCTAACCTATTAAAAATTCTGCAAAAATCATTTTTAGGATGTCCAAACCCTAGCCAAACTGTAGGACTAGATTTTCCTGGAATTTCGTGCCATTTCGTGTCCTATTTGGACACGTATCAGTGTCCATTTGATTGTGTTTGAGGAAATGCCACAAAGAGATTATTTGTGTTATTTTTGAAATCTAATTGAATAGGAAAATAGTTTTTGAGCTTGCTTATGCATTTCTGTTGCACTGAGGGTGTCTCTGTGTCGTGTCGAGTCGGATTAGACACGTGCACACGCGGTTGCACGCGCGCGTGCAGGCTGTGCACGCTGTCCTGCTGCTCGGGGGACACAGCGCCCTGGACACGGCCCCCCGACACGTGAAACTTGACACACGTGTTGGGGCAACTTCTGTCACCCTGTGTGTCAAGTGGAACGAGCCCACGTGGTGTGTCGGACACGCACGAGCTCGTGCATGGGGAATGGCCTGTGCTGCCATTCATTATTTTTGTGCACTGACACACACGTTTCGTGTCCAGTACACGTGACTTGGACACAGGACAGGGTGTCCATTGGGTAGCCCTAGTCTAGGTCTACCTTGGGACACGTGCACGAGAGTTGAGTCGTGTCGTGTCGTGCACTGTGTTGGTGTGAACACGTGCACGAGACAGTGTTGATTTCGTGTCCTGTGTGTAGACTGTTTGTGTGGCATTAATTCTGGACACGTTTGTGTCCACTTTTGTGGACACAAACCATTTGTATAGCATGAATACTTTATGTTTTAACATTACCAACCATTTAACTTTTAATTTAAATCGATTTTTATTGATAATTCTTCATTTCCCTGTTTTTGTTAAAATGTGAGTATCAGTCAATATGGGTGTTCTGTCCAGTTTTAAAGGTTGAATTTTGTCATTCAATTGATCTAATTTAGACTGTTAAATTCATGGTTTTTAATCCCTAATAGGTGCACCTATATGTGTTCTATTGATGTGTCAAATTTTGGGCTGTTTGGAGGTGGTTTTGATTAAAATTCTGAATTTGCAATGTAGGGACTGATTCAAGGATTTACTGTGTTCATTAGAGTGTTAACTGATTTTTTCTTCCTGTGAACTACTCATTTGTAATGTCAAACTGAGAATGAAGTTTAACCTGAGATCATTCTCAGTTTCTCCCAAACTGAGAATGAAGTCTTGACTTCATGAATTGTTTTCCTTTCCATTTTGCAACTTGTTTAGTTCATCATTAAACTGTTTTTGTTAAAAATCTAAAAAATGCATTATTATGTGAATGTTTTTCATTCCCTTCCTTCCAGTTTAACTTGCAATGTCTGTTGTGAAATCTGAGGTTGAATGAAAGGGAGGAAATCTGAGTTGAGAACTATTTTGTGAAGGTTTAAACCATACATTGTCATTGATTCCTATCTATTTGACAGTTTTGTTAACTGATAATGAAACTGAGGTGAAATCTGAGCACAATGCATGCTTCACTCTTCACTGTTTCACAATTCCCTCCTATTTTCCTATGTATATATAATCTGTGATTGTGTCAATGTTCAGTTCCCTATATATATGATTGTGTGTATGTGTTAGATATATATATATGTACTCTCTATTTATATATGTGATAAGGTATATGCCTAGTACATGGTGATATGTTAGGATACATGTATGGGTGTATAGGATGTATGGTATATCATATATGTTGTGATATATGGGTTAAGTGTCATAGTGTGAAGATAGGCTATAGGCTATATACTCTAATATAGATTTTATCATGATACATGTGAGTATAGGTATGTTATCATGATATTGCCTAGAATAGCCTAGAAACCTAGAATGGACTAGTTAGCCTAGTGTAGCCTAGTTTGACCTAGATTAGACTTGGTTGACCTAGTTTGACTTCTAGGGTTGACCAGAGTTGACCAAGAGTTGACTTTGGTCTAGATTGACCTAGATTCATGTAGAATGCATTAGATTGCATTGTATTATCATTCTGGACTTGTTGTGACTCGTACTGTTCTAAATAGGAGCCAGACACCACTCCTCGGATGGTACTTTCATCTCGGACTTTCAGATAGCAGGCGAGTACATTCTCTGATCTTTTCATACCTGTCTGGATATATTCATGCTCTAGATTACTCTACTTGATGCTGACACGTATCTTCACGGATTAGTACTATATGGATCCCTTCCTGAGATGTTATCCCTCTACGGGTGCATCGGGTATTTCATGTTCATGTACTTTATCATGTGCATCACGTACTCCTTGTACTCGTATTTAGTTCATGTTTTTACATGTTCTCATGTGCTGTCATGTGCTTCATGTGCTTATCATGTGCTCATGTACTACTCCTTCGTGAGTTCATGTATCTTAGCTGTATTCATGTGCTTATAACATAACTTGAACGGATCCTTGTGTATTGATTGGGGCGGGGTGATTAGAATTGGTTATGTGGACACAATCCCCAGTAGGTATTCATGTGCTCCTTATTTGTATTCATGTGCCCCCAAGCCGTTTACATAACCATATTGTGCTCTAAATCACGTAGTCACTTACAGTCTTTACTATCATGTATCTATTTCCAGTTACAAATATCTCCTATTTTTACTTGTACTTCCATTCAGCTTTCATGTACTTTACTCTATTACAATGATTTATACTCCTAACCTGATATGAACTGTTGAGAGATATGTGCTCGTTCCCGTCCTGACTGGACCTGTTGAAATATTACAGAGGATGAGACTGAGGCGTTCTGCCCTACATACTACGGTGCCACACTAGATGATTGCCCAGACTTGGACCCGCAGCAGGAGCCTTTAGCTGTTGATGACACTCCTTTAGTTTAGGACTGTCTTTCTATTTTGGATTACTGTACTAGACTTGAGATTTTCTGAGTTGTATATTTTTAGACACTTAGTTCTGGATTTGTATCTCTGTGATTCTCTGTTCTGGATTGGTGTTATCTTTCATTATCTATCTATCTTACCTGTTCTACCTTAGCTATGATTGAGTTTTATATTCTGCTATGTCACCCCCATTCGGGGAGTATAACTGCTTTTACTTCAGTTGTTAGATGTTGTGACCTAGGACAGCGTTCTACCGTCGACACTGCGGCGTAGGCTGGACGTACCCACGTCTCGTGCCCCTATTCTAGGGTGCGGGTCGTGACACTATACGACTCCTTCTTCATCCAGTGAGCGTATGAAATTTATACGACTCCTTCTTCATCCAGTGAGCGTATAAAGTCTATACGACTCCTCCTTCATCCAGTGAGCGTATGAAGTCTATACGACTCCTTCTTTATCCAGTGAGCGTATAAGTCTATACGACTCCTTCCTCATCAAGTGAGCGTACGACCCTTGTTCAGTTAAGTGAGCGTATGAATTCCATACGACTCCTTAATGACCAAGTAAGCGTATTAGCTTTAGTCAGCGTATGACTCTTCCTCAAAGGCAGCGTATAGCAGCAGTTGTATCCAGAATGACTTTTTAATGTGCAGTCAACACACGTTCTCACGTGTCCTGTATTCAGTTACCCACTTCTTCAGAAGTTATGCAACGTGGCATCCATGCCACCAATTTCTCCTGAACATGCTCCACTACTTTCAACTGCACGCTAAGGTGTCTCCATCAGATTTTGCCACGCGTTCCTGCAGTTATGCACACGTCCAGTAACTGCCTGAGCGTATGCTTAAGGACAGTTATCCTGAACTCTATAAAAAAGAGTTTCTCCATCTTCATCAAGAACTATAATCATTGTCAGAGAGAACAGAGAGATTGCCCAGTTGCTGTCCAAGTTCTTCAAAGTTCGAGTGTTCTTCATCGCATCGTCTAAGGGATAAAGTAATCGTCTTCTAGATTAGATTCCTATAGTTGTAATTTTCTCAGATACAAAATAAATAAAGTGAATTTATTTATGGAAAACAAATTGGCGACTCTGATGGGGAAAGCTGTCTCCTCTAACGAGATAGCAACAACTCAATAGGATGCTTCGTCGATCGGCTCGATGAAGAAGACGATGGTCGTACAATTCGACCAATCTGCTTACGAAGAAATGCTCAAGGCGAAGGAAGGCCGAACTGCTTCCTCCGCTCTTCCTGTTGTCAAGAAGAAGGGACACTCTGTCTATGTTCCTAAGTCTTCTTCAACAGCCCGAGATGCTTCTGTCAATTCTTTTGTTGACAAGAAAATTTCTTCAACTTCAATGAAGCACACCCTGGCTTCCCTGAATAAAGCAACAGTGGTTTTTCCTAGTCACGCTGACAAAATGGGTTCTTTAACCAAGTCAGCGTGTCCTAAGAAAACCATCTCTGGACAGGTTAAAGTCTCTCCTCCTACTACTCTTACGACAGCAGTCGGCTCTTTAGCCATTGATGACTCTGAGCATATGGCAACAAAAGGGCAGCGTACGGTAAAGGCAGCGTACAAAAGCCAACATCAGGCAGCGTATGCTAAGCCAAAGCCAGCGTATGCTAGTAAAAAGGCAGCGTATGACCAGAAGTCTAAACTGAAGTCAGCGTATGCTAACAAATACAGTCCTTTGACTGTTTCTCAGAATCAGGCTGGGGGTTCTCTTCCACAGAACATACAAATGATTCCCCCACAACTTGCACATCGTGTACTTACCAAGGATAAAGACTCTTTAGTCAACTCCTCTACTCCTGAGGTTTTTACCTTTGGAGTTAATTTGGCTAGTACTTTTACTAGATCAAATAAAGGAAAACGCCTTTTGGCTACTTCCTCTAAAGATGGATTATTACCGACTCCCAGTCGGAATAATACTTATCTTCCTTCTCTCAAAATTTCTCGATTTGAGAAAGACAAATTACAAGTATCTAAGACTGAGACTAAAGTCATATCTACGACGGATCTTCGTAATAAGCTTAATCAGAATCATCTCGATTCCACTAAGACAAATATACCAGATCCTGATGCAGAATATGCTAAGAATTATGTGGCTCAAATTAATCAGTCATTATATACTCAAGAACCGAGAAGACAGAAGAATAAAAGACAAGTTTCTACACAGAAACTATCTTCAAGTACTTCCCAATCTGTTCCTACGGATCTTAGGGAGTATTTACAAAATAAACGGAGAATTGACACTCCATCTGGCCATGACATTTCTCATATTTGTCATGAAAAACACGGTTGTAATTTCCAACCTCGAGTTGTGATTCAGTGTTGTTGTTCACCAGAAAGACGATCTGTTTTCGAACGGATACAATATGAACCAATATTGAATGAAGATGAACCTCTTTTTGCTTCTGTCAATATGACCTCCAGAAATATTGGGGGTAGCATACGATCTGATGTTATATCAGATTCTGAAGATGGTGTTTATCTCGGTACCCGATCCAGGACCAGAGCTTTAGCCAGGGTCTCTTCTTCTTCTCATCCAAGTGATAATCCAGAGATTACAGAGGACTTCCTTGGAGAGTCCAATTTCCAGTATTAATTCCTGTAAATAGTCCAGGGAAAGATACTGACTCTCACAGCGATGATTCAGAACAAACTGTTTCATCAACTATTCCTCGAATAATTACCACTTACATGGTAGATGGCAATCAGGAACCTTCAACTAGCACTGAAGCTCATGAGCAGAGGATTTCTTCCTTAGAACAACAGTTACGAGCTATGGCAGATACATTAAATGCTATGCACACTCTTATGCAAGCTCAGCATCAAACTCAGCAAGTTCAACAAACAGTACCACCAGTGGTATTAAGTACTCCTGTTGCCTCAAATCCGGAACCCTCTAATATTTCGGGGGTACAGTCTAATATTCATGTACAAACTACTCCAAGTCATTCTGGAGATGGGGGTGGTACATATGCTGCAGTTCCTCCTCCCAGTTACACTCAACAAGTTACAAATCTACAATCATCCGGAATTGTTACTGAAGAGTTAAGGAATCTCCGAACTCAGTTTGAGGCATTTAAACAAAAAGATGGTTTACAAAGGTTAGGCATCAAGCAACCTTACCCGATAGAATGGAAGCAAGTATCATATCCTCCTAAATATAAGCCTCCAACTATCTCTTTCTTTGATGGAACTACCTCTCCAAGTCAGTTCATTAATCATTTTGAAGTAATGACTGATCAGTTACAACCAAGCGATGCCCTCCTCACTCGGGTGTTTGTTGGATGTCTCAAAGGAACATCTTATGAATGGTATAGAAGCCTCCCTGATGGGTGCATTACTTCATTTACTGGTTTTAAGAAAATGTTTCTTGAACGGTTCTATGAGGGGCTTAATGACATGACAATGTCATCCATCATAAGAATTAAACAGAAAAATAATGAAACCACTGAGGACTTTATTGAAAGATTCAGAAGAGAAGCCCTCAAAATGCCTCTCGGAACTCCCGATGCTGTTACCATCGATACTTGCAAGTCAAATCTTCTACCAATAATCAGTATGTGGACTGGATCCACTCAATTCCAAGATTGGCCTTCTTTCATCGTTAGTGCCAATGATGTTGAAGTCAGTGCTGAAACCTTTAAAGGTCTGGGGGTACAAATGGCTCCAAAAGAATCAAATCAGAGTGCTAGCAATAATACTCGACCCAATAATTGCAAAGGGAAAGAGGCTCTTGAAGTCAATCTCCAGAGCAGTAGTCAAGAGGTAAAAACTACCCAATCTACTCCAGCTCCAACAAATCAACAACAGAGACCTCCTCGACCGAAGGAAGAATATTCTTTCGATGATGATGATGTTCAGGGTATCTTTGAATGCTTACTCAAAGGTAACAAAATACAATTGCCAGAAATCAAAAAGCCTGATGAAGCCAATAAGACAGATCATCCAAAATATTATCCATATCATAGAATGCTGGGTCACACAATTCGGTCTTGCTATGTATTAAAAGGAAAAATTCAAGAGATGATCAAGTCAGGAGTTGTAACACTGACGCCCAAAGACAAGACAGTCACAGCGAATGTAATTTCAATGCAGTTCGGTGACTTCCCTCCCTTAATGGTGGAAAGTGGGATTATTCCTATTCCCAAAGCAACTCTCGAAGTCGTAAACATCCCACCAGCACAAAATGAAGGACTTGTTCCTATCACAACTAAGAAGGGAGAGATCATGTGGATCCACCCAGACTTAGTAACAGAGTTTGCAGCATCTTCCTCTTCTCCTCGAAAGTCTAAAAAGAAATTCGGGAAGACTAAGTCATGCAATGTGACTTCTAGTTTCACACCTGATGTTTGTCTAACCTCTACTTTTATCTTGGCAGGAAATTTACTCCATACTGAGATAAAATCTGTACCTCAATCTGAAGATAGGTACAAGACTGCATTTCATCTATATAGTTCACAATCTCGTGAATTAATGGCGAAGATGGGTTATGATCTAGCCACTGCTCCTGGTTTGAACTCGGGAAAGGAACTCCGAGCACCTTTAGCCATCACTATGAGACATAATCAATCTCGTGTTGGTCTCGGTTTCTGGAATGAAGCTCTAATCAAGTACAAAAGAACCAAGAACAAGACGAAGAATTGCAATATGGTTTCGATAGAATCTGAACCTGAATCTGAAGTCGAAGTTCATACTGGAACTCGGTCAGGAAAACTATATCTGAAAGATTATGCTGACATTCCTGAAGAAACTCCTGATGTCCCTCCAATTACAGCTCCAGCACCAATATCTATCGAAGAACCTGCAAATGTTCCTGTTGAGACAGTTCCTTCTAAACCAACAGCAGCTGACAAAGGCAAACAACAAGTCCGCTTCGACAAACCACTGAAGAAGTCATCTCCTATAGGACTTGAAAAGCCTTATAATTTTGATATATTGGCTCAACTAGCCAATACACCAGCTAAATTGTCAATCTTTGAGCTCTTACGCCTCTCTAAAGAGACTCGAGAAACTTTGAGTGAAGCACTATTGCAAGCAGAGACATGCCTAACTCTCCTCAAGAAGTTGGAAACAGAACCTGTTTCTCATTGTCATAATGTATTGGAATTTATTCCAAACATTACTTTCACACAGGACGATATGCTGTTAGAGGATAATCGACATGACCGTCCTTTATATCATACAGGATATATTGATTCTATGAAGGTTGATCGTCTACTGATTGATCCAGGATCTGCTCTCAGTATCATGCCAAAAGCTATGCTAGATGCATTGAAGATACCTGTGCATAGTCTCTCTGGCACTATTACTACCATATTGGGATTCAATCAAGGAAAAAGTGAGCCTCTGGGCAAGATTCGCCTCAAATTTCAAATAGGCGATCTTCGCACTAAAGTTACTTTTTACATCATCGACAATCATGGATGTTCCTACAATGCTCTATTGGGGAGACCATTTTTGCATGAACATAATATTGTTCCTTCAACTCTTCATCAATGCTTCAAATATGTTGATGATAATGGAGAAGTTCAAAAGGAAGTCGCAGATCTCTATCCATTCAAAGGAGTCGAAGCTTACTTCAATGACGCTCGCATGTACAAAGACGAATACTCAAAAGTCTTGCAAGCTATGGATGACGATGATGAGACACCCAAAGTTGATACTTTTGTTATTCATGTAAAAGGGCGTATTACTCCTCCGCAGTCAATTAAAACATCTGAAGAAAGTTCACTGATAATTCCAGTCAGTGGACGTACTACTTCATCATCTGCCCGAACTTCACAAGGTTCACTGATAATTCCTGTCAGTGGACGTACTACTGCATTGTTCTCTCAAGCTCCATAAGGCTCACTGATGATTCCTGTCAGTGGACGCACTACTCCCCCTCCATCTTCTCAGGCTAGACCAGATACTCTAGTCATACCAGTCAGTGGACGTATTATTTATTCACAATCTTCTTCAAGGGAGCTCACCTCTTTTGAGCCTTTTGTTATCGATCTTAATCGAAACAAAATTAATGATCACTCTTTCTCTCCCCCTTTTGTCATTAATTTGACTAAGTCTGATAAGGCTCAGCCTTCTGTTGTAAATACAGTATTTGATATTAATGAAGCATCTCCTTTACAGTATATTGATGTCTGTAATCATGTACAAAGTTATTTACAATTGTTAGATAACTTAGAATCTTTAACTATAGGAGTTGTTCAAACTCTTCATACAGACTTATCATTGGAGTCCATACAAAAATCATACTTTGTAGTTCCTGCTCGAAAGAAAGGAGAAAATCCAATATTCTTCTATAAAGGACCCCAAAACCCTCCTGGACTAGAAGAAGATGATATAAACAACGATACTGGAAGGTTACAACTGCGTCGCTACAGTCAACAATCCAAAAATATTATCAAGAATATGGGTTATGACTTTAGAACCAGTCTCAATAATGGAAAAGGAAGAAGAATGCCTATTCGAATTCCTCCATTAAAATACGGAAGGACAAAATGTGGTTTAGGTTACACTACTCCTACCCCTTTTATCAATATAGTCCATGAAGATTTAAAATACGATGAAGACGAACGATCTGAGTCTTCCGATTCCCTCTCCTGGGATTCTGACACTAGTATTGGCGATCTCCATCGCTCTGTTCTATCCATCAATATGGTCTCTATTGATGGCCCGCAAGAGAATGATGAAGATGAGGATGATTTTGAAATATCACCCGAATCTGAACAATGGGCTCAAAGATTAGATAATCAATAGGAATTCAGATTCGAGCAGAGAGAACCTCCTACTGAAGATAAATTGATCCAAATTGATGTTGGTGAAGAAGGATCCCCTAAACCAATATTCATCAGTGAGAATCTTTCAGAAACAGATAAACAAGACATGATCAAGCTTATTCATGATTATATTGATGTCTTCGCCTGGAGTTATGAGGATATGTCGGGATTAGATCCAAAGATTGCCATGCACAAACTCAACATAATGCCAAATGCTAAACCGGTCAAACAACACAACGACGATTTCGTCCAGACATTATGGATGCAATTGAAGCTGAAGTCAACAAGCTTATGGCTTCTGGATTTATTCGAGAGGAACAACATCCAGAATGGGTAGCTAACATAGTTCCTGTCCTTAAGAAGACCGGCAAGATCCGAGTCTGTATAGATTTTCGTGATCTTAATGCTGCTTATCCCAAAGATGAATTTCCTCTACCAATTACAGATGTAATGATCGATAACACATGCGGTTTCGAACGAATATCATTTATGGATGGATATTCGGGGTACAATCAAATCAAAATATTTTCAGATGATGAAAAACACACTTCCTTCAGAACACCGATCGGTATATACTGTTATACAGTAATGCCGTTTGGTCTCAAGAATGCAGGAGCAACATATCAGCGAGCAATGAGCACTATATTCCGCAAACATCTCCGGAAAATAGTTGAATGCTATGTTGATGATATTGCAGTTAAAAGTCGACGAAAGGAGGATCATATCCAAGATTTGAAGACTATCTTTGATTTAATGCGTCAGCAACAACTTAAGATGAACCCAACTAAGTCCTTCCTAGGCGTCTCTAGTGGCAAATTTCTCGGCTTCGTCATTACCGCTAAAGGTATACACGTGGATCCCGAGAAGATCAAAGCCATTCAAGAGATGCGTCCTCCACGCACCTTAAATGAGCTACGAGGATTCCAAGGAAGAATTGCTTATATCAGGAGATTCATTTCTAACTTATCAGGATGCTGCAGATCATTCAATAAACTTCTGAAGAAAGGTGTCTCTTTTGTTTGGAACAAAGAATGTCAAAAAGCATTTGACGATATCAAACGGTATCTCATGAACCCTCCAGTTTTGGTACCTCCCGTCTCGGGAATACCATTCCTTCTATATGTTCGAGCTATGGATCATTCTCTTGGTGCATTACTTGCTCAGAAAAATAAAAATGGTCATGAACAGGCTATCTATTATCTCAGTCGCACAATTACAGGTGCTGAACCGCGTTATTCTCCAATCGAGAAAGAATGCCTAGCATTAATGTTTGCTGTTCAGAAGACGCGATATTATATTATCGGTCAAACGATTCACGTTATTTCAAGAATGAATCCTATCAGGATTATGATGAATAAGCTTGGCATTCTCAACTCCAGACTAGCTAATTGGAGAATCTTATTAGCTCAATATGATATGCATTATATTCCTCAAAAGTCGGTTAAAGGACAGGCTCTTGCTGATTTCATGGCAGCTCATGTAGTTCCAGAAGATTCTAAATTATATGATAAAATTCCAGATGAAGTTCTGGATTCAAATCTGGTTTCTGAAGAAATTCCTACCTGGCGTCTATTCTTTGATGGAGCATCTAGAATAGGTCCTAATGGTGATATTGTTGCCGGAGTTGGGATTGTTCTTGTATCCCCAGAAGGATTAACTATTCAAAGGGCTTATTCTCTGGATCAATCATGTTCAAACAATGTAGCCGAATACAATGCGCTGCTCATTGGTCTTCAACTGGCTAAACATCTAGATATTCAATATTTAGAAGTTTATGGAGACTCCAAGCTTATTATCAATCAGATCAGAGGAATATATGAAGTCCGTCATCAAGATTTAATACCTTATCATCGAGCCGCACTCTCTATGGCTTCCTCCTTTGAAGGTTTCTTTATCGAACATGTTCGAAGAGCCTATAATGCAGAAGCTGATGCTTTGGCTAACCTTGCTGCTGTATTAGCTATACCAATCAGACGTCAGCAAGTGATAGTAGTTTATAACCGAGAACTATTCTGTGTTGAGAATAATCTGGCTTTGACCTCTCTCTATCATCCAGATACTGATTCTCTCAACCTTGATGCTGGGTTACAATTTGACAAAATGTCGTCGTCTTCTTCTGATTCTGCAATAGAATATGTCTTTTCTAATAAAACAGAAGCCATAGCTGAAGACTGGAGACGCCCATTTCTAGACTTTGTGTTGTATGACATACTTCCTGATAATCCGAATGAAGCAGCGTCTATTCGGTGTCGATCTCTCAGATTTTATTATAATCATACAACGAAGACATTATATCGTCGGTCTTACGATGGTCTTCTCCTCCGATGCATTGCTGGTGAAGAAGCACAACAGATAATCCGTGAAGCACATGACGGTGTTTGTGGAGCTCACCAACCAGGTCCTAAACTTCAAGACCGTATTCGACGTATGGGTTATTATTGGCCCACGATGGTGGTTGACGCTATTCAATATGCTCGGAAATGTAAAGCATGTCAAATTCACGCAGACTTTATCCATCAACCGTCAGAGTTCTTACACCCAACAGTGGCATCATGGCCCTTCAAGGCTTGGGGCATGGATGTCATTGGTCCTATTAACCCACCATCATCAAAAGGACATCGGTTTATTCTAGCAATAACCGATTACTTTTCCAAATGGGCTGAAGCAATCCCGTTATCTGAAGTTAAAACTTCTAATGTCATCAATTTTGTCAAACATCATGTCATTTATCGATTTGGTGTTCCTCGGCGTATTATCCATGATAACGGACCGCAGTTCGTTAGTCAGAAATTTACACGATTCTGCGACGATTATCAGATCAATAATTTAGCTTCTACGGCATATAATCCTGCAGCTAATGGATTGGCAGAAGCTTTTAATAAAACAATCATCAAAATCTTGAAAAAGTTTGTTTCTTCTAACAAACGCAACTGGAGTGAGAACCTTGGTGAATGTTTATGGGCCTATCGCACTACAATTCGCAATGCGACCGGATGTACGCCTTTCTCCTTGGTATATGGGTGTGAAGCTGTTCTTCCTCTCGAGATCCAGATTCCTTCTTTAAGAATTGCAATTTCCAATGAACTTACTACAGAGAATAATGATCGTCTTCGACTTCAAGAATTGGAAGCTCTAGATGAAAAGCGATTGTATGCTCAACAAAATATTGAGTTATATCAGGCTCGAATCTCAAAGGCCTTTAATCGTAAAGTCAAAGTCAGAGCATATCAGAAAGGAGAACTGGTTCTTACTGTCAGACGTCCTATGACCATGACACATATGAGTAAAGGCAAATTTGATGCGAAATGGGAAGGCCCATTCGTAGTAAACAAAGTCTTCTCTAATGGAGCATATCAGCTTGCTTCTATGGATGGGAAAATCACGATGATGCCTATCAATGGCAAATTCTTAAAGAAATATTATGTATAATATTTTCATCATTCCCCAGCAAATATAATTCTTTTCCTTATCTTGATATCGTTATCCCCAGAGGAAACTGATATTCCATCATGTATCATTTTCCCAGAGAACTTGATATTTCGTTTTATTAGAGCCCAGTGGATTTAATAAAAATTTTGTATAGAAAATTAAGTCCATATTACCTCTGAATTTTCTATCTCAGTATGTATCATATTTTCTATTCTATGAAAATGATATCTCGTCTTTTTGATTTCTGAGTCTAAAGATCAGTGAATAAAGGCAAAATGATGTAAAGCGGGAAGGATACATCGTAAACAAAGTCTCCTTAAAACAGAGTTTATTTGAGACAAATTCTTCAAGAAATACATCATCATGGAAGATCACTGTTATCCCTTTTGTTCTTGGGACAAGGACCACATACATAATTAGCAAAAGAATTGAATACATCCTTTCCTGACCGCACCAGGAACTGACAAGCAATTAGCCTCATTGCTTCTTCTTCTTCGATTTCCCCTGGTTCAAGCAGGAAATCCAGAATGTCCCTTGGTGGCTTGGGTGCAGATGAACCTTCGCCTGCTTCCACCTTCTTCGATTGAACTAGATCAGCAGGACGTTCTTCAGTGCCTTTCTGAACTTTTGAGGTAGTCTCAGTCTTCTTGGATGCTTCTCCAGACGACATTTTTATGTCGGGGAATAGAAGTATTCGTTCTTATCAGATTTCTGCTATATTTATAGGCAGAAGTTTCTCAAACGACGAAGCGTCACATTCATTCGACGGTTCATACATTCATCCGTTCATTTATTACGTTCATCCGACGGTTCATCCGTTCGTAATCTTCTATTAATTCATAAAGTGGGGATTCGTTATTTTTCATGTTTTCATAACCTCTGAATCAAATTCCGAATCTACTTACTCATTTGTCATGTTTTGACCTCTGCATAGAAATCAATCTATTTTCTTTTGAGTTCCTACATATTATCACGTCCATAATACCTCTGATAATATCATATACTCTAAAACAGAAAAGAAAATTTCATTATCTATCATGTCCACAATTCATCCACAAATACAAATCATTGAGCATAGAAGAATTGTCATTTCCATTCCCATTTTATCACAAAAAAGTCTATTACATTTTCTTAGACTTTCCTACAAATCATAATGGAAATTTATTACAAATCTTGGATTTTCATTCTATGTACAACTGAGATCTATTTCTTCTTGCATCTTCTCTGGCAATCTCGTTGTTTGTGGCAATTCCTGGGTGTCCAGCAGGAATCAAACTCTGGTCTTCTCTCCCAGACGAGAGGAGAACCACATAGTAGGGCAACACGAAAATGTGTTGCTGCCAATACAATTGGTGGATGGGGGTAACATCTCAAGGAAGACAGGAATGTATCCAAACCTTGGGATACAATTCCTAGTTCTGCCGTGAAAGGAACTCTATTACCCGATTTTTCGGGTAAGAGTTGACTCCACCGTCCAACTCTCTATGTATAAAGGCTCTTCCTACCAACAGAGGAAGGCCATTATATCTCACGGAGAGTTCTGAGTTGTCTGATTTATGCGTCAAAAGCGTATGAGCTCCCTGATGTAGATGTCAGAAGGACATTCTCCACAGCATCCACATCGCCAATGCCAGTTCTGAAGAAAAGTCTTAACCAAGTTTCTACGAAAAACAGCAAGAAGAAAAGGATTAAATCAACAGAAATGCCATATACACTCAGAGACAGAAAACCTATTTTTTTTAAAACAACAAAAACCAGTACGTGTATTACACTGGACTTACCTTCAGGATTGGCACTAAGAATTGGCAAACTGATATCTGACATATTGCTCAGAATTCGAACGTTCAGGAGCATTTGCTTTCCGATTTGAGAGTGAAATCTCACGTTCGTTCTCAGAAAAGAGAAGGAGAAAAAGAAGATGGGGATGAGTTCTGTGAAACTATTCTATCTATTTAAAGTATGGAGCATAAGCCTATTCTTGGAAAGGATCCTCAAATAGCGCTCATAAAATATGCAATGAGTGTCACGTGTACTTTGAAAACCAGCACAGCCTTGGAAATATTCAAAGAATGCTTTCCACAACGATGGAAGATAGCGTAACCTACAGCTATTTATTGGTGCACGCTATTTATTGGCGCACGCTATTTAGCGTAACTCACAACGTTGGAGGACAGCGTAACTCACAGCGTAATCTACAACTATTTCATTGGTGCACATTAGTTTTCAACATAAATTTGTACTAAACAGGGAATTCTTGGATATTCATTTCTTTAAGGCACTGATGGCCTTACAAAAAAAAAGAGAAAGAGAAAGAAAGGAGTACAATAAAGTCACGCTCTACTCTCCAGAGCGACTAAGCTTGACGCCTAATTCTTCTATGCTTTGGACCCCCATGTGGTGCAACAGAGCAACGAACATTTCACGCTTCTCCGCGAGACTCCGCCCATCAGAAGAAGAGGAGCCATCCAGACCGAAGTAGCCCAAGAAATTCTTGGCTAACTGCGTGGGGTCATCTTTGAACTCGATGACGAAGGGCTCCGGTTCTTCGCCCCCAAAGGTGGGATCACCATGGGCACAGAAACCCAATTTGCGTGCTTCTTCTTCAGCAGCTTCCTTTGGAGTCATGGTTACAAGAGATGAATGTCAAAAATTGAATTCTCTCAGTTTATATAATAGAGCTTGGTGGCTGTTCATATTCTTCCATTAGATTCAGTCAGTCTCGAAAATTGAAGAGTCATCATGACATTTAATAAATTCATTTTGCATGAACAGACTTAATGCCAGCGTGTCAGGACTTGTAAAACCCCTAAATTTCTACTATATTTTTTTCTATTTATTAATTAGCATGGATTTAAAATTTTTGTATTGTATGTCACGTAGTTGTATCGTACGTCGTATGCGAAATTTTCGTTTGCTCAACGAGGCGAATATGTGCGATACATATTTTTGAAAATATTATTTTTCTATTTTTGGAAGTTCAAAATAATATATTAAATAATTATTTTGTTATCGTTCCAATTATTTCCAAGTTTGTTATTTTGCTTATAAAGCCTTATATTTTTGCAATTATTAATAATAAATAATATTTTTATTTGTATGTTAGAAAGGCATAATTATAAGAACATCATTTGAGCATACATATATATTTATAATTATTTATTGGTTTATTTTAAATATTAATGGGATTTTCGAAATTAATATTATTCGTATTTTTGAAAAAAAATATATTTTGTGGAATTATGATAGCAAATTAAATCTTTGATTAGATTTTTATTTAAATAGTTTAAATTTAAAGATAGACTTTTTAAATTAAGTTTAGAGTATCTAGTTTTAAATTGGATTTAATTTGAAATTGAGATTTGATCATGGATTTAAATAAATAGATGAATTATCTATTTTTGGGTTTAACAAATCCTAACCTTTATCTATTTGGGAATTCCCACATCCTATAAATAGGCAGGTACTCCTCCAACTTTTCATTATTCCACAAATTTCCACCTTCCAAATAGTGCGTGCCTCGTGTCCGTGTTCCACCATCAATTTCTTATTCCAATGTTATTACATTTACATCATCCCCTCCGTGTCGGACACACCCCGACACAAATAAAATTTCTAACCCTATTCTACCTATGTCCTGGCCGAACCCCATCATCCACACACCCACAACCATTGTAGTGCCCCGCTCCGCGAAGGCACTAGATATACAGAAAGATCGGATTGCTGGCTCTGCAACAGAAGACGATTAATCTGGGTGAGTGGACAAAGACTCATTTTATGATTCGCTTGCGCCCTAAGAATCAGAGTTTTTGATTGAATGCTTTTGTTAATAACAAGACTGTAATCTTGAGTATGCTTAAAAGAGAATCTGCCCCTTGTCTGCTAAGAAAAGAGATCTGTATCCTGCCTGAAAAGAAGATGGAATTGTTTATGACTTGCTCGATTTATGCATGATTCATTTGATATCGCATACGCATTGGGGAATCCACTTAGTGACGAGCTGAACCCTAGAGCGTCACAGCGGCTAGCGACGAGCTGAACCCATGAGAGTCACAGCGGTTAGCGACGAGCTGAACCCAAGAGAGTCACAGCGGCTAGCGACGAGCTGAACCCATGAGAGTCACAGCGGTTAGCGACGAGCTGAACCCGTGGGAGGCACAGCGGCTAAGATGGAAATGATTGTATTTTCAAAGATATGTTTTCAAAAGAATGTAAACTGACTAATGCATTCATGAAATGAATCTAGATAAAGAGTAGCAAGATCACATCACAAGAAAATGTTTTCTCACTAAATGAACCGTGATCGTTTCAGACAAATGTAGCCCTTTGTTCACACCATTCACCAGTATGCTGATATACTGACCCATCATCAGTCTGCATGCAGGTGCACCTTGCATCGAAAAGGATAGCCCGAAGCGATAGCCTGTGCCTCATCCTCAGGAGCCAGAAATCAGAAGAGATGCCAAGAGATGACATCTGTGCAAGAGTTTGGTTTTGTATATAAAAGGATGTAATGTATGGGAACGGGATCATTGTAATCTGTAAAGTTCTGAGTGAATGTAACATTGTATCTGAGAGAATCGAGAGCTTGTAATCTGTTCAAATGATATCAATAAAGAGAATTATTTCTTGTTACCATTGTGTTCAATGCTTGTATTCTGAAATATGTCCGCTGCTGCTTCAATTATCTGCGATACGTTACGCTGCGTATTGTCAACCTTGTCTATCTTGTCTTGTTCCAGGTCTTGGCCTTGTGCAAGCGCAACTTAGGCTTGCACGGCATCACGCCCTAGCGAGGACGAACGGTCCCAAAGAGCCCGAAGCAAGGACGAAAGGGACTCTGTGGGATCGGGGCGTGACAGAATGGTATCAGAGCAACACGATCCTCTGGCCAACTTTGATTCAATTGAATTGGTACATATCTTCTGATCGAAATTCTGTTGCCTACTCGATATCAAGAATGAGATGAACGTTCCATACAATAAGTCTGTAAATATTTTATGATGGCGAAGGATGAGGACTATCGCTGCTAAGGATGTCGTGAGTTTCTCCTTAAGTTTCGAGGACGAAACTTCTTTTCGGTGGGTAATTATGTAGTGCCCCACTCCGCGAAGGTACTAGATATACAGAAAGATCGGATTGCTGGCTCTGTAACAGAAGACGATTAATCTGGGTGAGTGGACAAAGACTCATTTTATGATTCGCTTGCGCCCTAAGAATCAGAGTTTTTGATTGAATGCTTTTGTTAATAACAAGACTGTAATCTTGAGTATGCTTAAAAGAGAATCTGCCCCTTGTCTGCTAAGAAAAGAGATCTGTATCCTGCCTGAAAAGAAGATGGAATTGTTTATGACTTGTTCGATTTATGCATGATTCATTTGATATCGCATACGCATTGGGGAATCCACTTAGTGACGAGCTGAACCCTAGAGCGTCACAGCGGCTAGCGACGAGCTGAACCCATGAGAGTCACAGCGGTTAGCGACGAGCTGAACCCAAGAGAGTCACAGCGGCTAGCGACGAGCTGAACCCATGAGAGTCACAGCGGTTAGCGACGAGCTGAACCCGTGGGAGGCACAGCGGCTAAGATGGAAATGATTGTATTTTCAAAGATATGTTTTCAAAAGAATGTAAACTGACTAATGCATTCATGAAATGAATCTAGGTAAAGAGTAGCAAGATCACATCACAAGAAAATGTTTTCTCACTAAATGAACAGTGATCGTTTCAGACAAATGTAGCCCTTTGTTCACACCATTCACCAGTATGCTGATATACTGACCCATCATCAGTCTGCATGCAGGTGCACCTTGCATCGAAAAGGATAGCCCGAAGCGATAGCCTGTGCCTCATCCTCAGGAGCCAGAAATCAGAAGAGATGCCAAGAGATGACATCTGTGCAAGAGTTTGGTTTTGTATATAAAAGGATGTAATGTATGGGAATGGGATCATTGTAATCTGTAAAGTTCTGAGTGAATGTAACATTGTATCTGAGAGAATCGAGAGCTTGTAATCTGTTCAAATGATATCAATAAAGAGAATTGTTTCTTGTTACCATTGTGTTCAATGCTTGTATTCTGAAATATGTCCGCTGCTGCTTCAATTATCTGCGATACGTTCCGCTGCGTATTGTCAACCTTGTCTATCTTGTCTTGTTCCAGGTCTTGTCCTTGTGCAAGCGCAACTTAGGCTTGCACGGCATCACGCCCTAGCGAGGACGAACGGTCCCAAAGAGCCCGAAGCAAGGACGAAAGGGACTCTGTGGGATCGGGGCGTGACAACCATCGAGCTAGCCAACACCAGCACAACCCAACTTCGACTCCACCACAGCAGCCCAGCCTACACCGCCTCGACTTCCGGCCACCACCAAACCGACACCACCTGCTGCCACCACCATCGCCGCAACCATCATCATCAACCCTACCATCGACCGGCCTCGACTGTCCCCGCAGACAACCCTCGCCGCAACCAAGCCGTCCTCCCGAACCCCTGCTGGCCAAGAACCTGGCCAGCACCTCCACCACAGCCAAACGCCGCCACCACCTCTCAAACCCAGAATTCCCAAATCTGTCACCGCCACCGCGGCCACTGCCGCGGCAGCCCGACACCACAGCCAACACCATCGAAACCCAAACAGAAGAAGAAAACCCTAACCCTAACCCGTACCTTCCTGGTCGCCGCCACGACTTCACTGCGAACCGGCTCCACCATCCTCCGCCTCAGCCGGACCCGCGCCGTGGCCGGACCGCCCCCAGCAAACCCTCCTTCCGCCGACTGACCGCCAGTGCGTCGGCCGAACGCCGATCGCCGCCTCCATCGGGTCACCCAGCGCTGGCAGCTTCACCCTCCGGCTCGCCGGCAACCCTCGTCGCGCCGCCCCACCACGGCAAGCGACGGCGAACCCCCACCACCGCGTTCGCCACGAACCGCCGCATCTCCCGTTCCCTTCTCCCTCCGTCGACCTTTACTCTTCTCCCCGACTTCCTCCGCCTCTCCCGTCCTCGATCTCCGTGCTCACCCGTCGTCCGCCCCTGAGAAACCCTCCTCCCGACTCCTCTTGGCCACCCGTTCGTCCCCGTCAGCTGCCTCCGCCTCCACGCCCAGATCCCGGCCGCCCCTTTCGGCGCAGCGCCGCTCCCTCGCTTCTCCTTCCCTCTCCTCGTCGCCGTCCGACCGCCGAACGACCGCCCCCGCCGTTTCCCTTTCCCCGAGCCCGATCCCGCTCTCCATTTCCCTCTTTCCTCTTTCTCTCTTCCTCTCGATCTCTCTCTCTCTCTTCCGCTCTCTAACACTGGTGGTTGGTCTCCCGAGAGGAGAAACCACAGTGTTGTTTCATTTTTGTTTTCATTCATTATTATTATTATTATTATTATTATTATCATTATTATTATTATTTTAATTGTTTATTTTAAATGGTGTGTTTTGCATTTCATCATTATTATTATTATCCTTACTATTTTTCTTATTTAGTAGCTAATTTCAAATATAGCTTCTTATTATAAAAGAATTTCTAGTAATTTTGAATATTGTCTAAATAGTAAAATATAGTTTCTCCATCTATACAACATATTTTACAAGTTTATAGTTAGCTAAAATACAATTTTTTTGGGAATTTTTGAAGTATTCACCTAAAGTATTTTTATCAAGTTAAAAATATTATTTTGCATTAAAAAGAATTTTTGGGATTTTTTGTAGTTAATTTAATTATTTTAACTAAAAAGACTATGTTACTTAATTATCTATTGCTATTATAAAAGATATGTAATATTTTGCAAAACCTATAAAAATAGAGTTTTGGCCAACAATTACTTCAAACTAGATTTTTGCCTTAAATATATTAATGTTTTCTAGATTTTAATATTTAATTAATAAAAATATAACTTTTATCTAAATGTCCTATTTTTACAAACTTAGAGTTTTTAGCATAAAATGATTTGTGATATTTTAAGTATTTACCTAACGACATATTTTGACTAATATATTTTTAAAACGATGAATAGTTTTGAAAACTGTATATATTAATCTCTCTTGATTATTCTTCTACCCGCAACCAAGCCCATTATTCTTATTTCCTCGCCAAATTCAAGCCTACCTTATGTCCACCCTAACTAAATTGACCCTTCTGGACCCAATGGATCTGTCCGTGTCACCACCCGAGGTCCCCTTGTACAGTTGTTGTACCAAAGTTGCAGATCGTGCCATCTTGATCATCGCAGCACACCAGGCGTCCTACCAGGCAAGACACCTTGCCATTAGCTGTTTACTTATTTTTAGCTCATATTTCATGCATGTCTATTATTTTCTTTATAAACTGTGATACATGGCATAACTGTTCTTTTATATTCCCTGCTGTGTATTATTTTTCTTACAAATTAAACCTAGATTTAGGGGACCACCTCTTGTGTCGCATTCATTGGCCTTGACACGTTGTAAACACGAAGTTATGTGTCGCATGTAGAACACGGAAGTGCGTGATTGGCTGGCCACCAGTACGTACAAGCCGTGCGATAGGAATAACCGCTAATAGAGGTTGCATGCTAGTTTGACTTAGCGGTTATAGAGGTTAATGTTGTGGATACAACATAATAGGCATTGGGCGGGGAGGACAATTCCTTAGCGTATGGGCTTCGATGCACTTCCCTTGTGACCCGGACTCTCCGCTGGAGATACGGGGTTGATGACACATGATTACCCATGCTCTTCCTGCTGGAGCCTCTGGTGCCCAAGAGGGGACTACGCCGATCCTATTCAGCCAGGGCTCATGTGCAGGAAGGATTGTTCTTAACAACATTTCACTTAGAACGGTAGGCTACCATATCCGTTAGGTACGAGTACTTTTGGTTTGGGTACTTGTATCTGACCGTAGCTTGGAACAATAACTTGTCGCGGATTAGTTCGTCACATCTTGTTCTTGTTTGATTGTAGGTGTGACTTACTACTTCGATGAGAAGGTATTGAACCATGTTGGGGTCCGGATACCATATCGAATTCTTAGCATGGAAAGATATGTCGCCGTGAATTAGTTTACCATCTTCTGTCCTTGTTTGGTTGGGAGGATGGTACGCTCGTTCAGTAGGTGCGTATTGGACCATGTTATAAATTCGATTTACTTATTTATTGAGCAATATTTATTCAGTTTTTATGGCATGCTATGATGTGTCTTGTTACGTCCCTCTGAGGACCTGGTTGTCTTGCCAGGTGTGTGCTATTGTCTTTCGCAGGTGCTTTAGCTCTAGCCGTGGTCTTTGCTACTTCTTCGAGGATGATTGCATTTGGATCGTCTTCGCTTCGCTCGCCAAATTCATTTATTCTATCATGTACTTTCCTTATTTTGTTGGTAGTGGATTTGTCTCCGCCCAACATATTGTATCAAGACAATTTATTTTCATTATATGATCTTTTATTCTTTTATTCTTGTGGATGAGATTAGTTGGGATTTTACTGCATTTTACAGCTTATGTATTTATACGAGGCTTCCATATATTGGAGTATACTTCGTATGAATACAGCTGGCATGTCTACGTTCCTAGTCCTACGTATTTTGGGACTGGGGCGTTACATGTTTTTGTGGTGGCCCATGCAGGTCGACATAAATTGTTTGGTTACTTTGCCGTACCAAGCAAGCCTGCGTATAGGATTAGAAGTCTAGGATCTCATCCACATACTTGACCAATCCCTTGATTTTATCTACCGTTCGACTCATCAATTGCATCCTGCTTGCTTCCTTCCATCTCTATTCTTACCTTTCCTTCGTGCTTGCTAGAGATTGACCCTACAAGTTATATGTCCCAAACACCCTTAGTATAATTCTTTTAAGTTGGGTAGACTACCTTATGACCTAACAACCCCTTTGACTTAGAGACCGATATTAGCAAGCCTACTTAGATTCTAGAATTTAGAAAATCTTAACCCATCTAGTCAACCAAGCCTTGGTCCATAAGACCATAGAATGATGGTATAGGAATAAACAAGACTTAGATTCCTATGACTCTTAGACTATTCATATTTTGTTCCTTATTTCAATCTTAATCACTCGTGCCTATGTAATTACCATTTGATTAAATGATGCTAATATAGCCTAGTTTTTGCAAGCTTATTCCTTATCAAAGTTTGTTCATGACAATATGCTATTGAGTACTCGTAGCCTATTGTCTAATCAGAACCGGTGCATAATGGTCTGATCAACCAAGTGCACTTTGGTTCGCTTTTGTTTATTACTCTACGTGGATGGGAACATAATTGAACTTGGCCCTTACAATTCCACCCACGACTGCCTTGACAAATTCTTTTGAAATTATTCGATCGTCTTTGAATCACGTATTCGTATTCGATAACGCCTCCTTCGAACTCTATATTGCTTTCGTCTTCACCTATTTTAGGAGGACGGAAGCGTTGTGCTAGAAATTCCTCTAGCTTCCTATCGGCTATGACCATTCTCACTCGATATTGCTATAACTTCACCCTAAACTCCTCGTCCTTCTCCTCGACCCTACTATGACCCTCGTTCAATGATCTAGATCACTTCTTATGAAATGATCTTGTTGAGCCTTATTGATTGTACCCCATTAATACCCCTTGTCCTCTCACCCCCTACTAATTCTCAATTTCGAGGACGAAATTCTTTTAAGTTGGGTAGGATGTAAAACCCCTAAATTTCTACTATATTTTTTTCTATTTATTAATTAGCATGGATTTAAAATTTTTGTATTGTATGTCACGTAGTCGTATCGTACGTCGTATGCGAAATTTTCGTTTGCTCAACGAGGCGAATATGTGCGATACATATTTTTGAAAATATTATTTTTCTATTTTTGGAAGTTCAAAATAATATATTAAATAATTATTTTGTTATCGTTCCAATTATTTCCAAGTTTGTTATTTTGCTTATAAAGCCTTATATTTTTGCAATTATTAATAATAAATAATATTTTTATTTGTATGTTAGAAAGGCATAATTATAAGAACATCATTTGAGCATACATATATATTTATAATTATTTATTGGTTTATTTTAAATATTAATGGGATTTTCGAAATTAATATTATTCGTATTTTTGAAAAAAATATATTTTGTGGAATTATGATAGCAAATTAAATCTTTGATTAGATTTTTATTTAAATAGTTTAAATTTAAAGATAGACTTTTTAAATTAAGTTTAGAGTATCTAGTTTTAAATTGGATTTAATTTGAAATTGAGATTTGATCATGGATTTAAATAAATAGATGAATTATCTATTTTTGGGTTTAACAAATCCTAACCTTTATCTATTTGGGAATTCCCACATCCTATAAATAGGCAGGTACTCCTCCAACTTTTCATTATTCCACAAATTTCCACCATCCAAATAGTGCATGCCTCGTGTCCGTGTTCCACCATCAATTTCTTATTCCAATGTTATTACATTTACATCATCCCCACCGTGTCGGACACACCCCGACACAAATAAAATTTCTAACCCTATTCTACCTATGTCCTGGCCGAACCCCATCATCCACACACCCACAACCATCGAGCTAGCCAACACCAGCACAACCCGACTTCGACTCCACCACAGCAGCCCAGCCTACACCGCCTCGACTTCCGGCCACCACCAAACCGACACCACCTGCTGCCACCACCATCGCCGCAACCATCATCATCAACCCTACCATCGACCGGCCTCGACTGTCCCCGCAGACCACCCTCGCCGCAACCAAGCCGTCCTCCCGAACCCCTGCTGGCCAAGAACCTGGCCAGCACCTCCACCACAGCCAAACGCCGCCACCACCTCTCAAACCCAGAATTCCCAAATCCGTCACCGCCACCGCGGCCACTGCCGCGGCAGCCCGACACCACAGCCAACACCATCGAAACCCAAACAGAAGAAGAAAACCCTAACCCTAACCCGTACCTTCCTGGCCGCCGCCGCGTCTTCGCCGCGAACCGGCCCCACCGTCCTCCGCCTCAGCCGGACCCGCGCCGTGGCCGGACCGCCCCAGCAAACCCTCCTTCCGCCGACTGACCGCCAGTGCGTCGGCCGAACGCCGATCGCCGCCTCCATCGGGTCACCCAGCGCTGGCAGCTTCACCCTCCGGCTCGCCGGCAACCCTCGTCGCGCCGCCCCACCACGGCAAGCGACGGCGAACCCCCACCACCGCGTTCACCACGAACCGCCGCATCTTCCGTTCCCTTCTCCCTCCGCCGACCTTTACTCTTCTCCCCGACTTCCTCCGCCTCTCCCGTCCTCGATCTCCGTGCTCACCCGTCGTCCGCCCCCGAGAAACCCTCCTCCCGACTCCTCTTGGCCACCCGTTCGTCGCCGTCAGCTGCCTCCGCCTCCGCGCCCAGATCCCGGCCGCCCCTTTCGGCGCAGCGCCGCTCCCTCGCTTCTCCTTCCCTCTCCTCGTCGCCGTCCGACCGCCGAACGACCGCCCCCGCCGTTTCCCTTTCCCCGAGCCCGATCCCGCTCTCCATTTCCCTCTTTCCTCTTTCTCTCTTCCTCTCGATCTCTCTCTCTCTCTTCCGCTCTCTAACACTGGTGGTTGGTCTCCCGAGAGGAGAAACCACAGTGTTGTTTCGTTTTTGTTTTCATTTATTCATTATTATTATTATTATTATTATTATTATTATTATTATTATTATTATTATTATTATTATTATCATCATTATTATTATTATTTTAATTGTTTATTTTAAATGGTGTGTTTTGCATTTCATCATTATTATTATTATCCTTACTATTTTTCTTATTTAGTAGCTAATTTCAAATATAGCTTCTTATTATAAAAGAATTTCTAGTAATTTTGAATATTGTCTAAATAGTAAAATATAGTTTCTCCATCTATACAGCATATTTTACAAGTTTATAGTTAGCTAAAATACGATTTTTTTGGGAATTTTTGAAGTATTCACCTAAAGTATTTTTATCAAGTTAAAAATATTATTTTTCATTAAAAAGAATTTTTGGGATTTTTTGTAGTTAATTTAATTATTTTAACTAAAAAGACTATGTTACTTAATTATCTATTTCTATTATAAAAGATATGTAATATTTTGCAAAACCTATAAAAATAGAGTTTTGGCCAACAATTACTTCAAACTAGATTTTTGCCTTAAATATATTAATGTTTTCTAGATTTTAATATTTAATTAATAAAAATATAACTTTTATCTAAATGTCCTATTTTTACAAACTTAGAGTTTTTAGCATAAAATGATTTGTGATATTTTAAGTATTTACCTAACGACATATTTTGACTAATATATTTTTAAAGCGATGAATAGTTTTCAAAATTGTATATATTAATCTCTCTTGATTATTCTTCTACCCGCAACCAAGCCCATTATTCTTATTTCCTCGCCAAATTCAAGCCTACCTTATGTCCACCCTAACTAAATTGACCCTTCTGGACCCAATGGATCTGTCCGTGTCACCACCCGAGGTCCCCTTGTACAGTTGTTGTACCAAAGTTGCAGATCGTGCCATCTTGATCATCGCAGCACACCAGGCGTCCTACCAGGCAAGACACCTTGCCATTAGCTGTTTACTTATTTTTAGCTCATATTTCATGCATGTCTATTATTTTCTTTATAAACTGTGATACATGGCATAACTGTTCTTTTATATTCCCTGCTGTGTATTATTTTTCTTACAAATTAAACCTAGATTTAGGGGACCACCTCGTGTGTCGCATTCATTGGCCTTGACACGTTGTAAACACGAAGTTGTGTGTCGCATGTAGAACACGGAAGTGCGTGATTGGCTGGCCACCAGTACGTACAAGCCGTGCGATAGGAATAACCGCTAATAGAGGTTGCATGCTAGTTTGACTTAGCGGTTATAGAGGTTAATGTTGTGGATACAACATAATAGGCATTGGGCGGGGAGGACAATTCCTTAGCGTATGGGCTTCGATGTACTTCCCTTGTGACCCGGACTCTCCGCTGGAGATACGGGGTTGATGACACATGATTACCCATGCTCTTCCTGCTGGGGCCTCTGGTGCCCAAGAGGGGACTACGCCGATCCTATTCTGCCAGGGCTCATGCGCAGGAAGGATTGTTCTTAACAATATTTCACTTAGAACGGTAGGCTACCATATCCGTTAGGTACGAGTACTTTTGGTTTGGGTACTTGTATCTGACCGTGGCTTGGAACAATAACTTGTCGCGGATTAGTTCGTCACATCTTGTTCTTGTTTGATTGTAGGTGTGACTTACTACTTCGATGAGAAGGTATTGAACCTTGTTGGGGTCCGGATACCATATCGAATTCTTAGCATGGAAAGATATGTCGCCGTGAATTAGTTTACCATCTTCTGTCCTTGTTTGGTTGGGAGGATGGTACGCTCGTTCAGTAGGTGCGTATTGGACCATGTTATAAATTCGATTTACTTATTTATTGAGCAATATTTATTCAGTTTTTATGGCATGCTATGATGTGTCTTGTTACGTCCCTCTGAGGACCTGGTTGTCTTGCCAGGTGTGTGCTATTGTCTTTCGCAGGTGCTTTAGCTCTAGCCGTGGTCTTTGCTACTTCTTCGAGGATGATTGCATTTGGATCGTCTTCGCTTCGCTCGCCAAATTCATTTATTCTATCATGTACTTTCCTTATTTTGTTGGTAGTGGATTTGTCTCCGCCCAACATATTGTATCAAGACAATTTATTTTCATTATATGATCTTTTATTCTTTTATTCTTGTGGATGAGATTAGTTGGGATTTTACTGCATTTTACAGCTTATGTATTTATACGAGGCTTCCATATATTGGAGTATACTTCGTATGAATACAGCTGGCATGTCTACGTTCCAAGTCCTACGTATTTTGGGACTGGGGCGTTACAGGACTCATTCCCACTTTCTGTTCAAAGTAATTTCGAACTTTTGAAACTCATAAAGTTCGAAAAATTTGAAGGGGGTCTTGTAGGATATGGAAAATATGACACGCTGTCATTTTAAATCCATACGCTCAGTCAGAAGTCACACGCTCATGGCCATACGCTTATCAAAAGCCATACGCTCAATGGATATTTTATTATTTCTCAAAGTGTCAGCACAGCATATATTAAATGAGGAATGAATCTGATGTCTCGTCTTTTGTGCAAAGATAGTGGTCATGAAAAGAGCAACCGTCATTTAGGATTTTGAAGAGTTAGTTTTGTCTTTTACGAGGACAGCTCAGCAGATCATTAATGCAAAGGCCATCATTACTGTCAATTCTGACAGTCTGTCAGCCGTCATATCTGCAGTCACGACGCTCGAGAAAATCTTTTGACAGTTATTAGAAGATATGGCGTATCAAAGAAGATTGATGATAGCCATGTGGCCACTTCTCCAGTGAGCGTATGAAATCTATACGACTCCTTCTTCATCCAGTGAGCGTATGAAATCTATACGACTCCTTCTTCATCCAGTGAGCGTATGAAGTCTATACGACTCCTCCTTCATCCAGTGAGCGTATGAAGTCTATACGACTCCTTCTTTATCCAGTGAGCGTATAAGTCTATACGACTCCTTCCTCATCAAGTGAGCGTACGACTCTTGTTCAGTCAAGTGAGCGTATGAATTCCATACGACTCCTTGATGACCAAGTAAGCGTATTAGCTTTAGTCAGCGTATGACTCTTCCTCAAAGGCAGCGTATAGCAGCAGTAGTATCCAGAATGACTTTTCAATGTGCAGTCAACACACGTTCTCACGTGTCCTGCACTCAGTTACCCACTTCTTCAGAAGTTATGCAACGTGGCATCCATGCCACCAATTTCTCCTGAACATGCTCCACTACTTTCAACTGCACGCTAAGGTGTCTCCATCAGATTTTGCCACGCGTCCCTGCAGTTATGCACACGTCCAGTAACTGCCTGAGCGTATGCTTAAGGACAGTTATCCTGAACTCTATAAAAAAGAGTTTCTTCATCTTCATCAAGAACTACAATCATTGTCAGAGAGAACAGAGAGATTGCCCAGTTGCTGTCCAAGTTCTTCAAAGTTCGAGTGTTCTTCATCGCATCGTCCAAGGGATAAAGTAATCGTCTTCTAGATTAGATTCCTATAGTTGTAATTTTCTCAGATACAAAATAAATAAAGTGAATTTATTTATGGAAAACAGTCCCCATTGGGTTTGGCGAGGCGGTAAGCACCGTTTGAGTATACCGTCTCTATGATGAAAGGTCCTTCCCACTTGGGCTCGAACTTTCCTGGTGTCTTGTGGGTCAACACCATTGGTCTTCTGACTGCTAAAACCAGGTCGCCAACTTGGAAAGTCCTCTGTTTGACCTTCTTGTTGAAAGCCTGTGATATACGGGCTTGGTAGAGTTCGATATGTTGTTGAGCTAGGAGACGCTTTTCGTCAAGTGCCTCCAGTTCCCGCAGACGACGACGTTGATTGTCCTCTTCTGTGAGTTTGTTTGTGATTTCTACGCGAAGTGAGGGTATCTGTATCTCGAGAGGCAGTACCGCTTCACTCCCGTAGACCAGGAAGAATGGAGTGTTGCCTGTTGGGGTCCGTACCGTTGTGTGGTAGGCCCAAAGGCATTCGCCAAGCTTTTCGTCCCAGTCGCGTTTGTTGGATGACACGACCTTTTTGAGCAGCCTAACGATAGTTTTGTTGAATGCCTCAGCCAATCCATTTGCTGCCGGATTGTAGGCAGTTGAGGCCACATTCTGAATGCGATTCTTGTCACAGGACCTGCTGAAAATGTGGCTGATAAACTGAGGACCATTGTCATGGATGATCCGCCGGGGTACTCCGAAACGGTAAATGACATGGTGCTTGATAAAGCTGACTACCCTGGAGCTTTTTACTTCTGCCAGTGGGACTGCTTCCGCCTATTTGGAGAAGTAGTCGGTGATGGCCAGGATGAAACGGTGTCCTCTTGATGAAGGAGGGGTGATTGGTCCTATAATGTCCATGCCCCAGGCTTCGAAGGGCCAGGAGGCGACTGTAGGATGTAGTGGTTCCGATGGTGTATGTATGAAGTCTGCATGAAGTTGGCACGCGTGGCACTTCTTAGCATATTCAACAGCGTCGGCGGCCATGGTTGGCCAGTAGTAGCCCATACGTCACAGTCGATCTTGCAACTTAGGACCGGGTTGATGAGCTCCACAAGTTCCGTCATGAGCTTCTTTGTGAAACCCGTATTTTTTCAGTAATATTTTAGGAATTATATTTTTATCATTATTGTGGTTAAATAGAAATTGTCAAAAAAATAAATTTTTTGTTAAATTTGTGAAGTGTTATATTATTAAGTGTAAAATTATTTTTCAAAATATTTAACTAGGACTTTTGCTTGTTTGGCCCGGACCCGAAACCCGAATCCGGTTCGAAACCCTTTGAGACTAAAATTATTGTATTTTAATTGTAGAGTTTTAAAAAAAATATTCCAAGAGAATTATTCATAATTTTTCTAGGCCCAAAGCTATTTTTACCAAACTATTCAAACCCATATTCTTCCTGCCCATTTTCCCAAATGGCCAAAGCCCAAACCCTTTTATACAAACCCATTAAGAGTCACCTATCCATAACCCATAAACCAAGTTTTTCAATGGATATTATCCTTCAGGAAGAGAATGAAAAACCATTTTTTTAGCTTTAGGCTCAAGTCTCTGTTGAAAGCCTTTGGTTTTCCAAAACCGAAGTCTCTTCGGTTCCTTTCCGACCAAACCGTCGGCTTCCCGACTTCCTCCGCCGGCCGGTCATCAAGACATGGTGGCTTTTCCCCTTCTCTAATGGTAACCCCAACCCCTCTATTCCTATTTAAAGGCCACTTCTCCACTCTTCCCACACCATTCTTCTTTCCCCTCCTTCCAAATCCCTAGATCCCTCACCAAATTTCCGGCGATCCCCCGCTGGGCCGAGCCCCTGGCCGACCCGAGCTCCACCGCCCATCCCGGGCCACCCGACCGGCGCACCAGGCCGGCCATCCGCCGCCGAACCCGGCGCCCGACCCCGCGACCCGCTGACGCCAGCGTCCAACGCCGATCCCGAGGCCGCCGACCCCCTTCTCTGTCCCGATCCGCTTCCCGGTGCTGAACCGCGCGGCCCCGTGTGCTCTGTAGGTGTTTCGTTTTCGAGCCCATGACGTTTCCGATCCGAGTTCCACTTCGGATTTCCATTGTCGTTTGGGTAACCTCTAATCCAGTAGTTTTCCTATATTATACGTAGTCCATGATGAAATTCTGGTCCTACCAATTCCTTCGGGAATTTGGTTTTCCAATAACGTAACTATTACATTACTGTTTCCGCTTTTCTGCTGGTTTGGTTCTTTGATTGTTGGATTATCTGGACAGAACTTAGTTCTGTAGAATTCTCGGGATTTCCGAGAATTTCTCGGAAATGGTTATGTGTTTTCAATTCTCGGGTTTTCCGAGAAATTTTTGGGAATAAGTTGGAGTTTAAATTTACTACATATTTGGTATCCTGGACTTTGTTGGGTTTTCAGATTTGGCTCTGTGAGTTTTTGGGATATATTGTTAGCTTTAAAAATAAATAGTTCTGTGGTTTCCTATAAAGTTCAGGATTTCCGATATTGTTTCGGGTTTTCCAGTTTGGCTTCGAAAATTATTTCTGTGGATGGTTATATATATATATATATTTGGGGTTTGGGAGTTAATTTGCAGGAAAATGGAGCGTTTCCCAGTTTTTGGGTTGACCAAAAACAGAGGGAGTGCTGCCGAAATTTTTAGAAAATTATAAAAATGATTTTCAAATGATTTTCGGATAATATTATTTTTAAATAATATTTTTGGACGACGACCTTATTGGTCAATGGGCCCCAGTGCAATGCAAACGCACCGGTCTGTCCGGGCGTTGAGGCAATTAGCCTATATATGACGATTGGACCAAATTCTGAGACTCATAATAAATTATATTATTTATTTAATTTATTTAATTAATTTATTTAAATTCTAGGCAGTTTACAGGACTAACCAATTTCTTTCTTATTTTAATTCATGGGTTGTAAGGGCATAAGCCCAGTTCGTATTTAACTATCTGTGGGTTGTAATAACGTAGTATAGAATTTTACTTTTATTTGTGGTTGGCTAATTTGCGTAGCATAAATTAATATTTATTATTATTATTATTTTATAGAAATTTATGTTATTTCTTATTTAAAGAAAAATGTATTTTTATACATAATAATAAAAATACCAAGTTTTTCGAATAACTTAATAAATACAATTTTCCTGGAATTGAATATAAAATTGATTTTCCTTAATTATGACGCGCTAGTAAACGTGTTTTGATGTGTTAGTAATTAAAAGACTAAAATGGACTAGGAGACAATTTAGATATTGCAACTAGCTTAGTTAGCCATTGGCGACATGGTTTCTGAGACAGATTTCCGAATGTAGGATTTCGAGGAAGATCCTGACTTTCCATTCCGAAGTATCGACCCTTCCAGTCTGAACAAATTGAGGCAAGTACATTTATGTGGATTTACGATTATTTTAACAATCATTTCATTGCAATTTTAAACCACTGTTTACACGAACTCTTTCGAGAGTACTGATCGTACTGTTGGGGACTGGGGGAGTAGAGTAGTGGATATGACCAAATCCAAAATTAGGATAACTGACTATATTAGCTTTCCCCTCTTCACACGGGGACAAGCCATACCGTATCGCTAGGATACTACTGTAACCCAATCCGGTCATATTCATTACCTATTCACATCACTTTACTGTATTTTAAAACTGTTTCATCTTTAAAAAAAAACTGTTTAAAAGTGCATGATATTAATTGTCATTTTAATTGTTAAAATTTGCATAAATTGTACTTTGCTCCCTCCTGACTGGAGACAACATTTTAGGTATTACTGAGGACCTGGAGATGATGATCAATAGCTATTATGATCCTGACTTGTACCCGGCGGTACTTCCAGCTGATGAGGATGTTGTGGCGTCTCCATAGATGCTACTTTTATTGAGAGTTTATTAGTTTCTTGTTATTTCAAGTTATGAAACTTTGTAACAGAACAAATTTTAAATTATCGTTTAAATAAATGTTGTGGAAAATTTAGTTTCAAATGTTGTTGATCACCTGCATATGGATTACAGCTTACTGCCGCCGTCTCATCAACGGTGCAGGCTGGACATGATCCGATTCGACCCAAGTATTTGAGGACCGGGTCGTGACATATTTTTAGTGGTGGCCCATGCAGGTCGATCAATCAACAACTTAGGAAAACCTAGGAAACATTTAGAAACATTAGAACATTAATTTACCACAACATAGGACCAAAATATATTACAATTAAATATTTTTGTTTGACTATAGATAGGCTACCTTGCTTATGTTTATATCCTAAACCTTCCAGAGAATGGCCACTGACAAAACCAACCCTGCTGGCGATGGGATGTCAACACCTGATCAAACCCCACCGCCCCAACCAAGTCCGGGTTTTACACCCCATCCGTTGAATACGCCTCGTGGGTTGTTTGCTGCTTCAACGGTGGACCCATCATCTTCCCAGACGGAGATGCAACCTCCTGTGGTTACGCCCACTCCAGCTGCCCCACCGGTGCCTGTGGACCCCACTGACCTCATAGGTCTACTAAGAGGAGTGCTAGAAGCCCAGAGAACTCAAGCTGAAGCTCATCGCGAGCAGACGGCCATTATGAGAGAAGGCATGGAGAACGCCCATAGCGTGGCAATGGCTGCATTGGAAAGAGGAGAAGCAGCTCAACAAGAACCAAGGCCTGCCAAGGTAAACATAAATTTAAGGATTAATTTATATAATAATAAGGCCATTTAATTAATGGAAATCATATTGCCAAGGTGGGCGATATTGAGAGCTTTAAGAAGCAGAACCCTCGACCTTTCAAGGGAACCGAGGGAATTGTCTATGCTGATGAATGGCTCGACAATATGGAGCGTCTCCTGAGCGTCGCTCGACTTCCGGAAGACCTCAAGGCTGAAGCAGTGGGACTTCAACTGCAGAATGTAGCAAGCACCTGGTATCGGAATGAACCCCGACTCCAGGATAGGCAAGTTGACTGGGACACCTTTAAGAGGTTGTTCCGGAGGAAGTTCTTCCCAACTTCAGAGTTGCGGGAGATGGAGCGACAATTCCAGAACCTGTAGCAGGACAACATGACTGTGGAAGAGTCTGCTGCTGAATTCGGCCAGCTCAGCCGATTTGCCAAGAACCTGGTAGCTGATCCTAACGATCGTGCTGAAAGGTTCAGATATGGACTAAGAGAAGAGATCCGCACCCATGTGATCTCAGGCGGTGCCAAGACTTATGAAAAGATCCTGGAGCGAGCTCAAGACATAGAGAAGAGCCAACCTGCCCGCTCGAAGAGAGATTATTCTGGAACTAACAACTTCCAGGGTAATCAGAAGAAGCCCAACAACAACAATAACAACAGCAACAACAACAACCGTCCTCCCTACCAGCAGGCAAGGAATAATGACAAGGCGCCTCAGAGGCAGATTCCCACTGCGACTTTTGCAAGAGGCCGGGACATCTGGCGAACATCTGCAGGAAGAGACTAGGGCACTGCCTAGTCTGTGGGTCTTCCACCCATCAAGTGAGGGACTACCCTCTGTCGACTAACCGAACTGGAGCAACTCCGCAGAAAGGACCTCTGCCCACTCAGCAACAATAATTTGGGCAGCATCAACAGAAGACGGGGCGAGCTTTTGCCCTGACAACAGAGGAACCAGAGCCAGCTCAGGAACCTGTAGCGGATGTCATATCAGTTTCTATCTATGTGCATTCCTACCCTGCCTTAGCTTTATTTGATTCGGGAGCATCTCATAGTTTCATAGCCACCAAATTCATATCTGCACACCATATAGTTACTGGCTTTAGCAAGAAGATCTGTAGAGTTATGACTGGAGGAGGACCCCTACCTATCACTGAAATCTGTGAATGCCCTATCACTATAGCTGGCCATAACTTTATAGCACCTATGCTTGTCATGCCCTTACCTAACTACGATATAGTCCTAGGGATGGACTGGTTAAGTAAGCAGCATGCGCTGATAGACTGTCATCGAGGATGTGTAGTCTTCAGTCCACCTGGAGAACCGGAGTTTGAAATATCTCGAACTCCGGAGGAGATGGAATGTGTTACCTATACCTCTATCACTGAAGAATCCAGACCTCCGCACCCTATCATAGCAGAATTTATGGATGTTTTCCCTGATAGTCTTCCAGGGTTACCCCCAGACCGAGACTTGGAGTTCGCCATTGACCTAGTCCCCGGTTCTTCCCCTATTTCTAAGGGATGCTACAGAGTCAACCCGAAGGAGGCCAAGGAGATGAAAGATCAGATCAATGAACTGAAGGCTCTGGGATTCATTCGAGACGGAGCTTCACCCTGGGGAGCGCCTGTCTTGTTTGTTCCCAAGAAGGACAGAACTGTGAGGATGTGCATCGACTACCGGGCGCTGAACAATATCACAATCAAGAACAAGTACCCTTTGCCCCGGATCGATGACTTGTTTGACCAACTCAGTGGAGCCAAGGTGTTTTCCAAGATAGACCTCAGATCTGGCTATCATCAGATCAAGGTCAGGAAGGAAGATATTCCCAAGACGGCGTTCAACACCAAGTATGGGCAGTTTGAATTCTTGGTCATGCCGTTTTGACTGACAAATGCTCCGGCTGTATTCATGAACCTTATGAACAAGGTTTTCCATGAATACTTAGATCAATTTGTTGTTGTCTTTATTGATGACATTTTGATCTATTCAAAGACTGAAGAGGAGCATGAGGAGCACCTCATAAAGGTTCTGGGAACTTTGAGGAAAGAGAAGTTATATGATAAGCTATCAAAATGTGAATTCTTTCTAGACAAGGTGGATTTTCTTGGCCATGTTGTCACAGGAGAAGGAATTTTGGTGGATCCTAAGAAGATAGCTGCTGTGGAGAAGTGGTCTACCCCAAGCTCAGTTGCTGAAATCAGAAGTTTCCTGGGCTTGGCTGGCTACTACCGAAAGTTTGTGAAGGATTTTACTAGAATTGTCGAACCAATGACGAAGCTGACTCGGAAGAATGAAGAGTTCATCTGGACGAAAGATTGTCAGGCTGCATTCGAGGAGCTGAAGAAAAGGCTTACCACTGCACGAATCCTTGCGCTACCCGCAGGATCCGGTGGTTTCACAATCTATAGTGATGCTTCTGGAAAAGGACTAGGATGTGTTCTTCAACAGAATAGGAAAGTGATTGCTTACGCATCTAGGCAATTACGGAACCATGAGAAGAATTATCCCACACATGACCTGGAGCTGGCAGCAGTTATCTTTGCGTTGAAGCTATGGAAGCACTATCTGTATGAAGAGAGAGTGGAGATATACACAGACCACAAAAGTCTGAAGTATGTTTTCACTCAGAAAGAGTTGAACATGAGGCAAAGAAGATGGCTGGAGCTAATGAAGGACTTTGACATCGACCTGCAATACCACCCGGGTAAGGCTAATGTGGTCGCTGATGCACTTAGTCGATACCCAGTGGCGATGTTCTTGACCAAGGAGCGGCATCTGCTAGAAGACATCGAGAAGCTTGGATTAGAGATCATATTGCCTGGAGAAAGAAGGATGGAGCTGGATGCTGATTCAGTACTGATGAAGTTGCAAGTGAGCTCGTATCTGATGGACAAGATCAAGGAGACTCAGTTTCAAGACGAGGCACTTTGCAAACTGAGAGACCAAGTGTTGGCAGGAACACTTGAGGGTTTCTCAATCGCCAGTGATGGAACTTTGAAGAATGGTGCGAGGCTTTGTGTACCATCTGGCAAACTGAAGAACGAGCTGATGAAGGAAGCGCACCAGTCGCAGTATTCTATACATCCTGGAGCTAATAAGATATATCGGGATATGCGCACTATTGTTTGGTGGTATGGAATGAAGAAAGATGTGTCCAGATTTATGGCGAGATGTTTGATCTGTCAGCAAGTGAAGGCCAGTAGATCGAGACCTGCAGGACTTCTACAATCGCTGGATATTCCGGAGTGGAAGTGGGAGCACATCACAATGGATTTCGTGTCAGGTTTGCCTCGTTCCCAAGGAGGGAAGGATGCCATCTGGGTTATAGTGGACCGACTAACCAAGTCAGCTCACTTTATCCCCTTCAAGGTTGGTTTATCCACCGAGAAGTTAGCGGCACTATACATGCGACACATCTACCGGATTCATGGAGTACCGGTAAGCATTGTATCTGACCGAGACACTCGTTTTACCTCTCACTTTTGGAAAAGTTTGTATGACAGCCTGGGGACACAGTTAAAGTTCAACACTGCTTATCACCCCCAGACAGATGGTCAATCAGAGAGGACGATTCAGACACTGGAGGATATGCTGAGATCGTGTGCCTTGGAGTTCAGAGGATCGTGGGAAGACCATTTGCACTTGGTAGAGTTTTCTTATAATAACAGCTACCAAGCCAGCATTGGTATAACCCCATTTGAGGCTCTGTATGGACGTCGTTGCCGTACACCTTTGGCATGGGATGACGTAGGAGAAAGAGTACTGCTGGGTCCAGAGATGGTGACCGACGTAGCAGAGAAGGTGAAGATAATCAGAGACAAGCTCAGAATTGCTCAAGACAGACAGAAGCATTGGGCAGACAGCAGTCGTCGACCACTACAGTTCGAAGAAGGAGATAAAGTCTTTGTGAAGATTTCTCCTACCAGAGGAATAATTAGATTTGGCAGAGCGGGAAGCTGAGTCCCAGGTACATTGGACCATTTGAAGTTCTGAGCCGGATTGGAGAAGTGGCTTATAGGTTAGCTCTACCAGCTAATCTAGAGGGCGTGCACAATATCTTCCATGTCTCACAGCTTAGAGGCTACGTTCCTGATGAGAATCACATTTTAGACCACTCAGAGCTGGAGATTGGACCGAGCCTCACTATGCCTGAGAAGCCAGTGGCGATTCTAGACCGAGGTGAGAAGAGGACCAGGACCTCGGTGACTCCGATAGTTCGGGTAATGTGGAGGCATGATTCCTCAGGCGAGTCTACCTGGGAGCGAGAAGATGAGATGCGGAAGAAATATCCATATTTGTTTGAGACCTGAGGTAATTTCTAACCCAACTCTTTAAATTTCGAGGACGAAATTTCTTAAGGAGGGAATGTTGTGAAACCCGTATTTTTTCAGTAATATTTTAGGAATTATATTTTTATCATTATTGTCGTTAAATAGAAATTGTCAAAAAAATAATTTTTTTGTTAAATTTGTGAAGTGTTATATTATTAAGTGTAAAATTATTTTTCAAAATATTTAACTAGGACTTTTGCTTGTTTGGCCCGGACCCGAAACCCGAATCCGGATTGAAACCCTTTGAGACTAAAATTATTGTATTTTAATTGTAGAGTTTTAAAAAAAAAATATTCCAAGAGAATTATTCATAATTTTTCTAGGCCCAAAGCTATTTTTACCAAACTATTAAAACCCATATTCTTCCTGCCCATTTTCCCAAATGCCCAAAGCCCAAACCCTTTTATACAAACCCATTAAGAGTCACCTATCCATAACCCATAAACCAAGTTTTTCAATGGATATTATCCTTCAGGAAGAGAATGAAAAACCATTTTTTTAGCTTTTGGCTCAAGTCTCTGTTGAAAGCCTTTGGTTTTCCAAAACCGAAGTCTCTTCGGTTCCTTTCCGACCAAACCGTCGGCTTCCCGACTTCCTCCGCTGGCTGATCATCAAGACATGGTAGCTTTTTCCCTTCTCTAATGGTAACCCCAACCCCTCTATTCCTATTTAAAGGCTACTTCTCCACTCTTCCCACACCATTCTTCTTTCCCCTCCTTCCAAATCCCTAGATCCCTCACCAAATTTCCGGCGATCCCCCGCTGGGCCGAGCCCCTGGCCGACCCGAGCTCCACCGCCCATCCCGGGCCACCCGACCGACGCACCAGGCCGGCCATCCGCCGTCGAACCCGGCGCCCGACCCCGCGACCCGCTGACGCCAGCGCCCAACGCCGATCCTGAGGCCGCCGACCCCCTTCTCTGTCCCGATCCGCTTCCCGGTGCTGAACCGCGCGACCCCGTGTGCTCTTTCGGTGTTTCGTTTTTGAGCCCGTGACGTTTCCGATCCGAGTTCCACTTCGGATTTCCATTGTCGTTTGGGTAACCTCTAATCCAGTAGTTTTCCTATATTATACGTAGTCCATGATGAAATTCTGGTCCTACCAATTCCTTCGGGAATTTGGTTTTCCAATAACGTAACTATTATATTACTGTTTCCGCTTTTCTGCTGGTTTGGTTCTTTGATTGTTGGATTATCTGGACAGAACTTAGTTCTGTAGAATTCTCGGGATTTTCGAGAATTTCTCGGAAATGGTTCTGTGTTTTCAATTCTCGGGTTTTCCGAGAAATTTTCGGGAATAAGTTGGAGTTTAAATTTACTACATATTTGGTATCCTGGACTTTGTTGGGTTTTCAGATTTGGCTCTGTGAGTTTTTGGGATATATTGTTAGCTTTAAAAATAAATAGTTCTGTGGTTTCCTATAAAGTTCGGGATTTCCGATATTGTTTCGGGTTTTCCAGTTTGGCTTCGGAAATTATTTCTGTGGATGGTTATATATATATATTTGGGGTTTGGGAGTTAATTTGCAGGAAAACGGAGCGTTTCCCAGTTTTTGGGTTGACCAAAAACAGAGGGAGTGCTGCCGAAATTTTTAGAAAATTATAAAAATAATTTTCAAATGATTTTCGGATAATATTATTTTTAAATAATATTTTTGGGCGACGACCTTATTGGTCAATGGGCCCCAGTGAAATGCAAACGCACCGGTCTGTCCGGGCGTTGAGGCAATTAGCCTATATATGACGATTGGACCAAATTCTGAGACTCATAATAAATTATATTATTTATTTAATTTATTAAATTTATTTATTTAAATTCTAGGCAGTTTACAGGACTAACCAATTTCTTTCTTATTTTAATTCATGGGTTGTAAGGGCATAAGCCCAGTTCGTATTTAACTATCTGTGGGTTGTAATAACGTAGTATAGAAATTTACTTTTATTTGTGGTTGGCTAATTTGCGTAGCATAAATTAATATTTATTATTATTATTATTTTATAGAAATTCATGTTATTTCTCATTTAAAGAAAAATGTATTTTTATACATAATAATAAAAATACCAAGTTTTCCGAATAACTTAATAAATACAATTTTCCTGGAATTGAATATAAAATTGATTTTCCTTAATTATGACGCGCTAGTAAACGTGTTTTGATGTGTTAGTAATTAAAAGACTAAAATGGACTAGGAGACAATTTAGATATTGCAACTAGCTTAGTTAGCCATTGGCGACATGGTTTCTGAGACAGATTTCCGAATGTAGGATTTCGAGGAAGATCCTGACTTTCCATTCCGAAGTATCGACCCTTCCAGTCTGAACAAATTGAGGCAAGTACATTTATGTGGATTTACGATTATTTTAACAATCATTTCATTGCAATTTTAAACCACTGTTTACACGAACTCTTTCGAGAGTACTGATCGTACTATTGGGGACTGGGGGAGTAGAGTAGTGGATATGACCAAATCCAAAATTAGGATAACTGACTGTATTAGCTTTCCCCTCTTCACACGGGGACAAGCCATACCGTATCGCTAGGATACTACTGTAACCCAATCCGGTCATATTCATTACCTATTCACATCACTTTACTGTATTTCAAAACTGTTTCATCTTTAAAAAAACTGTTTAAAAGTGCATGATATTAATTGTCATTTTAATTGTTAAAATTTGCATAAATTGTACTTTGCTCCCTCCTGACTGGAGACAACATTTTAGGTATTACTGAGGACCTGGAGATGATAATCAATAGCTATTATGATCCTGACTTGTACCCGACGGTACTTCCAACTGATGAGGATGTTGTGGCATCTCCATAGATGCTACTTTTATTGAGAGTTTATTAGTTTCTTGTTATTTCAAGTTATGAAACTTTGTAACAGAACAAATTTTAAATTATCGTTTAAATAAATATTGTGGAAAATTTAGTTTCAAATGTTGTTGATCACCTGCATATGGATTACAGCTTACTGCCGCCGTCTCATCAACGGTGCAGGCTGGGCATGATCCGATTCGACCCAAGTATTTGGGGACCGGGTCGTGACATTCTTGGAGAGCTTCGGCTGCTTCTTCGTTGTACAGGCATCGAAGGAGGAGCCCATCGAAGGAGCGTCGGTATAGTGTTTTGGTAGCTGTATCATAGTAAAACCGGAGGGAGCGTCTCCTGACTGAGACAGCTTCCTTCGAATCCTCTGGAAGGATTCCGTAGACAGCGAAGTCGATGAACGGGAACCTTCAGTCTCGGATATTAACACCAGTGTTTGTCGGCATGGCGTGAGCCACCCGCAAGCATAGGTTGTTTCTGGGATAAATCAGGTCTCGGCCAGTCACCGTGACATAATGTTGAGTCCCAAGGGGCGCTGCCAATGAGGCTGCGAGGCCAGCCAGAGCATCGGCCTCCAAGTTTCGTAAACGGGGGACATGTTCAATAAAGAACCCGGTGAAGGTTGAAATGATGTTCAACGCGACTTCATGATAAGGGATTAAATCTTCATGGCGAACCTCGTATTATCCCCGAACCTGGTTTACGACGAGTTTTGAGTCGCCGTAGGCTTCCAGATGGTCAACCCCCAGCTGTTGTGCGAGCTGTAGTCCCATGACGAGCGCGTTGTACTCGGCAACGTTGTTGGAGCACGGCTTCGAAAGAGAGTACGCACGCTGGATGACCAGTTGATCAGGGGAGACTAAGACTACCCCCACTCCTGCGATGATTTGGCCTTTGGGGCCCGTTCTCGAAGCGCCGTCGAAGAACATCCGCCAAATGGAGCTTCCTTCGGTGACGTTGGATTCTTAGACCTCATCCGGGATATCTTCATAGAGTTTTAAGGATTCTGGGATGGGGTGTGCAGCTAAAAAGTCAGCCAGAGCTTGACCCTTGACAGCTTTTTGTGGAACAAACACCATGTTGTACGGTGTTAGCAGGATCGCCCATGTAGCCAGCCGGGAGTTTAATGATCCTGGCTTCGTCATGAGGACTCTGAGTGGATTGACTCGGGAGATGACATGAATTGTCTGACCTGAGACATAATGACGAGTCTTCTGGATGGCAAACACCAAAGCCAAGCACTCCTTTTCAACGGGGTTGTACCGGTGTTCGGCCCCGATGAGTGTTCGACTGAGGTAGTAGATTGCTTGCTCGTAGCCTGCGTCGCTATTTTGAGCGAGCAGAGCACCAAGGGAATGATCCATGGCACGGACGTAGAGGAGGAATGGTTTGCCGGCGACAGGTGCCACTAGGACTGGCGGGCTTGTCAAGTAAGCCTTGATGTCGTCGAAAGCCTTTTGGCACTCTTCTGTCCAGACGTAAGAGACTCCCTTCTTCATGAGCTGAGTAAAGGGTTGACATCTACCGGAGAGGTTTGCTATGAACCTCCGGATATATGCCAGACGTCCCTGTAGGCCCCGAAGTTCTTGAAGGTTCTTCGGAGGGTCCATGTTGAGGATGGCTTTGGTCTTCTCGGGATCAACATGAATGCCTTTCGCCGTGATGACAAAGCCCAAGAATTTACCGCTAGAAACCCCCAGAAAGGATTTAGCTGGGTTCATTTTGAGTTGATGTGTCCGCATGAGATCGAAGACCGTCTTCAGATCCTGTAGGTGATCTCCTTTGAGGCGGCTCTTTACTGCGATGTCGTCAACATAGCATTCGACTGTCTTGCGAAGTTGTTGACGGAAGATGGTGCTCATAGCTCGCTGGTATATCGTACCGACGTTCTTCAAGCCGAAGGGCATTACTGTGTAGCAGAAAACACCCTTTGGAGTCCTGAATGACGTGTGTTTCACGTCATCGGGGAACATCTTGATTTGATTGTAGCCTGAATACCCGTCCATGAAGGACATGCGCTCAAAGCCACATGTGTTGTCGATCATCACATCAGTAATTGGAAGCGGGAATTTGTCCTTCGGGCAAGCAGAGTTGAGGTCCCTGAAGTCGATACAGACTCGTATCTTCCCGTTCTTCTTGGTGACAGGAACGACGTTGGCTACCCAATCCGGGTGTTGTTCCTCGCGGATGAAGCCGCTGGTCAAGAGTTTGTCTACCTCCTGATCGATGGCATTCATGATGTCCGGACGGAAGCGTCGCTGTTGTTGTTTGATAGGTTTGGCATCAGGTAAGATGTTCAACCTATGCATTGCGATCTGTGGATCGAATCTCGGCATGTCTTCATAGCTCCAGGCGAATACGTCGATATACTCTTTAGCCAGTTGGATTAAAGATTCGCGATCTTCTCCTTCCAGGCTTTTACTGATGAAGATGGGTTTAGAAGAAGACCCATCCCCGAGGTCGATCTGCTCGACTTCGTCTTCGGTGGGAGGTTCACGTAACTCAAAATGAGATTCCTATTGTTCTCCTAGGCGTTGAGCCCAGGGTTCTTCTTCGAAGGGTTCCGGCGCTTGGTCTTCGCCTTCACCTTTTTGAGGTTGTGCTGACGTCATGTTAGCTGACAGCACTTTCCTGAAGACTGATCCGATACTGGTATCGGAATCCCAAGTCGATGCTTCGGACGAGTGGAAATGTTCTACGTCTTCTTCATCTGAACTCTCTGGGGTTGATGGCGGCGTGACATAGCCTAACCCCCGTCAAGTCCGATTATAATAGTCATGTGGCTTTCCATTGGGCATCGAAAGCCGGACAGGGAGATGCCGACCCTTGCCGTAGTTTAAGCCTTTGTTGCTTTTCAGGTCGTAGCCCATCTTTTGGATGATGTGCTTTGCCGTATCCGTGTACCGATAGACTTGTACTCTGTCGGTATCAGGTTCAGGCTCGATTGACGGGAGGTCCTGATGACGCTCGATTTTGCCCGAGATGATGGTGCCTTGGTCTCGGCTCCGTGGAGGGACTATGAAGACTCCTTGCGACGGGACTACTCGATTATGATGGACGGTCGTTATTTGTGTTTGTAACGACCGTAGAGCGTTATCTAATGCATATATGGCATTCCAGTGTAGAAGACAAGAATAATTAAAAGACACTCTATTATTGATAAAATACGAGATCTTATCCCGTGGGATTACATTGTCAAAGGAGGGTGCCTCTACGTCAGCCGAGATATATTCACCAAGCTCCTCGTCTGTAAGAACTGGGGGCGGACTAGGAGAGTCCACCACAGCTTTGATTCTGGAGTCTGAGAGGGTTATATGAGCCTTCTCTGACACCTTGGATTGCGGCGGCTTGCCCTTGAGACGCACCTTGAGAGGCGCCTCAGCTGTGCCTCCGGTGAGTGGTGCCTTCCCTTGTAATTTTGCCACCAGGGGAGCCGATGTTTGAGGCGGCTTTCCCTTGAGGCGTATCTTCAGGGGTGCTTCGCGAGCCGGCGCTTTCCCTAATAGCTTGATGCTCATTGGAGGCACCTTCTGGGGTGGTTTCCCTTCAGTCGAATTTTCATAGGGGCGTCGGGAGTCGTCTCAGGCTCCATATCCGGCTCTGTTTCCGTCTCTGCCTCATCGTCAGCGTCGTTGGCTTCCTCCTCGTCAATGGGCTTGTACAAGTCAGAATCGGTGAAGTAGGCCTCAATCCCTTTGAAAGGATCGATGTCTGCAAACTCCGTCCGGATGACGCCATTAGTGGATACATACTTCATGCACTGGTGGAGCGTGGAGGGCACCATCATGTACTCAAGTAGCCATGGTCGACCAAGCAGGATGTTGTAGTTGACCTCGGCATCTACCACATAACAAGTCACCTCAGTTTTGAGGCTGCCAATGTGACACTTCAGTCAGATCTTGCCCAGTGGCTCGCTCTTGCTAGCGTTGAAGCCACTGATGGTTGTTTGGAGGGCGCCAGCCGGTACATCGGGATCCCCAGCTTGGATAGCAGAGCCTTCGGGATGATGCTTAAAGAAGACCCAGAATCGATCTGAATCTGGCTCACCTTGACCGAGCCAATGTACGCGGTATAATAAAGCGGTCGGTTATGTCGGTGATGCTTGAGCAGCATGTCTTGTTGGGTGAAAGTTATGTTTGGAATAACTTCATCCGCATAATGACAGTGCGCACAAGTAGTTGGGAGGTCTTCAGGCTGCTTGACCTGGCTGAGAAAGGATTCAGCGTCCTTCAGAGCTTCGCAGAGAGCTTCTCGGGAGTCTTTAGAAAGACGCAGGAGCTTGAACAAGGACAGGCGCGCAGGTGTACTGGCTAGTTGGGCCAGAATGTCGAAGTTGTGAGGCTTGAACAGCCCCGAAGCATTCTCCTTCCGTAGAGGTCTGTCAAAACGGGCCTCCACCTGCTTCTGCTTATTGGCTGCTGAGGGCTTAGATGGACCCTCCTCAGGGATGGTGCTAGGAGGCACCACCTCGGCGGCGGCTTCGTCGGACTGGGAGTTCTGTTGTGCACGTGTTTGCACTGGAAGTGCCTCTTCTGTTGAAGAAGAGACGGTGCGGCAAGACTTGATCTTCCTGTCTTTTGATTTGGAGGTAGGGCGTACCTCCGATTGAGTCACCTCGGGGACGAGGTCGGGGTGAACCCAGAGGACCTCTCCTTGAGATGTGGTGAGCGGGGTGAGTCCACTCACATTGTCACGGGTAGGTGGTAAGTTTACCACCTCCATTGTCGCCTTAGGGATGGGGACGACGCCATCTTGTGTGGTAGTTGGCGGCAAGGTGCCGAACTGGAGCGAAACCACATTGGCTGACACCGTCTTCTCTTCATAGTCGACGGAGATTACATCCGCATTGATCATGTGCTGAATGTATTTTTTAAGGACGTAGCAGTCCTTGGTCGGGTGTCCGACAAACCGATGGTAGTGACAGTACCTCGGGTTGTCCACTTTCCCGACTTTATCGGGCCGCTTTGGGTCCGGTAGCTTGATCTTGTCACCCTGCTTCAGTATCTCGAAAATTTGCAGGGTATCATCATCATTGAAGAATAAACCTCCTTGGGTCTCGGTGCCAGTGGAGGCTTCTGAGTAGGCGCAGATGCGCCTTTCGAGGTATTAACAGTCAGTGCCTGTTTCCCTTTTGCTTCTCATCCGGAGCTGTTGGCTGCGGACTTTTTCCCCTTATCGTCAAAGGCGGGAAAGCTGACACCCAGAAGGCGTGCATTGGCCGTCTTCTTTTCTACAGCTTCAGCTTCGATGATCAGGGAGCTCAAGTCAGGAGGAGGAGTAGAGTTGAGCCAGAGCTTGACTGCAGGCAACATGTTCATGCTGCAAGCGGAGAGGAGCGCATGTTCTGGCATACCAGGAGGTAGCCTGAAGCAGGCCTATCGGAAGCGTTCGATGAACACCAGAACCGTTTCCTTTTCCTTCTGGCGTACCTCTATGAGAGACGCCATCGTCATGTCTTTCTCGCCGTCGTAGAAGCGGTTGAGGAAGAGGCGCGTCAGGTCGTCGAAGGACGATATGGAATTGTCGGGGAGACTGCAGTACCAGTCATACGCCACCCCTTTCAGGGCCCCGACAAAGATACTGGTGAGGAGCACGTCCTCCTTTGGAAGATGCCCTGTCTGTGACTGGAAGTACGTCAGGTACCGTCGCGGAGAGTCCTTCCCGTCGTATGGGGTGAGTGTTTATGGTTTATACTTTGGGGGATAAACCACCTTGTTCCACTCGAGGGGATAAGGCTGGAGAATGCCCATCTTCTGGCGTTCCTCTTGCCTGTTCTTGGATTCGAAGCGTTCCCGCAGGTCTTTGATCATCTCGACCACATCCTCCATAGAACTAGGAGTCGGGAAAGGAGGTACCATCTGGATTGGAGCGTTTGAGGGCTCCGAGGTGCTTCTGTATCTGAGGGCGCCCGTTGGAGGGGCACACTTGACTCCCCATTAGCTCCTAGGTCAGGACCAGTTGAAGGTGTCCTGATCAAGGCTGACCGCATCTCAAACACTGCTTGAGTCAGTGCTTGCATAGTGGCAGAGAAGGTTTTGAGTCCTCCCTCCAATGAGTCTATGCACTGGACTATGTCCTGTGATGGCGCATCAGACTCGACATCATCCCCAGCCATATATACTGTCCTAACGCGGCCACGAGTGGATGGATTGGTTGAGGCTTCGCTCTCGGCCTCACTTTCATGTGGGAGAGTCACTTCTCCTGGTGTTTGGCAACCCCCAGCCACATTCTGGAGTTCATCTTCGATAGGCGCATCTGCGAGGGTGTGAATGCCCTCAGCTCCGTCTTGAAGGGCCCCTTCGTTTCCAGGACTACCCCCGGCGGTATCCTGGAGGACATCCTCCTTTTGAGGGGCTTCAGGGAAACTAGCCTCGTCTTGATGATGAAGATCCGCCGCAGCTGTGCTTTGGACATCTTCATCTTCGGAAGGAGGCTCAACAAGGGTCAGGCTACCCCCAGCTTCCTCCACGGACTTCTTTCTCGACCGGGTGCCTTCAAACACTCCAGAGGTCGAGACAGCTGCCTTGGCTTTCCTCGGCTGGCTTTTGGATGAAGACGAGGAATTGGCAGTCGTCTTCCGTACTGATGAGGAGTTGGAGATCACGTTGCATGAAGCAACCTTTGGCTCCTCTTGTGCTGACACCTTTGTCCCAAGGCGACGTCGGAGAGGTGTCGATGATTGTAGCCGTTGGAAGACTGATTGCCTTGGTGGTACTGTCGCCTTGCCACAGCAGTTGATCGTGACCACCGCACAAGTATGCCCCGTGAGAGGCGCATTGTGCTCGTTGGTCGACTCTCCTGACCGGCGCTTGTGAGTGATCACGTGGCGCAGGTCGTTGGAGGAGAGAAGTGCCTTCACACCCCTTTCAGACGAATGGTAAGGCCAAACGCCGGGGTGGTCAGGTGAGTGTTGCGCCCCCTGATCTAATACTAAGCAGGCATCACGATCAGTAGTGGGGGAACCACAACAATTGAAGTAACTTGAACGAACCTCGAACGCACAACCAGAGGAGGCGCGGGAGTTTAAGACCACTGAGTTTGCCTCACTCGACTTGGTTATGCACGCAGTAGATGCACCCAAACGAGATGAGGACATTGAAGTCCGACTCGTTGTTGGTACAGAAGCACCTGAGTCAACCTTGTACAGCTTGCCATCAGCAGCGCGCGTGATTGTAAGCGCGTGCCTCTGGCCTGCTGGTGGCATGGCACGTTTATGGCGCATGGCCCGTGCCGCCTTGGATTTCTTCGTACAAGCCCGTTGGGGCACATAGTACTCAGCATCCAAATTCTCCTCGCCATTACAGTGAGTGAGTCTGTCAAAGACAGAGGCTTTTTGTGGCACATCAGAGGTGATGCACGGGGCATTGGCTGCACCCCTGCTCCGTCGACGCATCTTCCTCGCCTGAGAGGGAGATAGCTGGAGAACGTGGTCGGCCGCACGCTTCTCCAAGAGATGCACTGCATCAGCGGGTACACCTTGGTTGCTGAGAACGTCAGCAGGAATGGAAGGTTGGATTGCTGCATCCCCTTCAGTGGTGGTGCCCGAGGCGTCGACCTTGCGCACCCAGGCTGCACGGGTCTTCTTCGACTTTGGCAGCCGCTTCGAAGGACTCGCACTTCCTTCAGAAATGAACTCCTCGTACGCCTGTTGATTGAGGCGCACGACCAGCGTCTTGTGGGAGGAGCCCACCTTCACGTCGTCGGCCTGTGACACGACTTTCTCGAAGGGGGAGAAAGAAGTCCCCAGCAGAGTCGCCAGCTTGTTTGTCATTAAAATCGTTTAATTGCAAATCTTAATACAAACAGAACAGTATTACAATATAGGACTTAGATGTAGTCCTAGGAGTACACTTTTGTTTAATCTGGGTCCTAAGTGCCAATAGAGCGAGTGGTAATACGTTGACTCCGTTGACGGGCTGACGACGGTTATCGGTTCTCTGAAGGTGTAGATTGCTCTGGGTGCTGGAGCTTGCTGAGAGGAGGAAGACGTTGAGTGTCTGTATCTGCCTCTCTGGTGATTCCTTGTATGTTCGTTGTGGATTCTCTGTGTGTGTGTGAAGGAGAAGATCCCTCTATTTATAGTTTTGCAGGCTGGCTGCTCATGCGCGCATATAGGATGCGCCAGTATGTGGGGACGCCACGTGGAGATTGCTGATGGGGGCGCATGGATGATGCGCCCTGATTGGGAGGTTGAACTCTTCATACTGCTGTTGTGAGCCGGCACGTAGCAGAGGAGAAGATCTTTCTGTTGCTGAAATCTTGGACGAGTTGAGTCAAAGGACACATATCGTCGACTCATGGTTCGAAGATCTCGGATTTGGGGGGGTGATGATCTGGTGAGCTGCGCCTTGGATTGGACGCAGGAGGAGGCTGCGGCTCATAACCTTTAGGAGTTACAAACCATTTAGAGCGCATGTCTTTTGAGGCGCATGCGGGCGACTTTCCTTCCGTCTTTCGGGATCAGAGATCAGTCTGGGGCGCATGGCTTTTGAGGCGCATGCAAAGCTTCAACTGGAGACTCTTCTTCTGTCTTTAGGGATCAGTGAAGGGTCGGAGGTGCACGACTTTTGAGGCGCATGCTGGTCTGGACGCATGGCCGCGGAGGCGCATGCGGGGCTTCAATTGAGACTCTTCTCCTGTCTTTAGGGATCAGTGAAGAGTCTGAGGTGCACGGCTTTTGAGGCGCATGCTGGTCTGGACGCATGGCCGCGGAGGCGCATGCGGATGGTTTAAGGGGCCACGTGGCAGTAGCCGTCGAAACAGAGTCATGATGATGCTGACGTTGCCGACGCTTCGTTCTCTGAAAAAGCTGTCAATTGTTCAGACTTTGGGAAGCGTGCTGCCAACTCTGTCAGTTCAGCATTTAATATTTGTGACATTCGATGGACAGCTGAGTGGGCACGTTGGTTGGTGTTCCACTCGGTATGGGGATGTGAGGGGGCGCATCCTCTGTGATGCGCCGGGTATCGTAGGGCACGTTTGTGCGATGCGCCTGATGCTGGAGGGCGCGTCCATGTGATGCGCTGTTTGGCTGGCGCATCCGACATGTCCTTTAATGATGCGGCTGTCTCGCTCCTCGAGTGCTATAAATAGCCGTTTGGCTGAATTCGAGGCGTCCGGTTCATCCATTTAATGCAAATTTATTGCACGGAATTCGGAGAGTCATCCACTTGGCGCGTGGGTTTGATTTGCCCGGCCTATAAATAGTGGCATGGAGAGAAGGTTTGCTTCTCGTTTCCTCACGTACTTCCAACATGAACTTGGATATGCGTGTGCATTCTGTCGATGAAGTGCTCCCGAGGGTGAAGATGAGACGTCGTGTTGTCTTCGATGCACTTGAAGGTGACTGTTACATCCAAAATACGGAGTCGAGGGCTTCTGAGGCAGACGGAAGGTGCCTGTTGCATCCAAAGATAGGGATGTTCGGGCCTCGTCTCCGTTGTTCCGGAAGAGCCGTAGATCGGAATGGCGGTGCTAGGCTTTCTCTTCCTTCAAAGTGGGTGCCGCCCACTTTGATTGTGTTGAAAGCTCCTTGTGCCATGATTTCGATCATGGTCTTCCTTGGGCTTTGGAGGCTCTTTCGAAGCCTCCCCTGGCCACAGCTTTGCCGTGCTCTTCCCTTCCTTGGTTCCAGCCAGAGGGTTAAATGCTTTGTGCATAGAAGCATTTATCAGGTGAGCCTGGCTAGAAGAATCGGCTCAACTGGCTTCTGCTCGGCCAGGTGAGCCTGGTTGGAAGAGTGGCACATAACTGGGCTGCTGAAGGGATGCACATAACTGAGCTGGATGCACATAACTGAGCTGCTGAAGAGATGATGGGATGCGCCTGGCTGGAGGCGCATGACATCTGCTGCGCCTAACTGTCAGCGCATGGTGGCTGCTGCGCCTATCTGGAGGCGCATGGTGGCTGCTGCGCCTATCTGGAGGCGCATGGTGGCTGCTGCGCCTATCTGGAGGCGTATGGTGGCCGCTGGCTGTAGATCTATGATCTTTCCTTTGTAGAAATTCTCCTTTGTACAACCTTTTCTAGACATGTAATAGACTTTTATATATAAATAAAAAGTCCTTCTTCGAATGTCTATGGCTTATTTGATTTTGCTGTTTGGGTTCTGGCGTATGTAGTGTCTGGCGCATGGGCTTTCTGGTTGTGAAATTCCATGCTTCTACAAAGTACACGTCAATGTTCCTCTTGAAATTGTTCGAACCAGGAATTATAACGGTTAGAAACATGTACTGAGTCTTCATACACATCCAAGGCGGTAGGTTATACGGAGTGACAATCACAGGCCAGCACGAATACTGGGATCCCGAAAGACCAAAAGGAGTAAAACCGTCAGAAGATAGTCCCAACCTGACATTTCGAGGATCTGAAGCAAAATCTGGATACACTCGATCAAAGTGCTTCCACACTTCTCCATCGGATGGGTGATCCAATACTCCTTCAATCTGTTCTCGCATGTGCCAACTCATATTTTCGGCCGTCTCTTTCACCATAAATGATCTTTGCAACCGCGGCGTTAAAGGCAAGTAGTGCATTGAATCGGTCGGTCTTCTTGCACCGGTAGACCTTCCTGTACTAGTTGTCTTATAGCGATCAGCACCACAAAATCTGCACACATCTGCGTCCTTGTCGTCTTTGTAGTACAACATGCACCCATTGCGACAGGAATCGATTTTCTCGTATCCCATCCAGAGGGATCTCACCATCCTCTTAGACCGGTAGAAGTCTTTAGGCAACTTAGCACCCGCCGGCAAGATCTCGATAATCAACTCCAACACTCGGTTGTAGCATTCTTGCGACATGTTAAAATCTGACTTAATGCTCAACAGTCTTGTAACCACCTCCAACGGTGAATGATCCTCACAACCAGGATACAATGGAGTCCTTGCATTCTCCAGCAACTCTATGAACTGTGCAGCATCGGCGTTCGGTGCCTCCTCAGGTGCATCATGAACGAAACTAGGCCCCGCAGCGTCAAAAACCATGTTCACGCACCCGTCGTCGTATGCATAATTATCTGAAACAAAATTTGGTCCCGCATGCATATACGGCTCAACGTAAGGCTCCGGCTCTGATGCTAAAGACACAAGTTCTCCGTGTGCGGTCCACTGATAGTAATTAGGCGTGAAACCCCTCGAGTACAAATGATATGTCACTTCCACTTCTGGATAATATTTCACGTTATGACATTTCACACACGGACACTTAATTTTGGTGCCGTCCATGTACTGAGGGAATGCCTTAGCAAACTGCAGGAACTGCTCTACTCCCGCTATGTATTCATCCCGTACACCACACATATCATCAGGACGACGATTGTACATCCATGAACGATTTCGCAAGTTGTAATTCATATCCATTTGGAAATAATTCTGCAAAGATGGACACACATTATCCAACAGGCACAAATTCGTATATAATGTCTTATTATGGGACACATTAGTAGCGGACAGTTACTAATAACAATGATATTGACCGATACCGATACGGTTTGGCATGTTCCGATCCGATACAGACCCATACCAAATATTGACCGATACCGACATTGGCATGTTCCGATACCGATACTATACAGACCGATACCGACATTGGCATGTTCCGATACTATACCGACATTGGACAGTTACTAATAACAATGATATTATCCAACAGGCCGATACCGATACGGTTTGGCATGTTCCGATCCGATACAGACCGATACCAAATATTGACCGATACCGACATTGGGGGTCTTTGTTCCGGTCAATTCGGCAAAACCAATCGGTAAGGGTGACTACTATTTCATATAATTTCAAAACTACTAAGAAATAACGCTGAAATACTTAAAATTATGCCTAAATGTATAAAATATATGTTTTTAAATGTAAATAATTTATTAATAATTATTTGTTTTCCGATATCGACTCCGATACCGATATTGTGAACCTTGGGTATATATCGTCAACTTCTCAGATTCTTAAAATGAATTTCAAATGGATTTTTATTGTATATATATGTGTATTTGTGTGTATATCATGGTTTAAAGTATCGGCCGATACCGATCCGATACGGCCGATACCGATACGGTTTGGCAAGTTTCGATCCGATATGTGACAGTTCAACACAATGCGTTCTCAGGAATTAATTGACAGTTTCATTAACCAATGTGCATAAGTCCTACAGTGAGCTAAACATGTGTGTGCATACCATATAGAAACTGTGTGTGTGTATATGTTAATAGGGTTTAAAGTGAAACTGTTCTCAGGTTTAAACCTTTATTTCAGTTTAAAAGTAATATCAACAAACATGTCAACTAATATACATATATGTGAATATCAACCCAAGTCCCCAATCAATACAACCAACTCCAAATCTCAGTTTTAGGAACACAAAATCAATTAAAAGGAATCAGTGAGCTATTAAACATTATAAAATCTGGAAATAGGTTGACAGTTACAAACCGAAGCAATTCGAAATCCATGAAATGAACAACATAGAACCTCAATCTATTCTCAGGCATGTAATCATGCTACATATTAATAATGAACAATAATTAACCACATGCAAAAACCAATTAGCCCCCCTCCCCCTGCACCCACCCCAACCATGCCCGGCCCCCTCCCCCCTGCACCCCCCGGGTACCCCCACCCCTCCCTCCACCCCTCGATAGTAAGACCCCCCACCCCCTGCACCCACCCCCACCCCTCTCTCCCCCCTCGACAGAAAGACCACCCCAGCAGCTAGGGTTAGGGTTCTCGTATCCGTGTCTGTGTCTAGATAGCTAGGGCTAGGGTTAGGGTTTACCTGAGGAGGGTGGCTTCGTCGGAGGAGGAAGCGGCGAGGAAGACTCCTTCGTCGGAGGAGGGAGGCTGGTCGCCGGAGGGAGGGGTCAACGGGCGAGCGGGGTCGCCGGGGGGAGAAGGGGGAGAAGGGGGAGGGTATCGCCGGAGGGAGTGGAAGCCGGAGGGGGAGGGTTCGCCAGGGGGAGAGGGGAGAGCGGAAAGAATTTTTTGGTTGAAAATTTTGGGATTTCGATCGGGTCAGGAACCCTATATGAAATAAAACAGCGACGCCTAAATTATACGTCGCTATACGTCGCAATCCAGCGACGTAAATTATGGTACGTTGCTGATCGTCACTACACAGCGACGTGTAGAACAAGACGTCGCTATATGCAATTATCAGCGACAGGTGTTTCCGCCGTCGCTAAAATACATCGCTATTTAAGCATATTTTAGTAGTGGATGTCGTCTAGGAACACAATCACTAACTGATCCAAATAAGGCATGAAGATACGATTGAGGTCCATGAATATAGCCGGCGCATTGGTTGCTCCAAATGGCATAACAAGAAACTCCCAATGCCCATACCGAGATATGAATGCTGTCTTCGGGATGTCCTGCTCTCTGACTCTGATCTGAAGATATCCTGACCGTAAGTCGATCTTTGAGAACACTGCTACCCCCTTGAGTTGATCAAACAAGTCATCTATCCTCGGGAGAGGATATCTGCTCTTGATTGTCACTGAGTTCAAGGTACGATAATCTACACATAATCTGGACGTACCATCCTTCTTTTTCACAAGAAGCATCGGGGCTCCCCAAGGCGATCCACTAGTACGAATGTATCCATTGGTTCTAAGTTCTTCAATCATCTTGTACAATATCTCTAGCTCTGATGGCGCCTTCCTGTAGACTCTCTCTGACACTGGAGATGTCCCGGGAATCAATCGATGGTGAACTCGATTTCTCGCTCTGGCGACATCCCTTGAAGCTCTTCTGGAAAAACATCTGGAAACTCTTCGACTATCCGAGGTAACTGCGCTGCTGCTACCGCCATCCGCAATACTGGAGGAGAAGGTTCAACTTCGTCTCGGAAGAAGGAAAATTTTGGCTCGCCTGGAATGCTAAAAACAACCCTGCCAATGCGGCAGTCTATCCTAGCATACTGGTCTCTCAACCAATCCATCCCTAAGACTACATCATAATCAGCCATCTGGAACTCTATCAATCTAGCAGGGAATTCTCTACTGCTAACTACGATCCGTCACGAGAAAAACACCCTATCTACTCCCATAAGTCTGTTACCAGTAAGTATATTGAGCCTTACTAATAAGGACTCGGGCTCCAATCCTACCCGTGTCGCGAATCGTGCAGACATAAATGGATACGAGGAACCAGAATCAAATAATACTGAAGCTGGAAAGGTGTTGACGAGAATAGTACCTACTACCACCTCACCTGGTGCAATTCTTTTCTCTCTCATGGTCAAATCCAGCACTTGACCATGCCCACTAGGTGCAGGTCCCCTCTGCTGAAAACTCTTCTGTCTGCTCTGGATCAGGGCTTGGGTCTGAGCATACTGCTGCGGTCTCTGCTGCTGGAATGCCTGGGCCTGCGTCGGCAATAGCCTCGGGAACGGGTACTGCTGCTGCTGTTAGACTGGTGCTGGTCCTCTAACTGAAGGGCTAGAGAAAGCTGATGAATTCCTTCTGTTCGGGCAGTTTCCAACCCTGTGGTCCGGGGTACCGCAAACCAAGCACAAACCCTGTGCTCTGCGACACTCAGATACCACATGCCCCGACTTCCCGCAGTGTGAACATCCCACTGCGGAAGACTGCTTCTGCTTCTGCTTTTGATGCTGAGGGTGCGTCGGGCTCAATGTTGAACCGACGTCACTGAGGCCTCCCGCTTCGGAGCTCCAAAGGTTAAGGCCCTGGCTGCCGGGGATGGTGCTGAAGACTGATTCATCTGACTGTGGAACCGCTTCCGATCTCCGGTCCTATCCACGATCCTCTGGGAGGTATATTCATGCCTTCTAGCTGCACTCAGTACCGCATCAAAAGTCTGATGCTCAAACTGCTCTACCGCCAATAAGATCTCGAGATGAAGCCCCTGCTGGAACCGCTGGGTTCTATCAAACTCGGTTGCTACCAAGGTGGGAGCAAATCGACTAAGTCTCAAAAACTCGGCCGCATATCCATCGACCGTCCTGCCCATCAGCTTTAGATTGGTGAACCTCGTCTGTAGGTCGTATCGAGCTACAACATCAAAATACTTGGTCTAGAATCTCTCTCTGAACACTGCCCAAGCAATGGATGCCACTAATCCAACGGCCTGCGCCGCTCACCAGCTGCGGGCAAGATCTAACAACTGCAGGCGGACCACCGCCACCTTCTCATTTTTGGGCGTCTTCACCGCTTCTAGAATCACCTCCGTGTCCTGAAGCCATGCATCAGCCGCGATAGCATCTTCACTGCCGTCGAACCATAGAGGGTTCAAGCGCTTGAAGCTGTTGGCCGTGCTGTTACCCTGATGACCTACTCTGGTCAAAGCATCTGCCACAGCCTTGTGCAAGGCATCTCCCCAACGATCTTGGGAAGCTAATAATGACCTGATGAGACCTACCAATGTGCCATCATCAGGTTCTGCAGGCTGGACGGGCTGAACGGATGGCTCTCCTCCAGTAGGCACGACTCTGGAGGCTACTCCTGAATGATGGGCTTGATATCCAGGTTACTGCTGGTCCGTGGGAGGTGCTTCGCCTTGCTGATTGGCCAGTCCATGAACAATACCGCTGAAGAAGACGACATAGGGAACAATAAGAAAGGACCAGAACAGATCAACGATACAAGCATGTGATCAGGTCAAGAATTCAGGGATTCAGAGGATACGAGTAGAGATCAAGGACGAGTACTGATTGAGATATCTATTTGGTAAACCCTCATATATCTTGATTTACAAGACCTGTATGGGCCACCACTTAAACCATGTAACGCCCCAGAACCAGAATACTGGAGAATGGGGCATACATAGCCAGCTACATATATTGAAGTGCAACCCACCTCGCTATACGGTCACGACAGTCTAGATACATGAGGGTTTAACTACAATCCATCAGTCACCTATGGTCATGAATAAGCCTATTGTCCTAATTCCAAGCAAGCAATAATAGTCACAAGATGTCAGAGCACAAAATATACAATATTAAGGAGTCCCATACATTACATATTCGGATGATCATGAAGCTAGTCGTACAAAATGTCAGGACTAGCAAGAGTTTCAGTCATACATGAACAATTCTAGGATTTGTCAATCATGTTACAACCCGTAGGCAGACAGTAAATAAAGGTGCAACACGAGCTAATACGTGCTCGTCGACTAAATGCCTCAAAAGAATTATTTTGTAATAAAGTGGGAGGACAAAAAGAAATCCACTCGTTGCCAGGGTTACGCCTGGTGGTCACCATCTGGCTGGAAGACAGGTAGATCCTCTGGCCAGAAAGAGCAAGTGCCACCAAGGGGCTTCATTTAGGAACTAAAACCAGCATATCACAATAGAATAATAAAGAATAGATAATAATAGAGATAACAACAGTAAACTGAGTACGAGGAGACCATTCAAGTAGCCAGGTCACAACCCTTAAACCAAACAAGGACCGGGGTCGTAACCCTTCACCTGAATAGAAACCTGTCTCAACTACTTATTGGTGAGGTAAACAAGATAAGCTCGACATAGAATGAAATAAGACAATAATCGAAAAGAAGACACAGAACTGCTCCGGGAGCCAGGTTACAACCCTTAAACCAAATAAGGACCGGGGTTGTAACCATTCGCCTGAACAAAACTGGACCCCTGATCTTTATTGTCAAGGTCAGTATAAATAATCATGTTATTGAAGTAAGGTAAAACATGACAAGCATGGCATGGGGAGCAATAAGACAATAAACGAAGAGAAGACACATAACTGCTCTGGGAGCCAGGTTACAATCCTTAAACCAAAAAAGAACCGGGATTGTAACCCTTCGCATGAACAGAACTGGACCCCTGATCATTATTGCATAAGTAATCATGTCATTTGATTTCATAATCTTGTACAGGATCAGGACAAGACTAAACTGGCTAAATTCCATCCAATCAATCATGGCCAAGCAAGGAGTACGGCTTAATACTTTAACTAACTAGGGTTATCATAGGCCTAGTTACTAGCAAATGCAATAAGATTATCCCAACAGCCACAAGCCCTGCAGACTATCCAGGTTATCCAGGTCGAATGTCCATTTATAAAGGATGCAACACGTGACAGTGTGCTGAAAATGTGCCCTACTCGTCGGTAGGCTACAAGTCCACTTAGTGCGCCCAAATAACGGGATTGCATGTAGCTAGGAAATCTCTTCATGACTACTAAATTATTCTAGTTCGTTAACCTTAATCAATTTTAGTAGGTACCCCTGACCGTGGTACTCAGGGATCCCCATCCTAGACATGATGCAAGTCAGTGCCAGTTTATTTGTACAAATGCAATCGCCCACGGTGTCCAGGTCATTCCTACTTGTCATGTCAGGCTAGTTGTCGTAACAACATGTCGAGTTATATCATGTCAGTTTACTTGTCAAGAGTGCGCCACAGCAGACCACTATCGTGTTCTATTCTTACATTATCATGAATGAGAAAAACTTACATAACATAACTAGTGACATATTCTTGAAGCGAAGAAAAAGATCTACAACTTTCATGTTTTGAGTTTTTCAAGATTTTAGCTACAAACAACTTAAACAGGCAAAAATAGTGAAATAGAGCAATTCCGGCGCATGGGATTCCTGCACAATCTGCGAGTGGAAATTCCTGCACATCGGCGCATGGGATTCCTGTACCTCGGCACATGGGATTCCTGTACCTCGGCACGTGGGATTTCTGCACCTCGACGCGTGGGAATTTCTGCACATCGGCGTGTGGGATTTCTGTACATCGGCGCGTGGGATTCCTGCACATCGGCGCATAGGAATTCCTGCACATCGGCGCGTGGGATTCCTGTACATCGGTGCGTGGGATTCCTACACATCGGCGTGTGGGAATTCTTGCACATCGGTGCTGGAAATTCTTGCATATCGGTGCGTGGGATTCCTGCATATCGACGCGTAGAAATTCCTGCACATCGGCACATGGGATTCCTGCACATCGGCGCGTGGGATTCCTGCACATAGGGGCGGGGGAATTCTTGCACCTCGGCGCGTGGGATTCCTGTACATCGGCACGTGGGAATTCCTGCACATCGATGCGTGGGATTCCTGTATATCGGCGTGTGGGAATTTCTACATATCGACGCGTGGGATTCCTTCATATCGGCGCATGGGAATTTCTGCACATCGATGCGTAGGATTCCTGCACATCGGCACGTAAGATTCCTGCATATCGGCGTGTGGGAATTCCTGCACATCGGCGCGTGGGATTCCTGCATATCGGTGCGTGGGAAACTCACGTTGCGTCTTCAGTACATGCGCGTAAGGAACCTATGCACATGACACGCTCGGAGTTAAGGGATGCGTTGTCGGGACTTCACAGCGCATGGTCTCCCGGGCGCATGGGAGTCATCGTCCCCAATCAGCAAGTTCAGCCATAAAAGTTTCGAAAACTTGCTATGGCCATAACTTCCTCATCCGAAGTCAAAATCAAGTGAAACGAAAGCCAAAACTGCATAAAATTGAATTCTCTACAACATAGAACCATTAGTTTTTTTGAAAATAACCAAGTTTTAGAGATCAAAACCAAGAAAAATGAAAAGTTACAAACTTAGATCTACAAGAATCTATCCATCAAATCCAAACACTACCAAAATAAGTCATATCAGCGACGAAATTAGCAACGCTGACATTAAACGTCGCTAATATTTTTGGATTTAGCGACTCCAAAATTATGCGTCACAATACGTCGCTGATAGCGACAAACAGCGACATATTGCGACTACCTTTAGTGTAATAAAAACCAACGTCGTTGATTTGTCGGAAAACGTCGCCAGTTTTATTTGTTCAGCGACGTTTAGCGTCGCAAAGATCATTACGTCACCGAATATTAAAATAATGCCGATGCTTTGCGACGTATTTAATTATGTCGCTAATTTATGCTAAATAGGGTTTCCTCGGTTTCTCTTTTCATTTCTCCCTCTCCCCAAATTTTTGGTTCCCGCCCCTTTTCCCCCGACCTCGACGACAGCCCGACCCCCTTCCCTCCGGCGCCTCTCATCCTCCTCCTCCACCGCGAGCCCATCTCCTCCCTCCGGCGTACCCTTTCTCCTCCTCCTCCTCCACCGCGAGCCCCTTCTCCCCCTCCACCGCGAGATCCTCCTCCTCCACCACCGTGAGGAGACTGAAGGTAAACCCTAACCCTAATTGAAGTATTTTTCGTGTCCAAAATGGACACGGATATACATTACGACCATGTGTTCACTGTTACAGTGTGTTCGTTAGGTTTTGGACACTTTGTGTCCATTTGTTGGATACGTGGGCACCCCAAGCTTGCATATATATGTATTTCACCTCTGTACACTTAATCCCCTCCTCCTCCACCACCGAACTTGTCCTCCTCTTCCTCCTCCTCCTCCACCACCGCGAGGAGACTGAAGGTAAACCATAACCCTAATTGAGGTGTTTTTCGTGTCAAAAATGGACACGGAGACACATTACGACCATGTGTTCACTGATACAGTGTGTTCGTGAGATTTTGGACACTTTGTGTCTATTTGTTGGACACGTGGACACCCTCAAGCAAGCATATATATGTATTTCACCTCTGTACACTTAATCCCCTACATACACTTGTGTATTTTCGTATTAATTTGGATTTGCATATTGGGTTTGTATTTCGATATAGTGTTTGATACATTGTTTCACCTTGCAACATTCCTACACTTATTTTAGACAGCAAGTATATGAACCAATTAGTGAACATCTATTTGTTGAAGTATGGTACTCCATTCTTCATAAGTTCTAACTTTATATGTCTCTCAAGATCCAATACTCAAAAATCCCAAGAAGAAGAAGAAGAAAAGAATAAAATGACATCGCCCAACACCCTATGACAACTCTTTGTAGAATTGTGTTAAAGTGTGAGTTATACAGTATGGTTCTCTTTGTAGAATAAAATAACATTGCTCAACCCTTTCGATCCTCCATACAAGTCTTCTTTCATCTATTGTCTTAAAGTGTGAGTTCTACATCATGTATATGTATGTGTGTGTCTAGTGGGAGAAAGGGGGAGGGTTAACTAGTACCAGGTATTTGGAGAGGAGGGAGAGTTTATACTAGTATATATAGACTAATATCCTAAAACTTGACTTGTTCAACTTAGAAATGGCTAGTTTGACCAAGTTGGACTAGTTTAGCTTAGAGTTGACTCGGTTGGACTATACATAATATATAGACTAATATCCTAAAACTTGACTTCTACAACTCAGCCTATATGAAATATTGTAGACAAGGGTGATATACCGTCGCGATAATCTTTGACCACCGCACGTACAAACATGCGAAAGAAAAGTTAGCAATGCGAAAAGAAGATGACAGATAATCTCTGATCATTTAACGTAAAATGTCATGTGTACATATACTGCGAAAAGTGTAGACCACATGAACTGACATTGCATATCATTCACTACCTTGATGTATCTATCTTATAGAATTATGGAGCTGAATTACTATCTGCAGAATCGTACTTGGATGTACAACCGTCATCCTGATGACATGTGCGGTGTGCGGGATGAATTCATAGAGGGTGTACACCAGTTCCCTCAGTTTGCCAAGGCGTTCCCTCAGTACATAGACGGTACCAAAATTAAGTGTCCGTGTGTGAGATGTCGCAACTTGAAATATCATCCAGAAGTGGATGTCACGTATCATTTATACTCGAAGGGTTTCACGCCAAATTACTATCAGTAGAGCGAGCACGGAGAACTTGTGTCTTTAGCATCGGAGTACGAGCCTTATGTGGATGTCCACAACAACGCTCCTTACGACGATGGGTTGGTGAACATGGTTTTCGACGCGGCCAGGCCAGTTTCGATCCAGATGATCATGATGCACCTGAGGAGGCACCTAACCCCAATGCTGTACAGTTCATGGAGTTACTGGAGAATGCAAGGACTCCATTATATCCTGGTTGTGAGGATCATTCACCGTTGGAGGTGGTTACAAGATTATTGATCATCCGATTTTAACATGTCGCAAGATTGCTACAACCGTCTTATGGAGTTGCTTATAGAAATATTGCCTGAGGGTGCGAAGTTGCCTAAAGACTTCTATCGGTCTAAGAGGATGGTTAGATCGCTCTGGATGGGATACGAAAAAATTGAGCCTGTCGCAATGGGTACATGTTGTACTACAAAGACGACAAGGATGAAGACGCCTGCAGATTTTGTGGTGTCGATCGCTACAAGGCATGTGGTAGAGAAAAGTTTGTCGGTGCCAGGAAGCCTACCTCTTCGATGCACTACTTGCCGTTGATGCCACGGTTGCAACGGTTGTTTATGGTAAAGGAAACTGCATAAAACATGAGTTGGCATAAGCGGGAACATACCGAAGGAGTGTTGGATCACCCATCTGATGGAGAAGCATGAAAGTACTTTGATCGAGAGTATCCAGATTTTGCTTCTGATCCACGTAATGTCATATTGGGTCTCTGCTCCGACGGTTTTACCCCATTCGGACTTTCGGGATCCCAGTATTCATGTTGGCCTATGATCGTCACCCCGTACAATCTACCGCCTTGGATGTGCATGACGACTCCGTATATGTTTCTCACCGTTATTATCCCAGGTCCGAACAATCCAAAAAGGAACATCGATGTGTATTTACAGCCGTTGATTGATGAGTTGAATCAGCCATAGGAAGTAGGTTCCAACACGTACGATGTATCTAGAAAACAAAATTTCCGGATGCGGTCAACACTTATATGGACCATCAATGACTTTTCGGCCTATGGAATGTTATCTGGATGGAGCACGCATGGTCGTCTTTCATGTCCGTATTGCATGGACAGCACTAAGGCTTTCCATTTGAAATACGAAGGCAAACCGTACTTCTTCAATTGTCATCGACAATTCCTGTCGAAGGATCATCAGTACCGGAGGAACATGAATGCTTTTTGTGCTGGCGTTGTGGAGAAGGTTAATCCTCCGCCAAGGTGGACCGGATACATGATATGGGAAGAGGTAAAAGATTTACCAAGAGCTATTGAGCAGCCTACTACGGGCTACAAGTGTGACGGATTTGGTCGCACTCATAACTGGGCGAAGAGGAGTATATTCTGGGATCTTCCATATTGGAGCACCAATCTGATTAGACATAACCTTGATGTCATGCATATTGAAAAGAATGTGTTTGACAATATAATTAATACTGTAATGGACATAAAGAGGAAGACGAAAGACAATCCAAAGGCTAGATTGGACTTGGAAGAAATATGAAGACGTCCTGCATTGTATTTAATAGAGGACGGGAATGGAAAGTTGAAGCAGCCTAAGGCAATTTTCTCACTGGAGAAGGAGGATAAAGTGAGGCTTTGTAGGTGGATTCAAGGTCTAAAATTTTCAGATGGGTATGTTTCGAACTTGAGAAGATGCATCGACCTCAAGGAGAACAAACTGACAGGTATGAAGTGCCATGATTGTCACATATTCATGGGGCGGTTAATTCCGATTGCATTTCAGGAATTCCTACCACAGGCAGTTTGGGATCCATTGGCGGAGCTTAGTATATTCTTCAGGAACCTTTGTTCTAAGAAATTGCTCGTTGAACGTCTAGAAAAGCAAGAGAAGGACATTGCGATAACACTGTGCAAGCTAGAGAGGGTGTTCCCTCCCGGATTCTTTGACTCTATAGAGCATTTGCCGATTCATCTTTCCTACGAGGCACGTGTTGGTGGACCCGTCGAATATCGATGGATGTACCCGTTCGAGCGACATTTGAATCACCTAAAAAGAAAGGTGAAAAATAAGGCTCGGGTTGAGGGTTCTATTTGTGAAGCCTATATTCTTGAGGAGATTACAAATTTCTGCTCCTCCTATTTCAAACCTCATATTGCTACGAATAGAACGAGGGCTCCGAGAAACGACGACGGATATGAAGAATTTAATGATGGAATACTGAAAGTATTCAATGCGTCCGGAAAGCCTTCGGAGAAAATGAAGAAGAGATATTTGAATGACGAAGAGCTAAGGGCTGCTCAGTTGTTTGTATTACTCAATTGCGACGAGGATAAAGTGGAGAAGCTAGAAGGGTAAGTAACTCGGGATGATGAGTTTACGTCATCTCAATGTAATAGTATAAGCTAATATTATTGTACTAATAGGCGGTTGCTTCGTTGTTTTCCAGCACATATACTGATGAGTTGAGGTGGGTTAGACCCTACCAAACAGACGAAGCATTAGAACAAAAAATGAGACGTCATTTTCCTTCTTGGTTGAGCGAATATGTAAGTAGCTCGATAATTACTGGCCTCTTCTAATACAACTGCACAATAAATAACTTATTATCGCTTCTTTGATATTCAGGTCGATCGTCTAATTTCACCCGAGATTGAACTAATTAGAACTCTTGCCAAGGGACCAATTACTTTGTTAAAATATGGCCAAGTTACTGTGTCAATGGCTTTCGGTTCAAGTCGACAAATGCTCCGATCAGAGATAGCTTCCTGGATCTTGATTCCACGAAAAATAGTTGTTTGTGTATCAAGTCTTCGAACTATAATGACGTCGATCCAGGAAATGATTTCTTTGGCATCTTGTGAGAGATTGTGGAGTTGTCATATAAGAATGGCAGAGAACCTGCAAAGATCGTGTTGTTCAAGTGTGAATGGTTCGATCCGATTGAAAATCAAGGTTGGAAAATGGACAAACATGGTCTTCTGGATATAAACTACAAGCGTAGATATCAAGGCTACAAACCGTTTGTCCTAGCAACTCAGGCTCAGCTCGTGTACTTGACAGCTTATCTGAGACGGGGAGCAACAAAGTCTGACTGGTGGGCAGTATGCAAGACTAAAGCCAGAGATACTTTTGATGTTGACGAAAAAGCTTACCAGGAGGACGAGCTACCTCTTGTAACCAATATTATCGATGTGGACTCCACGAAAGTTACGCATTACACGACACATAATATAGAAGATGTAGAATTATCCGAAGAGGAAGACGAAGCCGACGAAGGCGAAGATGAAAGTGAAGATGAGGAGGAAGAGGAAGATGAGGTCGAGGAAGACGAACAAGATGATTATTCTGAAGATGATTGAGAGAGATATACTTATCTGAACTTAGATGTTTCTTCTAGAATATATTATCTGGACTTAGATGTTTATTGTAGAATGTATCATCATATGTTGTCTGGGTTATTATCTTGTCTTTGTTGTACTTTCATATTTCTAGTCTCTATTATTTGTTGTACTTTTATATTTCTAGTCTCTATTATTTGTTTTACTTTCATATTTCTAGTCTTTATTATTTGTTGTACTTTCATATTTCTAGTCTCTATTATTTGTTTTACTTTCATATTTCTAGTCTCTATTTTTTTTGTATTATCATATGCTGTTATCAGGTATGACAGGTCGTCGCGGAGCATTCCGAAGGGGACAACGAGGTCACTCTCCTCCGGTACTTCCTACAGGTACTGCTAGAGGATGGAGTTTTCCTTCGGTACCTCATTCTGGTACCGGCTCTGGATCCTCGTCGCCGATTACTCCTCCATATCGGACAGTAGGTGGGCCTGGTGGGACGACGTCACGTGGCATATCTCCTGGGACAAGTAGTTCCAGGCTTGTTGAGAGTGCTCGCCCGTCCAGCGTTCCTGCTGCTGATACGACGATGGACACGGATGAGCAGATGGCGGAGGCTGCGGCGACAGGCGAGGCGGCGACGCCGACGGTCGACCAACATCATGCAAATGATGCGTGCGCACCTCCGGAGGAGAGGAGGACGGAGATCTGGGCGACGGTACAAAGTAGGTGTTTTGGTTTATAATTTTTTTTCTTTCTGTTTTTACCATAATTTAACTTTTTTCATGAATATAATATGTTTTTATAGATATCGTCCCCCAGAGGTACAGAGACGTCTAGGCCACATGCTGAGGCATAATTATGGTGGTGCTTGGATTAACTACTCTGAGGCTCCGGACGAGAGGAAGGCCTTCTGGTTTGCTCGCTTCAAGGTTAAAATATATTTGCTTTTAACATGAATCATATAATTTTTGTATATTATATATAAATGATAAATATTTGGTTTGCGCTCTTCTAGGATATGTTTTTCTATCCACCGCACCGGGCCGAGCTTATCGAGGGGATGTTTCCTGCCGTCGCTGCCAAGCTGATCCGCGACTCTATCAATGATCAAAAGGATCGTGATCGTGCCGGAAAGCCGATCCAAGGTTGGATCACCCCTGATCAATGGAATGCGATGAAGGCTCGATTCGAGGACCCAAAGGACAAGGAGAAGTCGGAGAAGGCCAACGCGGCTAGGCAACATGCCTTGAAGTGGTACGGTGGGTCGATTCCGATAACGGAACATTTCCGTCGTCTAGTATGTCTTCCTCTTTTAGAAATATTATTTTAATACAAAACAGATAAATTATTACTAAGATAATATATTTAATTACAGGTAAGGAAGGTCGGTAACGCCGACATGGTGACCGTCTTCCTGGCCATCCATCGTCGCGGCGGTGACCTTATTGACGAGAGGGCCGAGCAGACTTGTGTAAGTATTACAATACGTTATATTAATTTAATACATCGTGTCAATTTTAATATAACTTAGTAAATACGATGCAAATAAATATTCATGTAGTTAGTAATAATAAGTACATTAATTAGAAATTAGAAATAATAAGTACATTAATTAGAAATTAGTAATAATAAGTACATTAATTAGAAATTAGAAGTTAGTAATAATAAGTAGTTTCTAGGCCGAGTATCAGAGGCTGCGGGAACGGGCGGCTGCTAGTGCACCTGATGCAGGAGAGGTCGGTACTTCCTCGTAGCCCACTCAAGCTCCGTCGGCGGACGAGCTGTGGATGGACGATGCTGGTGGACTCCGTAGGGGTACGTACTACGGTACGGGATCCTATGGCACCCTAGTTGCGACCAAGTCCTCTAGGACATCTCCTGCTAGTGTGCATGGTCCACAGCCGTCCCAGGAGTCTGTCCGAGTCCACCAGATGATGGAGTCTCTCCGTGACGACCTGCTACGACGGATCGAGAAGCAGTCTCAGCACCCTACGGAGAATCCTGCGCTGCTAGCACGATTAGATGCACTCGACCGCGGCATTATGGACCTCAGGGAGACGACTTAGAGGACAGAGCGCACCGTTGGAGGGTTAGAGCGCACAGTGACGGAGCTGCAGACAGGACATGTGGCTATGGCCGAGAGGATGAGATTGGCGCAGGAGTCGATGGTCTAGAGCAGTGATAGAATGTTATCTATCATTGATGCATACCACCAGCGACTTACAGCGTTGGAGCGTACTGGTCTTCCGGGTGCGCCTTCATCGTCGTCGACTCTTCCGCCTCCACCGCCTTCTTCTTCGATACCGACTCCACCGACGTCACTGCCTCCATCGGTATCGATTTCACGTGAGGAGTATGAGTTATTCTTATCCCTTCGTCGCGACGGTGCCCCTTCTGTACCAGATTCCGAGTAGTCCTAGTTAGGACTATTTCTTTGTATTTGTTTCATTCTTTGTTTATGACTTGGATATTTGTTGGTGGTATAGATTTGGATATTTGGATACTTGGTTATTTGGATACTTCGTTATTTGTATACTTGGTTATTTGAATATTTGGTTATTTGGATATTTGGTTATTTGGTTAGTTGTTGTGTGATTGTTGTAAACTTGGTTATAGGGACTGAAATCTGTGTACACTAAGAAGTGGATATTCTGAGAACTGTACATTGTGTGATTGTTGTAGACGTGGTTATAGGGACTGAAACATGTGTACAGCGAGAAATGGACATTCTGTGATTGTTTGGATCCTATTCTACAGTGAGAAATGGTTATCTTTTTTAAACTGCAGAAAGAAATGGACATTTTGTATTTTATTTTATTTATTTTTTTTGCAGACTTAGCGACGTTTGTCGACGTTTACCGACGGCCACCGACGTAAACATACGTCGGTAAACATCGGTAAATATGCGAGATTATCCAGGCTATCGACGTTTTAGCGACGTCGTAATATGTCGGAGGACGTCGGTAAACGTCGGTATTCATCCTAGGAATTCCCTGGATTTATTGACGTTTACCGACTTTTAACATGTCACTAAACACCGACGATACGTCGGTATTCCGTCGGTACTTTACCGACGCCTAGCGACACGTCTTAATACGTCGCTAATTCACCGACTTCACGACGGTAGACGTCGGCAATATACCGACGTACATTTACGTCGGCAACCGTCGATAATTGCGATGTTTGGCGTCGTTTAGAAGATTAGCGACTTACATTTCAGCGACTATAAGAAAACGTCGATAATTTTGTCGCTAAATATTTTTAGCGACGAAAATTGTTGTTTTAGCAACGTCTTTAGGCGTCGCTAAAACGACCTATTCTGGTAGTAAAAAATGTCAAGTTCTAAAGTGGCTTAGAATCAAGTAAGGAAGAGAATAGAACAATAAAACTTGAGATCCATCATGAAGTAAGTTGCACTTGCCTAGGCTCTCTTCCTGGTAGGTGAAGAAGTAATGGTGGAGAAGAAAAAGAGTAATAAATACAGAGAAAGAGTTGGCTAATAAATGGGGATGGTGGTGGTAGGTAAGGGTTCTCCCCTTGGTTCATGATGGACCAATAAACAACCCAAGCCGAACCAAGCCAACCCAAACAAGCCGAACCAAGCCATGAGACATAAAATACGAGTCAAGATACGTATACGTATTCCAAATACGTAATACGAATCACGGTCATTACAGGTCATTTCCTTGGTTCGTATTGCATGGAGGCACCACTCTCCAGGTGAGTCTACCTGGGAGAGAGAGAGAGGACGACATGCGGGAGCGATTTCCATATCTCTTCGAGCCTTGAGGTAAAATTTTTCTTTTCTTCCATTGTTCTTTTATGTTGCTGTTATAGTTTCGCCTTCAATTTCGAGGACGAATTTTTTTTAGATGGGTAGACTTGTCACCCCCACTTTTCATAAATAGGAGTAAAATGGTCATTTTTGAATTTCAGGAATTTTAAGAATTTTTATTTAATTATAATGTTATTTGGGGATTTTTAGAGTCGGGTTCAAATTTCAGCTCATTCCGACTTGTATCGGGGACCCGGGGTAGCTTAGACTCTAATCGGGACCCAAATTTAGGTTAGACATGGCCCATAAATTCCAAAAACTAGTCTTGTACTTTTAGACAATTCTTCCGTGACTTAATCGGTCAATTTATAGATTTTAACTTGGCCTTTTCAATCCCGAAAATTAGTTTAAGTCAATTTTGACCTAGCGGAGGCTTGGAGGGCATTTTGGTCATTTTTCGAATGCCCCAAGACCCCTACATGGCCGGCCACTAGGGAGAGACCTTCCCTCTCCATTCACTTATTCTCCACTCTCAAGTTCTTCCCCCTTTTGTTCTTCCCCAAAATCTAGACCTAAAATTTGAGATTTCATCTCTTAATCTTCCATTTTTCTCCAAATTTCTTGCATAAATCCTCTCTACACCATCAAGGGAGGGTGCTACCAAAGTTTGGAAGAAAAGTTCAAGGTGGAAGTGTCCTTTCCCTAAGAATGTTCGTGTTGAAGAGAGTTTCGTTAGGAATCACTCCTAATAGGTAAATTCATATTCTCTAAATCATTCTCCTATGATTTTTAATTAGTTTTGGAGCCCATAGGACTTACCCTTGGTTGTGTCCCTTTGTGTCAAGGTTAGAGACCTATGGAAGACTCCTAGGAGAACTAGGATTAGTGTTTGTGTCCATGTATCCTTGTGTTTGTGTCTATATATATAAATATATATGTATTCATGTGTGTGTGTGTGTGTGTGTGTGTCCATGTATCTATGAGTGTGTGTGTCTATATAGGGGTAAGCATTATTCGGTTTTGGACCGAAAATCGAACCGAATAAGAGATTCGGTTCGGTTTAAAAAAAATCGGTTCGGTTCGGTTTTGAAAATACTAAAATTTCTTATTCGGTTTCGGTTTTGGGTTTCGGTTTCGGTCTAAAATCGAAACCGAACAAAAAAAATTAGTATGTATATATATATATTTTTTTTCTTTTAGTATATATATATATATATATATATATATATATATATACATATATATATATATATATATATATATATATATATATATACACACGCACACATGTATTAATATATATATAGGTATATACCGAATATACATATGTACATACTATAGGTATATACTAAATAAATTTAGGTATATTTAGTTACTATATATATTAACAAAAAAATTGCAAATAAACCGAAAACTGAACCGATTTAATTCGGTTCGGTTTGATTCGGTTATGGATAAAATTGGTTCGGTTTATGTTTTGCTTATTCTGTTTTCGGTCCAATTCGGTTCGATTTGAACCGAATAAACCGAATGCTCACCCCTATGTCTATATATGTAGATATGAGTGTGTGTGTGTGACTGTGATATATATATATTTATATATATATATATATTAGAGAGGGAATTAGAGAGAATGAGAGGAAGAGATTGAGGTGAAAAGGAGAGGGAGAGAGTAGAGCAACCACAGCAGCAGGGAGGAATAGGGGCTGCTGTCCCCCCTCCAGAACAGCAGGTATAGCAGCAGCAACAGCATGCTATAGCAGCAGCAACAGCAGCAAATGGCAGCAGTAGCAGCAGTTATAGCAACAGCTATAGCCCCCCCCCCCTTTAGCCCCATTTAACCCCCCACAAACCCCCTATATATATACCAATATATACATATATATACCTACATATATACTCCTATATATAACCATATATATCCCCCTAAAATGGCCTATGAGTGGGTATGTGGAGTGAGATTAGAGTGGGTTAGAGTTGTGTCACTCCCCATTCCCGTAATACGTAAATTTTTGATTTTTCATGTATATGGTATCTGGCACCTGTATCTTTATAGGGAATAGTTGGATACTGAGTGGAAGGAGAAAATTTAGAATACGAGTGTCGAACGTGTCCAAATTTGAAATAGGACTTAGCTATTATGAAATAGAGTTTGTGGGTAGGCACCTAAGTTAAAATCGGGATTTCGTTTGGGATTAGGAGAATGGTATCTCATGATATCATTGAGTATCTTGTGATACTCAAGATAATGGGCAATTAGACAACATGAGTCGTAAGATAGACTAGATGTCCACTTTACCTAGGAAACTTGATAGGTATTGTTAGTATAGGCTAGTATCCTACTACCCTTGGAAGCCGGGAGTGAAACTCCTAAGGGAAAGCTACTTGGCCTTAGTGTTAGAGTGTGAAGGGTAAACGGGATAAGTAAGGATAGTATCCATTTCACCACATATGGGTTTAATACTTGAAGATATAGCTAAAATTAGGGTATTATGGTTGATAATGGTTAAGAATAGTTGACTTAAACTAGTTTTGACCTTGGTTGACCACGGTTGACTATTTTTGACCAAAAGTCAACTGAAAGTCAACCGCAGCCTAAAATTTACTAGAACTTAACCAAACTTGACCAGTTGACCCAAAGTCAACTGTTAGTCAATGTTAGTCAAGTTTGACCTAAAGTTGACCTAGAGTTGACCTAGGGTTGACCAAAGTTGACCAGTTGACCAAAAGTCAACTGCTGACCTAAATCGACCTATTTTAATTTTGTTTGACTTTGTTAGGCCTAATACGACTTAGATTGACCCTGTACAATCTAGTTTGACCTTGTTTGACCTTGTTTGACTTAGTTTGACATGTCTTGACCTAGTTTGACTCAGTATGACTTAATTTTACTTTCAAACCATTATATTGATACAGTATTCCATCTATAGGTCCTCGAGGCACTGTTCTTGGACTCAGTCAACTTATCCATCACATTACAAGCGAGTATATTCTCTGATAACTTTTCCAATTTACGATAATTGTTATAATTCATGTAATTAGTGTAGATATGCTTGTTCTTGACACATTGGTCACACGGATTGGTATTCATGGATCTCGACATGAGATGTTATTCCTTGCTATCTTGGTATATCTTGTGCAAGCCCCCCTGTAGTTCTTGAGCAGTATATGGACACCGATTCTCGAGGAGACTTGCTCCCTTCTCGTAGAATCCCGTGTCGTAACGTGTTTTGCTTGGATCCACTCTACCAGTCGGGGACGGAGAGTACTAGTATAGATGTGTGGTCAATACCCGCCTTGTATATCTTGTGAACCTTGTGAATGCCAATCCCACACCACACGTATGATTGGCTATATCATGACCTTCTGCAGACCCAAGTCAGCTACATGTTGTAGCTAGTACTCACACACCTAGATAGATGATTCTTGATTCTTGTACATGCCATGATCAGTTTTACTTACCTTGTTCTAGCTCTAGATTTACAGCTTACCTTGCCATGATACTAACATGTACATTCTATAATTTCTTGTATATACTCTCTATTTACAATCTTATAGCTTTTGTCATATCTTGTGAACTATCGTTAGTTGATTGTGCTCGTTCCATCGTGACTGGATATGTTGACAAAATATTACAGATATCGATGAGGAGGATTGCTATACCTACTATGGTCCGGTTGACGTAGTGGGCTTAGACTTGGAGACCTTGGTTCAGCAGGACTTAGCTCCGTCCGACGAGCCTCTAGCTTAGTTTAGTTAGAGTAGATATTTTGGACTGGACCTTGTCTCCAGCTTGCTACTTATGTTATGATATATTATATTTTGGGATTGTATAACCATATTACTCTGTGACTCTTTCTCTCGTTGTTGAGCTGGATATTGCACTTGTGGTTTTTATCTATCTAGTTTTCGTGCCATGATTCTTTCTTCTAGATTGTGATTGAGTTTATCAGTATTTTATACTATATTCCTCCGTGCGGAGATGACAGGTTATTATATACTGTTTGTTGGCTAGTAGACCTACAGCGTTCTACGCTATTTTTATGGTGTAGGCTGGGCGTTGTCACGCACTTGTGCCCCTACCTAGGATGCGGGTCATGAAACGTGCCATGACGTGCTATATCCGGATCCGTATACTATTTGGGGAATAGAAAATTTTATAGATAGTGTGATCAATGCCAAACTTGAGTTACTACTTGTATCATAGCTATACCCTCATCTCACGATAGGTATAGCCTGACCTGTGCTACTACTTGTTCCATAGCTTGCCATCCCGGCCGGGCCGAGTCCACGTACTTGTAGTCGGTCGGCTGGAAGCCTGACCTTGACCCTTTTCGATCACATTATGCTATAATATTCGAGGCACATTTTACATTTATTACATCAGTTACATATTACAGTTCAGCTTACTTTCCCTGCATGATTCACCTTGACATGATTTCCAGCTTATATATCATATTTTACTTACAGTCTTGATATATCATCTCGTATTACATTATGATTGTCTCTTACAGCATTTGTCAATACTATAAAATTGTTGTTAGTTTATGTGATTGTTCCCATCCTGACTGGATACGTTGATAATATTTTATGAGTTGTTATGCCATTATTGGACTTCATGATGTTGCTAGCTAAGGTGGATACGTAAGTAATATTTTAGTGAGTTGCCTGGTAGTTATCCTTAGTTTGTCTTATTTTTTCTTCTTTATTTTCCTGTTTTATGATTTCTTCTAGTAGTTTCTAATTGTACTTGTGCCTTAGTTATCTTTCTTGTCTTATCTTCTTTAGATGTTGGGTTGTGATTGAGTACATTGTAGTTCATGGACCTTCTAGATGTAGTGTATATTTATTGGGTACTAGACAACGTTCTACCGTCGATACTGCGACGTAGGCTGGGTGTGGCCCACATATCCGTATCCGTATATCCGGGTGCGGGTCGTGACAGGTTAGGAGGGAAAAGTAATCCTGTCACGCCCAGAACCAGAATACTGGAGAGCGTAGGACAGACACAGCCAGCTACGTACATTGAGGTAGAATCTACCTCGATATACGGTCACGGCTGTCTATATACATGAGGGTTTAACTACAAGCCTATTGTCTCAATCTCAAGCAAGCAAGTAAATGTTATAATATGTTAGATCACTAAATATATAATAGTAAGGCATCCCATACATTACATATTTGGATGATCATGAAGCTAGTCGTACAAAAGGTGAGAACTACCAAGAGTTTCAGTCATACATGATCAACCCTAGGATTTGTCAATCATGTTACAGTCCGTAGGCAGACAGTAAATAAAGTTGCAAACGAGCTAACACTTGCTCGACGGCGAAACGTCTCAAAAGAATAATTTTACAATGGAGTGGGAGAGCTAAAATAAAAACCCACTCGTTGCCAGGGTTACGTCTGGGGGTCACAATCTGGCTGGAAGGTAGGAAGATCCTTCCGATATCTGGCCATACAAAACCAGCTGGGTCAGATCCCAGGAAGAGCAAGTGCCACAAAGGAGGCTTCACTTAAGAACTAAAACCAGCATTTAGCACAAAATATAGTTATAATAAAGACTAAAAATATGGAAAATCATGATGATCTATGATAAGATAACCATGGGACTGTTCAGATAACCAAGTTACAACCCTTAAACCAAACAAGGACTGGGGTTGTAACCCTTCGTCTGAACGGAACTTAGTTTTCCACCATTTATCGATAAAGTAAGCACAAGCATTTAGGTCATGCTAACAATCTTGTACGGGATCGGGACAAGACTAGACTGGGTTAGACTCCATTCAATCAATCACGGCCAAGCAAATGAGTACGGCTTGATACTTTAACTAACTAGGGTTATCACAGGCCTAATTACTAGTAAGGTGCAATGAGATTATTCCAACAGCCACAAGCCATGTAGACCATCCAGGCTATCCGGACACAAATTAGGGGTTGAATTTATGCGGGTACATCGTCCAGAAAATGCATGTACCCTTAAGTAGCTTGAAGGGTGCAACACATGACAGTGTGCTGGAAATGTGCCCTACTCGGCGGCAGGCTACAGATCCCAGGTGGGGCGTCCAGATAACGGGATTGCCTGTAGCTGGAAAATCTTTTCATGACTACTGGATTATTCTAGTTATTAGCCTTAGTCAGTTTCAGTAGGAACCCCTGACCGTGGTACTCAGGGGTCCCTGCCCTAGACATGATGCGAGACAGTACTGTAGGAGCATAAAAAGTGATTTATGGACCAAGTCAAAGAAAGTTAAGAGCTTTACGCAAGTCAAACAGAGTAAAACTCTATGTCACGACCCGCACCCGCTTTCCGGATACGAGTCGTGTCCAAGCCAGCCTACACCGCAGAGTTGACGGTAGAACGCTGTCAAGCCCGCAAGAAAATAAATGCTCAAAAATAAATATCTACTGCTCATTCATATTTCTAAATTTTTATTACAACAGTTACAACATTTATATTTAAAGAAAAAACAAAGTTTTATAATTAAAGAAATTGATACAACTGTTTTCTATTTCTAGGTCGGCCTCAGCATACCCATGTCTTTCCAGTGCTAAGAGTGATCGCGGCTAAACCTAAAAAATATTGGTTATCCAGTCAGGATTGGAACAAGTACACAAACCGACGACAATGCAAAACATAACAGAATTAACAAGACATGAAAATAGCATATGAGATATGAAAGCTGTAAGAAAACTGATGACATAGCACGATAGAGAAGTAAACAAGGAAAAACTAATAAAAGACATCTATCTAGGTGGTGTGAAATATCTGTTTCAACATGTGAACGGCTAGGGGGTAAATACGGCTCACAGCACATGTCATGTGCAGCTGCTATCGTGCAAGATTAGACATATTGGGATATTTCTGGATAGTCCACATGTATACTAAGATATTTCCCCTCCCGACAACTCTATGTGACGAGCGTGTCAACAAGCAGCAAGATATATGTATAGACATGAAATGAAAAGACTACTATGAATCGAAAAGCAATCAGAAAGTGCACTTGCCTGAGGTACTTAGCTGGAGAAACCAATAAATATATACCACTCAAAGAGCCACAATCAGTCAACACATGCAGAAGTCTCCGGATGCTGAAATAAACAGTACCAATGTTCTCAGAATAGTCAAATTAGCTAGGATTGCCTATCCTTAAGTCCAATTCTGGACACAGGAGCAAAACGGTAATTTTGGGCAAAAATGATGTCCGCCATTGGACCCGTTTTGTACCGAAAAGTGTGCCAGAGTCAACGGTCTCTAAAATCGTCAAACTACATGTCTACGAATCCAGTTTTCCGATACGAACCCAACCAAATGTCCAAAGTTGGATTTCGGTGGACTGTGTACAAAATCGCCCGTTGAGTGGGACCGTGGGGCCCGCAAAACGATGATTTTATCAACGGTCTCAGAATTGGACCAAACTTGGCGTGCAGGACCAGAAAAATGATACGGTCCTGTTGGCACAAGTTTTGTCTCGATCTGACGAACGTGCACAAAGTAATTGAGAAACTCACAACGTGTACGATACGAAGAATTTTGACGGATACGCATCAAATTCGTCGCACACACGCGACCAATTTGAATTTCGTCAAAGCCCACACGACCACGAAGCCGTTACGCAGCTTTCGATGCCTTCGGTTCGCGACCATGTCGCCTGGAATGGCGGGACGCACGTCGTGTGGAAGGATTTTCTAGTTATCGAAAACAGGTTTTTGACGAAGTTTACATGTGTTTATTTCTCTGTACAAAGCAAACTTCTACAAACTTCGTACTGGAATTTTCTAGCCCTATATGTTGGGTTTAACTTCTGTTTAGAAATTTTCCTGATTCGAAGAATAGATTGGTGGGAATTTCGATGTGAAGTTGGGTGTTTGGGACTGTTTTACGAACTGTTAAGAAACAGTTTTTCGTTGAAGTTCGTATTCGTTTTACGATGTATGTATCGCAGAACAAATCGAAATATCAAAAGGGAATTGAAGTTGGTTATATTGTCAACGTACCTACGAAGACGACGTGCAAAACGGTGCAACGAGGCGACGGAAAACTTCACGCGAAGTGGGGCTCTGGGAATGTTGTCGCTGTGCGTTCCGCACTGTTGCGTGCATTGTCCCGGCGCGCGCGCGCGCTGGTCCGGCGGCCCGACGGCGCTCTGGCCGGCGACGAGCGACCGCCCAGGTCGGGGTTGGGGCGACGCCCACTGTGTTAGGGTTTCGAGAGTTGTTAAGAGACTTCTCTCCTATATAAACTGATCGATGGGGAGGGGTCCGGATTGCTCGTGGGGAGTTCGGGTTTGGGAGGCATGGCTGGGCCCATGGGAAAGGGTTTGGTGCTTTGGGAAAAATCTTGTGTAGGCTCGGTTGGCCCCTTGCTGCTATTGCTTCTAATCTCATTCCATTCTCTTTTTCTTTTTCTATTGCTATTACCAATTCTTTCTTCTTCTTTTTCTTTATCTTATTCTCTATTAGCAATTATATATCTATATATACATAATCACTTATATATATACATATACGTATTTACACATATTATATCCATATGCGCCCACATATACTTATATATATATATATATTATACACCCATATAATATATACGTATATACACGTATTCCTATATTTCAATATATATATTTCTATATATTTATTTCTATATATACAATACATATATAGAAAAAATATATATATATATATATATACAAAATATATATATATATATATACAATACATATATACATATACGTATTTATATACACGTATATATCTACAGATAATATATTTATTATATACATATACACGTATACCCTATATATTTATATATACACATATACACTCACATCTACATATATATTTATTTATTTATTTATATCCATTTATATATATTTACTTATCTATATATTCATATATATACTCATACAATACTCCATAAATTCTAAATAAATCCCAGAAGCATCGTTCCTAGGTAGAGTCTATCTGTATAAATATGATCACGTACATCTATATAACATTTATTGTCAATAATATATAACCAGTAATAATAAATTAATATCGTATAAAATATTCTTGATAAAATTGGTAACAAAATAAATAGTAATAAAATAATTTAAAATTCCGGGAAGGGGAGCTACACTCTACGCGAGCTACTTTACGTGAGAGCCATCCTCAAAGATTTTACGCGAAGGACAGGCTGTCAGATCATGCATTTAATGCGCGTGATACTATTCTGACATAATTGTTTCACTTAACAAAATGCCTAAAATTGGCTTTTGAAAGAAAATAAGAAAAAGTACAAAAGTACAAATTGCTCTGGGAAGTATTGCTATGGAAGTCTGATCTGAGAGCGATCACTTTGTTCCTTGGACCATACGATGATGATGAAGAAAACTGCTTGAAGAAGACGAACAATCGGAAGAACTACGTCACTGGAAAGGTATCGAGCAACGACACTGATGGCACAGTCGAATGCTTTCTTGCTTTTCTTCACCCTGTTCTTGACAAAAAAAAAGTTGAAGAAATGCTTCTGGGAATATCACTCTGAAAGTATGAGTTTTCTCAGAATCTCCTCTCCTGCCTCTATATTGATCTCTTGATCCTGTCTGTGTTGAAAATAAGTCTATTGATAGACTTGACCCTTTGTGCGTAAAAAGCAAAAAAATCGGGTCTTTACGCTAGTAACTGTCACCCACGATGCAAACCATCTTCTACGCATGTTGACACGTATCCCATATAGAGTTTTGATCTCTACATATGGTGACGCGTGTCTCACTACTTCAACAAAATAGGGAGAGCACGTACACACGTTCCTCGATAAGTGTGACATGAAAGCCATGTAAGCAGACTCACGTTCTCATGTAGCCAGGAAAGATCGGGCATAAAAATGACCCAAAATACACTCCCTGCGTAAAGTAGCAGACTGGGCATAAAATAGCTCAAAATAGACTTCCCACATAAAGTGACTGAAAAAGTAGCCTTGAGCGTAAAATTAGCTCAAATAAACTTTACGCACACAGCAGCCTTGAGCGTAAAAAGCTCGAATAGCTTTCGTACGTAAAAGAAGCTGTCTTCTGAGCGTAAAGTAGCCCATCTGCACACTAAACGACAAGCATCGGGTTTGGTGAAAAGATATCCTCGGCTTCTATGTACTGCTGTCAGAAAATCATTCTGTCAGATCAAATCACTCGCATTAAATGCGGCTTGACAGTCTGTACCCGGCGTAAAGTTCAGTGGACAACTCTTGCGTAAAGTAGCTCACGTAGTGAATAGCTCGCGTAGAGAGTAGCTCGCCTAGAGTTTTATTCTGTTTGATTTGCGTAAAGTTCTCAACTTCTTTGACTTGGTCTTTGAAGTACTTTTTACGCTCCTACAAGACACCCTTCAAAGTTTTCAAATATTTTCAAAATTTGAAATACTTTGAACAAAAGTGTAAAATCTAGGATATTCAACAGTCAGCGTAAAATTCGGGATACTCAACGGTCAACAATCCGCGTAAAAGTCGAGATATCCAACCGTCAGCGTAGATTTTGGGAATTTGAGCCGATTCAAACTTTCTCTATAAATAGAGCTTTATGAGTTCAGAAAGAACTTTACTTGTTCTTTGCAATCCTTAAACCTCTTTGCTCTCTTTCTCTTCTTTCTCTCTTACTTTAAATCGATGTCCCCCAAGAAGACCGCCGCCGGCAGAAAGGGCAAGAAGCCCGCCGTCGATTCATCGTCGACCGACCGCGCGAAAACCCCCATCCCATCATCAACGACGCCCCAACAGAGCAACCCCGCCGTGGCTCCGGCAATGAATGATAAAGCACTGAACTTCGGCCGCGAGTTTATCGGAGAAGAAGACCCGTGCTTTTCACTTCACGCCCATGTTATGCATGTCAGCATAGAAACTGAGATAATTAAATACGCCCACGTTATACGTTTCAGCGTAAAATTAAGAACATACGCTGATGTCTATACGTGCCAGCGTACATTTCAAAATACGCTAACATCAACATGTGCCAGCATAAAAATTAGAATACGCTCACGTCAACACGTGCCAGCGTAAAAATTAAAATACGCTCATGTTAACACATGCCAGCATAAAATTAGCAATACGCTCACATCAACATGTGCTAGCATAAAAATTAGAATACGCTCATGTCAACACATGCCAGCATAACAATTAAAATACGCTCATGCCAACACATGACAGTATAAAATTTACAATATGCTCACATCAACATGTGCTAGCATAAAAATTAGAATACGCTCATGTCAACACATGCCAGCGTAATAATTAAAATACGCTCATGTCAACACATGCCAGCATAAAATTCACAATACGCTCACATCAACATGTGCCAGCGTAAAATTCACAAGTGAAAGACTTTGTATAAAACAAAGAACTTTTACACTTTAAAAGTTTTTATCAACTTTAATAAGCGTAAAATTTGCATAGTCTGATTCTTTAATCTTTATGCGTAAAACTCAGATCAAATCATCTGCGTAAAAAAATTTAAATTAGATTTCCACTAACTTGATTTTTCTTTTTCTTTTTCTTTTGGCAGTAGATTTGCAAATTCACCCACTTGCAGAAATATTTGGCTCATCAGCTGGTATGGTGGGCTCAAATTATTTGGAGAACCTGTCCCAAGTAGAGTTTTCCCAGTCGAATCTAGAATATCCTGCAGAGAGACGACAGCTGATATCTGCTCAAGGGGACAAAATGCTATTGTCCATGATAAATGAAGAATTGTTGACATCGTTGGATGGCCAACAATTTGCAAAACCAGCTTTCTTATTCGGGGATGCGATAGACTTCAAATCACAAACACACCCCAAGAAGGAGGCTTGGGTGTTCAAGTTTGGAGATAGAGCAATATATCTCCCCGACATGGATAGAGATTATCCCCTGTCTGCATTTATCCATGCCACCCAACCCCGACAGATACTGTGGAATCTGACTCCCAGCAGTCATGGTAGGCCAGGATGGATCATTTTCAAGAGGGAGAGAGCCAATGACATGGGCTACCACACCAGTACTCCCAATGGTGGTGTTATCTCCTTCTCCGGTCTCTTGCCTGGATTCACTCCAAGTGAAGATTCGACTTTAATCCAACCGGTGCAGACCCAAATGTTCATTAATAAGTTCATAAGGGCTGCAGTATTATATCCCCAGACAAACCCAAGGCTACCGGGGTGGTTGACTCCTTTTAACCAGAACTGGATCCAAATTAGTGTTTGGATCATAAAGAACTTCCAGACGGAGCTGAAAGACATCAGCCTGTATGAAGCAGTAGCCTCTACTAGTCAGGGTATACCACCGAACAGTAACTTGTTCATAGCTTGATGGAGATATATATCAGTTCAACATGAACTTTTGCGACCCCAAAAGGTGAAATAGGTCTCGCACTCCACGAGATGGAATTCATCTCTAAGCTGCCAATGGGGGAAGCCCCATATAAAGAGTATGTTCCCTCCAACTGGGAACTGACATAAATTAGAAAGAAAAATCCTCAATTGGTTGAGGTATATGAAGAGTTGATGTGCTATTACATGATTTGTACTACTATGCATGAAAGTGGATCTCATTTGGCGTACATCAACAAGTGGACAACATATCTCTTTTACCATAAGGGTAAGATATCCAAAGATGATAAAGAAAGATTTCAGGAGAACAAGGCTCCAACCAGCAATAATGGTTCAACAATCCCAGCTGATAAAATACGGGATATGATGGTTGGCTACAAATTTTCGAACAAATATTTGTCCACCAAGACTGGAGAGTTCTCTGTAGGAACCGAAGCCTTGAGTTTCCTCATATATGGCAGCCAGAAGATCTCCAAGAAAGCCTTGCTGGCAGGCTTTCTTTCTCTGTGGTTGAGGAAATGGGTTGTACTGGGGACCGGTACAGTTAATAGAATCCACCGAAACGTGCTATGGCCAGTGGTACATTTGGTGTTCAAAGTCAGAATAAACCTGCTATCGACAATGGTATGTAGAATAAACGCAGGTTTGAGGACTTTTGGTGAGGAACTAATCAACAATGCTCCTCACCGGAATGTATTCCCTAGGGTAGAAATGCCCTGCACTTATCTGAAGGGCTGGCTATTGCATCATAACTGCGATTTGTTGCCCCCAGGCCCTGGAGATGAGGTAGAGGTCTTCCTCCAGAAGTTCAGCAAAGCCACATGGACTGCCACGACAGTGGCAGATACCCGAGCAGTAATGAATTATTCTTATGGTTGGAACTTTTTCTGCACAAGGCCACAAGTTCCAGTCGATTGCTTCGACGTACAATTTGAAGATAAAGTTGAAGGAAGAACTTTATTGTCAGCACCAGTTTTCAGATGGCTATAATGCATCATACCCACACATCTGATGTACAGAAATGAAGACAGCTGTGCATTCGAACCATATCTACCAAGTCGGTTCGCTCGCCAATTTGGATATGACCAACTTCATGTTGGTAATCCCTCCACCAGTTTCTGTCATTATGGGAAGCTAATTGATGGTGCAAGGGGCTGGAGATATTTTAGCACTGCCTGTACCGGTGCCAAATTTCGAATATCGACTTCTACAAGCACAACCGAGCTACGTATAATTCATACGTATGCTCGCTTTTATGCTTCCATCCGCTCCTTTGCCCATGGATACAACCTGAGAGGTAGTCTAAGATGGCCCAAGGAAGGGAATGTTGAAGGGCTAGTCAGGGTACCTTCAGACATACCCGATGACACAGCTGTTCTAGATCAGTATCTGGAAGTTATCCCTACGGGAATTAGGGAAAAAGCTGCAGAACCTATCATATTGGCAAGACCCGAAAACGAAAACAAGGTGCAGCTGCTACTCTTCTAGAGAAGACCCCAGAAAAGAAGAAGAAGGTTACCACCAAAGGGCCTTATAGACCAAGAGCCGCTACCCCAGAGATTGATATTCCAGTCGAGGAGCCGCAACATGTTGCATCTTCTTCAGCTCATCCTGGAGAAGGGTCCTCGGCCTCCCAACCAGCAGCGTCAATGGAAGCGGTGACGATCCTGTTCCTGGGATGTCTCAGCTCAGCACTTCATTTGACTTTGCCACAAAAGGCACAAGTTGTTGAGGATGTCGCTCTAGTACATGCTGTTGATTCAGAGCTCATCCCATCGGATGAGCCGGCTATTACCTTTGATGATGATGACTGGGATGGGGACTATGACGCGTACTTGGCACGTCCTACACCTACTCCAGGTAAATATAAATTATACAAAATTAGGATTTTGGTATATTAACATATTTTGTTTAATTTTTGTAGGTGTTATCATTACATCAAAGCCCGTGGCTCCTCCTCCTCCTCCTCAAGAAGATATTTATGAGGATAACGCGGAGTCTGAGGAAGAGGATTCCTCTTCAGAAGAAGAAGATGCTCAAGAAGAATGTACTCCATCTATGGAGATACAACAAGAGCCCGAAGTGCAGGCTCAGCCAGAATTGTCTCCTCCTGCTGAGGGCAAAGATAAAGAAAAAACTGCAGTAGCACCTACTTTAGATGATGAAGAGGCTACTGAGGAAGAAGTAGACTTCAATGAAGGACCAGTTGTAGAAGGACCTACTACAACTGACATATTTGAAGATCCTGTAGAGCCGGTAGCCGAAAAAGGTGATGAAGACATAGTCGAATCATCAACTGAAGCTGGGAACGTTGTAATAGCATCCTCTGCTATTGCTACTGATCCAGCACAAGTTCCTGAAGCGACAATGCCCGAACCGGAGTCAGCTGCCATAACTACCATTCCACCCGCACTAATCACCGCCACCGAAACTCAAGTAGTTTCGACTTCAGAAACGGCTGGAGTAACAATTGTTGAAGACACTGTTCTTGAAGCTCCTGGAAATCACTTGGCCATGGTAGCAGCGACAACAATAGCTTTATCTCAGTCTGTTACCATGGCAACAACATCTGCTCCCAGTCTTCGGAAAAGAGATTTGGTAGAGATCGCCGCAACGCCAAGCTCAAACACAGAAATGAATCTTTTAGTTGAGATTCATACAGAAACTTTCTACAAGACTTTGGCGGCTCTAATCAACATGGTCCTGAATAAGGGCCTCAATTATGAAAGCTTGAAGGCGTCTATTTCTCTTACAATCATAAATGTCGCCATGTTCAATGATGCAGCGAGAGCAGCGGCATTAGAGAAGATCGTGGAGGGACTTGAACAGCCCATGAAAGAATTTCTAAGGCTGTCAAGCGAAACTATTGAAAGTCTTATCCAAAGCGAGTATGACGCTTTATCAGCTGAATACCTTGCTCGGGAGACGACTTTCAATGAAGCCCTCCATGAGTACAGCATCAAGGTGGCCAAACAAAAAGCTTTTTTAGCTGGAGCGAAGCCCCAGCTGAATATCCAGAGAGAAGCTTATGAAACTTCAAATATAAGAATTCATCAACAGAATGACAGAATTCGCGAAGTCGAGGCTGAATTGGCTCGCTTGAAGGCGGAGAGGGATCAGCTGATCATAGCTCGAGACCAGCAGCTTACACAGAGCTCGATTTTGGAAGAACAAGTCTTTGGAGCTGAGGCTACCATCAAAACCCTTGACGAAGCCAAGGATAAGATGATAGTCACTTTTGCTGGACTTTTTTATATCTGCACTCCTGAAGCTCGACACTCCGTAGCTACTAAGAATGTATTGAGCTCTCGTGAAAAGCATCTAGCAGAGCTGCAGAAACTGCTAAAAGACTTATCTGCTCTGCCTTAGGCAAATAAAGAGCTTTTGTAATCTTCTATCTTTTTAATTCTGTAACGTTTACAAGAAATGAATAAAATATTTGTTTTATGATCCTATTATTTATTTTGAATTTAAACAATAGGTACTGATCAGAGGTAATATGGACATGACAAGTCTTCTAAACTCAATAAATTATATCTATCCAGAGGTAATGTGGACATGATAGATAATGAATCTCTTTTTCTGTTTAGAGTATACGACACTATCAGAGGTAATATGAACATGACAGATCGAAACAACTCAAAAAAAATGGATTAATATCTATTCAGAGGCCATAGGGACATGATAGATAAGAAAAGAAGTAGACTTAATAATTATTCAGAGGTCATGAGAACATGATAAATAACAAATCTCCTTCTCCTTTTTTTTATCAGCTGGTAAGACAGAAGATCAAAAAGTCTCTTTTAAGAAGACAAATAATCAGCTTAACAAAACATAGGTAGCTGGAGAATAAGGGAGAAATTTATACATAATATTTCTTCAAGAATTTGCCATTAATCGACATCATGAGCAAATCTCCATTAGGTTTAGACAACCTATAGGCACCATTAGAGAATACCGACTCAATTACATAAGGACCTTTCCATTTTGCTTGGAATTTTTCTTTGCTTTTATGAGTCATCACCATCGGTCTTCGAACAGCTAGAACCATCTCACCGACTTTGAATACCCTTTCTTTAACTTTACGATTGAAAGTTCGAGCTTGTTTGCCATTAAAATTGTTTGATTTGCAAATCTTAATACAAACAGAATAGTGTTACAATGTAGGACTTAGATGTAGTCCTAGGAGTACACTTTTGTTTAAGCTGGGTTACTTAGTGCCAATGGAGCGAGTGGTAATGCGTTGACTCCGTTGACCGGCTGACGATGGTTATCGGTTCTCTGAAGGTGTTGATTGCTCTGGATGCTGGAGCTTGCTGAGAGGAGGAAGACGTTGAGTGTCTAGAACTGCCTCTCTGGTGATTCTCTCTTGCGAGTCTTGTCTGTTGTCTCTGTGTGTTGTGTGTGAAGGAGATGATCCTTCTATTTATAGTTTTGCAGGCCGGCTGCTCATGCGCGCATGTAGGATGCGCTGGTGTGGAGACGCCACGTGGAGGTTGCTGATGGAGGCGCGCGGATGCTGCGCCCTGATCAAGGGGGAGAACTCTTCGTATTGCTGTTGTGAACCGGCACGTAGCAGAGAGAAGATCTTTCTGTTGCTGAAATCTTGGACGAGTTGAGTCAAAGGACACGTGTCATCGACCCATGGTTCGAAGATCTCGGATTTGGTGGAGAGGAGTGATCTGGTGAACTGCGCCTTGGATTGGACGCAGGAGGAGGCTGCGGCTCATAACCTTTAGGAGTTACAAACTATTTGGGGCGCATGGCTTTTGAGGCGCATGCAGGCGACTTTCCTTCTGTCTTTCGGGATCAGAGGGCAGTCTGGGGCGCATGGCTTTTGAGGCACATGCAAAGCTTCAACTGGAGACTCTTCTTCTGTCTTTAGGGATCAGTGAAGGGTCTGAGGCGCATGGCTTTTGAGGCGCATGCGGATCTGGACGCATGGACGCGGAGGCGCATGCGGATGGTTTAAGGGGCCACGTGGTAGTAGCCGTCGAAAATAGAGTCATGATGATGCTGACGTTGTCGACGCTTCGTTCTCTGAAAAAGCTGTCAACTGTTCAGACTTTGGGAAGCGTGCTGCCAACTCTGTCAGTTCAGCATTTAATGTTGGTGACGTTCGATGGACAGCTGAGTGGGCACGTCGGTTGGTATTCCACTCAGTACGGGGATGTGAGGGGGCGCATCCTCTATGATGCGCCAGATGTCGCAGGACGCATCTGTGCGATGCGCCTGATGCTGGAGGGCGCTTCCGTGTGATGCGCCGTTTGGCTGGCGCATCCGACATGTCTTTTAATACCGCGGCTGTCTCGCTCTTCAAGTGCTATAAATAGCCGTTTGGCTGAATTCGAGGCGTCCGGTTCATCCATTTAATGCAAATTCATTGCACGGAATTCGGAGGGCCATCCACTTGGCGCGTGGGTTTGATCTGCCCGGCCTATAAATAGTGGCATGGAGAGAAGATTGGCTTCTCATTCCCTTACGTGCTTCCAACATGAACTCGATCATCCGGGTGCATTCTGTTGACGAAGTGCTCCCGAGGGTGAAGATGAGACGCTGTGTTGTCTTCGATGCACTTGAAGGTGACTGTTACATCCAAAAGACGGAGTCGAGGGCTTCTGAGGCAGGCGGAAGGTGCCTGTTGCATCCAAAGATAGGGATGTTCAGGCCCCGTCTCCGTTATTCCGGAAGAGCCATAGATCGGAATGGCGGTGCTAGGCTCTCTCTTCCTTCAAAGTGGGTGTCGCCCACTCTGATTGTGTTGAGAGCTTCCTTGTGCTGTGGTTTCGATCACGGTCTTCCTTGGGCTTTGGAGGCTCTTTCGAAGCCTCCCCTGGCCACAGTCTTGCCGTGCCCCTGCCTGGTTCCAGCCAGAGGGTTAAATGCTTTGTGGAAGCAGATGTCGATCCTGGCTGGAAGGACGGCACATGGCTGGGCTCTGCTCGGCCATGTGAGCCTGGCTGGAAGAATTTGGTATGATGGGATGCACATAACTGAGCTGGATGCACATAACTGAGCTGCTGAAGAGTCGGTAGGATGCGCCTGGTTGGAGGCGCATGATGTCTGCTGCGCCTGACTGATGGCGCATGATGACTGATGCGCCTATCTGGAAGCGCATGGTGGCTGCTGCGCCTGTCTGGGGGCGCATGGTAGCCGCTGGCTGTAGACTTAGGATCTTTCCTTTGTAGAAATTCTCCTTTGTACAACCTTTTCTTAGACATGTAATAGACTTTTGTATATAAATAAAAAGTCTTCTTTCGAATGTCTATCTTTATTGATCTTGCTGTGAAGTTCTTTGTCTGAGTTCTGGCGCATGTAGTGTCTGGCGCATGGGTTTTCTGGTTGTGAAATTCCATGCTTCTACAAGACCCCCTTCAAAGTTTTCAAAACTTTTGAATAAGTTTTGGAATACTTTGAATAAGAAGCATGGAGGTCAGGGCGCATGACTTCTGGGCGCATGCCTGTTCGGGCGCATGCTCTTCCCAGTTAACGATGATGGTGCCTCGGTAACCGAAAAGATTAATGATGATCTTTCGGTTTTATTTGCTGCTATCTTTGCACAGAACCCGAGGCGACGGCTGAGATCACACGTCATCTGTTCACGCGTGCGACCAAGTCCTATAAATAGGTAAGAGTTAGAGAGAGAAAGAGTTCATCTTCTCTGTGCCTCTGCTTCTTTAGAGTTTTCTTTTTCAAAAACCCTAATCTTCTCCTTCTTCGAGAGAATGGCTCCCAAGACTCCTCGTGGTGCTGCCAACAAGGGGAAGGAGAAAGCGAAGGAGTCCGTCGATGTTGCGGCGGCTGTCATTCCCCATCGGCCTGTCGAAGTTCGGCCGGAGGTGGTTGGTGAGTCTCATTGTCCGTACGCCAACGCACATAGACCTTGAGTCTTTAATGATGTGCCGTGGTATTTGCTCGCCGACGCGTATGGGTTTAGACCCTGGATGCGTCGAGGCTATACTGCTGACGCGCATGGGTTCAGACCCTGATGATGCGCCGAGGCTATACTGCTGACGCGCATGGGTTCAGACCCTGATGATGCGCCGCAGTTTTCTCCTTTAGACACATTGTGTGTTCTCTCCTGATTTTTTTTTTCTGATCTTTTTGCTAGTGTCGATGGCAATCCCGCTTTTGAGCGAAGTTCTCTTGGAGGCTGCCTTCAACCAAATGGGAGTAGAGCATAACGAGGAAGTGATAAACCCTGTTCAAGATGCTCTTATGCTGGATCAGCCTCCCGAGAGAATGACCCTAATCCGCGAACAGCAGCATTGGTTCCTCAAACGGATGATGGAGCGTGGAGTTTTTAAATCTTCCACCTCTGATAAAGTGACCTTCCTGAAGCCTGAGTTCCTGTTTGGAGACCGTCTCACTTCTACCGACTCGTCGGTGCTGAAGGTCAAGGAAGACTGGTTCTTTACTGCGAATGGAGTGCATATGGCTGTTAAGCAACTTGAACGTCAATGGCCTTTGACGTCTTTCTGTCGCCTTGTTTCCCAAAGGAGGATGTCTTGGGAGCTTACCCCTTCTCAGGGGGAAGCGGTGACTGGTATCATCCAGATCGATTCTACTTCTGACCAAAGGGATGCTTTGACCGTTACACGGTCTGGATCTTCTTTCACCTGGCAGACTTTACGGCCCGGGAGCCTTTACAGTGACGTGCCTATTGATACGTTTGCTTATAGTGCCTTGACTTTTAAACATCGTATGTTCATGATGGAACGTTCATATCCGAAAGGGGAGTTTAGGGTAGAGGGTTGGTGCCATTATGTTCCCAAGTGGGATAGACTGACACTCTGGATCTTGTCACAGTTTCAGGCCGAGCTTCGAGAGATCGGGTTGACAGCCGCGATTCGTGCTACCCTGGCGGGCGTTGACCTTAATAGGCACATGTTCCTTGCACTCTTGGAGATGTTCGATGTCCACACTGGGACCTTCTTCACTCCCGTAGGGGAATTAGGGCTCGCACTTCATGAGATGTACGAGGTGTCAAAACTCCCTTGGGGGTCGGAACCCTATGAGGAGTATTTTCCGACCAACGAGGAGTTTCAAGTCCTGGAGGACAGAGCTGAGGAGATGACGGCCGTCTTCAAGGAAGTGGCTAGTCACCACTATTATATGCAGAGGAGAGATAAAAGCGGGGCGCAGCCCCATGTGACTGCCTGGAGAGATTATGTCTTTAGACAAGACAAAAGACATCCTTCACAGTTCTCTACTCTGCCGGCGCTCTCTCGTAGCGCAGTGCTATCTGAGATGAACAGGTTAGGGGAGAGGAATCCCCGAGGGAATAAAGACCAGCAGTCAGATGCACGCTCCTACAGCTGCTTCTGGCATCTTGCTCATCAAATGTCATCCAAGGCGGTGTTGGCGTCTTATCTGATGATATGGCTCCGGGATTGTGTGTTCGCGGGCGGATCCGGCGCCGTGGAGAGGGTAACCCGGAACTTAATCTTGCCAGCCGTGAAGTTGGTCTTTGGCCGGCGTTTGGCCCTTCTTCCTGCTATGGTATGTAACCTGCAGCGAGGTTTGCGAGAGTTTGCTGGAAATATGATCCATGACAGAGGCAGAAAAAATAACTTCCCGCGCGCCGAACTGCCATTTCACTATTTGATCGGATGGCTGATTTTACATTATCCCAGTGTGATGAGTACAGGCTCGGAAGAAGACTATAAGGCTGGAGATGCACTCCTTCGTCGTTTCAATCGGAGGAACTGGTCGCATACTGGCGTCCCTGTTTGTAGAAAGGTTTTATCCCGTCTTCAGGGTTGGGAGATTACCAAAGTTGTTCCAATCTACTTGGGTTTTGAGGCCAACGAGGATTTAATGGACCTGGGTGAAGGTACCACCACTCTGCCTCAGTGGGGATTCCGTTGGTTGCAAAGTATCCGGCCGTCCCATCTGGTGTACCGGAACAGGAATCAGTGCTACCTGGAGCCGTACTTGCCGAGTCGCTTTGCGCGACAATTTGTTATGCTCAGATGATGTTGGATAATCCCAGCATTACTCTGGGGTATGTTGGAAGTTTGTTGGACGGTGCACGAGCTTGGCATTATTATAATGCCGGATGTACCGGAGCTCGTTTTACGTTGCCCGTCTCCGATCCGCGGCCGCCCATTCTTTACTCGGCCGCCAAATTTTACTGTGTTATGGCTGCCCCACCCTCTGGATATGACAGGGAGACCAGCCTTATCGCAGGCACCCAGTTAGCAGCGACCGAGGATACACCAGCGAAGACCTGGCCACATCGTCCGTCAGGGGTAGGTCAACGGAGTGCCCCCTCCGCCTCACGAGCAGAACCCTCGGACGATCGATCGAAACGACGTGCAGATACAGGGGCTAAATCTTCTGTGCCGAAGAAGCAGAAGAAGGCGTCGTCACTGATGGCGTCATCGGATTCGGCGTCTGAAGAGGTAAGAACGTCTCACGTAATCTGATCTTGGTTCCACCATTTACGAGGCTTCATCTTTCTTTTGCAGGAACCGCTAAAAAGAAAATTTCGTACCCCAAAGTCGGGTGGGAGTAGGCGAGAAGAGATGGCGGGCTCGACTGGAGTGCGCATCCCGCCGATCATGATGTCTCCCGTGGAGGAAGATTCGGAGGATACTGTCGTCGTGGAGGTTCCGGTATCCTCAGGTTATGTCAGGAGGGAACCTGAGGGTGCAACAGCTTCCGTGGTGACGAAGGCCACAGCGGAGGTTTCACATATCGAAGGTTTAACAAGTATGCAGCTTCCTGGTGAAGAGGAATGGAGTTCGTCATCTTCCGATGACGTCACTCCAGGGCTGCAGGAGTCTGTTGCAGTGGCGGCAGAGGTAGTTGAGACAGAGGAGAGGGCTGATTCCCCTCCTTATCATGATGAAGGGAGGTCGGCTGAATCATTGCCGAGCCCTACCCCGGCTCCAACGACGGATATTGAGATGGCTACCGATCTGGCGGTAGCGACAGATTCTGTCCCTGTGGAGGGACTTGAGAAGGACGAAACCCTTCTGCCGGTCTTGTCTCTTGGGGCTGGCCAGGAGGTAAATGTTGATCTCCACGTTCTGCCGGGGGAGGCTGATAGAACGTCGGGGGTAGAAGAGGTGACCGTTGACGTCGGTAATTTCTCCGGGGTTGAGAAGGATAAGGGTATGGAACCTTCTGTTGCTCCTTCCACTTGGGGTACTATCACGACGCATGTGCCGGCTCCTTTTGTTCCTCCGGTTCCTCGGGCTAGCAGTCCGGCCCCTGTTGATGAAGAGCCTAGTGCTGCCGAGGGTCAAACCTCTCAGATCGAGGTTGGCGGAACTTCTTCCGGTCCGCAAACTGTAGTATCTCCCCCAACTCCTGCTATGACGCCGCAGGTGTTGGCAGATGCCGACGAGTATGTGAAGTTCCTCGTCGAGGGAGTGTACAAGATGCTGGAGAAAGGCGTATCCGCAGTGATGGATGCCAAGGGCAGCTTTGCGACAGCAAAAGCTTTGGCAACGCCTTGTATCGAGCTGATCCGCGTTCACCAAGGCCACGACCGTATGGCCGAAATTCTGGAGGCTTCGGTGATTAAGCTGGACGAGCGGCTCGCGGAGCTGCAGCGCATCCAGCGGAATGACCTCTCTGTTTTGATAAACGCGGAGATGGGGAAGTTGATTGCTGAAACCGAGGCTTCCCATCAGGCCGATGTTAACAGTTGGGAGCATACGATGGCTAGGACTGAGGCTGCGGCGGAGCAGTTATCTCAATCTATGACAAAGACGACAGAGGCCCGAGCTGCATTGGATGCCAAGATCGCGGAGATCGACGTCCAGATGCACCGTCTCGAGGACCAGCGGGCCCAACTCCAGTTAGAAGCTGATCGTGTCCTGGCCGAACACGTCACGCTCAAGCAGGAGGAACGGCTCTTACTCAGCGGACCTCTGCTTTGTCTCAGCAGCGACGACAGCTTGATGAGAAGTACGAGGGCGAAACTTTCGCTGAGGCTGTCGAGTTGATGCGTCAAGAGGCCGAGCGTCGAGTTCTGGCAACTGTAGGGACTCGTACTGCTGACCTGAGGCAACGAGTCAGAGAGCTCTCGACCCATCCTGGAGAGGCTGAGGGGCTGTAGCTTCTTCGTTTTGATGTTCTTTTGCGACCCTCGTTGAGGGATAGTGTAGTCTTGTACTTTCTCTTTTCTTTGAATAAAGAAGTACGCAACTTTTGTGATGTGTTCATTTTTTTTTTGTCATGAACTTGATGATTTGTGTGGACCTATTATCTTTTGCGCACCTTGGTTTTTTAGGTACAGATAATAAGTTTGAAGGAACCATTATGCTTGCTCAGAGGTAATGTGGACATGGCAATCATTAGGTTCGAGGTGATGGAGTCTTCCTACTCAGAGGTATTATGGACGTGGTAGGAATGATCTTTGGGGGGGGATACGCTGAACAACTCAGAGGTGATGTGGACGTGGAAGTTCGGCGATCAGTGTACAACAACGCAGGGGTTGTTTGTACAAGATGTTTACTCAGAGGTAATGTGGACGTGGTAAACATGAAGGGTAGCGTAAGCTCACGAAATGTGAGGTTGCGCTTTGTAGGATGTAGAGAGACAACTCAGAGGTAATGTGGACGTGGTTATCTTTCTACGGAAGGATGCCACGGAACAGCTGGGTTCCGGAAGCATATGATTTTGTGGAAAAGGGGAAGTACATGTCTGGAGGATGTCAAGAATAGTACTTCTTTAGGAACTTGTCATTGATGGGCATCATGAACAAGTCCCCATTGGGTTTGGCGAGGCGGTAAGCACCGTTTGAGTATACCGTCTCAATGATGAAGGGTCCTTCCCATTTGGGCTCGAACTTTCCTGGTGTTTTGTGAGTTAATACCATTGGTCTTCTGACTGCTAAAACCAGGTCGCCAACTTGGAAAGTTCTTTGTTTGACCCTTTTGTTGAAAGCCTGTGATATACGGGCTTGGTAAAGTTCAATGCGTTGTTGAGCTAGGAGACGCTTTTCGTCAAGTGCCTCCAGTTCCCGCAGACGACGACGTTGATTGTCTTCTTCTGTGAATTTATTTATGATTGCTACTCGGAGTGAGGGGATCTGGATCTCGAGAGGCAATACCGCTTCACTCCCGTAGACCAGGGAGAATGGTGTGTTGCCTGTTGGGGTCCGTACCGTTGTGCGGTAGGCCCAAAGGCATTCGCCAAGCTTTTCATCCCAGTCGCGTTTGTTGGATGACACGACCTTTTTGAGCAGCCTGACGATAGTTTTGTTGAACGCCTCGGCCAATCCGTTTGCTGCCGGATTGTAGGCGGTTGAGGCCACATTTTGAATGCGATTCTTGTCACAGAATCTGCTGAAAATGTGGCTGATGAACTGAGGACCATTGTCATGAATGATCCGCCTGGGTACTCCGAAACGGTAGATGACATGGTGTTTGATGAAGCTGACCACTCTGGAGCTTTTTACTTCAGCTAGTGGGACTGCTTCCGCCCATTTGAAGAAGTAATCGGTGATGGCCAGGATGAAACGATGTCCTCTTGATGAAGGAGGGGTGATCAGTCCCACAATGTCCATGCCCCAGGCTGCGAATGGCCAAGAGGCGACTGTAGGATGTAGAGGTTCAGATGGCGTATGTATGAAGTCTGCATGAAGTTGGCATGCATGGCACTTCTTAGCATATTCCACTGCGTCAGCGGCCATAGTTGGCCAGTAGCAGCCCATACGTCGCAGTCGATCTTGCAACTTAGGACCTGGTTGGTGAGCTCCGCAAGTTCCGTCATGAGCTTCTCGAAGAGCTTCGGACGCCTCTTCGTTAGACAGACATCGTAGGAGAAGTCTGTCGAAGGAGCGTCGGTACAGCGTTTTAGTGGCTGTATCGTAGTAGAATCGAAGAGAGCGTCTCCTGACTGAGACGGCTTCCTTCGGGTCCTCTGGAAGGATTCCGTAGACGACAAAGTCGATGAACGGGAATCTCCAGTCTCGAACATTAACATCGGTGTTTGTCGGCATGGCGTGAGCCGTTTGCAAACATAAGTTGTTTCTGGGACAAATCAAGTCTCGGCCGGTTACCGTGACATAATATTGCGTCCCAAGGGGTGCGGCCAATGAGGCTGCGAGGCCAGCCAGAGCGTCAGCCTCGGGGTTAATAAAGAACCCAGTGAAGGTTGAAATGATGTTCAATGCAACTTCATGGTAAGGGATTAAATCTTCATGGCGAACCTCGTATTGCCCCCGAATCTGGTTTACGACGAGTTTCGAGTCGCCGTAGGCTTCCAGATGATCCACCCCCAGCTGTTGTGCTAGCTGGAGTCCCATGACGAGTGCGTTGTACTCAGCAACATTGTTGGAGCACGGCTTCGAAAGAGAGTATGCGCGCTGGATGACCAGCTGATCGGGGGAGACTAAGACTACCCCCACTCCTGCGATGATTTGGCCGTTGGGGCCCGTTCTTGAAGCGCCATCGAAGAACATCCGCCAAATGGAGCTTCCCTCGGTGACGTTTGATTCTTGAACTTCATCCGGGATGTCTTCATAGAGTTTTGAAGATTCTGGGATGGGGTGTACAGCTAAAAAGTCAGCCAGAGCCTGACCCTTGACCGCCTTCTGCGGGACAAACACCATATTGTATGGCGTTAGTAGGATCGCCCATGTCGCTAGCCGGGACTTTAATGACCCTGGCTTCGTCATGAGAACTCTGAGTGGATTGACTCGGGAGATGACGTGAATTGTCTGGCCCGAGACGTAATGACGAGTCTTCTGAATGGCAAACACCAAAGCCAAGCACTCCTTTTCAACGGGGATGTACCGGTGTTCGGCCCCGATGAGTGTTCGACTGAGGTAGTAGATTGCTTGCTCGTAGCCTGCATCGCTGTTTTGAGCCAGCAAAGCGCCGAGGGAATGATCCATGGCACGGACGTAGAGGAGAAATGGTTTGCCGGCGACAGGTGCCACTAGGACGGCGGGCTTGTTAAGTAAGCCTTGATGTCGTCGAAAGCTCTTTGGCACTCCTCTGTCCAGACGTAAGAGACTTCCTTCTTCATGAGCTGAGTAAAGGGTTGGCATTTACCGGAGAGGTTTGCTATGAACCTCCGGATGTATGCCAGACGTCCCTGTAAGCCCCGAAGTTCTCGAAGGTTCTTCGGAGGGTCCATGTTGAGGATGGCTTTAGTCTTCTCGGGATCGACATGAATGCCTTTTGCCGTGATGACAAAGCCCAAGAACTTGCCGCTAGAAACCCCTAGGAAGGATTTAGCGGGGTTCATTTTGAGTTGATGTGCCCGCATGATATCAAAGACCGTCTTCAGATCTTGTAGGTGATCAGCTTTGAGGCGGCTCTTGACTGCGATGTCGTCAACATAGCACTCGACTGTTTTGCGAAGATGTTGACGGAAGATGGTGCTCATAGCTCGCTGGTATGTTGCACCGGCATTCTTCAAGCTGAAAGGCATTACTGTGTAGCAGAACACACCCTTTGGAGTCCTGAATGACGTGTGTTTCGCGTCATCGGGAAACATCTTGATTTGATTGTAGCCTGAATACCCATCCATGAAGGACATGCGTTCAAAGCCACATGTGTTGTCGATCATTACATCGGTGATTGGGAGCGGGAATTCATCCTTCGGGCAAGCGGAGTTGAGATCCCTGAAGTCAATGCAGACTCGTATCTTCCCATTCTTCTTGGTGACAGGGACGACGTTGGCTACCCAGTCCGGGTGTTGTTCTTCACGGATGAAGCCGCTGGTCAAGAGCTTGTCCACCTCATGGTCGATGGCATTCATGATGTCTGGGCGGAAGCGTCGCTGTTGTTGTTTGATAGGTTTGGCATCTGGTAAGATGTTCAACCTATGCATCGCGATCTGTGGGTCGAGACCCGGTATGTCTTCGTAGCTCCAGGCGAAGACGTCGATATACTCTTTAGCCAGTTGGACTAAAGATTCTCGGTCTTCTCCTTCCAAGCATTTTTTGATAAAGATGGGTTTAGAAGAAGACCCATCCCCGAGGTCGATCTGCTCGACTTCGTCTTCGGTGGGAGGTTCTCGTAACTCAAAACGAGATTCCTATTGTTCTCCTAAGCGTTGAGCCCAGGGTTCCTCTTCGAAGGGTTCCGGCGGTTGGTCTTCGCCTTCATCTTTCTGAGGTTGTGCCGATGTCATGTTAGCTGATAGCACTTTCTTGAAAACTGATCCGATACTGGTATCGGAATCCCACGTCGATGCTTCAGACGAGTGGGAATGTTCTATGTCTTCTGCGTCTGAACTCTCTGGAGTTGATGGCGGCGTAACATAGCCTAACCCCTGTCGAGTCCAATTATAGTAGTCCTGTGGCTTTCCATTGGGCATCGAAAGCCGGACAGGGAGATGCCGACCCTTGCCGTAGTTTAAGCCTTTGTTGCTTTTCAGGTCGTAGCCCATCTTTTGGATGATGCGCTTTGCCGTATCCGTGTACCGATAGACTTGTACTCTGCCGGTATCAGGTTCGGGCTCGACTGACGGGAGGTCCCGATGACGCTCGATTCTGCCCGAGATGATGGTGCCTTCGTCTCGGCTTCGTGGAGGGACTATGAAGACTCCTTGAGACGGGACCACTCGATTATGGTGGATGGTCGTTACTTGTGTTTGCAACGACCATAGAGCGTTATCTAATGTATACATGGCATTCCAGTGTGGAAGACAAGAATAATTGAAAGACACTCTATTATTGATAAAGTACGAGATTTTATCCCGTGGGATTACATTGTCAAAGGAGGGTGCCTCTACGTCAGCTGAGATGTATTCACCAAGCTCCTCATCTGTAAGCACTGGGGCCAGATCAGGAGAGTCCTCTACTGCTTTGCTGCTGGGGCCTGAGAGGGTTATATGAGCCTTCTCTGACTCCTTGGATGATTGCGGCGGCTTGCCCTTGAGACGTACCTTGAGAGGTGCCTCTGTTGCGCCTCCGGTGGGTGGTGCTTTCCCTTGTAACTTCGCCACCAGGGGAACCGATGTTTGAGGCGGCTTTCCTTTGAGGCGTATCTTCAGGGGTGCTTCACGAGCTGGCGCTTTCCCCGATAGCTTGATGCTCATTGGGGGCACCTTCTGGGGTGGTTTCCCCTTCAGTCGGATCTTCAAGGGGGCATCGGGAGTTGTTTCAGGCTCCATGTACGGCTCTGTTGCCGTCTCTGCCTCATCATCGGCGTCGTTGGCTTCCTCCTCGTCAAGTGGCTTGTACAAATCGGAATCGGTGAAGTAGGTCTCAATCCCTTTGAAGGGATCGATGTCTGCAAACTCCGTCTGGATGACGCCGTTGGTGGATACATATTTCATGCATTGGTGGAGCGTGGAGGGCACCACCATGTACTCATGTAACCATGGCCGTCCGAGTAAGATGTTGTAGTTGACTTCGGCATCTACCACATAACAAGTCACCTCAGTTTTGAGGCTGCCGATGTGACACTTCAGCCGGATCTTGCCCAGTGGCTCGCTCTTGCTAGCGTTGAAGCCACTGATGGTTGTATTGGAGGGCGCCAGCCGGTACATCGGGATCCCCAGCTTGGATAGCAGCGCCTTCGGGATGATGCTTAGGGAAGACCCAGGATCGATTTTGTCACGACCCGCACCCGGTTTTCGGATACGAGACGTGTCCAAGCCAGCCTACGCTGCAGAGTCGGCGGTAGAACGCTGTCAAGCCCGCAAGAAAATAATGCTCAAGAAATAACATTTGCTCATTCACAATTCTAGATTTATTACAACATTTACAACATTTAAAATTAAAGAAAATACAAGACTTTATATTTAATTAAAATGATACAATTGTTTTCTATTTCTAGGTTGTCTTCAGCATACCCAAGCCTCCCCAATGTAAAGAGTGATCGCGGCTAAACCTGTAAAATGTTGGTTATCCAGTCAGGATTGGAACAAGTACACAAACCGACGGCAGTGCAAAACACAATGGAATCATCAAGACATGAAAATAGCATATGAGGAAATGAACACTGTAAGATAACTGATGTCATAGCACGATAGAAAAATAAATAAGGAAAAGCTAATAAAAGACATCTATCTAAGTGGTGTGAAATACCTTTCAATACGTGAACGGCTGGGCTAATACGGCACATCATACGATGGCTATCATTCAAGTAATTGGTACGGCTAACTCATACGTGGATGTGTATGACTTAGCTATCATTCAAGTAATAGTAACTGGTTTGTTCACGTATTTACCGAGTATTTCCCCTCCCGACTACTCCGTGTGACGAGCGTGTCAACAAGCAGCAAGATATATGTATAGACATGAAATGAAGAAACTACTATGAATCGGAAAGCAATCAGAAAGTGCACTTGCCTGAGGTCCTTAGCTGGTGGAATCAATAATACCATTGCGTCCAAGTTAGCCCGGTTAGCTAGTGTCGATGTGAAAGATTTAGAATTTACAAAAATAAGAATATGATTAGTCACGATCGAAAGATGATTTAAGTTGAAGGGATTGGTTTAGAAAGTAATCCTTACTTTTAGGAAAAATAATCAAAACTTTACTGAATAGAAACCATAATAATACATATATAACGATTTTGGAAAATATAATTAAAAATATATTTTTAATAGGCAAATTATTCTTGGATAAATACTTAAAAACTAGAAAAATCATGGCTAAACCCCTAATTTTGTCAAGTTTACCTTTTCAGGAATTCTAAACCCAAATTTGAAAATGAAATATAGGGTCCAGCCCAATTTATATATTTTAGTTTACAAAGTAATAATTTTAGAGAATTAATTGCTATATATTTATTTAAATAAATGATACTAATCATATTAATAATACTAAGAAAGTAGTATATATATATAGTAAGTACATAATTATTTACTGTCTTGTATACTTATTACTATGTACTTCATAGAATATAATAGATGTACTTATGACAGAACAATAGCTATTAATGAAAATAAATTTGTAACATAACTCTCTCTTTCCTTACGCTTTACTGTGAGAAAAATAATGAAATAATAAAACCCATTACACATAGTGACAGGGTCTGCCGCTCTCTTGTTTTCACTGTTGACCAAATATATTTAAACCCATCATTTAAAGCATGGAAGGAAGAGATAGATGAGTACCTAGAGGATTCGAGAAAAGAGAGGAAAAAGTGGAGCTCTCCACCCCGGTGGTCAGGCGGAGCGCGGAGGCAGCAGCATCCCAGATCTGCGGAGGCGCCGAGGTCACTTCTGGGGTCACGAAGCTGGCCCAAAGTGACTCATCGCGAGCACGCGGCTGCTCTGTCTGATGGCAGGAGCTACCGGGATGGGACGTGGCCGCGGTGGCTTGCGGTGCTGGAAGGAAATCGCGCGGCGGTGCTCACGCTACGCGGAGGAGGTGGCATGCTGGCCGGAGCATGGTCTCCTCTCCTGTACCGGAAGCGGGCGGCAGGGCTGTGCAACGGATGACAGGAACGGGGGCTCTTCCCAATTCGGTGCTTGGCTCGTCGGTGACGAGCGCTCGCGGGGCTGATGGCAACGCTATAACAGTTGCGGCGAGTATGGAGGAGAGATGAGTGTGGTCTATGATGCAGTCACAAGTGGTTACTGGCATCAAGTAGGCATTCTCGACGAGAGGTGTCTACGCGGTTGGATGGCTCTGGCAATCGGAATCGCCAACGTCGGTAGGTTTGCGACAGTGGGGGTTGATTCCGAGTGGGTCATATGGCGTACAGGCGCCGCTTCCAGAATGGATCAAGCTCGGTTCTGGCCACAGGTGGTGGCGAGTGGAGGCAGCGAACGGCTAGCGAGCTGCGAGCCGTCTGGATCCGTTGGAAGCGTGGCCACGTGTCGAGGAGAAGAGGCTTGGGTTTTGTGGGTGCCCGACTATAGCGCTTGGGCCAGGAACGGCCACCAGGAGACGCTCGTCAGCTTTACGCGGAGGCGCGGCCGTCGGTGTACAGGCGTAGATACGGTTAGGGTTTCCTGTGCAAGGACTGAGCATCTTATAATCGGTCTAGTTTAATCCGACCCGCGATCATCATCGTAGCCTCTAAGAAGAAGAAGAAGAATCTCCATTGGCGAGGAAGAGAGAGCGGAGTACTTCCAATTACAGAAAACCAGAGAGCAACTAAACAGAACATAAGTAGTTCACTCGCCATTACCTCCTCTTCTCTGCTCCCCACTGCTAACACGAGGCTGCAGTGACCGCCGCCTGCCATCGGCAGAGGGAGAGGAGCCGGCAGAAGAAACTAGGATTAGGGTTTTCGTCATTTGTTCCCTCGTGTATATATCTGTATATATATATATATATATATATATATATATATATATATATATATATATATATATACTCATCTATATTGGCCGATCGAATGAAAGCAGGGGCTTAGTTAGTTCTCGGGTTGGATTTGCTCAGGTTGAGCGCTACTGTTATGGAGAATCAGTTCTCCATGGTGGGCTGAGCTGAGCTCGAGCTTGGGCCAAGGAGGATGAATCACGGGGTGTTGGCCTGTTCGGTTTTGGAAGAATTAAAAGAGGGCCTTAGCTCCTCGACCATTGGCTGGGGGTGTGGACTGTGGGCCGGGAGAGAAACTTAGCAGTTGGCTTGTGAAGATACTGCTTCACTTTCTATGTCTGGGTTATTCATTCTTTCTTTCTATTTTCTTTTCATTAATCTCTTTTTTTTTCTTATTTTAACTATATATGCATATACATGTATTAATATATATAATCTATATATATACACATATAATATATACGAATATTTATACAGACTTATACATATCCACAAATATTTATATATCGGCATATACATATATTCACACCCATACACAATATATATTTATAAATACACATATATACCTTGTATATAAATACCATATTCAATCTATAATATTTAAAATTAGTCTAAAGTATACTTCCAAGTAAAATATTAATATATTTATTTTTTATATATACTATATCTATTTAAATGTGTACATATACCTATATACTCGTACACATACTTATATAATATATATCCATAAACCTAAATAAAACCCAATATTATACATTCCTAGGGTAAGGTCTATTTCTTACAAATATGAATATATATATTAAATCACATTTATTTGATAACCAAATAAATATAACCAATAATTATAATAATAATATTATAAAATAACGACATCAATAATAATGATAATAAAATAATAATAGTAATAATAATAAAATTCAATAAAGTAAATAATAATAAAATATAAAAACAATCCGGGAAGGGGAGCTACAAATCTACCCACCTTAAAATAATTTCGTCCTCGAAATTCTAACTCGTAGACATGCCAAAATTTCAAAAAAGTAATAATAAAATAACTGAATAAATCCACTATTACCATAATATCCTCGAATTTTAATTTCTCCAAAAATATTTTATAGCCCTCTCTAACCACTTGTAATTATGAAACCTTGAGGGCTTCTACCCACCTTTGGTCACGCTACTCCTTCGAGGGTAAGTCACTAAAACTGTATAACCTTCCATCAAGTTGCTAGAGTCATTATCCCTAGATATCTAAGACATATGACATCTATATTCCTACATATCTATCAAACGACCCAGTATTCAAAATCAAACAATATTCTAATATAACTTAAGAATCTCTGATGTATTCTAGACAACACGATCATTCGTCACCCCGAAATAGGAAGGACAGAAAATAAGAAAGAATAATTAAGAGCAAAATGAAGTTTCAAGAATGGTAGAGAATGTCCAATAGTACAGATAGAAAGGGAGTTTATGATCCTATAGTCTTATTCCCTAGATTGGGCTACTCCAGTCCAGTCACTTGTTAAATCGAAGAACTCTTCGCCTCTTAGAGTGGCCTGCAATCCGTTCAATACATAAGTCTCGTTCACGAAATTCTAACTCAAACAAGGTTCCAAAATAGAACGAAATTTTGAGAAATCAAGATTGGGGTCTTAATGGGTACTCTATTTAGATTCACTCGTTGATTGGGTGAACATTGGGTTTCGATCCATATGGACTAGGCAAGATCCCAAGGATAAAATTATTCCTACTAGATTAGGGTATCCCATAATAGGTTTCGACCAAGTGATTGGGCTAGTTGCTAGTCGGGTTGGTTAGCTAACCCCTAAAGTCCAAAATGTACCTTCAGTGACTTTGTGTTTAAGTAGCACATAAGGCCTCAATTGATCGGCACACTAGTGGCAGGTGCATGGTGGGCCTCGAGTAGATCACAACCATATATTGGGTCGAAGGAAATGAGTCGGGGCTGAGGTTCTAATGGAAGTCGGAAAGTATATCGGTACTATGGTAAAGGTTATAATTAGTCCTTTTAACCTGAAAGTCGTACCCCAAAAATAGAGTACAAGGGGACTGGTTGAGTGGGACATGATATACCTAGATGAAGGTGGACGTGTCTAGATCTTGAATATGAAGTTCGTTGGTAGATAACAGTTGGTCTCGTGCTCCGAATGTTAATGGCATGGCCGGGGACACAAAATGATCTAGGTGAAAAGTGGGAGTCCAAGGGCACTAATTATCATTCTAATGAAAAACTATTCTAATCAATCAGTAGTCTTCGTATATCACAAAGTTTTAGAAGTCTTACAGTCTACCCACCTTAGAGGCTAGGATAGGGTGGCAAGGTTCCTGTCACAGGGCTGGCCGATGGTAGCTATACGGGTGTATACCACTTTGTATCTATCTATCTATCAATCAATCAATTGCGAGCTTTCGTCTTTCCAAATCAGTAAAAGACAAAACAGTAAGGGTTTCAAGAGGGCTGTTGTTGAATTCAATCACGTGATTCAAAGGCGAAGGTATAATTCAAGAGGAATTGCCAAAGCAGTCGCGGATGAGGTCTTAGAGACATCTACATCTCATCCCACGTAAGAAAATTAGATGAAGAGCGAACCGATTGCATCATGGTTGATCAGACCGTAATACAATGATTCTGATTAGACAATATGTTAGCTAGACATATGTCTTGGATCAAGCTCGATAAAATAGTAAGCTTGCAAAACTAGGCTGTAATAGCAGTGTTGGTCAAGAGAGTCAAAATATAATTATGCGAGATTTTTGGAAAGGAGGAATAAGTGGTTCGAGTTTTGGGAGAATCAAAACCTTACCTGGCGTTCTTGCCTATACAGTCATTCTACTAGCTCTTATCCTTAAGGCCTTGGTCGACTAATGGATTATGGAACTCTAATTTCTATATTCTAGGCAAACCTGTTAGTGTCAGTAATTTACCCCGTTACTAGATCACAAGAACCACATAGTGCTAAGTTGGGAGACACGTTATTCAACTTAGCGAACTTTTACTAGTATTGGTGTTGGATCTTAGGGTTACACAGGGCAGTCTCTATCCTCTATAGTATCCTAAACTTGTGATCACATCTGAAAATTGTTTCACCGAGAATTATGCCTTGCCCGTATACTCTGGCTACGGCAAATCCTTGGTTTCGTGATTCAAATGTGATAGGCTATCAGACACTCTACCTATATTGACACAATGGTATCTAAGATTTAAAGAAGTCAACGAGAACATAGTTTCTGCAAGGTTCCATAGACTATGGTTCTTCAGGATGATTTCAATTCTGTGGGTTGTGCATCGCCAGTGCGCTGCTGGCTGCAGTGAACCCACATTCTCCATTCTCAAATAATTGACGACAGTGCGCTGCTGTCTAACCATCGCAGTCGTTAAAATACTCTAACTATATTCCTAAGGACTTCAAGGAGTTGCCAGAGTTTCAAACTAGTTGACTGTGGTAGAAAGTGTAATATCTGCCTATAAGTCTCAATCCTTAAGGTAAAAGGCTGGTCAAAAAGAAATATTTAAAGACAAATAAAATAAGAATATCCTAATCTTGATTTCCTAAATATTTCAAATGGTTGATGGGAAAAATATAGAACCAATCCTACGTCGAGATTCATACAGGAATACAAATCAGAAATTATAAACTACTACTTACAGCAAAAGAGAATTCAAAATAGACCATTCTAGCTTATCATGTGATGTTTATATCTAATAGAGCAAAAAGAAAATTAAACAGTTCATCAAAATCAAAGTTAACTCCTTAATTCTAGTCAAGCCTAACCTACCAAGTGAATAGTATATCCACCTGGGGTCATATCGTCATATCAAAGTAAGAGTGTACCTACAGGATTCTTAGCAAGCAATCTATGTTTAATAATTCTAATTTGTATGGCCTATTTAACAACCTTAGCTACCCAACCAGTCAAATTATTAAGGGACCCTTATCCTAGTTATTCTCCTAATCATTTTAATCCTAATCGTGAATGAGCATTTCTTGGGCGCAGGCTCGCAGTAGTACGACTAAGATACGTACCACCATGAGTTCGCAGTCTTTTGCGAAAACTGACCTGCATGGGCTACCACAAAAACTTGTCACGACCCGCACCCGATTTTCGGATACGAGACGTGTCCAAGCCAGCCTACGCCGCAGAGTCGGCGGTAGAACGCTGTCAAGCCCGCAAGAAAATAATGCTCAAGAAATAACATTTGCTCATTCACAATTCTAGATTTATTACAACATTTACAACATTTAAAATTAAAGAAAATACAAGACTTTACATTTAATTAAAATGATACAATTGTTTTCTATTTCTAGGTTGTCTTCAGCATACCCAAGCCTCCCCAATGTAAAGAGTGATCGCGGCTAAACCTGTAAAATGTTGGTTATCCAGTCAGGATTGGAACAAGTACACAAACCGACGGCAGTGCAAAACACAATGGAATCATCAAGACATGAAAATAGCATATGAGGAAATGAACACTGTAAGATAACTGATGTCATAGCACGATAGAAAAATAAATAAGGAAAAGCTAATAAAAGACATCTATCTAAGTGGTGTGAAATACCTTTCAATACGTGAACGGCTGGGCTAATACGGCACATCATACGATGGCTATCATTCAAGTAATTGGTACGGCTAACTCATACGTGGATGTGTATGACTTAGCTATCATTCAAGTAATAGTAACTGGTTTGTTCACGTATTTACCGAGTATTTCCCCTCCCGACTACTCCGTGTGACGAGCGTGTCAACAAGCAGCAAGATATATGTATAGACATGAAATGAAGAAACTACTATGAATCGGAAAGCAATCAGAAAGTGCACTTGCCTGAGGTCCTTAGCTGGTGGAATCAATAATACCATTGCGTCCAAGTTAGCCCGGTTAGCTAGTGTCGATGTGAAAGATTTAGAATTTACAAAAATAAGAATATGATTAGTCACGATCGAAAGATGATTTAAGTTGAAGGGATTGGTTTAGAAAGTAATCCTTACTTTTAGGAAAAATAATCAAAACTTTACTGAATAGAAACCATAATAATACATATATAACGATTTTGGAAAATATAATTAAAAATATATTTTTAATAGGCAAATTATTCTTGGATAAATACTTAAAAACTAGAAAAATCATGGCTAAACCCCTAATTTTGTCAAGTTTACCTTTTCAGGAATTCTAAACCCAAATTTGAAAATGAAATATAGGGTCCAGCCCAATTTATATATTTTAGTTTACAAAGTAATAATTTTAGAGAATTAATTGCTATATATTTATTTAAATAAATGATACTAATCATATTAATAATACTAAGAAAGTAGTATATATATATAGTAAGTACATAATTATTTACTGTCTTGTATACTTATTACTATGTACTTCATAGAATATAATAGATGTACTTATGACAGAACAATAGCTATTAATGAAAATAAATTTGTAACATAACTCTCTCTTTTCTTACGCTTTACTGTGAGAACAATAATGAAATAATAAAACCCATTACACATAGTGACAGGGTCTGCCGCTCTCTTGTTTTCACTGTTGACCAAATATATTTAAACCCATCATTTAAAGCATGGAAGGAAGAGATAGATGAGTACCTAGAGGATTCGAGAAAAGAGAGGAAAAAGTGGAGCTCTCCACCCCGGTGGTCAGGCGGAGCGCGGAGGCAGCAGCATCCCAGATCTGCGGAGGCGCCGAGGTCACTTCTGGGGTCACGAAGCTGGCCCAAAGTGACTCATCGCGAGCACGCGGCTGCTCTGTCTGATGGCAGGAGCTACCGGGATGGGACGTGGCCGCGGTGGCTTGCGGTGCTGGAAGGAAATCGCACGGCGGTGCTCACGCTACGCGGAGGAGGTGGCATGCTGGCCGGAGCATGGTCTCCTTTCCTGTACCGGAAGCGGGCGGCAGGGCTGTGCAACGGATGACAGGAACGGGGGCTCTTCCCAATTCGGTGCTTGGCTCGTCGGTGACGAGCGCTCGCGGGGCTGATGGCAACGCTATAACAGTTGCGGCGAGTATGGAGGAGAGATGAGTGTGGTCTATGATGCAGTCACAAGTGGTTACTGGCATCAAGTAGGCGTTCTCGACGAGAGGTGTCTACGCGGTTGGATGGCTCTGGCAATCGGAATCGCCAACGTCGGTAGGTTTGCGACAGTGGGGGTCGATTCCGAGTGGGTCATATGGCGTACAGGCGCCGCTTCCAGAATGGATCGAGCTCGGTTCTGGCCACAGGTGGTGGCGAGTGGAGGCAGCGAACGGCTAGCGAGCTGCGAGCCGTCTGGATCCGTTGGAAGCGTGGCCACGTGTCGAGAAGAAGAGGCTTGGGTTTTGTGGGTGCCCGACTATAGCGTTTGGGCCAGGAACGGCCACCAGGAGACGCTCGTCAGCTTTACGCGGAGGCGCGGCCGTCGGTGTACAGGCGTAGATACGGTTAGGGTTTTCTGTGCAAGGACTGAGCATCTTATAATCGGTCTAGTTTAATCCGACCCGCGATCATCATCGTAGCCTCTAAGAAGAAGAAGAAGAATCTCCATTGGCGAGGAAGAGAGAGCGGAGTACTTCCAGTTACAGAAAACCAGAGAGCAACTAAACAGAACATAAGTAGTTCACTCGCCATTACCTCCTCTTCTCTGCTCCCCACTGCTAACACGAGGCTGCAGTGACCGTCGCCTGCCATCGGCAGAGGGAGAGGAGGCGGCAGAAGAAACTAGGATTAGGGTTGTCGTCATTTGTTCCCTCGTGTATATATCTGTATATATATATATATATATATATATATACTCATCTATATTGGCCGATCGAATGAAAGCAGGGGCTTAGTTAGTTCTCGGGTTGGATTTGCTCAGGTTGAGCGCTACTGTTATGGAGAATCAGTTCTCCATGGTGGGCTGAGCTGAGCTCGAGCTTGGGCCAAGGAGGATGAATCACGGGGTGTTGGCCTGTTCGGTTTTGGAAGAATTAAAAGAGGGCCTTAGCTCCTCGACCATTGGCTGGGGGTGTGGACTGTGGGCCGGGAGAGAAACTTAGCAGTTGGCTTGTGAAGCTACTGCTTCACTTTCTATGTCTGGGTTATTCATTCTTTCTTTCTATTTTCTTTTCATTAATCTCTTTTTTTTCTTATTTTAACTATATATGCATATACATGTATTAATATATATAATCTATATATATACACATATAATATATACGAATATTTATACAGACTTATACATATCCACAAATATTTATATATCGGCATATACATATATTCACACCCATACACAATATATATTTATAAATACACATATATACCTTGTATATAAATACCATATTCAATCTATAATATTTAAAATTAGTCTAAAGTATACTTCCAAGTAAAATATTAATATATTTATTTTTTATATATACTATATCTATTTAAATGTGTACATATACCTATATACTCGTACACATACTTATATAATATATATCCATAAACCTAAATAAAACCCAATATTATACATTCCTAGGGTAAGGTCTATTTCTTACAAATATGAATATATATATTAAATCACATTTATTTGATAACCAAATAAATATAACCAATAATTATAATAATAATATTACAAAATAACGACATCAATAATAATGATAATAAAATAATAATAGTAATAATAATAAAATTCAATAAAGTAAATAATAATAAAATATAAAAACAATCCGGGAAGGGGAGCTACAGATTTGAATCCGGCTCACCTTGACCGAGCCAATGTACCCGGTGTAATACAGCGGTCGGTTATGTCGGTGATGCTTGAGCAACATGTCTTGTTGGGTGAAAGTTATGTTTGGAATAACTTCATCCGCACAACGACAGTGTGCGCAAGTAGTTGGGAGGTCTTCAGGCTGCTTGACTTGGCTGAGGAAGGATTCAGCGTCCTTCAGAGCTTCGCAGAGAGCTTCTCGGGAGTCCTTGGAGAGACGCAGGAGCTCGAACAAAGACAAGCGTGCAGGAGTACTGGCCAGTTGTGCCAGAATGTCAAAATTGTGGGGCTTGGCTAGCCCCGAAGCATTTTCTTTCCGTAAAGGTCTGTCGTAACGGGCCTCCACTTGCTTTTGTTTATTAGCTGCTGAGGGCTTGGATGGACCCTCCTCAGGGATGGTGCCAGGAGGCACCACTTCGGCGGCAGCTTCACCGGGCTGGGAGTTTTGTTGTGCACGTGTCTGCACTGGAAGCGCCTCTTCCGTTAAAAAAGAGACCGTGCGGCAAGACTTGATCTTCCTGCCTTTTGTTTTGGAGGCAGGGCGTGCCTCCGATTGAGTCATCTCGGAGACGAGGTCGGGGTGAACCCAGAGGACCTCTCCTCGAGATGTGGTGAGCGGGGTGAGTCCACTCACATTGTCACGGGTAGGTGGTAAGTTTACTACCTCCATTGTCGCCTTAGGGATGGGGACGACGCCATCTTGTGTGGTAGTCGGCGGCAAAGTGCCGAACTGGAGTGACACCACATTAGCTGAAACCGTCTTCTCTTCGTAGTCGACGGAGATTCCATTCGCATTGATCATGCGCTGGATGTAATTTTTGAGGACGTAGCAGTCCTTAGTCGGGTGTCCGACAAACCGATGGTAGTGACAGTACCTCGGGTTGTCCACTTTCCCGACTTCATCGGGCCGCTTCGGGTCCGGGAGCTTGATCTTGTCACCTTGCTTCAGTATCTCAAAGAGTTGCAAGGTGTCGTCATCGTTGAATGAATAAACCTCCTTGGGTCTTGGTGCCAGTGGAGGCTTTTGAGTAGGCGCAGACGCGCCCTTCGAGGCATTAACAGTCAATGCCTGTTTCCCCTTTGCTTCTCGTCCGGACTTGTTGGTTGCGGACTTTTTCCCCTTATCGTCAAAGGCGGGGAAGCTGACACCCAGAAGACGTGCATTGGCTGCCTTCTTCTCTGCTGCTTCAGCTTCGATGATTAGGGAGCTCCAGTCGGGAGGGAGAGTAGAGTTAAGCCAGAGCTTTACTGCCGGCAGCATGTTCATACTGCAAGCGGAGAGAAGCGCATGCTCTGGCATTCCTGGAGGTAGCCTGAAGCAGGCCTGACGGAAGCGTTCAATGAATGCCCGAACCGTTTCCTTATCCTTCTGGCGTATCTCAATGAGAGACGCCATCGTCATGTCTTTCCCACCGTCGTAGAAGCGGTCGAGGAAGAGGCGTGTCAGATCGTCGAAGGATGATATGGAATTATCGGGGAGGCTGCAGTACCAGTCATACGCCACCCCTTTCAGGGCCCCAACAAAGATGCTGGTGAGGAGCGCGTCCTCCTTTGGAAGATGCCCTGTCTGTGACTGGAAGTACGTCAGGTACCGTCGTGGAGAGTCCTTCCCGTCATACGGTGTGAGTGTTTGTGGTTTATACTTTGGGGGATAAACCACTTTGTTCCACTCGAGGGGATAAGGCTGGGGAATACCCATCTTCTGGCGCTCCTCCTGCCTGTTCTTGGACTCGAAGCGCTCCCGCAGGTCTTTGATCATTTCGACCACGTCCTCCGTGGAACTAGAAGTCGGGGAAGGAAGTACCGCCTGGAGTGGAGTGTTTGAGGGCTCCGACGTTCGGGGTGCTTCTGTGTCTGAGGGTGCCCGTTGGAGGGGCACACTCGACTCTCCATTGTCTCCTGGGTCGGGACCAGTTGAAGGTGTCCTGATCAATGCTGATCGCATCTCAATCACTGCCTGAGTCAGTGCTTGCATTGAGGCAGAGAGAGTTTTGAGTCCTCCCTCCAGTGAGTCTATGCGCTGGACTATGTCCTGTGATGGCGCATCAGATTCAAGATCACCCCCGGTCATGTATACTGTCATGACACGGCCCGAAGTAGATGGATTAGTTGAGGCTTCGCTCTCAGCCTCGCTCTCATGTGGGGGAGTCACCTCTCCTGGTGCTTGGCCACCTCCAGCCACATTCTGAAGTTCATCTTCGACAGGCGCATCTGCAAGGGCCTGACTGTCCTCAGCTCTGTCTTGAAAGGCCTCTTCGTCTCCAGCTCTACCCCCGGCGGTGTCCTGAAGGATATCCTCATTCTGAGGGGCTTTAGGGAGGCCGATTTTGCCTTGATGAAGATCCGCCGCAGCTGTGCTTTGGACATCTTCATCTTCGGAAGGAGGCTCGACGAGGGTCTGGTTACCCCCAGCTTCCTCCGGGGACTTCTTCCTCGACCGAGTGCCTTCGAACACTCCGGAGGTCGAGACAGCTGCCTTGGTTTTCCTCGGCTGGTTTTCCTCGGCTGGCTTTTGGCAGTCATCTTCCGGGCTAATGAGGAGTTGGAGGTCACGTTGCATGAAGCAACTTTTGGCTCCTGTTCTGCTGACACCTTCGTCCCGAGGCGATGTCGGAGGGGTGTCGATGATTGTAGCCGTTGGAAGACTGACTGCTTTGGCGGAACTACCATTTTGCAACAGCAGTTGATGGTGACCACAGCACAAGTATGCCCCGTGAGAGGCGCATCGTGCATGTTGGTCAACTCTCCTGACCGGCGCTTGTGAGTGATCACATTGCGCAGGTCGTTGGAGGAGAGTGCTACCCTCTCACCCCTCTCAGGCGCATGGCTAAGCCAAGCGCCGGGGTGGTTGGGAGAGTGCTGTGCCCCCTGATCCAATACCACGCAGGCATCGCGATCAGTAGTGGGGGAACCACAACATTTGAAGTGACTTGAACGGACCTCAAACGCACAACCAGAGGAGGCGCGGGAGTTCAAGACCACTGATTTTGCCTCCCTCGACTTGGTTGTGCACGCAGTGAATGCGCCCAAGCGAGATGAGGACTTTGAAGGTCGACTCGTTGTCGGTACAGAAGCACTTGAGTCAACCTTGTACAGCTTGCCATCGGCAGCGCGCGTGATTGTAAACGCGTGCCTCTGGCCGGCTGCTGGCATAGCACGTTTGTGGCGCATGGCCCGTGCCGCCTTGGATTTCTTCATACCAGCCCGCTGGGGCGCATAGTACTCAGCATCCAAATTCTCCTCGCCATTACAGCGAGTGAGTCTGCCAAAGACAGAGGATCTTTGTGGCGCATCAGAAGTGATGCGCGGGGCATTGGCTGCGCCCCTGCTCCGTCGACGTATCTTCCTTGCCTGAGAGGAAGATGGCTGGGGAACGTGGTCAGCTGCACGCTTCCCCAAGAGATACGCTGCATCAGCGGGCGCACCTTGACTGCTGAGGACGTCAGCAGGAAGGGAAGGCTGGATGGGCGCATCTCCTTCAACGGTGGTGCCCGAGGCGTCGACTTTGCGCACCCAGACTGCGCGGGTCTTTTTCGGCTTCGACAGCCGCTTCAAAGGACTCGCACTTCCTTCATAGATGAACTCCTCGTACGCCTGTTGATTGAGGCGCACGACCAGCGTTTTGTGGGAGGAGCCCACCTTCACATCGTCGGCCTGTGACACAACTTTCTCGGTAGAGGAGAAAGAAGTCCCCAGCAGAGTCGCCAGCTTGTTTGCCATTAAAATTGTTTGATTTGCAAATCTTAATACAAACAGAACAGTGTTACAATGTAGGACTTAGATGTAGTCCTAGGAGTACACTTTTGTTTAAGCTGGGTTACTTAGTGCCAATGGAGCGAGTGGTAATGCGTTGACTCCGTTGACCGGCTGACGATGGTTATCGGTTCTCTGAAGGTGTTGATTGCTCTGGGTGCTGGAGCTTGCTGAGAGGAGGAAGACGTTGAGTGTCTAGAACTGCCTCTCTGCTGATTCTCTCTTGTGAGTCTTGTCTGTTGTCTCTGTGTGTTGTGTGTGAAGGAGATGATCCTTCTATTTATAGTTTTGCAGGCCGGCTGCTCATGCGCGCATGTAGGATGCACTGGTGTGGGGACGCCACGTGGAGGTTGCTGATGGAGGCGCGCGGATGCTGCGCCCTGATCAAGGGGGAGAACTCTTCATACTGCTGTTGTGAACCGGCACGTAGCAGAGAGAAGATCTTTCTGTTGCTGAAATCTTGGACGAGTTGAGTCAAAGGACACGTGTCATCAACCCATGGTTCGAAGATCTCGGATTTGGTGGAGAGGAGTGATCTGGTGAGCTGCGCCTTGGATTGGGCGCAGGAGGAGGCTGCGGCTCATAACCTTTAGGAGTTACAAACCATTTGGGGCGCATGGCTTTTGAGGCGCATGCAGGCGACTTTCCTTCTGTCTTTCGGGATCAGAGGGCAGTCTGGGGCGCATGGCTTTTGAGGCGCATGCAAAGCTTCAACTGGAGACTCTTCTTCTGTCTTTAGGGATCAGTGAAGGGTCTGAGGCGCATGGCTTTTGAGGCGCATGCGGATCAGGACGCATGGACGCGGAGGCGCATGCGGATGGTTTAAGGGGCCACGTGGTAGTAGCCGTCAAAAATAGAGTCATGATGATGCTGACGTTGTCGACGCTTCGTTCTCTGAAAAAGCTGTCAACTGTTCAGACTTTGGGAAGCGTGCTATCAACTCTGTCAGTTCAGCATTTAATGTTGGTGACGTTCGATGGACAGCTGAGTGGGCACGTCGGTTGGTATTCCACTCAGTACGGGAATGTGAGGGGGCGCATCCTCTGTGATGCGCCGGATGTCGCAGGGCGCATCTGTGCGATGCGCCTGATGCTGGAGGGCGCTTCCGTGTGATGCGCCGTTTGGCTGGCGCATCCGACATGTCTTTTAATGCCGCGGTTGTCTCTCTCTTCAAGTGCTATAAATAGCCGTTTGGCTGAATTCGAGGCGTCCGGTTCATCCATTTAATGCAAATTCATTGCACGGAATTCGGAGGGCCATCCACTTGGCGCGTGGGTTTGATCTGCCCGGCCTATAAATAGTGGCATGGAGAGAAGATTGGCTTCTCATTCCCTCACGTGCTTCCAACATGAACTCGATCATCCGGGTGCATTCTGTTGACGAAGTGCTCCCGAGGGTGAAGATGAGACGCTGTGTTGTCTTTAATGCACTTGAAGGTGACTGTTACATCCAAAAGACGGAGTCGAGGGCTTCTGAGGCAGACGGAAGGTGCCTGTTGCATCCAAAGATATGGATGTTCGGGCCCCGTCTCCGTTATTCCGGAAGAGCCATAGATCGGAATGGCGGTGCTAGGCTCTCTCTTCCTTCAAAATGGGTGTCGCCCACTCTGATTGTGTTGAGAGCTTCCTTGTGCTGTGGTTTCGATCACGGTCTTCCTTGGGCTTTGGAGGCTCTTTCGAAGCCTCCCCTGGCCACAGTCTTGCCGTGCCCCTGCCTGGTTCCAGCCAGAGGGTTAAATGCTTTGTGGAAGCAGATGTCGATCCTGGCTGGAAGGACGGCACATGGCTGGGCTCTGCTCGGCCAGGTGAGCCTGGCTGGAAGAATTTGGTATGATGGGATGCACATAACTGAGCTGGATGCACATAACTGAGCTGCTGAAGAGTCGGTAGGATGCGCCTGGTTGGAGGCGCATGATGTCTGCTGCGCCTGACTGATGGCGCATGATGACTGATGCGCCTATCTGGAAGCGCATGGTGGCTGCTACGCCTGTCTGGGGGCGCATGGTAGCCGCTGGCTGTAGACTTAGGATCTTTCCTTTGTAGAAATTCTCCTTTGTACAACCTTTTCTTAGACATGTAATAGACTTTTGTATATAAATAAAAAGTCTTCTTTCGAATGTCTATCTTTATTGATCTTGCTGTGAAGTTCTTTGTCTGAGTTCTGGCGCATGTAGTGTCTGGCGCATGGGTTTTCTGGTTGTGAAATTCCATGCTTCTACAGAGATATGCGGGCTTGATATAGCTCAATGTGCTGTTGCGCTTGAAGACGCTTCTCGTCCAATCCTTCAAGTTCTTGGAGTCGTAAGCGATCATTGTTCTCTGTAGTTAGCTCATTAGCAATGGCTATTCTAAGAGATGGAATCTGAATTTCCAGTAGAAGAATAGCCTCACATTCGTAAACCAGCAAAAATGGTATAAAACCAGTAGGAGTTCGGACTGTTGTTCGGTAAGCCCATAAATATTCTCCAAGTTTCTCATTCCAATCACGTTTATTAGAAGAGACAAACTTTTTGAGAAGTTTGATGATTGTCTTGTTGAAAGCTCCGGCCAAACCATTAGCAGCTGGATTATAAGCCGCAGAAGCCAGATTTTTCCGATTCTTGTCACAGAACCGATAAAATGCATGACTGGAAAATTGTGGTCCATTGTCATGGATTATCCTTTGGGGGATCCCGAAATGATAAATGACATGGTGTTTAATAAAGCTAACCGCATTTGATGTTTTTTACTTCAACAAGGGGAATCGCTTCCCCCATTTAGAGAAATAATCCGTTATGGCTAGGATAAGCCGATGTCCCTTGACAGAAGGATGGTTAATCGGACCAATAATATCCATGCCCTAAGCTTCGAAAGGCCAAGAAGCTGCTGTAGGATGTAAGAATTCAGATGGTTGGTGAATAAGATTAGCATGAATCTAACATGCTTTACACCATCTGGCATAATCCACAGCATCGGCTATCATGGAAGGCCAATAATACCCCATTCTTCGAATGTCGTCATGTAATTTTGGACCCGGTTGATGGGCACCACAGACACCATCATGAGCTTCACGGAGTGTTTGCTTAGCTTCACTCTCAGAGAGACAACGTAGTAAAAGTCCATCATAAGACCGACGATATAACATATGTAATGAAGAATCATAGTAGAATCAAAATGATCGTCTCTTGATTGATGCAGCTTCTTTTGGATCTTCAGGTAAAATCCCATGGACCGCATAATCAATGAATGGACTTCTCCAATCCCTTTGTTGAGAACTTGATTCAGTAGTATAACTCTGTTCAATATGCAAGTTATTCTTGACACAGAATAAGTCCCTATCCAACAAAATAATGGTATTTTGTCTTCTAATTGGAACAGCTAAGTCTGCAGCTAAACTAGCAAGAGCATCAGCTTCTAAGTTTTGAGAACGTGGTACGAATTCGATGAAGAATCCTTTGAATGAAATGACCAATTCGATTACCACATGATGATAAGGAATGAGGTCAGGATTTCTGACTCCATATGTCCCTCTGACTTGATTAACAATCAGTTGAGAGTCTCCATAAGCTTCCAGGAATTCAATGTCCAATTCTTTTGCTACTTGGAGACCAATCAACATAGCATTATATTCTGCCACATTGTTGGATCATGGCTCATTAAGAGAATAAGTACGATATATGACCATTTTGTCAGGAGAAACCAGGACGATACCTACTCCGAAAATAATATTGCCTTTAGGTCCAACCCGAGATGCTCCATTAAAATACAGTTGCCAAATGTCAACCTTCAAAGTCATGTTGCAATCCACAACTTCATCTGGAATGTCTATCACGACCCGCACCCTAGAGTAAGGGCACGAAAAGTGGGTACGTCCAGCCTACGCCGCAGTGTCGACGGTAGAACGTTGTCCTAGGTCACAACATCTAACAATATAATGCTAAGCAGTTTATACTCCCCGAATGGGGGTGACATAGCAGAATGTAAACTCAATCACAACTAAGGAAGAAAAAGTACGATATGATATAGAACTCAAAATGAAATACAGATGATCAGAAGAGTCTAAGTGTCTAAGATAACAACTCAGCAACATCCAGAATACAAAGTCTCAACTACAGAATATGAAAGAATATATACATCCAGATCTCAAATGACAGAATATAGCCTAACTAAACTAGTCTAGGCAGTAGGGGTAATGTCATCAGCTAGAGCTGGGTCCTCCTGAGAGTCCAGCTCACAAGTGTCGTCTAGATGGGCTCCATAGTAGGTCGGGCAGAAGTCCTCGGTATCATCTGTAATATTTTCAACAGGTCCAGTCAGGATGGGAGCTAGCATAGTACATCTCATACAGTTCATATCATGGCAGGAAATATAAAGCAAGCAATAGAGTAAGATACATAAAACGCTGTAAGAAATGTACATGAAAACAGGAGAGATATTTGATAACTGGAAATATATACATGATAAGTAAGAACTGTAAGTGACTAGTGATTTAGAGTACGAGATGGCATGTAATTGGCTTAGGTTGAACACGATAAAACATGAAAAGTAACAGAGTGTACATGATGGGTAAATCATATGACCATTTGTACTCACCCCTACCGACAATCAATACACATAGATCCAGTCAATTTATGTTACGGACATGATGTTTTGGTTACACACGAAATACATGAGGAAATATGAACGTACATGAGAGCACATGAAAGTACATGAGCGTACATGAAAGAACATGAGAGAACATAAGTGTACATGAATAACACAAGAGCAAGGAATACATAATGTATATGAAACATATGGCATAAAGTATCCGATGCGCCCGCTAAGTGGGATAGCATCCCAAGAAGAGATCTATATAGTACCAATCCGTGATGATAACGTGAAAGCATCAAGTAAAGTAATCTAGAGCAAGAATATAAGTCGTACCAAGTATGAAACAATCAGAGAATGTACTCGCCTGTGGTCCTGAGCTGATAAGGTAAACAGACGCTCAGAGTAATCATAGACCTAAAATAAGATACTATGAGTCAAACAGGGTTTTTTTACTGAAAAAGGAAACTAATTTAAGTCATGAATGCAAGTCTAAGTCAAAACTAGGTCAATCTAGGTCAAAATGAGTCATACTAGGTCATACTGGTTCATACTAGGTCATACCAAGTCACTGAGAGTCAATCCAAGTCAAACTAGGTCAAACGGGGTCAAAGGTTTGACTTACAGTTGACTTTTGGTCAACTGGTCAACCCTGGTCAACTCTAGATCAACCGTAGGTCAAACTAGTCTAATGTTGACCAACTGTTGACTTTCAGTCAACTGGTCAATTCTGGTTTGGTTTCGGTCAAATCTAGTCGCTTAAAGGCTAAGTTTGACTCTCGGTTGACTTTTGTTGACTTTTGGTCAAAATGGTCAACCGAAGTCAAAACTAGTCTAGGAGGAGTATATTTGATCATTACCAACCAAGGGAACCAAGTTCCAACCATATCTTAGACTCTAAACTCAAATATCATAGTTCTAGGTAAAACCTATATTACCCTTACCAAGGTAAATCCCGATACCTTGCCCAATACAAAGGAAACCCCGCTAATACCTAAGATACTAGCCTAGGCTCCTTAGGGTAGCTAGATATTATCCTATCTAAGGTTTACCTACCAATAAATAT